>CM065687.1:36021396-36098896 GCA_017654935.2 Phymorhynchus buccinoides | reverse complement strand
TAGACCACAATTTTGCCCCTGACTTTGCTTTTGTAACGTGGTTCGTTGTGGGGGAACCAATCGGCGTAGATAATTTTTCTATATAAAGTCTATATCTATATAAAAAAAAGTCTGATCTACCACTTCCCTATGCCTAAACCTGAAGTAAAAACCCATAATCTTCTTTCATTTCTCCTTTTGTTTATGTATGTTTTGTTTGTGTGCATGGCTGGAGTGATTTGTGTGCATGGCTGGAATGATTTGCGAGGTTTTTTTTTAATAATTCAAAATCGTTGCGATGCGAATGAGTTAAACAATTTCAAGTTTGTTATCCAAAAAAGTGCATTGTTACCTGTAGAGGAAACTCCCCATTACCTAAGACCTTCCCTGTTAACCCCTTCACTGTCGGAGAAAATTTGAGAAATTATCTTCTTTATAGTAATTTATTATAAAATTAAAAATAGACCTATTAGGCTCAATCTGGAGAAGAAAAAAAAATGGTCTAGATATATTTTTCCTGACTTGTCTAAAACAAAAAACAACATTCCAGGGCTATGACATGATCTATGACATCACACACACACACACTGTAGTAGACACAGGGCCAGGCAGGGAAGAGGTTAAGACTCCCTCTAAGATGTGACCCCCAAAAAATGTTCACTGATTTTTCCCCTTCATACCCGGACTATTGAGTGTCCACCTCATATACTAGTCATAGACCCCTCCCTATTATAGTATTAAGACCTTATTTTGGCTGATTTTTCAAGGTCATAACAGGAGGTTCCACTGTACTTCTATTGACAATAGTTAACTCCATTTGGAAAATGGCGGTGCCCTAGCCCTAGGTCATGAGAACAGTCCAAAAATTACATTTGAAGTCGGATTGGTCTTTCTTAATCTGCTCCAAATTCCAATTCTTGTGTCGGAACAGCAATACCCAGTAATTTAGTTATTTACTGTATAAAAAAAATTCATAATAATCTGATTCACAGGGATTATAATTTTTACATTGATATTGCTTCCTTCCTTTCCTTTCCTATAGTCCCTTGACCGCTGTGGTTGTTGGGGGGATTGATGGGCAGCAGCAGCAGACAACATTCTCCAGTTCTGCCTCTGGTGGGCGGCCGGGATCAGGTCATTCATATTCATGTTGGTCCATTCTTTGATATTGTCGACCCAGTTCTTCTTTTGTCGGCCGCGACGGCGGCCCCCTTCCACGGTTCCCTGGAGAATGGTCTTCGACAAGGATTCGTGACGGTTGACGTGGCCAAACCAGATGAGCTTGCGACGTTTAACTGTCATCAAAAGGTGTTCTTGTGGCCCAACCAGCTCTGCGATCTTGTTGCGGACATATTCATTTGTCTTGCGTTCTAGGTATGTAATGCCCAGCAGTTTTCTGAGGCATTTTGCTTCAAAAGCTTGAATTTTTCTTTCGGAGAGAGAGAGAGACTCAGAGAGAGAGAGAGAGAGAGAGAGAGAGAGAGAGAGAGAGAGAGAGAGAGAGAGAGAGAGAGAGAGAGAGAGAGAGAGAGAGAGAGAGAGAGAGAGGGGGGGGGGGGCTGGCCAAACTTTAAAAAAAATCACTAGCCCCACGAGTAACTACAAAATATTAGATTACTCGCCCAAAATACATTATTACTAGCCTGAAGAATACAAAAACAAAAATCCCTGAGAAAAAGAAAAGAGCAAAAACACACAGCCCATGGAGAGGGAAGGAGAGAACAAAAAGGATGGAGGGAGCAGGAGAAAGAGATAAAGAAAGGAAGGAGAGAAGCAAAGAGAAAGAGAAATGATAAGGAGACAGAGGTGGGGGGAGAGAGAGAGAAGGGGGAGGGGGAGATTGTGGAGGCTGCCTTTCCTTTCTTTTCAATACCAGTGAGCACTGGTATGTTGTTATTTTAGCAGACAACTGAGCTTGCTTTGAAAGTGGGTTGGAAGGGAGAGATGGTATGGGGAGACAGTCACACAATCACAATGGTTAAAAAAAACCCATGGCCATGCAGGACTGAAATTTACAATTGCCCACCAGGCTAGTGACTTGAAATCTGATCGCCCACAGATCTATTATTTTACTAGCCACAGGCTACCAGGCTAGCAGTTTAGGCCAGCCTTGTTAACACACACACACACACACACACACACACACACGTAAACACAGAAGGAAAGGCACAGCCTTCTCATTTCCATTCCAATGTATTCCCGTTCATACAGAACTGGGAGTACTTACCCAACAAAAAGGCATAGGATTACCCAGTAGAAAAAAGTTAGAAATATTTTGATGAAAAGAAAATTGACAGAAAGAAAAGGTGTACCATCTTAGTATTCTTACATGCATGCATACACGCACATGTAATGTATGCGCACACACATACACTGAAACTGTGAAAGGCCAAAAAGGGCACATAAAAATCCCTATGGAAGACCTTGAACAACAGGACACTTGAACAACTCTACCAGCAAATAATTCTCATCAGTTTCAGCAATAGGCTTGGCCTAGGGCCTACAACGCTTCCATATATCAGTACATATATCACTTTGTCAGATCAATTACAGATAATGTAGGGCTGATCGGGAATATAAAAGTCAGATAATCAGTAAATTCAATAACTCGTCTTTTGAATTGAATGCATTAATTTTCACGAGATTTGCATACAAAACTCTGATGTCTATAACAAAACTGGGAAAATTATGTAAGACGAAAGCAAGCCTAGGTGGCGGTGTAAATCTACAATTTTTGCCGAGAAATCGATGTAGCTACTAATACTATAAAGCACCCAATAAATGGGAAGTAGTACAGGATGATCAGTGATGTCCCGAGGCCCCGGTCATAGGACATTGACCTATTAAAATTAAAAATGTCCTATTGTGTGTGTTCTCCCCTGTCAGGACAAATGTCTGAATACATTTTTAACACTTCCAGGCTTTGTCTTATTGTTTTCTGCGAGAGCCAGGACATTGTCCTATTGTTTATCTGGTCTCAGGACAGTTTGTCCTATCACTTTTCGATCCTCAGTACATCACTGATTACGAATTAATTAGAGACAAGTCTGTCAAATTTTGTTTTATTATCATGGGCCTTGTACTACTGAGCAGTAGCGATGTCACTATTAACACAGAGGTTTTCGACCAGCTTTGCGTGGCAAGCTGCTGAAGCAGACGATGCTGAAGCAGACGACGCTTGTTCTTCTTCATCTTTTCCATCTTCTTTAGATGAACTGGAAGCTAAAAAATCTTCAAAAAGTTCATGTTCACTTTCTTGATAATGAATTGTGACTCTATATCACTCTCCTCATCATCTGAACCACTTTGCTGAACTAATTCTATAACTTCGTGTAACGGAATATGTTGGTTTCTGGCTGACATGTTGGCAACAAAGAATGGCTAGGATTTTCTACTCTGGCATTGGCGGGGAAAAGGAGGGATTCCTTCTTTCACGCTAAAATTAGAGGGTGAAGGTTAGGTCAAGATGAACCAAATAGCCTGCCTATCTCAGATAAGGCTCCCTATTTGCTAGTAGCGCAGATTTTTTTCCACTATACCGCAATAGGGAGAAGGAGATAATTTTTAAAAATAGCACCAGTTACTTGCGACTGATACGTCAACAGACAAGAGCTGAGGCACCCGTTACTTTAGGCTGGTGCGATGTTAACTGCCAATTTCGCTATCAGCCGCTGGTAACTGGTGCGGCGTGAAAATGTTAACCCCCTTGACTGCCACCAACGTATTACGTACTGACCTGATGACATCACTGATGGTACTTCAGATGAAGAAGAATAACCCTGGTATGCTGGCTTTTGCTCTAACATAATCAAGAGAGTAATATAATGTAAAATGTAAAACCCAAGGGTGTTTTGAATAAGATTGTGAATGTTGGTAGCAAGATCGTGGGTAGCAAACAAGGCAGTTTGTGTTTGTTGTATGAAAAACGTGTAGTTCGAAAAGCCATGGAGATCGCTAATGATCAAAGTCATGTTCTATCGCTGAGAGAGAGAGAGAGAGAGAGAGAGAGAGAGAGAGAGAGAGAGAGAGAGAGAGAGAGAGAGAGAGAGAGAGAGAGAGAGAGAGAGAGAGAGAGAGATATAGAGAGACAGAGAGAGAGAAGAGGGAGGCGCATGAAATGTTGGGAAAGGGAAGGGACCCAAAATATACGCTTTGGGTGACTTGGAGAGGGTGGGGGGTTGGGGTAGAGTGGGGATGAACAAATGAATGCGATAATAGAAATGGGGAGAAAGAGGGCAGTTCTTATTGTTTTGATAGTCGCTTGTATCGACCCTTTAGAAGTTCAATTTTTGGCGAAGCATGATTTGTCATTCATTTTTTCCTTAGTTGTGTTTCTTTAAGTTTGATGTATTGTGCTTGTACAAGACCACACTGTAATTTCACCTAATGTGATAATAAAGTATTTTTGACTCTGACTTGACTTTGACTAAGTATTCAAATTACCTCCCTTATACACCTCCCTCCCATCTAAGACCTCAATTTGGATTATTTTTGAAGGTTTTATAAGGGAGATTCCACTGTACAGGTTATATGACAGCAATCTATGAAACAAACATTCTGTCTGTGATTGGCTGCTTTTTTGTTGTTGCCTACATGATCGATCATCAGCAAGAGAGAGAGGGATGGAGGGAGGGTGGAGGTAGGGGACCACTCTCAGCTGTGCTTGCTGTTCCAGCCTCCACTCCTAAACTTGTGTCTTATCTGTTCTTTCGCACAGTCGGTAACAGACTAACACTCAGACCATGTTCAGGGATAGTAACTCTTCCTAGTCAAAAACTGAAAAAGTCAATTTGTTTTGTCAACAAATGCATTTTCTTATTGTTATTTTGTATACATATTTAAGTTGTAACGCATCTGAGTAAGGAATAGGGTTAGGGATAGGGTTAGGAACATGTCAGAGTTAATATTAGTAGTTTTTGAAGACATTTGAGCACAATTAATGCGTCCCGACCGTGACAGCGCCGTACCCATAGCCTGGAGAATGTGAGATACGGGCCCATACCCTGAGCCTCTGCCTATTTTATTTCATTTTATTTATTTATTTATTTTTCATTTTACTTTTTCCCAATGAGTGAATGAAGCAGCCCGATGACGGCGATGTTCGGGTCCGATCAACGGGACCTGGCTGGCTGGACCAAGCTTTCTATTTTCTTCTTTTTCTCCTGTCCACTTTCTTCTTCTTGATAGTTTATTGTCTCGCGCATTCCCGTAGATCCGCCAAAAGATTACAGCGACATAATAGTCAAAAGAGACTGTGGCCTAAGATAGTAAGTAAGAAGGAAGGAAGGAAGAACCGTCTGCTACAGCAGAAGACTGAGGAGTCATTCTGATTCTGAATCTGAGACAAAGCAAAGAAAATGCAAAGGAGTACAATGCATACGTACCGTATGAGACATTTTCTGTCAATTTGAGTGGTCCTCGAAGTATATAAACAACAAATATGACAAGGACGATCCAGACAGCCCACAAATAAGCCCAAGACCATGCGATCCAAGACTTCATTTTCTCTAAGGTCCTCGACAGGAAACCCGCCATTGTAAAAATGCTATCTCGCAGACGACACAATACGTAGACTTCAATAAGTAACAAAACATTTTTTGTGTGAAGCATGCCATATTATTTTCATAGTTAGTTCTTTTTCTTCTCATTGTTTATTATTACATGGGTGTGTGTTTTATAAATAGATATATTTATTTCTATAACAAACAAAATTGCTGCTCAACTGTGTGGTAAATGGTAACATTATGGTTGCAACCCAGCAGTACACAATACACAATATATGTCACGGTAGAAACTGGAATCCAGTTGGATTCGGAATCCTACTAGCACAAATCGGAATTCCGATTTGTACCAGTATAAATCGGAATTTCTAATTTCTACTAGTTTTTTTCCTAGTAGAAATTGGTATTCTGATTTCTACTAGTACAAATCGGAATTCCGATTTGTACTGACAGCCAGTAAAAAATGGAATCCCGGATTGTTTCAGTTGTAAGAGAAGAAAGACAAAACGAGGGTGGAGTTGATAGCTTAAGAGCAGTAATCATTGAATTCTAATCCCTTTGGCTGCAGCACTATAAAAGACAACCTAATCCCTTTGGCTGCAGCACTATAAAAGACAACCTAATCCCCTTTGTGCAGGCCTTGCCCCACATGGCCGAAAGGCCAAAGAGGGCGTAAAACCTTTATTTCCTTTGTGCAGGCCAACAAAGCAATGACTAGGAGAAGGCCAAGCCAGCTGGGAAGCCATCAAAACGAAACCTATGCCCAAAAGACAGTCTCTTAGCTCACGAGCCTGACGATAGGGGAAGACGGGGTAAAAAGCGCATGGGCGGGTAAGAAGCCCACCCCAATTATCTCATGAAATGAAGCAAATTTCAGTCTCATTTTGCCCATGAGACGAGCGTTAATGTCTAGCATTCGTCTCATGGGCAAATTTGACTGACATTAGTACGCTGCGGCACCGAAAACGCCTTCCACAAAACCTGACATCCTTTGCGAGAAGACAGCCCAGTCTTCACGAAGAACGTCCATAAGGATCTGCGATCAATTGGACGATAAACTCACCCTCTGCTTTGTGCAGCACTAGAAAAGACAGTCCAACCAAATCCCTTTGGCTGCAGCACTAGAATAGACAACCTAATCTCGATCTCTCCGCTCAGCAAATGACAATAGGATTTTTCGAATACAAAAATTTAAACGTGATAGGCACGGTGGTAGAGCTTTTACATCATCATCAGTCAAACTCTGGAATTCATTGCCTTCTGCTGTCAGACATAGTCAATCTTTAGCATCGTTCAAAACTAACCTGAAAACCCATCTGTTCCAGCAGTCTTTCCAATAACGTGACCCCCATCTCCATGTGCACGTGTACGGTGTGTGTGTGTGTGTGTGTGTGTGTGTGTGTGTGTGTGTGTGTGTGTGTGTGTGTGTGTGTGTGTGTGTGTGTGTGTGTGTGTGTGTGTGTGTGCACATGCGCGTATGTGTGTGTTTGTGTGCATGCGTGCGTACGTGTGTGTGTGTTGTGTGTGTGTGTGTGTGTGTGTGTGTGTGTGTGTGTGTGTGTGTGTGTGTGTGTGTGTGTGTGTGTGTGTGTGTGTGTGTGTGTGTGTGTGTGTGTGTGTGTGTGATTGTGCGATGCATGTCCGTATGTTTGTATGTATGTAATATGTGTATGTAGGCCTATGTAATTTGTGAGCGTGTGCGCGAATGTGAGTGTGCGTCCACGGCCGCACTTCCAAGCAGGTGTGTGTATGTGAGTGCTTTGTGTGTTGTGTGTGTGACTGAGTGTGTTGTGTGTGTTCTGTGTGGGTATACCTGCTTGCATGTGTATAAGTGTATGCGTGCCGCAGGAGAGGTTGTGTTCGGCTAGAGGCCGGGGGGGGGGGGGGGGGGGGGGTGTGTGTGCGAGCATGTGTCTGTGAGTGTGAGTACACGTGAGTGTCTTTGTGTATGTGAGTGCGCGCGCGCGCGTGTGTGTGTGTATGTGTGTGTGCGTGTGCGCGTGTTTGTACATGTGTATGTTTGAGTAAGTTTGTGTGCATTTCAGTGATAATGTGTTTTTCTGTGTGTGGGGATGTGTGTGTATGTCTGTGTGCAAGAACGCGTTCACTCTCGTGCGTGCACGTACGTGCGTGCGTGTCTGTTTTGCGTGTGTGTCTGTTGTGCGTGTGTGTGCGTGTGTGAGTTTTTCAATGCTGATTGTAAAGCGCTTTGTGCTCGATAAAAAGCGCTATATAAATATCCGTTTATTATTATTATTATTATTATCCCTTTCGCTGCAGCACTAGAAAAGACAGTGCAACCCAGTCCCTTTGGCTGCAGCACTAGAAAAGACAACCGAATCCCTTTGGCTGCAGCACTAGAAAAGACAACCGAATCCCTTTGGCTGCAGCACTAGAAAAGACAACCGAATCCCTTTGGCTGCATCACTAGAAAAGACAACCTAATCCCTTTGGCTGCAGCACTAGAAAGTCAACCTAATCCCTTTGGCTGCAGCACTAGAAAAGACAGTGCAACCTAATCCCTTTGGCTGCAGCACTAGAAAAGACAACCTAATCCCTTTGGCTGCAGCACTAGAAAAGACAGTGCGACCTAATCCCTTTGGCTGCAGCACTAGAATAGACAACCTAATCCCTTTGGCTGCAGCACTAGTAAAGACAGTGCGACCTAATCCCTTTGGCTGCAGCACTAGAATAGACAACCTAATCCCTTTGGCTGCAGCACTAGAAAAGACAGTGCAACCCAGTCCCTTTGGCTGCAGCACTAGAAAATACAGTACAACCTAATCCCTTTGGCTGCAGCACTAGAAAAGACAGTGCAAGTGCTTCTCTCTCTCTCTCTCTCTCTCTCTCTCTCTCTCTCTCTCTCTCTCTCTCTCTCTCTCTCTCTCTCTCTCTCTCTACTACTACTACTACTGTACTATAGGAGTATACAAATGAACAAGAAGCAGGACGGACATCACCCCTTTACAGTACGTTTTCATGTAGTGATGTCATTTTGAAGTGCACTCCCCTGCTCAATTCATGGAGTGTGGCCAATGGCGGAAGTTGGTGTGCGTTTCCAGTTTGAAAGAGAATCACCAGCAGTGTGTTGCTTGCGATTGTTCTCAGGTTTGTTTTTCCTCTGTTCGTACTCTCACACAGTCTACATTTGTTTTTATCCACGTAACTTCACAATGACTATCCCATCCTTGTGTTGACTGAACAGTTCAGTATTAAGATTCTGAGTGAGAATAATCAATAATTGGGTACAACTACATACTATAACATAGTCTTGAGTCTTAGAGTCTACAGAATTACAGAAACTTTGCCAAAGAAAGTCAGGTCAGGTAAGGTAGTTAGGACATTAGGCCTCGCGGCCTCTTCACTGTCCTGTCATTTTTGTTTGAACTTGCGCACAGCTGAGAGGTTTTTAATATTTTGTTTTCGGCAAATCTGCCTTTTAGTTTTAGTTTTAGTCATGCTCATGATATGGGTTAGTAATTTTTAAATCACTGTTACGGGTTCTTGAGTGAAAACTTTCTCTCCATCGTTTCCTCAATATTTTTCTCGAGAGATTACCCCGCACACCCTTCTTCTAGATTGACAATCTTATCTCAGGGCTTCTGATAACGCAAAAACTAGCGTCCCTGACGCATTGAAAGTTAAAAGGACGCTGCACACATATGCATGCACACCCAAGATGGGACTTCTTCTGTTATCCAAAAACATATTTTTGACCAAGTCAAAAGTTTACTACTTTCAAACAACTACTAAAGATCATTATTCATACAAAATTTCAAATGTGTGGGATGTTTTGATTGGTCAAGAGAGCACAAAAACAGTATGGTGTCCACCCCTAAAAGGCCATGTTGTCAGCGCTACCTGGCCACTGAATGGGCCTTCTATGTGTAGAATAGCTTGTTCAATTAACCATAAGGCCAAATTTGACAATACAATACACATTTATTCTTGTAGCAGACATATCTTTCAATTCACAAGAAATTTAATTCATACAATTTTCTTTTAGTGGATGGATGACAGTGGCGTCATTGTTGTTGTCTGTGTTGCCCACAATTTTTTTTCTCAAATTTAAATCTTATTCTTTTTTTTTTATCATTGGATACATATAAAAGTCTTCATTTCAAAGTAATCTGTAAGTTAAAAGTGATAAATGCCCGTAAAGTCTGTTTAAGTAGGTGAAATCATGGCATCCATGTTGTCAGCGCTACCAGTCCCAGAAATTATTTTTGTTATTAAGCTATATTTTACTTTTTTTTCTATCATTGCGTCTTCATTTCAAGGTAATCTGTAAGTTAAAAGTGATAAATGCACCAAAAGTCTGTTTAAGTAGGTAAAATTATTAATGTAGGACACCATGTTGTCCGCTACCAGTCGTCCCTGTTGTCAGCGCTACCCAGAATTTTTGAATTTTTATTAAGCTCTTTATATTGTAGTATCTATGGGTTATTCCTGGTGGTAATGAAACTATTCTAACACATCCGCTATGAAAAATTGTCATACTCGACTAACAACAAAATGTCTTTGAACAAACCAACCAACACTAGTATTTAAACACATTTCTTTTGTATTATTTTGCAAATGAAACCATTTGTAAGTCTTCAAGAAAGTCTGCCATGTTAAAGTGATAAATGCACCATAAAGTCTATTTAAGTGGGTAAAATTATATAATGGAGGACACCATGTTGTCAGCGCTACCAGATGGTGTCCTGTTGTCAGCGCTACCCAGAAATTTATTTGTTAAAATTTAACACTTATTTTTTAATTGTCAAATTAATGGAATATCGTAATAATGAAACTATTCTAACACATTTGAAATAAAATAAATGGCATTTTGAGTGGCACGACATTATATAACGAAAAATAAAACAATCAATTATGGTAAGATCCAAAGACGGTATAAACCAACACCAATATTAAACTTTTTAAAAAAAATGTTTTTAATGAAATCATTCATAACTCTTTATTTCAAGACAGTCTGTTATTCTAAAGAGATAAATGCATCATAAAGTTTATTTAAGTTGATGAAATTATGTAATGAAGGACACCGTGTTGTCAGCGCTACCAGCTCTGGACGCATATAAATAAAGTCATAAAACCCAGCAACGATAGCCTTGACTGATTTTGTTTTCATTTCATAAGAAAGTTGATTCATAAAGCTACTCTATGCATGCATTTTCTGTTCAATTTGCCCAATTTTATTTTTTGGCTTCTATGTCACATATTGGACCAGTTTTCAGGAGAGAGACCCATATGTTTAAAGACATGTTTCTT
Organism: Phymorhynchus buccinoides; assembly: GCA_017654935.2. NCBI lineage: Eukaryota > Metazoa > Mollusca > Gastropoda > Neogastropoda > Raphitomidae > Phymorhynchus > Phymorhynchus buccinoides. Next base: position 36,088,145 of record CM065687.1, on the reverse strand, counting down.
GATGTGGTACAGGGAACCCACTGAAGTTAGCCTGGGACTCATTTTAAATCTGATGAAGGGGTCCCTGGGACCCTAAGAAACATCAGCTTATCAGAAGCCCTGTTATCTGTCAGTTTTATCACTAACTTTGAGAGCTGCTCAATTTTGGCTTCAAGCTTGCCAATCTTCTCCCCCCTCCCCTTGACACACACCGGACATTTCCAGTCAAAGCATATTATTTGGCAAAGGTGTAGTTTTGTTACTGGTCACCAAATTGTCTCATTGAGTGATTGACCATCTTCACTAGGAACCTTGAAACATTTTGTTGAGCTCAGGTAAAGTATGGGGTTAGGCCTTAAGGTTTGCTCTCTCAGTCTCGGTTAGTAAATCCTAGTACTATTACTCTCCCTTGTAGTTGTAGTTGTATTAGGATTATTTTTATGAAATGGACAGATTTAGACTGAAACACAAAGCTGAGAACATGAGTATTGAGTGGGGTAGCTAAGCTAAGTACTGCTTCACCAACTTTTTTTTTTTTTTTAACCATAATGATAGACTGGATAGTGATTGTTAATAATAATAAATAATAATAATTAATAATGCTTATATAGCGCATAATCTTGCAAAGCAACTCAAAGGGTTAAACATAGAGATACAAGCTTGATTTTGAACCCAGCTTTGAAAAGGTAGTCCTGACTATTAATATTATATGGTGGAACTGGAATGAAGAGTTGATCCAGTAAATTATAACATTCATCATCATCATATAATAAAAAAGGCAAGTGTGTGTGTGTCTGTGTGTCTGAAACACAAAACAGGCCTTATAACTCCGCCGTTTTTCGACCAAATCGCTTCAAATTTGCTGTCAGGCTTGCTGTGGTCGGGGCAAAGCCTGGCAGCAAATTTGAAGACAATCGGGAGAGCGCGTCACTCTCAGAGCAGCGGCAACGGGAAACGGGGCCTTATGACGCCGTTTCTTAACCGAATCGCTTCAAATTTGCTGTACTCAGCATTACCAATACCAGTACTTGGCGTTACCATTACTAGGCATTACTGTTTCTAGGCATTACCGGTACTCGGCATTGCGCTAGTTTTATTATAATAATTGAATTATCTTTTCCTTTGGCTTTGTTTCAGAGCTACAAGAGCCACAAAAGAAGCAAGCATACATATTTTCCAAGCATTCATGCTGTTGTGAAAAGAATGCTAGTGAGAAGCTTCAGTTAAGAAGATGAATCCTGGGTCAGTGTTCGGTTCAAGCTTTGGACAGCCTCAGTCGTCTGCATTCGGCAATGCAGTTGTATCATCTGGTATGCCCTCGGCATTTGGAGCCAACCCCTCTACTACCAGCTTTGGAACTGTTGGCAGTGGCTCTGTCTTTGGATCAACACCAGGAACTGATTCAAGATCAACTGCTTTTGGCCCAAACGCTGGAAATGTATTTGGATCACCAGGCTCTACAGGATTTGGATCTGGAACCTCATCAACAGCATTTGGCACTGCCACTTCTACTACTAGTGGGTTTGCAGGCACTGTGGGTCAGACTACAGGGTTCGGCTCAGGAGCTGTCACTTCATCAGGATTTGGAACACCTGGGTTTGGAACTGGTTTGTCATCACAGTCTGCTGCTGGAGGCCAGTTTGGATCTGGGATCAACCAAGGGCCAACTTTTGGAGCCTTGGTCACCGCCAGTTCACTGTCTGGAACGTCGGGGTCAGGAGTGACATCTGGAACTGGAAGTGGGTTTGGAGGAAGCACAGCATTTGGAACAAGTACCTCTGGGTTTGAGGGAAATTCATTGTCCATGGCATCTTCAGGATTTCCAACCAGCACAGCAGGATTGAGTACAGGATCTTCAGGGTTTGGTACAAGTGCTTCTGGGTTTGGACAACAGCCAAGCGCAGGTGGATCTGTCTTTGGTGTGTCGACTTCAAGTGGATTTGGTGGGGGGTCATCAGTGTTTGGCTCTTTCACCTCAGCACCAGGTACTGTAGCACAGACTCAGAGCAATCCTTTAGCTGGATCATCTGTCTTTGACTCACAGACAAAAGCATCAGGAAATGTTGGGCAAAGTTTATCGTCTGGCACAGCTGTCGGTGCTAGTAATAGTAGCCAACCGAGGTCTACTTCATCTTTCGGTGCAACTGTTTTCAGCACTAGTCCAGGATTTGGTGCTGTAGGGTCTTCTTCTGTTTTTGGTCAGGTTCCAGTGTCCACTGCTGTTGCTGTCTCCGGGAGAACTGTTTTTGGAGGAACTAACATGGGAACAAGTAGCGCCGGAAATATAACGTTGTCCTCAGGTTCCACCAGCAGCACAGGAGGCAATGTGTTCGGTGGGGGTGCTCCACAGACTGCAAAAGACAAGTCCGACGCAAGTTTTTCAGTTGGAAACTTCAGTACCAGTGTCCCACCTCCTCCCAGTTACTCCTCATCAATCAGTTTAGGACAGTCTGGATTGCCTCCTTCTTTATCAACATCCATGGGTGGAAGTGTGTTTTGCAACCCCCCTTCAGTTGGAACAGGAAGTGTGTTTGGCGGTGCCTCTAAAACTGCCCCAGGAGAAAGCAGCGTGTTTGGCGGTGCCTCAAAAACTGCCTCAGGAGAAAGCAGCGTGTTTGCCGGTGCATCTAAAACTGCTTCGGGAGAAAGCCGTGTGTTTAGCGGTGCATCTAAAACTGCCTCAGGAGAAAGCAGCGTGTTTGGCGGTGCCTCTAAGACGGCCTCAGGAGAAAGCAGCGTGTTTGGCGGTGCCTCCAAAGCATCATCTGGGCAAGGAAGCATTCTTGGTGGGGCAGGTAGATCAGTCATCAAGCAGGAGTCCTCACATCAATCCAACCCTCTAAGGCCTGCACCAGCAGTGGGAGTCACCCAGCCTCCTCCATCAGTGTTTGGATCTTCACACCTTTCTGGCGGGACATTTCCAACTCAAAAAGCAATCAAGCCGGCGTCCTCTTCACACCATGGTACCTCATCAACGTCTGTGTTTGGAGGGAAGACCACTTTCCCTTCAGTGTTTAGTGGTGCTGCACAACAACAAGGAACAGACGCTGCTCAAAAAGAGACTGGTGTCTCCGTTTTTGGAGGAAGGCAGCAGAATGAGAAAGAGTCGAGCATGAGGCCACCACTCTTCCCAGCTGCGGCTAATTATGGGATGGCAGGAAGCTCGGAGCAGTCGAATATCAAACAGGAAAGCCAGGAATCGGGAAAAGCAGGAATGCTTGCTTCTGGTGCGGAAAGTACGTCCGCCATGAGTGTGTTTGGGGGTAAGCAGAATTTCCCAAAAGTTGAAGGGGTCCCTGGCCTGAGCTCTACATTTGGTCGCACAGATTCAGGTAGTTATTGTGACAAGTTTTGGAGATGTTTTCTTCTGTTTTTTAACTTTTAGTTTTTTTGTTGTTCGTTTGTTTTTTGTTTTTTGTTTTTTTATATTGTTGTAATTTAACTTTACAAGAACACACACACACACACACACACACACACACACACACACACACACACACACACACACACACACACACACACACACACACACATATACACGCACACGCACACACACACATACATTGATACAGTGTACACACAAAAAAGTACACACATGCACGCACGCGCACCAAATTGCTAGTATCTATAGTTACAATCGTTTCTATTCTATGCACAGACCAATTATTATATATTCCTGTAAACCTCTGTTCATGATAAATCCATGCTTCAGGTTCACCCACCCACAAGTATTCCTGATCTGCTGAACATTTTTTTTATGTATTGTGTATCATGGTTTTCTTTAGGTTCTGTCCAGGCTCAGAAGAGGAGTGCAACGCATCATGAAACAGGTCTGTATCATCACTTTTGTGAAAAATGTTACAATTAAGCAATACTGTCAATAGTTCATCAGACAATGTTCGTTATTTTTTTATTCTTTACAGGGCTTCAGATTGTTTTCAAACTTCATGGGTCATATCAGGGCTTCTGATAACGCAAAAACTAGCGTCCCTGACGCATTGAAAGTTAAAAGGACGCATTGAATGTTTGTCAATTGTTCGTCCCTGGGGACGCACTCAAAAAATCATGAAAAACGAATACAAAAAACGAATAAAGACACTGTCTAACATTGAAAGTCAGCCACAGGCATCGTCTGCTATGATGCGAGAGTTGCTGCCCTTAATTATAAAACTTTCCCTTTCCCATGATGCCTCTCGCTGTACTGGAAAAAGCCTTTCGCGCTACTCGACTAACAACAAAATGTCTTTAAATTCGTGGGTGTTAGTGCCCGGAAAGCGCAAAGAAAGTGAGAAAGATGCTTGTGCTGACTTTGCGGCAGTGAGCAATCGCCGAATTTGAGGTATGTGTAATAAGTGTATTTGTACATGTTTATAGACATGTTTCTTGATGTGGTACAGGGGACCCACTGAAGTTAGCCTGGGACTCGTTTTAAATCTGATGAAGGGGTCCCTGGGACCCTAAGAAACATCAGCTTATCAGAAGCCCTGTCATATGACCCCTGCTTCCAGAAAATGATGGGCCAATTTATAAAGTAATGGACCGGTAATGTGTCACTGTAGTATTACACTTAAATTTTGCTACAAACTTCATGGGTCAGATGACCCTTGGGTGCACAAAATGAGGGGTCAAATCACTGTCAATACAGGTCAGTGACCCGGGCCCGCCAACAATCTGAAGCTCTGCTTTATCAGGCTTCCTTTGTGTTTTCATTTTGTGGGTTGCCCATATCTAAGTATGTTATTAATATTATTTTAAAGAATGCAATTCAGCTTTTTTTTTTATGTACGGTGACATTTATAAGAATTCAAAAAGCAGAGATGTGAAAAATACAAAGTAAAGAAAGAGATTTTTACCTTACCATTATTCATACTTGTGTATCATGGCATGTAATGTGTAAAAAGTCAATTGTAAAAATGTGTCTGTTCCTGTGCACTTTTAGTTTAATACAATGTAAATTATATGATCAACAGTTTTCTCTGAATGTTTAAAGGGCCAGCCACACGTCCACTAAAATCGCACGACTGTACGATACGATTCGATCATGTGGTCTTAAAGAACAAATTGATTCGCGCTTCAAGACCATGTGATCGAATCGTATCATACAGTTGTGCGATTTTAGTGGACGTGTGGCTGGCCCTTGCCTCGTGTTCATTGTATGTGCAGCACAATTGGTAACAAATAAATAAATATGTTCTTGCATGTTAAATTTGTAAATGCAGATTATTACTCGAGTAACTGTACAAAAGGTTACTATTAAGTAATTAACTCAAATGTAAAGGTTATATTATAACTTGAACTAACTTGTAATAACCCAATAACTTTTTAATTCCAACTCTTTTAGGTGAGGTTGACTTTAAAAGAGGCCGTACCGAGGAACAAGAAGGCCAAGAACCGTTACCAACAGGAAGTCGCTGGCAAGGTCACTCTAGCCCCAATAGTAAGATTTGTGATTTTCGACCTATGTATTTCTCAGTCTACGTTTTTTTCTCTCCAGGTTTTAGGACCTCAAACGTTGTAAGTTATTTATCAAACAAACAAACAAACAAAATCAACAACACTGCTTTAGTTATGACATGTGAAAAAATGTGATGTGTTGTTTCTTGTCTTATCTATCTCAATCTTTATCATGATTCACGTAGAGCTCACGTTTTTTGACATAGCATTTGGTGCTTTGATTTTGAAAAAGACTTTTACTTAGTTTTAAAGAGGATGTCATATTTCTGGACTTTTTTTGTTTTGGAACAACATACTTTATATATAGTCAATTTGAGAGAAGTGTTTGACAATGATTTTTGGGGAGCCAAAAATAAAAGCCAGGCATCGCACTGGCGTTTTTTAAAATGCGTCTGGCTTACGCAAAGTCGGCCAAAAAAACCGCCAAAAATTAGACTAAAATTGCGTCAGATCATAACACTATAAACTGATGTACAGAAGAAGAAAAAAGAACGTGCTTGTTTTACTTTTAGGCCTATGCACATAACCATGTTCTTTATGCTTGCATCATCGTTGAAATATAATCATCAGCCCTTTTGATCTTGAAACCAAGTGCAGTGCCAGTCAATGCCTGCCCCGTGACATTTCACTTTGTATTAGTCTTTTAGTGTGTGTCTAAACGAGGTCTAGACTAGGCCTACAGTAGATCAGACTTTTAAGTGAACAACGGTTTTGACATTTTGACCCACATGAACCCAGGTCCCCCTTTCACAACGTAAGAGGTGAAAGTTCTGTTGTCTATCAAAACAAAGTTTGTTAGCATTGAGAACTTGGGATTTTAATGTGTTGAATGTTGACAGTCTTGCTCGTTTGTGTTCTCAATCAATGAATGCATCTCAAGGCCGAAGCCAGAGGTAATTTCACAATAGAGCACCATGCTAGTTGTAAAGCGTTTTAGACAAACAGTGTCTAAGAAACGTTTTTTATAAACAATTAAGAGAAAACATATCACAGGCTTTTACCTGATTAATTAGTCAAACAAAATTGTTTCAAAACTAAATTACTTCAACTAAATTTTGATGGGCCAGTCAACAAGAAATACATTAACTCCATGCTGCCATTTTAATTCTCATCTTCGTGAGTGTTTCAAATTCTGAAAAAACAAACCAAAAACTGATAGTTTGTAGCCTGCTACATCAACAATAAGAATGTGAGTACTTGCAAACTTTTCAGCAAAGTAACGCTGCCATTTTTTAGACTGTTTTCGCCGAATTTCCAATTGCGCTCGAAGCGCTTGTTTCTGAGAAACTGTCTCCAAAGTTCCCGCCACACATGATGTCATGAGTACAAGTTTGTTTCTGTAGCCTAGCATAGGCCTAGGATAATACATGTGGCACTGCTTGTCCGACTCAGACAGTCCGAGCGTTGCGACGGCCATGGTCCCAGTCCGTCTTGTGATAGGCCTATGCGTAGACTACTGCCGATTACTGATAGCCAACTGTTGGTCTTGCGGGCAGAAGTTGTTTTGCGTGCGTCTTACGCATGAGTGCTAAAAAAAATGTGTAAGCGAATTTCAAAATGTGTCAAATACGCACAAGACGTGAGTTAACGCGATCCCTGAAAAGCACAAGCAAAACCATAGACAAAACATTTTGTAAATTTGTTTTTGTAATCTAAATTACAGGTGGGTTTTTTTTATGTAAAACTTTTTCATAAGCTTACTTGGGTAAGGTCTATCATCATCAGGAAACCGCAAAGTAAACATTATTAAATAATGACGCTCAGAAGAAAAGTAGAGAAAATTAAAGAAAAAATCATGCCATGATAAAGACAACTGATAGAGCCAATCTGGCAAAATGGTCTGGGGATATTAATCTCTTGACTGTGTTAGAGCAAAAGCCAACATAATTATCAGGGTTGTTCCTCTTCATCCGATGACGTCATCAGTGATGTCATCAGGTCAGTATGTAATACGTTGGTGGCAGTCAAGGGGTTAATGACTTATTCCAAAACTGTCCATATAGTATGAGAAGAATTTAAAAATAACTTAAGTCAAAGGCATGGTGCTTGATCTACAGGTCGTCAATTTTGTGGATGCCATATAAAACTTATTGTACCATATAATAAAAAGGACTATGGAAATATAAGGCAATACTTTTTACCCAGACTGAGAGTGAGACCCATGCACCTTATGATATTGTTGTTGTTGTCATACCCTGGCTAAAAGGACTCCGGGGATCATCCCAACAGCCAAAGCACTTGAACACTATGGGACAAATTTGGCACCAGCTAGGGATGAGAACATTACGTGTGTGACCATTTCTGATTGCCCCGCCACATGGGCAGCCACACTCCGACTTCAGAGGAACCTTATGATATAATTATGACAAACAAAATAATAAGAAAGTGTAAGAACTTTTTTTTTTGGGGTGCCTTATAATCAGAAAAATACGGTACAAATTTACTGCACATAAAGTTCGATTAATCCTACGTTCATTTTCTGTGTATGGTGTGACAGGCATTTATTTGCTGCTCGTAATCTTAAAATAATCCTTGGTTTATCTTCTCCATGCGGCATAACAGGTAGTCCTGAGAGAGTGAAGCTGCGTCGCTCTTCCTCCCTTCTGGAGGATGTGTCGGCAAGGACCTCCCTCAGCTGTCGAGGGATCGAGCCCCACCTCAACAAAGGCACCCTCCTTCGCAGCCACTTTGCCCGTTACGGCAAGCTGAAACGAGTGATGCCTTACCCTTCCAAAAGGTGTGCTGTCATCACCTTTGAAACTCATGTGAGTTTGAGAAAAAATGTATGTGTTTTTATCATTAATTTAGTTGTGTTTTTTTTGTTGTTGTTGCAGATTGTAAAGGCAACAATGTATATGGCCGTTAACCCTTTCACCGTCAGTGTTGCATTTATGCACCACAATGGTTTAACACCCATGTCACTAAAAGGCATCAAATCAGGACCTGTTATTTGACCTTATTTTCTTAATTTTTTTAGGTAAGGATGGGCCTAATGTTATGCATTTCACAGAGAAATTCCCAATAACTGCAGGTATATTTTTATTTCTAATTCTACTCTGTTCAGTTTAATGGCATTTTTTGGCTAAAAATTGGCTGGTGGCGAAAGGGTTAAAGAATGTGCTCAGAAATAGATTTTCTGATAGGTGTGGGGTGGGGTAACGCAGTAATCAACTGTTGGTACTTCTTGTTTGTAGGAGGCGGCTTCCCGGGCCAAGAAGCATGGTACCAAACTGATGGGGCAGGACACCCCTGTCACCCTCTTCTGGAGGAATGTAGCCACTGAGAAGTCCCCTGAGGGTCCTGAGGAGACTGCTGCTTCCAAACAAGGTACACTTCTTTCTGTGTAATGGACCCCCCCAAAAAAACACCTCACCCTCTTCTGGAGGTGTGTAGCCACTGAGAAGTCCCCTGAGGGTCCTGAGGAGGCTGCTGCTGCTTCCAAACAAGGTACACTTGTTTCTGTGTAGTGGACCCAAATAAAACACCCTCTCCCCCTCTCCCCTGAGGGTCCTGAGGAGACTGCTGCTTCCAAACAAGGTACACTTGTTTCTATGCAGTGGACCCCCCAAAACACCCCCCTCACCCTTTCTGGAGGTCTGTAGCCACTGAGAAGTCCCCTGAGGGTCCTGAGGAGGCTGCTGCTTCCAAACAAGGTACACTTGTTTCTATGCAGTGGACCCCCCAAAACACCCCCCTCACCCTTTCTGGAGGTCTGTAGCCACTGAGAAGTCCCCTGAGGGTCCTGAGGAGGCTGCTGCTTCCAAACAAGGTACATTTCTTTCTGTGTAGTGGACCCCAAAAAGCACCCCCCTCACCCTCTTCTGGAGGTCTGTAGCCACTGGGAAGTCCCCTGTGGGACTTGAGGGGGGTGCAGTTCTTTTTGTGTAGGGGACCCAATGCTGTCCAGGATAGACACGGAAGTGTTACATGATGATCTATTGTATTTTAAAGACTATAAGGCGACACTTCCCCCCCCCCGACTGAGACCCATGTGCTCTATAATAAGATGAACAAAATAGAGTACTAACAGGTCTGCACATTGGTTGGGTCCGTGCATACCCCCTCTGAAATCATAAAGATTATATAGAAATTATCCTCTGAAGTCGGAGTGTGGCTATCCGCGTGGCGTGGTAATCAAAGACGGTCACACATGTAATGTTCTCATCCCTAGCTGGTGCATTTGTACCATCAAGTGCTTCGGCTGTTGGGATGATCCCTGGAGTCTTTAACTTTAAGCCAGGGTAAGACAACAACAGCAACAAACATAGAAATTACGTCATGCTTGCATCATTTTTTTCCAATGCCTTAAGGGGTACGCTACCCCCCTCAGTACTCTAGTAAGAATGTTGGGGGTTTCGCCTTATAATAAGGTGCACTTTATAGTCCAAAAAATACAGTATGATGGTTTTCTTTGCGTTGCATTACAGTGGAGTACACTTAAAGCCGCATCACCCAATTCCTAGAATCGGGCGGCTATTTTTAGACACACGCATCTTCTAGCAAGAGAAGAAAAGAAGGGCTTGCTCGCAGCGTGTGGCGCAAACTGCCGTTTTTGCTAGCCTCCCTCCTTTTATATCCCTGTCGTGACTTTAACATGAACAGAGATTGCACGAAATCAAAGACTGTACAGGGGAAGGTAAACATCCAGTCTCTTTTCCCTATATGAGTAGTGAGGACAGAAACACTGGTTATGTCCCTTTGGAAAGTGACACATTTTACACATCGATAGGCCAGTTGAATTCTCCGTTCAAGTTCCAGTCCGAGTTTTGGGATAGCCTCCACTGTGAATAGTGTACACGTCCGCACTAACGATAACTCTATCAGCACGGTTCGCCGAGCTTTTAAGTAATCCATCTTACCCTTTTAGAATATCTTTGACGAAATATAGATTATTGCACAATGATCTTCCGGTCCTGGCACAGTCCTTCATTGTTCTTACTTAGCTGTGTAGGCTTACACATTGCATTGTATTGTGTTGCATAGCGAGGCGTGGTATTTGTATTCCGTTGCATTGCTTTGTAATGCATCATATTTTATTTATGAGAGGGTTGTTTTTGTTCACTTTTGATTTCCTGGTGGTTGGTATTTATTACAAATTCATGATTGTAGATGGGGTTTGTTTTTCTCTAACCATATGTAAATCTGTGTTTACTGTACTGTCATAGACTGGAGTTTTGTTTTTCTACTTACTTGCTGGCCTCATCTACTGATCTATAATTCTTCAAATGTTTTTAATGCAAGACTTTCAATGCTGCACTTGGTCATCTCCAAATATGGATAGTGACGCCATTCGCTTGACAATGTCGGTTTTCAGCAAAACTTTAGAATGTCTATCTTTTAACCATTCAATCTGAAATTAAACTGACTCTAGCCCTAACCCTAACCAAAACCTTGAACCGTCAAATACACACAAAAATTTAACTTTACTAGAAATTGAGTGTTCCGTGTCTGGAGATGACCAAATGCAGTCTTGAACGCCTAGTGTTTTTAATCTATATCCCAACTCACCTCCTCCTAACAGAATCAAAGAAAATCAGCCAACGGCAGCAGCGGTTCACCTCCCACCTGCCGAGTTCAGTGTCCGCAGAGTTGGCCAGCATGAGCGGAGCCGATTCTGATGTGGTCACCGTTGAAAGACGCTCCCGGGATCGGGCCGAAGGCGGGCAGAGAGCGGCGGCCAAGGAAAGGCTTGGTAGCCCTCATCGCAGAGAACCAGCCCCAGGAAGCAGCAGGGGGAGGACAACGCCACCGCCGGCTTCAGCAACATCGTCGACAACTGCCATGTCCAGCAGCAGCGCTGCCGGCCTGGGTAAAACCACTAACGGTGAGGGAGTGTGTTTTGGTTCATCAAACTGCAGTGATGTCCCAAGGCCCAGGTCGTAGGACATGGCATTGAAACTGAAAATGTCCTATTGTGTTCATCTGTGTCAGGACAAAAATCCTATTGAAATTATCATGGGCGGGTTTTTTGGCCTATTGTATTCTGCGAAACCCAGGATATTTTGTTTTATTGATTTTCTTGTTTCAGGGCAGTTTGTCCTGCTGTTTTTGTATTCTTGGTGCGTCACTGAGACTGTACTCTCGTTTAGCGTAAACGGAAAACTGATTTAAACAATGGCATCATCGAGCGGCAGATATGTCCTTTGCCCGTTTCGCCCTGTACCTGCCCCGCCCTGTACCTCCACTGTCCCTCACATCTTAGCCCCGCCTGTAACTGCAAAAATGTGAAACATTTTTAAGACGTAAATTTGACACCAACAAGGCCTACATCTTTGAGTCTATGCCCCCCGTCCCCCCCTCCCCCCATCTCACATCTCAGCCCCGCCTGTAATTTTAGCCCCCATCCTCCTTTGGGTGATGCACCTACATACCCTTGACTAAAAGTGCACATCCTTTACTGGGGTGCACACACTTAATTGGTGGGGTGCACACCCTTAGCACTGAGATATGTCTGACGCTTGGCGACATTTAAATCCTGTGCGGATAGCCCCCCCCCCCCGTCCTCCTTGGGTCCTTTGGGTGATACACAGGTCAACACATCCTTTACTAGAGTGAACATCCTTTACCAGGGTGCACACCCTTAATCAGTGGGGTGCACACCCTTAACACCAAAACATGTCTGCTGCTCGGCGACATTTAAATCCTGCATGGATAGCCCCCATCCTCCTTGGATCCTTTGGGTGATACACAGGTCAACACATCCTTTACTAGAGTGAACATCCTTTACTGGGGTGCACACCCTTAATCAGTAGGGTGCACACCCTTAACACCAAAACATGTCTGCTGCTCGGCGACATTTAAATCCTGCGTGGATAGCCCCCGTCCTCCTTGGGTCCTTTGGGTGATACACAGATCAACACAACCTTTACTAGAGTGAACATCCTTTACTGGGGTGCACACCCTTAATCAGTGGGGTGCACACCCTTAACACCAAAACATGTCTGCTGCTTGGCGACATTTAAATCCCACGTGCAACATTTTGTGCTGTAATGTCTTCTACTCTTAGTATTACTCTTAGTGCCGCCAGACTTGGCTGCTGATCATCTAGACGTCAACATGTCACTCCTCTGTTGCAATCCCTCCACTGGCTCCCGGTTCAGAGTCGAATTGACTATAAGCTGGCTTCCATCTGTTTCTCTTCTGTCTCGGGTACTGGACTACAATATCTTTCTGACATTTTACACATCTGCACGCCATCCCGTCAACTTCGTTCTTCTGCTAACACTAGTTTTTTCCGTGTTCCTTCTGTCAAAACAAAGTCCTTCGGTCAACGTTCTTTCTCCTTTCAGGGACCAACTGTCTGGAATACACTTCCCATCAATATCAGACACTTTCCTTCAACTTCTTCCTTCAAGTCTGCTGTGAAGACCAACTTTTTTCAGCGGTCATAATTCCTCCCCCACCAATCCACTCCTCTCCACCCCCTTGTACTCAGTTTCTGTGAAATGCTGAAGTGCTGTCACATGGCGTGCCCGCATGTGTGTGTGTTGTGTATGTGTGTGCTTTCTGTAAGTTGTGTACCTTTGTATACCTAGATATGCGTTTTTGTGCCTTTGTATATATATGTACTTTTCTATATTCTACTCATGTAAAGTTTATGTACGTTCGTCATGATCTGATTGTATAAAATAATGCATATTCTATGTTGTATTTGTATTAAATATGTAAAGCACTTAGACTCAGTAACTTAGAGCCCTAAATCAGAGAGTAGGCGCTATATAAATAATCATCATTATTATTATTATTATTATTACACCCCCTCTTTTATCAGGGTGCACACCCTTAATCAGTGGGGTGCACACCCTTAACATGGAGACATGTCTGCCGCTTCGCAACATTTAAAAACCATGTGAAATAACTTGTGCTGCAATGTCTTCTACTCTTAGTATTACACCACCACATAAAATTTTGAGTGATTCCATGCTGTATTGCACGAGATATAAAAGGGTGAAAAAAACCGAAGACATGTCTGCCGCTCAGCGACATTTTATTCCCAGGGCATAATTTATGTACCAATGTAATGTATTGTGCTCTAAGTATTACACCCTCACACAAAATTTGCAGGGATTCTATCATCTAGTTCACGAGATACAGCTCAGACAAGAAATATATAGCACAGAGAAGGACTTCGGTTTTCAAGGTCACACTTCACGGTCAAGGTCATCACGCCAATAATTCATGCGTGGGTGTCTTCTACTCTAGGTGATACGTCGCCACACACAATCTGAAGCACTTCTGTCAAGTAAAAATTTGGAAAATATGGCTTAAAACCCCATTTTTTTAGACCCCAACCACTTTCAAGGCTTACCGATCTCCTTGACCTTGACCGTGATCAGTATCCCATCAGAATTGCCATAAGCTTATGCACCTACATGCCAAGTTTGAAGACTGGCCAATGGTGTAGATGTTATGGCCCCTTAAATATTTTATGTTTTCAAGGTCTTACGCCAAGGTGAAGGTCACAACGGCGATCATTTATGCGTGGATGCCTTCCTCTCATGGTGACACACAACCACAAGCGGTTCGGGAGATATCTTTGGGACAGGCAGAATAGAAAAATAACAACAACAAAAAAAACCAATAACACATAAGCAAAAAAAATTATTTTTTGCAGTCCCATTTTCTGGGCCGTACAGTGGCATTGCTCCCACGCTGCTCATTCTGAATCCCAATTCGCAGCTACACACCAGCTTGTTCAGGTCGCAGAATCCGAGACCAGCAGTCCAAGGGGAGCGAATCTATGTTAGGCCGTCAGGAGGCAACCAACCGAGGAGACACTGCACTGCTGCTGAGTCACTTCGGTGGAGTTCAGTGGAGCCTGTTCAGGACACCACCTACTAAGCCTCCTATTGACGACACTATTTTCTTAGTTGCGGAGCCAGCGTGAGTGAGGTCCTCCTCCGAGGGCGCCACCACGATTGTCCACCGACAGCTCCCCAGAACATAATGATCCCCATGACTTTGACCTGAACGCACCAAGGCATAGACTGGATTGGAAACCGAAACTGAGGTCACCATGAGAGCAGGGCATGCAAAGCCACAGAATTTGAGACATTTTTTTCTTTTTAATGATCGATAGAAATGAGGATGACAATGTTGATGATGATGATGCTATGGAGTTCCATATCGGTCTGATACTGCATGATAGGGCTGTATTCTACGCTTTCTTTCATAATGATATCCTGGAGTTAACCAGGCGTGAGAACTACAGACACCTGCAGTGTTGGTCTTGAAATTAGAGCAACACTCTCAGAATTGCATCCGTTATTTAAGCGGATGAAGCTCGACTGTGTGGTTTCAATCTTCCCATTGAGCCCATAGCCACTCACTCTTGGTAGGAGTTGGTCCAGGACCGAAAAACACCTCGCTTCTGATATGATTCGAACCCAAGACCTCCCAGCCAGTAGTCCGTGACGCTAACCACTTCACCACGGCGGCTGGTATAAAGCTCTCAATTTGATTAATTTGTATCAAGGGAAGTAAATCTGTGTGCACACCACACTTTGGTCACTTCTAAACTCGCTTCGCTCCTTTAGACCACACTTTTGCCTCTTACTTTGCGTTTGTGTGGGTTTTTTTTCAGTAACTGTGTCCGGTTTGCGCAAGATGGTTTCCACCACCACGTTGGATAAAGTCAATGTGTTGGACATCAGAGACAAACTGTTGAGACAGAGTGAGTATTGTGGTTTGATGAAATCCAATAATGAATGCTGATTTATCTTGCAATTTAAGGCTGATGATCTTTAGAATTGAGTGATTGACTTCAAACACAAGAGTGCGTTATAAAACAACAACAACAACAAAATCGCCAAGCAAAGAAACAAACAAAAAACAACAACTTGAAACTGTTTAAAAGGAAAAAGGTGGAGTGATAGAACTTAGAAGGAAGACAGATTTACCCTATTTTTGCTATTCAGTTTGTTCACACATGGGTGCAACTTTTCCTCGTGTACAAGGATTTCCTGTTTTTGAATTTTACCAGAAAAGGAATTTCCTTATTTTTAAATTTGCCAAACAAGATCTTTATGTGTCAACTGTATTTTTCAAACACTTTAAAATAAGCATTTGTATAAATTGTAGAAAAAGCTAACTAAAATACCTTCATAAATAAAAAATTTCTTCAGCTGCAGGGGGACATTACCCCTAGACCCCGGCCTTTCATATTTGTTTCCCATTTTGTGTAGTTGCACCCGTGTTCACAGTTGCTTTACAATAAGGACTAGACCAGTTAGTGTCTGTGCAATGGTTGTTCGGAGCCATGCGTGTGGTGTGTTGCAGAGATAGGCAAGCAGACTGCGGGGGGTTTGCTCTCCAGAGCCTTTGTGGGCACCTGCCCTGACATGTGCACAGAGAAAGAACGTCTGTATCGCGAGGAAGTGCGCAGGCTCAGCGTCTATGAAATCATCCCTGGGTCTAGCACAGTCAGTATTTGTTGGTTTGAAGCTCTGTCTTTTTGGGGGATTGTAGATCAGTTGGTTTTGTTTTGGTGTGAGTGTGTGTATAGTGTGTTCTGGTTTTATTTATGTGTTATGCTTGGTTTTGTTTGTCTTTGTTCCCAACCATGAGATTTAGGAATTGGGTTAAGACTATATGCCTTTGATTGTAAGATATGGTTGCTCTTTGAATTCATGCCCATAATTAAATAATAAATAATGAAATGTTAGTTTGCTAAAGAGATCTTACGCATTTTAATTGCACAAAAAGGTAACTACGGCAGGACATTATAGATAAAAAGAAAGCGACCCATAATTTATAGGAAAAAATAATTTATGCAATCTTAGATTTTTGGGGGGCATGTGTGCTGAGTACATTTTTCTTCCCTTTTTGTGTGTATTTCATTTGCATATGTTATGCTATCAATGTTTTAAACGAATGTGCTGTGATAATGATTTGAATAAACGATCTGATGTTTAATATGGAGAAGGTTTAATCTTTGTAATCGTATTGAATGTTTAGCTTGACTTTAAGTTTAACCCTTTCACTGCCAGCCATATTTCAGCCAAACATGTCCATTACATTTACCTGGGTAGAGAACAAAATCCATCTGCAGTATTGGGGATTCTTCTGTGACATATCTAAAATAAAGTCTATCCTTACTTCCCAAAACTAAGACAATGGGGTCTTTGGATAATAGACCCCAATGGATGCCTTTTAGTGACATAGGTGTTAAATCAATGTGGTGCTAAAGTGTGACTTTGGTGGTGAAACGGTTAATTCTGTCCATTTTAAACAGTTTTTGTGTCTCAAATGTCTTTTTTTTAGCTGACGGGTTCAACATCCCTTGTTGACCATAGGAAAGCTGTGAAGGAGTACAGTCGATCCTCAGCAGATCAGGTCTGAATCAAACAGCAGTTTGGAATACATGCTAGTCAGCATTCTTCTTGTTGAAGCCAAAGATTGATTGATTAATTGAAATTGCGTCTGAAAGGATCGTGAATAAAAGTACATAGACATGCATAGATTTATACATGTGTGTACGTACATCAATGCATGCAGAGTTGTTTTAATTACTTGAAGATTTAAAAAAAAAAATTCAACAACAATTGACAAAAATTGTAGATTAGAATGGCTTTGAGTATCTGCTCTCATTTCCAAACTGCATTGATAGAAATATGTTCTGTGATGTTGATGATTGTCTAACTGTCTTTCTGTCATCTATCTGTCTGTGTGTCTGTCTGTCTCTCCCTACCCATCTGTATGTTTATCTCTTCGTCTGTCTACCTCTCTCTCTGTCTCTGTTTCTTTGCGTCCCATGTACTCTCTTTCTTTTGAAATGTTCCATGTATGCCAGATTACGTGAAAAATATATAGACAAACATTACAAATATAACTGCATCCATCCACTAAAGTTTGTTTCTGCAAACTGAGAACAAATAAATAACAAGAGATGTGGCTATGTTCATTCACTATGCACTTTGTCTAAGAGAAGAATCAATGTAATCTGGTTAAAATTGTTTTTGAGTTATTATCAAGGTATTTCTACTAGCTTGATTGAATGTTGTGCAGTTGATTGTACATATCCTCATGTGGATAGGCCGGAGGCCTCACATTAAAAGTCCAGTGCATCCCATGTACTCTCCTTCTGGTCAATCTATCTATCGGACTGTTTTTCTGTCTGTGCAGGATGAACCCCTGCCACATGAACTGCGACCTTTGCCGGTGCTGACCTTGACCATGAACTACTTGTTGATGGAGATTGCCGACTGCGGGGAGGACGGCAAGTGGGCCGAGTGGTACGACTTTCTCTGGAACCGAACCCGCAGCATTAGAAAGGTAACAACTTAATGAAGAGCAGCTGACCTTGACGATGAGTGCCATTAGCTAGTATAAGTTTGCTGGTTTGTTCATTTTATGAAAAATCACGCGCGCGCACGCACACACACACGCACGCACACGCACACACACACACACACACACAGTCTCTCTCTCTCTTTTTCTCTCTCACTCTCAAGAAATACCACCACCACCACCAAACAACCAAATGAATAAACTATTTAAAAAAAAATTAAAACTAAAAGATGAAAAAAACTTCAATGGCTTCAGTTGAATTCATACGCTTCAGTTGAATTCATACGCACTTGAGAGAATACAAAAGGATTAAACCAGGCATCAGAATAGTCAGAGGATTTGCTTATTTCATAGGATTAAGAATTCATGGCAGAGGATTTGTACACAGTGGTAGTTGTTATGCATTTTTTTGGGGTGAGTGTGATCTAATCTGTAGCCTACAATTTCCATGTGAATGTTTTATCTGCATTTCACCCTTTTCGTTATGTTGGGGGCTGATTCATGTGTTGTCCGACAGCTGTTTGGGGGTCTTGATAGTCCTTTTACCACAATTTTCAGAGGATTGGACATCAGGCAGTTCTGATGCCTGTTACACAACTGTTCTTGATTTGAACTTTCAATGTCTCTGTGGGTTTGCAGGAGATCACCCAGCAACAGCTGTGCAGCCAGGTCACTGAAGAAGTGTGTGCGCTTCCACATCTAATGCGCAGAGAGCAGTACGTTTCTACTTTTGGCGGACTGATCTTTCAATGTCTCTGTGGGCTTGCAAGAGATCACCCAGCAGCAACTGTGCAGCCAGGTCGCTGCGCGGAGAACAGTACATTTCTACTTCAGCGGATTGAGCTTTCAATGTCTCTGTGGGCTTGCAGGAGATCACCCAGCAGCAGCTGTGCAGCCAGGAGGTGGTGGACCTGCTGGAGAAGTGCGTGCGTTTCCACGTCTACTGCGCGGAGAGGCTGTGCGCGGAGGACATGATGGTGTTCGACTCCAAGATCAACGACGAGAACCTGACCAAGTGCCTGCAGACCCTGAAGGAGCTGTACGCCGACATGGAAGGCAAGCACGGCGTGTTCTGCCCCAACGAGCCAGAGTTCAGGGCCTACATCGTCCTCATGAACCTCAACGAGGGAGACACGCTCAGGTAAGGGAGCTGAAAGACTGTACGCCAGTTTGTCGTTTCCGAATACGACTGCCAGGTAGCAGAGGGGGGCTGCTATTCTGGACTGCTGGGCTAGAATGGTTTAGGGAAGCACGGCCCAGGGTTCATGCCCCACTCTCAGCCAGAGTTTTGAGGACTACATCGGGATTGGGAAGTTCCCCGAAACCAACCAACCCTCAGGTGCAGCAGTAAGAAGACTGGGACGGTATTCATGTCGAGATAGCATGAGACTTAGCATGATGCTAACTTAGAAGCTCTTCCAAAAGTCCTATTAAATCGAGCTGGGACGGTATTCATGTCGAGATAGCATGAGACTTAGCATGATGCTAACTTAGAAGCTCTTCCAAAGTCCTATAGGATTGTAGGACTTTTGGAAGAGCTTCTAAGTTAGCATCATGCTAACCCTCATGCTATCTCAGCATGAATACCGTCCCTGGTGCAAATTAAGCTAGAAGGCCTGTAAATGTCTTTGTGGAAAATGAGAGACATCTGAAGAAGAGGAAAGTATGTTGTTTAAAAACCATGGAGAAAAGAGTGGGGAAAGGGGCTGGGGAATATGAACCACATTTGACTATTATTTGGCTTACTCTGATGAACTAGTATGACGAAATTCCGTAGATAAACTTCACGAGATCTCTTAGTTTGTTTACAGTATAGGCTACTGTTTTACTGTCCAGTGAGAGGGGAAAGCAAGGCTGCCTGTCGTCCCCCCAAAGGGGTATTTGTCCCTAGAAAAAGTGAAATATGGCACCCTGTCCCTGGAATCCACTTTTCTCTATGGCATCCCTGGAAACTACTTTTCTCTATGGCATCCCTGGAAAACTGAGTTGATTCAAAATTTTGTAAAGCAGTCACTTGTCTTGTTAACTAACCTTACTGTTGAACACAGGAACACCCCAAACACTAGGCACTGTTGGTAGACATGCTGCACATAGGTTACTGAACACCAAAGTTAATGTGCGTTTTGACCCTAATGCAGGACATCGCGATGTGTGTCCCTGGAAATAAGCGGCTTGTCCCTGGAAACTGCAACGAGGGATAGGCAGCCTTGGGAAAGAGAGGGGCGGGGGGTATATTATTATGTGCGTGTGGTATACATATGAGCTTGTATATATGTGCGTGCATGTGCACATACCGTAATTTTCTGACTATAAGGCAATATTTTTTTGTCCAATTTCGACCTATGCGCCTAATAAACGAGGGCGCCCTATTAGTGAACAAAATCGTGAGAAGAGAGGCAATGATTGCCATACTCAGTACAGTCTACTGTGAGTCACAACATCAAAAGTGGTAACGAGTCGCCAATACGACGAATACTCATGTTAAAAAGCTTCAGAATCCCTATTATCGTCCAAGATACCGTTCAACAGATGCCATAACCCTTAATTGGATGTAAAAAGCATTGTTGTAGAGCTTACAATGCCATAATTCTACCAGTTTTCGCGAAGAAAAGTCCAAACACAACAACCGGAAGTCGCAAAAACGGAAGTTTCGATTATTTGAGAAGGGAGCCAACTCTTGTTTATGACAGCAGTAATGGCGGTCGGTAAGCGTTTACAGGACGTGTACGGGCTTCAAACTTCGATTTTCTTTTGCATGTGTGATTTTGCCTTATAGACGAGGGCGCCTTTTATTTGATTTTTTTCAGATTTTTCTTGAAAAATGCCCTATTCGCCTTATACACAGCAGCGCCTAATGATCCGAAAAATACGGTACTTGTTTGTGTGCATGTTTATCCCCCACAGGGAAGTCCAGCAGCTGCGGCCAGAAGTGCGGGGCTCTGTGGAGATTGGTTTTGCGGTGCGGGCGTACTCTGCCCTGTACTCCAACAACTATGTGCGTTTCTTCCGCCTGGTGCGCAGCGCACCCTTCCTCTGTGCCTGCATCCTGCACCGCTACTTCAACCAGATCCGAGCCCAGGCCCTCCGCATCATCCTCAAGTCCCACACCGCAGGAAGCAAGAAAGTCAGGGTCAGTGTGTGTGTGTGTGGGGGGGGGACTGTGTGTGCGTGCATATGCGTGTCTGTGTGCGTGTGTGTGTTCTGGTTTTATTTATGTGTTATACTTTTTGTTTTTCTCTGTTTATTTCTTTTCTGTTTCTAACCATGAGATTTGGGAATGGGATTAAAACCATATGCCTTTGATTGTGTGCTTAGTTACTCTTTCAATTAATGCCCTTAATCAATAAGCTGTTCTGCATGTGTGTGCTTGTGTGAGACGTGCTCTACAGGGGTTGGAAGTAGGAAGCTTGAAAAATGGTTTGCCTCACTTGTGAAAATGTTTTATTCTTGCCACTGGGAGTAGAAGAAATGACTGCCATGTTAGAAACTTCTTTATTACATCACTGTAATGGCTCCAATATCCTCCGAAATCGGAATGTGTCGGCTGTACGCAGCGGGGAGACCAGTAGAAACTGAAAACCGGACACATGCGTATGTTACCCATTATGGCCATATGGCCTGGGAACGCAGAAGAAGAAGAAGAAGGC
Organism: Phymorhynchus buccinoides; assembly: GCA_017654935.2. Taxonomy (NCBI): domain Eukaryota; kingdom Metazoa; phylum Mollusca; class Gastropoda; order Neogastropoda; family Raphitomidae; genus Phymorhynchus; species Phymorhynchus buccinoides. Next base: position 36,066,777 of record CM065687.1, on the reverse strand, counting down.
TCCAATATGTTGTGGTTCCTTCACTGTTTGTTTCCAGTTCTCATTGATGGAGCTACAGCGTCTGCTGTTCTTTGAGGACGAACAGGAGATCCGGGAGTTCTGCGCCTACTACGGCCTTCGGGCCATGGGCGGGGATCTGTCACTGGACCGCTCGGCCTATGTGGAACCTGAAAGTTCAATACCCTTGTGGCGAGCTGTGGGGCTGGTGGAATCCAAACGCTTGAAGTCCGTGGGAGAGGTGGGAAGATTAGGCTGTGTTCATGCTTATTTGAATGACAGACATACATACAATTGTTTGCTTAACGAGTCATAGAATTAAACCTCAGACCATACTGTTGAAACATTTTTGTCATACAAAATATACTAGCTTGGTTATTAAGAAAGTTTGCTATGCATTGTTTGGAAATGTATGAGTTCAGGGTTGTGTTGATTTTTTTCTTTCATATAATTTCACAGATAGGCATTTTTTAGTGTATGCTTGCAGAGCTTTAGTCTTTGGTGTGGAGCAAAGTTTTCTTTGGCTTGAGAATGTTATTTTCCTTTTTAGATTTGTTTCAAGGCAAACTTAAAGGCACAACTGGGCTATAAAAGAGTTGATCCCAGGAATCGAGTAGTCGGTTGTGAGTGGGAGGGAGAGAGAGAAACAAGCCAGTGACTCTCCTGGCTGCGGGCTTTCGCCTGCGCCAGTTTAGTTTAGCTTTCGCTGCGAGCGCCAAGCAGAAACTGGCATTTTTAGCCTACTGCTTGCTTATATAGTAGCGCGCTGGCTTTAAGTGTCTGCAGAGAAGAGTGATAAACCCAGACCACAAAGAAATGGGACCTGTAGTATTCTGTTACTGTAAGTAATACAGTTTCTGTTCTGCTGTCATTAAATAGTCTTGTATTTCATGGATACAAGCATAGTTATCATTGCCACAGACCACTGACCAGTTTGCGTTAGGAACTATTCTCTTGTTTAAAAACCCCAAAGCAAAACAACAAAAACGCATTTACGCATTGGACTGTAGAGGGGAAGTATTGTTTTTTTATCTTGTTGATTTCTTGGATCATTTACGCATTGCACTGTAGAGGGGAAGTATTGTTTTTTGATCTTGTTGATTTCTTGGATCATTTACACATTGCACTGTAGAGGGGTAGTATTGTTTTTTTATCTTGTTGATTTCTTGGATCATTTACGCATTGCGCTGTAGAGAGGAAGTATTGTTTTTTGATCTTGTTGATTTCTTGGATCATTTACGCATTGCGCTGTAGAGAGGAAGTATTGTTTTTTGATCTTGTTGATTTCTTGGATCATTTACGCATTGCACTGTAGAGGGGAAGTATTGTTTTTTTATCTTGTTGATTTTTTTGGATCATTTACGCATTGCACTGTAGAGAGGAAGTATTTTTTAATTTTATATCTGGTTGATTTTTTTTTATCATGTACGCATTGCACTGTAGAGAGGAAGTATTTTTTTGGGTTATATCTGGTTGATTTTTTGGATCATTTGCGCATTGCACTGTAAAGAGGAAGTATTGTTTTTTGATCTGGTTGATTTTGTGCTCCTTTTACTGCCTGCCTTTTGCTATATTTGCTGTTTTCTTGTTTGTCTATGTTGTTGATAAAGGCACATTCGCCGAAATATCCAGTAGTTTTGTTTTGTCTCTTGTGAATAAAATGTCGTGTAGTTGTTTGTTGTATATTCTCTTGTTAGCAGTAATGTGCCATCTTTCCAGATGTTAGGTGTGTTTTGTGGCAGGTTATCAATGGCGGCCCCCTTCAGCCCGTTGCCCTACCCCCGCCCCAGTGCAGCTTTGACGAACAGGGACGCTTTATTGGCAGCTTGGAGGGACTGCAGGAAGGTAGGCCTGTTGAAACATGTCACCTCGTCTTATTATTATTGTGGCGTTATTTTCTCACCCTCAGCCTTTGATTTACAGACCTGTTTACTCTACTCTTTTCGAGTAGTATTCTACTCAATTTGGATCTCTACTACTCTTCAAAATTGAAAATAATGCTAGATTCTACTCATTTTCATTGAACATTGTTTGATGATTGAATGAATAAAACTACACATCTTGCAGCAAAACTACTCATTTCAGCTACCCAGACTACTCAAGACTTGTGTAGGTGGTAAACAGGTCTGGATTTAGCATTGAAAGTGTGGAAACTCAACTCAACTCAACTGTTCACTTGGTAAGGTTTGGGTTTTGTTGGTTCCACGCTGTTATATTTGGCTTTATGATTTGTTATGTTACTTCAACATGTAAAGAACAAAAAAATCAGCTATTTTATACAGCCCTTTAAAAAAATATTTGTGTGTGTTTTAATTTTGGCAACTTATACTTCATACATTCTTTTATTTTTTAAATGTCCACAGTCAACCTATTTACTGGTGTTTGAACCATTCTACATGGGCAATAGTTATGATGAGCAAGTGAAAAGTGATGCAGAAGTTCTCTAAAGGCTCGGCTACACGTCAGCTAAAATCGTACGACTGTACGATATGATTCCATCACGTGGTCTCAAAGCGTGAATCACATTTGTTCTTGTAGGCCACGTGATCGAATTGTATCGTACAGTCGTATGATTTTAGCTGACGTGTAGCCGAGCCTTAAATGTGCCAGGGATTTCTTCTCCTACGTGTTAATGTTTAAGGACAAGTGTGCACGACAAGCTATAAATATTTAAATGATAACATTATTGATCTAAATTTCAAACTTTGGCATGGTAACATGAACAACAATCACAGCTTTTCTGAAATTTAGATTATAGTTTTGATAGTTTTGAAATTTCGTGTTTTCTGTAAAATTCCCCCCCCTCCCCCCTTTTTTTTTTTTACTGTTCAAAAGTTTTGGTTTTGATGAAGATCTTGGCAGAGCTTTGATTTATTGCTTGGAAGAATGAATGTTGTTCTGTATCCACTGTTGGGCAATAAAACGTTTAAACCAGCAGGCATTGGTGTTAATTTGCTGTTGTGATGTCCACAGGTCAGGAAAATCTCGATAAAGTGAAGCCACTCCCTATGAAAACGGAGAGGGCCGGTGTTGTTCAGCAGACTGTGGAGGGTGTTGCAAGCGGTTTTGGGACGGCACCTGCTGGGTTTGATGCCGCTGTGGCTGCCAGCAGACAGGCTGCCTTGCCGGAGGAGGCCGCCGATGACAGTGACAGTAAACAGAAGACACTGATTCCAACGTACAGCAGCGAGGTATAGTTGGTATAACATGTGACCCTGAAAGGGACATTAACCCTCTCTTGAACACAGACGCCAAATTCGACCAAATTTTGTCAACTCATGCAGCCCGTATGCGCCGATTGCGCCCGCTGAACGCCAGGTCTAGTACGTTCACTTTCACTTTCTCCCTACCCACAATACAATATACTAAGTTAGTTCTTCCTATTCCTGACTCTCGCTGGTCCGTTTTTGGTTCTTACAGCAAGGGAAAGCACCCACTAGTCTTTTTGAACGGCTTTTTCGAAGTGACCCCAAATTTTGTTCTTCTTTCCACGTGATGTGACGCAGTATTGACTCGGCGCGATGCTCGGAGTGCCATTACGGATTTTTTATTCCAATTCATGGTTTGTTGTGTGACAGTGTGTTAGCTTTGGAATAATAATATCATTGCTATTCAATATGCATCTTTCAGAAATGAAATGTGAGTTAGACTTTATTCTGGTTGATTTTTTTCATGAAAATATTTGGTGTGACGTTCAGAGTTAATTCCCATCTCTCGGGAACTGGGATCGATTCCCGGTTCGAATGGTTGGGAGTCATTGGGTTAAGTGTCAAACTGACCATTTTGAGTAAATTACACATTTGAAAACTTCAGACATTTTTTTTCTCTATTGATACAGAAATCATTCTTGTATCTTTTTCCGTTCCAGAGTTATGAGCATTTAATGTTAGTAGGGTCAGCATCGGACATTTTGAGAATGAGAAAACACAGTCTAAGGTCTGGCCTAGCTGAAGAACATGTATTGACCTGCTCGTTCTAAAGCACTCACAAGACCATATTAAAGATTGTCCTTGATAAATATGAAAGATAAGAAGTTAAAGAACACGAAAATACCCATTATACATGCTCTGTGTGCGTGCGCGCACGTGTGTGTGTGGTGTATGTGTGGGTGCGCATGTTTGTGTTGTGTGTATGCGTGTGATGCGTTCATGTAGGCCCCTATATGAATGACTGTATTTATGCATGATGCGTGTGTGTGTGTGCGTGTGTGTGTGACTGTGTGCGTGTGCTGGTTGTGTGTGTGTTGTTTTTATGTGTATGTTGTTGTGAATACTATGCTGTTATTTCATGCTTGTGAATTGTGTGACAATGCATATGTGCATTTTTACCGGCCAAACGAAGTCTGACCGGCATTGTTTTGTCTGCTCATGTTATTGGAATTTTTTTTAATGTTTTTATTCCATTTGAATTCTGTGTAAAGCGCCCTGTAGCCTACATAGTAGGATGGGCGCTATATAAATCTTCATTATTATTATTATTATAACCCAAAATTGACCAAAAAATAGATTTTTGACTTTCCAAGCCTGTTGTGGGAAACTAGCCCAGCGACTTAATGTCCCTTTCGTGGTGCTGGGTCACATATAGGAACAATAGTCCATGTAAATCTTTCACACAAGTGGGCAAAAAACTGAATGCAGCGACTAAGGATTTGCAAACAAAGCTTCATTGTGGGTTTATAATATTTATTATTTTTGTTCTGAGTTCTTTCTGGAGTATGGTAGAACAGACCTGCCAACCTTTCCGCTTTGAGCGGAATTTCTTCCGCTGAGACTACATTTCTTCCACCCTTCCGCTCAAGTCCATAAAATTCCGCTTTCAAAACTTAAAACTAAATTTTTTTTAACACACAAAATCATAGTCTTATATACAGAGCAGCACAGCTGCTGTGCATATAACCGACTTTCCAGTTTCTGTTTGCGCACTTCCGTCAAGATGGCGATTGACACATCGATGTGTGTGAGACTCTGGGGAGAAAAGAAAGAGAATAGACCAATATTTCTGCCAAGATTACATGGAAAAGTATCTGTGCATTCAGAGATCAAGAAAGTGTGCATCATGCTAGATGTATGGTGTGCTCACTACACTTAAAAGTCTCCTATGGAGGGTGTCAAGATATCGAATGCCACATTACTTCTCAGCGTCTTATCGAAACTGCAAACTCCCAGACTTTGTCTTCCACCGTTATCGACTTTTTCAAGCCAACGGAAGGAAAGTTGAACAAAAATGAACTTGAATTGATTGATTATCTTCCTTCCAAGTCTTATTATTTAAGTCATCTATGGCACCAACCGTCTTGGTCTGCCCAATATATCTTCCTTCCAAGTCTTATTATTTAAGTCATCTATGGCACCAACCGTCTTGGTCTGCCCAATATATCTTCCTTCCAAGTCTTATTATTTAAGTCATCTATGGCACCAACCGTCTTGGTCTGCCCAATATACCTTCCTTCCAAGTCTTATTATTTAAGTCATCTATGGCATCAACCATCTTGGTCTGCCCAATATACCTTCCTTCCAAGTCTTATTATTTAAGTCATCTATGGCACCAACCGTCTTGGTCTGCCCAATATACCTTCCTTCCAAGTCTTATTATTTAAGTCATCTATGGCACCAACCGTCTTGGTCTGCCCAAGATACCTTCCTTCCAAGTCTTATTATTTAAGTCATCTATGGCATCAACCGTCTTGGTCTGCCCAATATACCTTCCTTCCAAGTCTTATTATTTAAGTCATCTATGGCATCAACCATCTTGGTCTGCCCAATATACCTTCCTTCCAAGTCTTATTATTTAAGTCATCTATGGCACCAACCGTCTTGGTCTGCCCAATATACCTTCCTTCCAAGTCTTATTATTTAAGTCATCTATGGCATCAACCATCTTGGTCTGCCCAATATACCTTCCTTCCAAGTCTTATTATTTAAGTCATCTATGGCACCAACCGTCTTGGTCTGCCCAATATGCCTTCCTTCCAAGTCTTATTATTTAAGTCATCTATGGCACCAACCGTCTTGGTCTGCCCAAGTAAAAAGGGCAGAGGAACAAACCAAAAGGCAAAGCTTATATTGTGTTAATAGTTGTGACACTTCCAGACAAGACTTGTGTTAAACAAGACAAGTTCACAAGGATGAAAATTGCTTGCTTTTAAATTATGTTTACACGGGAAAGGTAAGATGCCGCGTCAAAATTCCTCTCAGCTCCCAAAAAAATACATCTTGCCTGCTGCAAATATTCCTCTTTGGTCTGTTAGGGGGTTGGCAGGTCTGGTAGAATATATATAGGAACAACAATCTCTGGCAATCTGTCACATGGTGGGCAAAAAGTGAATACATTGACTGTAAGGATTGGCAAAGGATGCTTCATTGCGGGTCAATAGGATTCTGTGTTGCGCTTCACAAATTGTCGGGCAAAAGTTTAACTCATTCAAGTCGTTCCGGCCATATATGTCCGGAATTAATAGATAGCGGTCAATTTGATGCATTTGTTTCAATGGAAGTAAATCTGTGTGCACCTTGGTCACTTCTAAACTCGCAGTTTTCAAATTTATAACAGGAGCACACTTTTATTCTTTCATGGTTAAGAAAAATTAGGCCTGAGGGGCAAAAATACACATGATCTTATACAACTTGTGGTACAGAAACTGGTCCATAACCCTCCTGTTATAAATTTGAAAACTGCATCCCAGGGTTATTCATATTCGTCTGGTATGTGATGCGATATGTGGCAGTAAAGCGTTAACTTGTTTTGAAAAATAAAAATAAAGTTCAGCAAACTCAAATTATTTTTGTTTTTGATAATTTTATTATGCCAGGAAACTTTGTTTTTTTCATTAAAAGTAAATTCAGATTGAAGTTATCTATTATAACCATACTGACCAACACTCAAAACAATAACATATACGCTTATCATTTGGAAACCATAGTGCAATAGCACTAGATAAAACGAAAGTAGCAAAGGGAAGCCACTGTGTGACCGGTAGTACTACCTCCCTTTGCACCGGTCACGTGGCTCCCCTGACCTTGCTATTCACTTTTAATATTTTCCACGCTGTCAAGCGTATTTTGCTGTTCAAGTTTTTGGCACTACTTTTGTATTTGGTGGGTTTGTTCCGATTCTCTCACCTATCTAGTGTTTCTGTTTTGCTTGCTTGCTTTATTTTCTTGCAGTTTAGCTTGCTTGAATGATATCTTTTACTACTTTTAGTAGTAAAATTGTGTTTTGATTCATACTCTGCATTATTTTGTTTACGTTTTGGCTATTTTCAATATTCTGCAGCTCGTCAAGACTATAGCTCGAGACCTGTTCTTCGAGGTGATTGACCTGCACGTCAGGGAAATGGCCGATTCGGTGATTGCTGCCGAGAAGTTGACCCGCCAGTGTGCCGCAGATATATTTTTCGATGTGACTTCTTCTGCCATGTCAGATTTAGCCAGGTAAATTCCAGACCCTGAAAGTAGAGTAAAAAGTGTGTGAGTATTGAAATCTAGTGGGTTTTTGTTTTTTTTATTGTCTTGTGTCCTTTCTTTAATGAGATGAGTTTGTTCTACTCTGTTGAGATTAATTGTCTTGTGTCCTTTCTTTAATGAGATGAGTTTGTTCTACTCTGGTAGATTAATTGTCTTGTGTCCTTTCTTTAATGAGATGAGTTTGTTCTACTCTGTTAGATTAATTGTCTTGTGTCCTTTCATTAATGAGATGAGTTTGTTATACTCTGTTGAGATTAATTGTCTTGTGTCCTTTCATTAATGAGATGAGTTTGTTCTACTCTGTTGAGATTAATTGTCTTGTGTCCTTTCATTAATGAGATGAGTTTGTTCTACTCTGTTGAGATTAATTGTCTTGTGTCCTTTCATTAATGAGATGAGTTTGTTCTACTCTGTTGAGATTAATTGTCTTGTGTCCTTTCATTAATGAGATGAGTTTGTTCTACTCTGTTGAGATTAATTGTCTTGTGTCCTTTCTTTAATGAGATGAGTTTGTTCTACTCTGTTGAGATTAATTGTCTTGTGTCCTTTCATTAATGAGATGAGTTTGTTATACTCTGTTGAGATTAATTGTCTTGTGTCCTTTCATTAATGAGATGAGTTTGTTCTACTCTGTTGAGATTAATTGTCTTGTGTCCTTTCTTTAATGAGATGAGTTTGTTCTACTCTGTTGAGATTAATTGTCTTGTGTCCTTTCTTTAATGAGATGAGTTTGTTCTACTCTGGTGAGATTAATTGTCTTGTGTCCTTTCATTAATGAGATGAGTTTGTTCTACTCTGGTGAGATTAATTGTCTTGTGTCCTTTCATTAATGAGATGAGTTTGTTCTACTCTGGTAGATTAATTGTCTTGTGTCCTTTCATTAATGAGATGAGTTTGTTCTACTCTGTTGAGATTAATTGTCTTGTGTCCTTTCATTAATGAGATGAGTTTGTTCTACTCTGTTGAGATTAATTGTCTTGTGTCCTTTCATTAATGAGATGAGTTTGTTCTACTCTGTTGAGATTAATTGTCTTGTGTCCTTTCATTAATGAGATGAGTTTGTTCTACTCTGTTGAGATTAATTGTCTTGTGTCCTTTCATTAATGAGATGAGTTTGTTCTACTCTGTTGAGATTAATTGTCTTGTGTCCTTTCATTAATGAGATGAGTTTGTTCTACTCTGTTGAGATTAATTGTCTTGTGTCCTTTCATTAATGAGATGAGTTTGTTATACTCTGTTGAGATTAATTGTCTTGTGTCCTTTCATTAATGAGATGAGTTTGTTCTACTCTGTTGAGATTAATTGTCTTGTGTCCTTTCTTTAATGAGATGAGTTTGTTCTACTCTGTTGAGATTAATTGTCTTGTGTCCTTTCATTAATGAGATGAGTTTGTTCTACTCTGTTGAGATTAATTGTCTTGTGTCCTTTCTTTAATGAGATGAGTTTGTTATACTCTATTGAGATTAATTGTCTTGTGTCCTTTCTTTAATGAGATGAGTTTGTTCTACTCTGTTGAGATTAATTGTCTTGTGTCCTTTCATTAATGAGATGAGTTTGTTATACTCTGTTGAGATTAATTGTCTTGTGTCCTTTCTTTAATGAGATGAGTTTGTTATACTCTGTTGAGATTAATTGTCTTGTGTCCTTTCATTAATGAGATGAGTTTGTTATACTCTGTTGAGATTAATTGTCTTGTGTCCTTTCATTAATGAGATGAGTTTGTTCTACTCTGTTGAGATTAATTGTCTTGTGTCCTTTCATTAATGAGATGAGTTTGTTCTACTCTGTTGAGATTAATTGTCTTGTGTCCTTTCTTTAATGAGATGAGTTTGTTATACTCTATTGAGATTAATTGTCTTGTGTCCTTTCTTTAATGAGATGAGTTTGTTCTACTCTGTTGAGATTAATTGTCTTGTGTCCTTTCATTAATGAGATGAGTTTGTTCTACTCTGTTGAGATTAATTGTCTTGTGTCCTTTCATTAATGAGATGAGTTTGTTCTACTCTATTGAGATTAATTGTCTTGTGTCCTTTCATTAATGAGATGAGTTTGTTCTACTCTGTTGAGATTAATTGTCTTGTGTCCTTTCATTAATGAGATGAGTTTGTTCTACTCTGTTGAGATTAATTGTCTTGTGTCCTTTCATTAATGAGATGAGTTTGTTATACTGGAGGAAATTAATTGTCTTGTGTTGTGTCCTTTCTTTAATGAGATGAGTTTGTTCTACTCTATTGAGATTAATTGTCTTGTGTCCTTTCATTAATGAGATGAGTTTGTTCTACTCTGGTAGATTAATTGTCTTGTGTCCTTTCATTAATGAGATGAGTTTGTTCTACTCTGGTAGATTAATTGTCTTGTGTCCTTTCATTAATGAGATGAGTTTGTTCTACTCTGTTGAGATTAATTGTCTTGTGTCCTTTCTTTAATGAGATGAGTTTGTTCTACTCTGTTGAGATTAATTGTCTTGTGTCCTTTCTTTAATGAGATGAGTTTGTTCTACTCTATTGAGATTAATTGTCTTGTGTCCTTTCATTAATGAGATGAGTTTGTTCTACTCTGGTAGATTAATTGTCTTGTGTCCTTTCATTAATGAGATGAGTTTGTTCTACTGTGGTAGATTAATTGTCTTGTGTCCTTTCATTAATGAGATGAGTTTGTTCTACTGTGGTAGATTAATTGTCTTGTGTCCTTTCATTAATGAGATGAGTTTGTTCTACTCTATTGAGATTAATTGTCTTGTGTCCTTTCATTAATGAGATGAGTTTGTTCTACTCTGGTAGATTAATTGTCTTGTGTCCTTTCATTAATGAGATGAGTTTGTTCTACTGTGGTAGATTAATTGTCTTGTGTCCTTTCATTAATGAGATGAGTTTGTTCTACTCTGTTGAGATTAATTGTCTTGTGTCCTTTCATTAATGAGATGAGTTTGTTCTACTCTGTTGAGATTAATTGTCTTGTGTCCTTTCTTTAATGAGATGAGTTTGTTCTACTCTGTTGAGATTAATTGTCTTGTGTCCTTTCTTTAATGAGATGAGTTTGTTCTACTCTGTTGAGATTAATTGTCTTGTGTCCTTTCATTAATGAGATGAGTTTGTTCTACTCTGTTGAGATTAATTGTCTTGTGTCCTTTCTTTAATGAGATGAGTTTGTTCTACTCTATTGAGATTAATTGTCTTGTGTCCTTTCTTTAATGAGATGAGTTTGTTCTACTCTGTTGAGATTAATTGTCTTGTGTCCTTTCATTAATGAGATGAGTTTGTTCTACTCTGTTGAGATTAATTGTCTTGTGTCCTTTCATTAATGAGATGAGTTTGTTCTACTCTGTTGAGATTAATTGTCTTGTGTCCTTTCTTTAATGAGATGAGTTTGTGTTCTACTCTGTTGAGATTAATTGTCTTGTGTCCTTTCTTTAATGAGATGAGTTTGTTATACTCTATTGAGACCTATTCAGCAGCTTTCTTGTTACAATAAAAACAAACAGTGACTCACTGACTGCTGTACCTTTCACAAAAACTTCAAAAATGAAAAGGGTAGGAAGAGGTACACGGGGAAGGGAAAGACACAACGTTTCGATTCACAGAATCTACATCGGGTGTGCTGATGGCAGGTTTCTTGTTACAGTTGTAAAGAAATGTAGATCATCTTTATTTGCTATTGACAAATTCTAACTTCTCCTCCTAACTTCTCATCCTTGTAGAATGCAGTTTGTGATGTGTGTAAGTACAGTGGAACCTCCCTTATAAGACCTTCAAAAATCATCCCAAATAAGGTCTTATAAGGGAGGGGTCATATATTGATATAAAATACATACAAAGAAGGGCAATGTCTCAGAGAAGTAGGTCTTATGTGGGAGGGAGTGTTATAATGGGAGGTCTTATAACGGAGGTTCCACTGTACTCTGAAGCGTGTGTTCTTCCAGAGACCTGAGCAGGGAGGCGTTGGAAGAGGAGAGGGTGCGGCAAGACCAGCTGGTGGCGGCCGAGAGGCGGGAGATGGAGGGGCGGGCGGTGGGGCAGATCCTGGAGTCCATGGTCCACAGCGGTGTAGAGGAGCAGGCCAAGGAGATTGCCCTGGAGGAAATTCAGTAAGTTTTGCTCCGATTGTGCTGGTTTAGTGGGTTTTCATGATTGACTTCTTCCCCCGGACCATCGGAGATTGGAACTCCCTCCCCCTGAGGCAGTAACATCAGCCTCAGTGGAGGGTTTCAAATCCCGGATCTAAGAAACAACACCTCCCTCCTGCCCCCCTAGCCTACCCATCCCCTCCTACCCACCCCCTGATAATAAACATGTAAACAAAATCCCTTTTGATTAATAGTAATAATAATAATGGAGATGTATACGCACTTACCTCCCGATGAAAATAATCAGGAGCTCAAGGCGTTTACAATCAGAAATATTTAACTCATTCATATATGTCCATAATTAATAGATAGCTGTCAATTTGATGCATTTGCTTCCAGGGAAGTACATCTGTGTGCACACCATACCTTGGTCACTTCTAAACTCGCTTCGCTCCCTTAGACCACAATTTTGCCTCTGACTTTGCTTTTGTAGTGGTTTGTTGTGGGGAACCAATCGGTGTAGAGAGGGTTTTTTTCTATATAAAGTCTATATAAAAAAAAGTCTGATCTACCACTTCCCTGTGTCTAAACCTGAAGTAAAAACCTGTCATCTTCTTTCATTTCTCCTTTTGTTTATGTATGTTTTGTTTGTGTGTATGGCTGGGGATCGATCATTGGATGCTCAGTGTACTTGTTCAGTGTGTGTGTGTGTTTGATAACTATGTTTTATGTCAATTACATGTGCTTTTATGTTATTTTACAAATTGTCTCTTCTGTTAGGTTATAACAATGTGTTATTTTGTCTTCATTTTTATGTGCTTGCCGAAAAACAAATTTCTTCACTTGTTTGGAGACAATACAATTGTTGAATTGTTGAATTGAATTGGAGTGAATTTTGAGGTTTTTTAATTATTCAAATTAATCAAAATCGTTGCAAATGCGAAAGAGTTAAAAGTAGCAATAAAAATCTTCATGAAAAATTGTGTTTTTCAGGGCGGCGGAAGCCAGGGACAAAGAGGAGCGCCGGGAGCACTGCACCTTGATGGTACAGTCGGAGATGGTGCGGGAGGTGACCAGGGAGATGGCAGGGGAGGTGGCTGAAGAGGTTTACCAGGTGGACGTGGTGGCTCGTCTCCAGCTGCTCCAGGACCTGCAGAAGGCTGTGGAACTGAGGAGGACTGTCGCCTGGCTGGCCCTCTGGAGGAAGGTGCGTTGCGTGAGGCGTGCTTACTTGTCCCAGCGTAGTGGTATTGTTGTGCGGGCAGGGCTCCCAATCGTCCCGTAAAACAAGGAGTCCCAGTCACTTACAGAATAGAGGGTCCTAGAGGCGGGATAGAGGATCCCAGTGGCATTGCGAATGCTAAAAATAATTTTTCTAGTGCATCCCTGGGACCCCTTGCACTTCTTTTAGAGGGTCCTTTAGAATTTTAGTACTTCATAGACCCCCAAATGGGGGTCCCTGGGAGCCCTGGTTGGTCCTTTACTCCAATGGTTTTCATCTTTGGTTGACATTAGGTGTGTGGCTGTGTAGTGATATCGTTGTGTGTTATGAAGGCTCTGTCCTCCACGATCTGTCAAAGGGCCTGTGCTGACCCCCAGACTCCCGCCTCTTTTTATTCCTCCTGTTTGGTTCTCTGAAAATCTCACGTCTGATTATATCACTAATATATGTTTGTGTGTGCAAGTGCGTTTATGTATGTCCATGCTTGAGAGTAAGTAAAAAGGCCTAAGTTTTACGTTTACAGGCTTTGAAGCTTCGCCAGCGTCAGAAGAGAGCCATGCTAGACTTTCCAAGCGCACCGCCAATGGTATCAGCCAGGCAGAGACTGAAGAGCATGTACCCAGATCGCCCTGATCAGGCTTCTCCATTGACTCAGGGCAAAGCAGCTCTGCTGGTCAACGACAGGTAAAATGAATGGGTGATATATTCTGTACTGTAGTAAGATGTAACTTTGTTATTATGGCTACTTGTGCTCAAAGGTTACAGAGATGTATCTTGATTGCTGTGCACGCTCCTCCCCTCTGACTCTGGGCAAAGCAGCTCTTTTTTTTATCAGCCATAGGTAGACTGTTGGTGATTTGGTCTGTAATGATAAAGACTTTAGTATACTTTGCCAAAATGTAATGGAGATGCAAAAAAAAAGAAAAAAAAAGAATGAAAGAAAATAATTTTCTTTTTTTTTGTTTAAGCTTTTCAGGAATAGAGCTTCTCTCTCACACTGAAAAATTATTAGAGCTATGTGTTTTAGATTTTTAATTTGAGGGGGGAAAAAGCAATCAGCATGTGACAGTGAATTTTTTGGTTTATCTTAAAACTTAAACTTAAACGTATGGGATAAGCGGGTGTTCTTTCAGAGTCAAAAGTTTAACAAAACAATTTTCACGATGGATCATTAAAATTAATAAGCAAACAAATAGGGCCTTTTTACACATGCCTCAGGGCGCTGATGACTGTGCTGACTCCCCTGGAGAGTGAGCAGCGGTCCCTGGAGCTGACGGCCCACCTGTCTCTGGTGTCCCTGCTCAGCAGCCTGCGGCGCAAGCGAGCCTGGGAACCCCTCAACCTGGCCAGCCTGCTGAGGGCCCCGCTGACCCAGGCCACGCAGCAATGGCCTCGGAGGTTGGGCAGCGGTGAGTTTCAATGAAGATTGTCTCCCCCGGCAGGGTCTTTTGTGTAAATAGTTCCCCCACTTTCTGGAAGTTCTGTGCTTGTAACTTCCTTTAATCCGTTACTCTCTTTGACTGCGTTTTCCCTTTTGCTTTAACTGTCATCTACTATCTTTCTGCCTTTCTGGTCCATTCTCCTGCCTTTTTAAAAAAAAACAATCTTACAAAGGTTGAAAGTTTTTCAGACAAGGTTGAAAAAGACAAGCAGTAGCTTGTTGAAAATTACCAAAGGTAGTTTTATTTGTTTCTTTTTCTTGATTTAAATGACTGTGAGCAAGAACAACCAGAAATATGACTACCCCACAGTCGGAAAGCATCTTCACTATAATCTTACAAAGGGTTTCTTCACCCGAAGACAGACATGCTGGGCCTAACTATTTCTTAGTTAGGCTCATAAAGGCAACGTGACGCGTCTGCGCTCATTATGGCAGGAAACTGTCTGAGCGATTGACGAAGAAGAAGAATGAAGATGTTATGTGTGTGTGTGTGTTAATAATCAATACACCATGCAAACAAATATGCAACAAGCGCAAAATGACATCATCTTATTGATGAAAAACAAAACAAAGCGTGATATTTCAGCAAAAATGCCTTTGTCACACAAATGAAACGTATAACATAGAGAACAAAACAGTACTTCCCGTCTTCACAGGCAAGCAGTCTTCAAAGCAGTTGATAATCGGTGTTATGGCTTTTAGTGGTTTATAGAAGTTAAACGTTTAATGGGTAGTAATTGGGTGTTAAGAAAACTGGAATATTACCTCTGTGTGTGTATGTGGTGTATGTGTGTGTGCATGCTTGTTTTAACTCTTCTACTACCGTTGGCGGGTTGACCCACCGGTTTACCGTATGCCGTTGCTAGCCACGGGCGAGTTTGACCGCCAGATACTAGGGAAACCCTGGTGTCCCCCTTTGCGCTATTTATATCAAGTGCCATCACATCCTTTACTTCCGTGACATGCGCAGTTTGCTCAGGGAAAGCCCAATCTTCCGCCATCTTCATTTGTAGGCTAAATTTTGTAATTTTCAATCGATTTTCGACGATGGAAACTGACAACTTTTGGCGTGAACCTACAAGATGGCGATAGTGCCGACTAAGCATTTACTGTGGAAAAAGTGGCAGAATCGGAACTTAGGCGAATCAAAAAGAGCATCGAAAGTGTTGAAACAATCTTGGGTTTGCAGCAGTAGATCGACACAGGTAAATTTAGTGATGATTCAAGCGAGTATTTTTTTAATGAATTTTTAAAGTGAGTGTGTGCGAAAATCAGTGCAGCGGCAAAAATTACTTGGTGCGCAACAGTAAACAGTCTAAGTAATACTTGGTAGTAGAAGAGTTAAGCATTGCTCCGATTGATCCTCAGATTTTTAGGAACCATCCACCAAAAGAAACATAATTCAAACACATACATACATTTGTTGTATTATTCCAGAGCTGAGCGTGCAGAACGTACAATGGAAAATGCTGCTGTCGCTGCCTGGAGAAGAAGAAGATGATAAGAACTGCGCTGCTGCTGCTGGTGATGACAACGACAAAGATGATGACAGCTTAACAGGTGCGACGTCGCACTCGCACCATCGTCTGATGCCCGTGCTGAAACAGTGGCTGTGTGACAAGTTCATCCACGGGGACACTGGAGGTGACAGTGCACAGGATTCTACCAAAGTAAGTCTCCTGTTGGGATGCCTGTGCCCACATTTTTTATTCTCTCCTCCCACCCCCACCCCCCTCCCTCCTTTCCAGCCCACAACTCCTGCTTAGTGACGCACCACGATTACGTCCCTTGATTTTTTCTGGGTTGCTGTGACCCACATACGAATTTTCCCATATTCAAATTGAGGCTGCTCTTTAAACTGATATGTCGGTTTCAATTTGGGGCCATTTATATGGGAGTCAGACTTGGTCAAAACAAGATTTCTTTCCAGTTATAAGAGGGAAAACACATGATTTTGACACGTGATCTGGTGGATCTTTAAAGAGGAGGTCATCTGTTGATTTCAAGAAGGTCAATGGAAAAAAAAGATTTCTATTTCTATCAATATAATGTCTTTTTGATGGGGGGGAATTAGCAGTTTGTACTCCTAATCGAACAAGAGTACTTTTGAATCAAAGCAAACGTCAGAGTGTGTGTGTGTGAAAAAGAGAGAGAGTGTGTATGTGCGCATGCACATGTTTGCATGTGAGAGAGACGGACAACCAATCATAAAGAGAAAAAGAGAGAGCTGAAGAGAATTTATGTTTGTTGAAAATGGTGTGTTCTAGCCTGTGCGGTACATTGTTGAGCATGCCTTTAGCAGCTAGGATTCAACCTGTTTTTCTTTGCCAATACTTTTTGCAGAATTATTGCGCGCACACACAACAAAACGCACATCACAATGCTACGATATTGTTTGCAGAGGAATCTGCTGAGTCAGTACAGCGTAGAAGTGGCAAGCGGCTCCACTGCATCTCCCAAGGTGAGAGTTGGGATCTGCGTGCGCAACGTTCCCGAGTTTGGCCGGAGAGGGAAAGGCAAGCTACCCAGTAAAGAACTCGGTGTGACCCTCACCAAAGGAGCCACTGCCGTTCTGTTTCTCCTGCCCCATGCTGATAACACTGAGGAGGTAGGGATGATTGGTGTGTGTATTGGGTATTACTTTATAGTCACAGCGGTGTCTCTGTGAAATTCGGGTTGCTCCCACCCGGAGAGCGTGTCGCAGCCAGAGGCTCGCCACCCAATTTATTTTTTTAAAGCAATTTTTGTGTGACTGAAGAGGAAGGAAAGGGTGGGTGGGGGTAAATTTTGACCAAATGACAACTTTTTCATTGCCACTGGTTTTAACGTGTGCTAAGTGCATGGGCACACATGACATTGGCTTATCGTCTCATCCGAAAAACTCCACGTTCAGACCGTAAGGCCTAGTGCAAAGTGAGAGGAAAAATCACCTGTACCCAGGTTCGAATGCGTGTTTACTTGACACAAGTCGAACACGTTACCTCTGTGCCGCTCTACAGTGTGGTGTGTGTGTGTGTGAGTGAGTGAGTGTGTGTGTCCCCATGTTTGTGTATGTTACAGTGTGTACATTTGTATGTGATTAAAAATAATATGTTCACATCATAGCGCCTGAACCGCTGAACCAATCTTTACACAACTTTTTTTCTTCTTTCCCCAGACTGTGTGGCTGGGAGCTAGACTGAGACTGGCGAAACTCCTGGAGGCCAAGCCGTTCCTCCCGGCCACCCCCCTGGCCCTCCTCCTCCCTTGCAGACTGGGCACGCCCCCTGGGGCCTTCACTGCCGAAGTGGGCCGGCGCCTGGCTCTGCAGAACCTGCTGGACCAGGACCTGGTGTCGGGTGTGGCTGTGGTGGAGCTGGCTGTGCGGGACGGGCAGCTGCCGGAGGTGGCCGTCACCACCCCAGCTCTTCAGGCCCAGGTAGGGTGGGGTTTTTCCTTCGCTGTGCAGGGATGTGTGTGTGTGTGAGCATGCCGTTTGTGTTGACTCTGTGGTTTCCTTGGTTTTATGCAACAAAGGTTGAGTTAAATTTGACCTCAGTGACAAGAAGTTGCGAACGAAGCTAGCTAATTTCAGCCTTTTCCATCAAGTCTTCTAGCACCATGGACGAAGGCATTCGCCCTAGACATCACTCTACTACACTCCCACCTAATGCAAAGACATTCACTGCTAAGTACCCTGCCATGTGTTTTTCTAACTGTAGAGCTTCTGTCAGTGATTTTTCCATTAAAGCATCGAACGCATGCACACTCAAAAACAATAGTTGCTCCCCCCTTGTCATTGGAGATGCAACTGACCACCAAGAACGTAAAAAAACAAAAACCACATGGTGCTAGAAGAGTTAAACAATCGGGGTTAAATGAGCCAAGTAGTTGAAAGAAAAAGAAGCATAACGCAAGAATGCTTCAGAACATGGTTCAGGCTTCCAACTCCTCCTACAACAGCAAAGCAAATCCTGTCTTCTGTGTGCGTATCATGACCAGGTGTCCGAGGCAGTGAAGTTCCTGGCCTCCAAGGTACCGGAGCCTCCCCAGCTGAGGCGTGAGCGCCTGGGGGATGTTGTGGAGGACATGGTCAACCAACACTTCTTCACTCCAGTGCTGCAGGACCTCAGGGCCAGACTGAAACTCCACAAGCTGCACCAGGTAGGCAGTAGAGACACTTAAGGACCTCAGGGCCAGGCCGAAGCTTCGCAAACTGCACCAGGTAGGCATTAACACTATTGTGACTGGCACCGCGTCAGTGAAGCCACTCTGCTGGCCTGAGGCTGCACTGGAAAAATTATTGTTGAATGACTGCTTGTGATCAAACATTGTTTAAGAGCCTAAATGAAGTCTGATATCTACCAAACTTTCTGTACTTTATGAAAAATGGATGCTTAATTCAATTTTATGCTTTGTGAAAATATTGCATGAACGATTTACAGTCGACGTGCTGCTTGACTTTGAGATTGAACTCCGCGACGAGATCGAACGATTCTGCCGATAACAACGCTTTTTGTTGTCCAATTCTCACTCTAGAGTACTCGTACTTGGCACTCACTGTTCAATTTAATCAGTCTTCTTCTTCTTCTTCGTTCACTCAGACAGTTTCCTGTCATATGAGCGTAGATGCGTCATGCTGCCGAATTTAATCAGTACATATTATCACTATTTTCATCCTTAAAACTTGACTGATTGCCAGCATTACTTTCATCTTCATCAAGTTCGAGCAACCAAGCAATCTCCTCGCCACTCAGACCTCTAATTTTTGACAATTTTTGTGAAAAAATCTCCTCAAATTTCGACCAGGCTGAAACTCCACAAACTGCACCAGGTAGGCATCAAGGACACAAGTTGCTAACTGCAATAGTTTGACAGTAAGGAGTTAGGAACTAGTATAATAGCTCCGAGGTGAGCCTACATTTTTTACTGAGTGAAACTGTTATAAAATTCGTTTTATCATAGTATAATAAAGTTTGCTCAACACCTATATGATATACTTACAGGCTCCAAACAATCTGATCGGCCTTTATAACACAGAAGGAAACATTGTGGTGATCTTATCTGCAATTTGATATATGTGCAGACTCCTAACAATCTGATCGGCCTTTATAACACAAGGAAACATTTTTCGTGATCTTATCTGCATTGTGATATGCATGCAGGCTCCCAATGTTCTGATCGGCCTGTACAACAGCGTTGTGGACCACATCTGCCTGGCCCTCACCTCTCCCGCCCTTCAGGACATCTCATGGCCAGCACCGGAACTGCAGCTGTCTGCTGGCACTAGGGAGGGTGAGTGCCATGTTGTCAGTGTCCCGAAACACTGACCCTTTCACTGCCAACAACACACTTTTGCACCAACACCTGTGTTACTAAAGTACTGTATTGTTCGGACTATAAGGCGCACCCCCGAAATGTTACACAAAATTCAGATTTTGTTGTTGTATTTTCTTACTATTTTAGTACAGTGGTACCCCTCTAATAAGACGCTCGCAAATGCGACTTCTCCTCACATACGACCGATTTTTTTTTCCCCGAACACATTCCACTATATATCATATGCCGCAAATACGACTTTTCCTGAGTTCCGACTTACGATCCGATTTCAGGGGTTGAGGTGCGACCACAATCTTATCTTTTTGCAGTCAAGTTCGTGCAAATCGATCTCTCGATGAAAAGCAGACGAACTCGTGATCGAAAGTCATGGCAACGGGTCCGATGGCAACTTCGATGGCCCATGTTGCACTCACACACAAACTACACATAACAGTACAGACCTAATCTTCGCCATAACGGACCTACTAAATACTGGATTATGCACAACGACACAACACAACACAAAACATGACAAAGTAACGCTGTGGCAGTTAATTTTTAGTCACAGTTTGCACACACAGAACTTTTACCGCGCATGCAACTCGACTGACAAAATGGCGCTGCATACACCGCAGATACGAAATCACGGCAAACGCTAATGCGCCAGCTGCTTTCATTTATCGGATTTTGCGAATTGTTTGCATTCAGTGAGAGTTGTATTGCACACACTAACGCTGATTTATCAGTCTGATAGCGGAAAGGAACTGCTTTTCAACTTTTTTTTTGGTAAAGTGAAACCATTCTGATTCACTGAGTTCCAACTTATGGAGTATGACCGATCACCTAGTTTCAACTTGGAAGTTGACTTCGCATTTACGTGTGCACAGAGTTCGTAAAGATCGACACGATCGCGAATGTTTCAGTTCACACTTTGATCATAAACTGCTCAGTGATGACACATGTGCATAAAAGTGGTGAAATTTAGTGGTCAGATCGTGATATGGCTGATTAAATTCTTCAATTTCGACATGAGAACGGTTCGTTTTTACCGAGATTGACGATGTCTACACACGCAGGTGACGACCAGCATAAAAAAAATTTAAAATGGATTCGAGAAAATCCGCGTATGGCGACTCGGAAAAGATGCTTGGTCCTCTAATAAGACCACCCCTCAGATAAGACTTTTTTTTCACCGCACTTTCAAGGTCTTATTAGAGGGGTACCACTGTAGTCATAGTATAACTATAAGGCGCAGGGGTCTCAGTCTTGGAAAAAAAATATTGCATTATAGTCCAAAAACTATGGTACATAAACGGGGTTTGTTATCTTTTGACTTAATTGCCTTTGATTTGGGGAGATTGAAGAAATGGTACGTGTTGGACATGTCACAAACGACGCAGATACTATCTTTTCTTCTTTTCTTTAACCTTGGCAAGTTTCACAGCAATTCTAATACTTTAAAAGATTCTGGCAGTGAAAGGGGAGAAATGAAAAATTAAAACAAAGAATGAAATAAATGAATATACCGTATTTTACGGACTACAAGATGCACCTGATTATAAGGCGCACCACCCAAATGTTACACAAAATCCAGATTTTGTTATGATAGTTTCTTACTATATTATCAGTCACATTATAAGACGCACCCCCCAAACTGTACACAACATTCAGAGTTTGTTATGATAGTTTCTTACTATATTATCAGTCACATTATAAGGTGCACCCCAAACTGTACACAACATTCAGATTTTGTTATTATAGTTTCTTACTATATTATCAGTCACATTATAAGGTGCACCCCAAACTGTACACAACATTCAGATTTTGTTATTATAGTTTCTTACTATATTATCAGTCACATTATAAGGTGCACCCCCCAAACTGTACACAACATTCAGATTTTGTTATTATAGTTTCTTACTATATTATCAGTCACATTATAAGGTGCACCCCCCAAACTGTACACAACATTCAGATTTTGTTATTATAGTTTCTTACTATATTATCAGTCACATTATAAGGTGCACCCCCCAAACTGTACACAACATTCAGAGTTTGTTATTATAGTTTCTTACTATATTATCAGTCACATTATAAGGTGCACCCCCCAAACTGTACACAACATTCAGATTTTGTTATTATAGTTTCTTACTACATTACCAGTCACATTATAAGACACACCCCAAACTGTACACAACATTCAGATTTTGTTATGATAGTTTCTTACTATATTATCAGTCACATTATAAGGCGCAGGGGTCTCAGTCTAGGGGAAAAAATATCGCCTTATAGTCCATAAAATATGGTACATAACATTTGAGCTGAAACTGTTCCATGAATAAATAATAAAGAATCAATCAGGATACTCTGCTACTTTGCTTTGGTTGCTTTGTATGAAAGGGATTTTAATCCTTCTAGCGCCATGTATTTTTGTACGTTCTTGGTCGTTCGTTGCATCTCAGCCGACAAGAGGGGGGTAACTATTTTTTTCCGAGTGTGCATGCGTTGCTTTAACAGAAGGATCATTGACATAAGCTCTAAAAATAGACAAACACATGGCAGGGTACTTGGCAGTGAATGTCTTTGCATTTGGTGGGAGTGTAGAGTGATGCATGGGCGAATGTTTTTCGTCCATGGTGCTAGAAGAGTTAAGAATGTTGCAGATGTAAAACTGCATAAAAACTGAAGTAGATGAGGTTTTTGTAAATTGGTATGGAAAAGATTGTGAAACTGTCTTGAATTTTATCATCAAAAGTTAACAAAGAATGTTGCAAGTGTATTGCGTTCTGAGCTTTTCTGTTCGACCGGTGCTTTCAGACTGGAACAGCAAGAAGCACCTCGGAGACATCTATGAGCTGGTCACCAGTCTGCGGCTGCCGTGGTTCCACTACCAGGACGCGTCATCGTGGGAGTGGAGCCAGGTGTGTCACGACGTCTGGACCTTCGTCAATGCCATCGTCAAGAAGCGGTGCAATTCGGCTGTCAGTCTGACGTCCAGGTAGGTGCTCTCTGTATGTGTGCTTTTGTGTGCGTGTGTTGCATTTGTATTGACACTTGCATAATGGTCTAATGTACAATGCATGAGCTCTTTAAAAGTTGAGGTGTTTGAGATCAAAATAAAAATGATGGAATGATATTCCGATTTTTAAAAAAAATTAAGAATTGCTTTGATAGCTATACATGGTTTGCATTTTACATAAGGTACAATTGCATGCATTAAAAAAATTGTTTAGAGCATTTCCGAAAGCTGTGTGGTTCATTGACATATTTCTGTTAATTAATCAAGGAAAGAAATGTAATTATGCAGCTACCTTAGCAGTGCAGCTACTGCCGACCTCCACCAGAGCTGTCAGGTATTTATTGAACACAGCGACCGCGATTTCCGAGTGAAAAATGAAAGACTTTGCCGTTCCAAGTCAAGATGTCCCGACATCGCAAACGTAAACATAGGGCAGCAACAAACTCAAACTCGGGATCGAACTCTTCTGACGTATCGGAGGGAAAGACAAGTGATTCTAACAGTTCAAAGAGCACTCCAAAGAAACAGAAAGTTCAAATCCTTATCAGCACACCCAGGGCAGGATCAGTAACGAAGATCTGATGAGGAAATTATGTGTCAATGACTGCGATCGCCAAGCTGTCCACTATGGTAGATGAACCGAGGGCCGCTCTTCTGCTGGTGCAGAATGACAACGACAAGCGGAAGACAGAGGTGAGGGAAGCCAAGCAGAGAGAAGATGCCTTGAAGGACCTACTCAGAAAAGCCCGTTAACTTGCCGAGGTAGCCAACCGGAAATCTGAAGACATTTGGGCATACGTCCGTAGAAATAATCTACGAATCTATGGAGTTCAGGAGGGGCAAGGCGAGACAGCGCAGCAGTTGTGAGGAGAAAGCCCTTTCTCTGATCACCAGCAAGGTGAAGGTGCAACCAGGGGACATCGAAGCCGTGCATCGTGTGGGTGCCTGCGAGCAACGTCCTGGAGGCGCTTCTAGTGGTGCTTGGAACACTAATAGGGGCATTATAATGCGCTTTGTGTCAAGAAGGGTTCGCGATGCAGTGTTGTTTGCTCGGAAGAACCTGAAGGGGATTGGTACTGTTATTGTGGAGGATCTGACTCCTCAAGCCTATTCTCTGTTTTGTACGGTCAAGAGTGACACTTCAGTCTGCCAGCAGGCATGGACCAAGAATGGGTCTGTCTGGATGAAGATGACCAAGGGGAGAATCGTGTCTGTGAGGTCACGGGTTGATTTCAGACAGTATTCGAGTCAGGCACAGTCCCATTCGAAGTAACAGATTGTGAGTGTCGTCTGCTTCAGATGGATGTAAGTTGATTCCTAGTTTGCTTATCCTTTCTTTTCTTCCATTTGTGAAGTTATTGAACGGTTTGTTAGCATATTGACGTCCATATGGACGTCCTTTGATTGTTGTTACAGTAATTTTAAGAGATTTACCAGTCTTTTTTTTGCGTAATTGCATGACTTGTTTACATTTTCTTTCTAGCGTGTTTTGATTCAGGGTCAAAGGGTTATTCATATTAATTGCTTCCGGTTGTCGCTCGACCGACCCAGTTAAATATTTTTCCCTTTTGCGATTACTCTGTCCATCAGAATGATTAATTGTCAAAAGTTTTTTGCAGTTTGTATTGTACTTAAGATACAACCTGTCTATGAATGTTGATCATACGATTTTTCTTTTCTTTCTCTTGTCTTTTTCAACTCGAGTGCTTGTAGTTTGTAGTTTGTTTTGATCATGTGACAGTGGTTGTTTTCATCACATGTTTTGTACAAATGGCCGCCTTCTGAGAGCGATCATACCGTGGTTGTGACAGTGTGTTGTGTTTTCCTTTTTCTAATGGATTAATTATATGTGGTGCTCGGTTAGGAGATTTGGCGGTACACCCGTACATGAAGAAAATGCGTAAGTGTTGTTTGTCTTTTTGCTGTGTTTTTGTTTTTGTATTGCTTTTGAGCGTTGTGTGCGTGTGGGGGAGTGAAGGGTGTGGGGGTGAAAGGTGTGGGGGTGAAAGGTGTGGGGGTTGGGTGAAGGGTGTGGGGGTGAAAGGTGTGGGGGTAAAATGAAAATGAAGGATGTAGGTTTCAAACAAACAACGAACATTGTGTGGGGGTATTTACCAGAATGGGTGTGGGGGTGAAAGGGTTACAGGTATTGTTTGAATAAATGGTTGGTGAAACAGAGTGTTACTGTGGAGGGAAATGAAGGGTGTGGGGGTAACAATGATGCAGAAATTGGGTCACTGCAATGTGTGTTTTGCTTGGGTCGTAAAATGAAAATAACCAGACCAGATGTAGGTTTCAAACAAACAACGAACATTGTAAACAAGTATTTACCAGAATGGATGACTGTGGTAAGTTTGAAATGCAATGATCAATGGTTACAGGTGTTGTTTGAATAAATGGTTGGTTAAAAAGAAACAGAGAGTGTTACTGTGGAGGGAAATGTTTTTCAGTAGTTTTGTTTTGGGGGTAAAGTTACATTGCTTTTCATCATTAGTTATTAATTGGTATGTCTCTTTTAGTCTAGGTGGTTGTGGTAGGCCTCCCGAACTGTGTCTTTATATCGGTCTGTTTCTCAGACAACATTCATTGTGGTTACTTAATATTTTTTATGCTTTGTATTTCAATGCTGAGCAACTTATTTGTTTGGTCTTTCAATGTCTGCAAAGGTTGTACATGTGGTATTTTGGGCTAGTTTTGATGCAAACCTTCATTGGATTGCTACTCCTTTTCCTAGAATTTTACATGATAATTTCATTCGTTTCAACCTGTTATCATTTTTTCTTGCACTCTATTTACCATGTTCATGTACACAATGGCATCAAACAAAGCATTTAGAATTTGCTCATTCAATTGTAATGGGCTTAACAATTGCAGCAAAAGAACAGATGTTTTTCATTTCTTACGAAAGACAGACGCTAAACTTTTTTGTCTTCAGGAGACTCACTTAAAAGCAGATATTGAAAACTATATTCAAGCAAGTTGGGGTTATAAGCTTTGGCTCAGTGGCTGTGATACTAACAAAGAAATGTACTTTAGTTAATTTGTATGTTCCTAGCAGTGGCAACAGACCAGAGTCTTTTGATAGTGTTTGTGAACATATTGAAACTATTGAGAATGAACGTGTGATTGTTACTGGAGATTGGAACTGTCCTTTAAATACTAATTTAGGTATTCGTAATTATTCTAGTACTGTGAATCGTCCTAGGACCCAGAACTTTTTTTTACAATATTATGACTGAATATAACCTTTTTGATGTTTTTAGGGAAATTTATCCTGACAAAAGAAAATACACATGGAGAAAACTTAACTCAATAAAACAGGCACGACTAGATTATTTTCTAATCAATGAAGAAGTGTTATCTTTAATAGTTAACCCTCTTATATTCGGATTGTTTGAGACCAAACTTCTGCTAGATTTCATATTCTTTTGGCAAATGTAGCCCAAAATGGGTTAGTGTGGTTTATGCTTCACCATTGCTAGAAATAAATGTCTACAGCCATGAAAGTTTGCATGTTTGGTCACGATGCTTTGTTCTTGGGTGTGAAGTGTGTTTTGTGTGTCTCAGAGTGAAGGGTCATGTCATTGTCAACTTAATGTCACCAAATGTGTCACATATTATGGTTAACATTGTAAAACAGCACACTGACATGCAGTTTATTCATGCGCATGCACATTAGTAGGGTGAAAATGAAAGCTGAAGCCTACCTGACCTAGTCTGTTCTCTGTCCGTCGCTTCAGTTCATATACTGCTAATCCAGTGAGTGACACAGAAAATTGTCAACTGTCACCAATAAAACCTATTTGGATGTAGTTCAAACCACAACTGTACATTGTTTGTATACACTTTCACACACTGTAATACACTTTATAAAATACACACACACACACTCAACCAGAACTGTACAGTGATAAGTCACAGTGTGTACCACCACTGTCATTGTGTCATTGGTGTCACTCCATCATATAGGTGTGCATACCCCACCCTCCACCCTACATACAATCTACTACTGTGTCATGGTAGTCACAAAAACATTCATTCTTGCGATAATAGAGAGCTAGCTGACAGAAGAGCACAGTCATGTAGGCCAAAGACGGACTGTCACTGTCGCTTGATGACCGTCACAATCAACATGTAGGCCTAGGCATTTCGTCTGCTGTGACCCTCCAAAGTGGGTCAAGTGTGGGCCTTTGTTTACTTGCTTGTGCATTGCGCATCTGTTTGTTTTGTCTGCTGCTGCTTTGAAGAATGGGTGGGGTAAAACAAAAGAGATAATCGAGAGGGGCCGCAGTGTTTGGAAATGCATGTATGGGCCAGTTGGTTATCGAAATGCATGCCATGCTGCATGCCATACCTAGGGCGCCATTTTGTTTGAAGCGATGCTAGCTGAGTGTTGACAACTTGACTTCGGAATTGCTAACGTTTTGCTCTACACCACCTCCTAAATCCACATCTGAATCTTCTTCTAACTCTTCATGGTCATATTTTTCCATTTCTTCAATAATGTTATCCTGCTCATCTTCCGAAATGCCGAGAAATCCTTACAATCACACACAGTAGCGCTAGAGCAGACGACAAATTCGGTCCCACGCTTTCATTTACAACTGCTACACTGACACGCAAGCAGTTTTGGCTCTTTGTCTGTGAATGGACCTGAATACTAAACTGAATACTATACTGAATCCCATAATACTAGAAGCAGTTTCATTGGTCTGTCCCAAGGATGCTACCAACTTTTTGGTTCATTCTACACACTTTCACAGGGTCTGCACATGATGGAAAACTACCAGATTGAAGGTCACGGCCAGTTACGCTGTGAAAACATAGGGGGGTATTGGGGAATTCCTGTAACGTTACGATGTGAATGCGAGAGGGTTAATTATGTGTATGTTGACTCTGGGTACAGATCAGATCATTCTCTTGTTACCTTAGCTTTGAAGAAAGATCAGTTCAAAAGAGATAGGCCTTTTTGGAAGTTTAATAAGTCTTCTGAATGACAAACAGTATGTTTTAGAAATAAAAAAGCTTATTTCTGATGTCAAGAAACAATATGCAGTACTTGTCTATAACATGGAAAATTAAATGTATCAAATAAAAACATATTTTTTCAGACGATCAATTATTTTTTGAAATATTATTGCTTGAAATTAGAGGTCAAACAATTTCTTACTCCACACATAAGAAAAAAGTAGTGGGTGGAACAAGAGTTTGATCTGGAAAAAAGAATAAAGAATCTTGAAAACAATTTACAAGAAGATGACATTCCATATCTAGAAAGTTTAAAACTGCAAATACAGGAAATTAGAGATATATTCAAGGAATATCTGTGCGCTCTCGGATGCGTTGGATTTGATCAATCTGTTACGTCAACACACATGCTTACATACCTTTAGAAAACCGGACACATTTTCAAATCTATGCAGTTTCTCTCGAAGCTAAAGACAAAGGTGATTATAAACAAGACACTATGCAAATGAAACAAAAGTTTTACACAGATTGTACAATTTTACAGCATAGATCACTCAGACTGTAAAAACAGTTGACGATTAAAGACTGTTCACGGGTTGTAGGTTGGGGTGGGGAAGAAGGGTGGAACCCTGTATTCACTGAAAGCAGTGTGAGGGGGGTGGGGATTATGATGAAGCCTAAGAGAGTGGGGATGCGCCTTTATTATAAATTTCCACTAGACACTGATACTGTTAATCGCATACACGTTATTAAGGGAGTTGATTATTAGACAGAAGGAATGTCAGGGTTATTATTATTACAAGAATGGCTGTAGCTTTTCAGGACTGAATCCCAAACACCCTTTTAAAAAAGCCATCTGGGTAATTTTTCCTCAGTTTATACCTCCAGAATCTTTCCACGCTGGCGGCGGACTGTCAAACTGCTGTGGTCCCCTTTTCCACACATTTCCTACACACTGACAGTTACCCTCAAAAACACACACTTATTGTAATTTGTATATATTAATCCACTAGTGACTGTTGATTGTTCCACCCCGAAAACTACTACCATTCACACACATATTATGTTGATCAGTTGATGCGCGGCACGTCAAACACACACACACACAATTGGAAAAAAATGTTCAATAAACACACAAGGCACACGCACATTAACATAACAAATTGTTTAGATTGACATCATTTTTTGTTTTTTGCACACACACAAGACACACACAGACTAATTTACAACACAAAGAAAAGAGTCTCCTGTGCTTACAAGAACACACAGGTCACTTGAGCACACTCCCACACATAAGAATAGCAACTGTATAGAAAAACACACTTTGCCTCCATTCTCCGAAACCATATTTGGTTCATCAAAGTAAATCTGTTACGTCAACACACATGCTTACATACCTTTTAAAAAAGCACACATTTTCAACTATGCAGTTTTCGTCTCGTTGCTAAAGACAAGACTGACAATAAACAGGACTTTCAAATAAAACAAATCATCTCGTGAATTTTGAGCATAGATCTCTCAGACTGTAAAAACAGTTGACGCTGTTAAAACTGTTCACGGGTTGTAGGTTGGGGTTGGGGAAGAAGGGTAGAGGTGTATTCACTGAAAGCAGTGTGAAATCATCTCGTGTGTTGAAGCCTAAGAGGGTGGGGATGCGCCTTAGGTAATGTTCCACTAGACACTGATACTGGCTCGCGTACACGTTAAGGAAGGGAGTTGATGTGTTGGCGCTGTTGTCAGGGGCATCTCGTAGCTTTTGGACTAATCCCAAACAGAGGCCATCTGGGTAATTTGTCCTCAGTTTATACCTCCAGAATCTTTCGTGCTGTTGGCGGACTCTTACTGCTGTGGTCTCCTGTGTATGACAGTTACCCTCAAAAACAATTCGTTGTTGGCATTCTATATAGGGTGTCCTTGTGACTGTTTGTTCTGTTTCGAAAACTACTACCATTCAAGGCTTATTATGTTGATCAGTTGATACGCGTCATGAAATTTGTAAAATTGGAAAAAAATGTTCCATAATTTTTTTGTTTTAAATAACAAATTGTTTAGATTGTCATTAATTGGGCCGACGTTTGTTTTGGGTAAGACTTCCAGACTAATTTACAATCTAAAGAAAAGAGTCTCCTGTGCTTAAAGAATCAGGTCCTTGAGCAGTCTCCCAGGATAAGAATAGCAACTGTATAGAAAAATGGCTTTGCCTCCATTCTCCGAAACCATATTTGGTTCTCAGTATTTCCTCATGCATCTTATGTGCTGTACGTCTTGGTGTTGGCGCTGTTTCAAATCATCTCGTGTGTTGGCATTCTCACCAGGGTATCTCGTGTGTTGGCGCTGTTTCAAATCATCTCGTGTGTTGGCATTCTTACAGGGTATCTCGTGTGTTGGCGCTGTTTCAAATCATCTCGTGTGTTGGCATTGGCTCAGGGTATCTCAGATGTGTTGGCGCTGTTTCAAATCATCTCGTGTGTTGGCATTCTCACAGGGTATCTTGTGTGTTGGCGCTGTTTCAAATCATCTCGTTTGTTGGCATTCTTGCAGGGTGTCTTGTGTGTTGGCGCTGTTTCAAATCATCTCGTGTGTTGGCATTCTCACAGGGTGTCTTGTGTGTTGGCGCTGTTTCAAATCATCTCGTTTGTTGGCATTCTCAGAGGGTGTCTTGTGTGTTGGCGCTGTTTCAAATCATCTCGTGTGTTGGCATTCTCACAGGGTATCTTGTGTGTTGGCGCTGTTTCAAATCATCTCGTTTGTTGGCATTCTTGCAGGGTGTCTTGTGTGTTGGCGCTGTTTCAAATCATCTCGTGTGTTGGCATTCTCACAGGGTGTCTTGTGTGTTGGCGCTGTTTCAAATCATCTCGTTTGTTGGCATTCTTGCAGGGTGTCTTGTGTGTTGGCGCTGTTTCAAATCATCTCGTGTGTTGGCATTCTCACAGGGTGTCTTGTGTGTTGGCGCTGTTTCAAATCATCTCGTGTGTTGGCATTCTTGCAGGGTGTCTCGTGTGTTGGCCCATGCATGCATGCGGTTTGAGAACGAGTGCAGTCTGACCCAGAATGAAGACCACTGCACGCCGACCTATGTGAACGCCCCTTGGGCCGACGTTGTTGTGGCCTGTGCCGAGTTCAGGCTGCAGCGGCTGCACAACTGGAAGGTAGGGGTTGAAGAGGAGAGCTGGATATTGTTTGATATATTAACGTGTGAATTTTATTTCAACAAAGGAAATTGAATGAGTCTTTTGCCTTTTGATCTTTGAATTATACTAAGTGGTGTCTGTGCAAGGATAATTTATGCTTAAATTTTATATCAGAAATGAGGGTCCTATGCAGGTAACCCTGGATATAGATTGTATCTGTTCAGTAACAGTACCCTCATCTAGTGTAAGAAGACCCTCAGAGTGTTGTTTGTATTAGTGTTGGCTCTTGGTACCCCAGATATGGATTGTATCTGTTCAGTAACAGGACCCTCATCTAGTGTAAGAAGACCCTCAGAGTGTTGCTTGTATTAATGTTGGCTCTTAGTACCCCAGATATGGATTGTATCTGTTCAGTAACAGGACCCTCATCTAGTGTAAGAAGACCCTCAGTGTTGCTTGTATTAATGTTGGCTCTTGGTACCCCATATATGGATTGTATCTGTTCAGTAACAGGACCCTCATCTAGTGTAAGAAGACCCTCAGAGTGTTGCTTGTATTAGCGTTGGCTCTTGGTACCCCAGATATGGATTGTATCTATTCAGTAGTCTTAGAAGCCCTTCAGGGTGTTGTACCAGCGTTGCCTTCTTTGCAGGTTGAAGAGGAGGAGGTGGGCGGTGATTTGGAGGTGCTGTTTGAGGAAGAAGACATGGAGGAGTTTGAACCCCCGGCTCCATGGATCCAGGCCCTGCTGGACACAGAGAATGCAGGTCAGTGCTGTAGGGGGGTGATTGCACTCATTTGTGCATGCGTGTGCATGCAAGCACACTCTCACTCTCTCTTTCCCCCCCTCTCCCCCTCTCTCTCATCCACATAATCTTGTGTACCGTATTTTACGGACTACAAGGCGCTTCTAATTATAGGGCGCACCCCCTGAATTTAACCAAATATGTGAATTTAAGCATACACAAGGCACAACATATTTTAAGGCTCATGCAAAATGGTCAAACAAAAGCAGAACAAGGGCATCGCCGAGTGGCAGCAACGCATTGTGACAATGCAAACCCGGCCAGAGTTATGTCCTCTCCATCCCCCACCCCCCACCCCCCAATAAACACACCACTTTCCACCCTTACAGAACGCATAAAATACATAGCCCAAAATTTGAAGCGATTCTGTTCAGTAGTTCATGAGATACAGCTGAACTTTTATACAAACTTCCTTGCACCATGGTACACCACCACACAAAATTTGAAGCGATTCTGTTCACTAGTTCACGAAATAAAGCTGGGGGGAAATTACATAGCCCAAAGAAGGAGATTTCGGTTTTCAAGGTCAAACTTCAAGGTCAAGGTCAGCACGGTGTTGATTAACGAAAGGAAGCTTCCTTTTCAAGCTGTCTACCCCTCTGCCAATTTTAATCAAAGTCCAAACAGTAGTTTTTAAGATAATCGATACACAGAGACACACACACACACACAAACCGATCGCAAAACCAGGCCGGGTAAAAAATTGATCAAAAACATGAGATCAACTCAAACAAAGGAGGTCGTATTTTGCCTAGTTCTGTCAAAACAATCTTCAGAATGACAGAAGTTACACTCACGCCGCTATCCGGATATCCATATGATGAAGTACTTTTACACATCGTCTGCGTCGGAGAGCCCAGAAAAGTCGGAATTGAAAAACACGGAGTAGATTTCTACAATGAGTTTTGCTCGCCTTGAGCAGCGACATACTTTTCCGCCATGATTGTTATGGCTTTTGCTGTCAAAACCGAGGCTGTGACGTCATATCCTGCTTCAACACAAACACACACACACACTTTACTTTGAATGTGTCGTCTGCTTTTGTGGCTTCGTTCACGATTTCGGCCTGATAATCGATCTCAATAGGTACGATATGAATGGAATTCACAACTTTTTTTTAATCAGGTTTAGGTCATACACTAGTCACAACACATTTTAAGGCGCTGGGGTCTCAGTTGAGGAAAAAGGTGTCGCCTTGTAGTCCGTAAATGGTATCCACTTATGACAAGTGCGAGAAATCCAAAGGCACTACTTATAAAGTGAAACTTTGCATGTTTCCTTGACAATAATAAAACCACTGAGTAAACAGAAAGTTTGCATGTTTACTTGATTAATTAAATCACTGAATAAAGAGACCATTTTCAGACGCGTTTATTTCCTTTTTGTTTTGCAGTTGTATCAAAATATGCATGTTCCATATTTGACATCATGAAGTGTGCACAGTGAGTTTTGTATAGAATATAAATAAAAGTTTGACTTAAAACTTTTTTTTTTAAATTTCAAGCTTAGTCACATGCAGAACCTAAAACACAATGAAATGTTTTACGTTTAGAAACACACACCATTTTTTACCTTAGCTATATGCTGTTGCAAAATAAGTACCAAGTCTGCGCCTTTTGTTTGTTATTAATTCTGACCCTGACGACATGACTTGTGTCACCAGAGAGTCAGAGAATGTCCGACACGGTGGAACAGGCCTCCATCCTGCACTGCGCCAACCAGCCTGCGGTTGTGCAGCTGGACACCTTCACCACCACCAGCATTTACACCAAGCACCTCAACACCCAGAAAAACAACAGCGCCCCTTCCACTACTTCCCTGACCGAGCCCCACGTCAATCCCGTACACAAGAGCGACCTACCGGAGAACATCCGCACAGCCCTGGAGAAGTCTGAGAAACTCTTGCTGCATGTAGGGGAGGAGCGACAGAAAGCGCAGGCCTTTGAGCGCTACCTGCAGAAAGCCTTGCAGGGTGATGCTTCCCCGGATTTGAACCTCTCCTCCATTTTCTCCACTCCCGGGACCTCCACCACTCCCCGGGTCATCTCCACCCCTGCTTTGTCCTCCGCTGTCTTCACTCCTTGCAGACCTCTGACATCCGGTGCGAGGGCTTCGTCATCGAGAGAGCGAAGCGCGATTCTGTCACAGATGACAGGGCGTAACCTGGAACCCCGAAGGCTGGTTGAGGAGAGAAGTCGGAGGTCGACTGCCGATGGTGAAGGTGCTGAAAGGTCAGGGAGGGGTCAAGACCAGAGCCTGACTTTGTGTGAAGGTGTGGAGCAGTTCAAGGAGAACCTGCAGGCTCAGAGGTACGCCAGTGAACTGTTTGAGAAACGACTGAAGAGTTTGTTGGAGAGTTAATGAATGGAGAAGATTTCATTGACTGTCTAGTGTTAGGCAGGCTTCCAGAGAAACGAAACGTTTGGTTTATTGGAGAATGGATTTTGGATGGAGATTTGATTGACATTGTGGGTGTGCTTTCAGACGATTACTGTTAATAGTAGGAGATTTGACGAAATGGGCCTCTTCAAAGAAAACAGCAGATTTATCATTTCAATTAATATTGAATGTACTTTAAGAGGGATAGCTACAGAGTTGGTTGATGGAGATTCCATTGGTCTTTTAACATGTTTAGTTTCTAATGATGTTGTGCATGTGTTTCTCAAGAAAAGTGTGGAGTTTGTTAAGGGATTTCACTGACTATAGTGCACTCTTGGAGAAAACTGTTTTGTTTGTTGAAAGCACATAAATGGCGGAGATTTGAATTGACTGATCTTGAAATGCTTTCAGAAAAAAACACCACAGTAATTTTCGGAAAGTTAAGTAAACTGCAGAATGTGTTTGAAAACTATCGACAGAATGGAGATTTAGCCAATATTAAATGCACTTTCAACATCTGAGAGCTTGTCTTGATAAGATTATTGCTCAGTTTTCTTTTTTTAGTGAAGTTACTGTGCATTCGTCTTTGTGCTTAATTGTTCATATGTACAGATGGTTTTTTTAGCATCTTCTTGTTCATGTAGAGTGGGTTTTTTCAGTATGTAAATATATGGGAAAACAAATACTGCAGAATACATTATCAGTTATTGGGATTTGCGAGTGTGATATTGCTTTTATCCTATCTCAAGTGGCTTGCTGTTTATCACACGAGGTCGGAGACCGAGTGTGATAAACAGCAAGCCACGAGAGATAGGATAAAAGCAATATCACACTCGCAAATCCTAATAACGGATATATACCGATATTTTACCTCTTTCAGGTGATAATCAAACACGCAACGAAGAAGCGAGACGGCCATGCATGCAGATCTAAAATAATGCTAACCACTTCACCGTAGCAAGAAAATCCCACTCATCCACAAATAATATAGTTCTCCAAGTTAGAAAGTCGTGAGCTATTTTGATCTTGCTCATTGATACATTATGAAAGGAAACTGATTATTAATCGAAACATGAACCTACTGGAATTTGCTGTATAAAAAAATAGCCTTTACAATGACATATTCGTTTTACACTGCAATCACAGGCCATAGTTATTGTCATTTAGCCAATGATGAACTTTCAATGATGACGTAATTTCAGTGATTGCGTAAGTTCACTAAGATGACGTTTTTTGGTGTCCTGCTCAGAAGGCACTATTTGCAGTGACACTAACTTGAGTTAAGGTTGTTGGCCGCTATTTTTATCATTTGCAATTTCACAATTTTTTTTCCAATGTAAAATGTTCATCAGAAACAACCTTTTGCATTTATCGGGTTAAGGCATAGGGTTAGGAGTATGTTTGGGCTTTTTGTTTTACTAAACATCACTTGATGCAAATAAAGAAAATATGGTTTGAGTACTGCAGATAGTCGCGTGCGAGTGTACAAGCCGTGAGATATATAACTGTGACGTCAAGTTTCTAATAGCAACGGTGTATTCTTACACCTTTTCTCACGCGCGTTGACACTAAGCCTATGGGTTAATATATGCAAATGATATCTCTGGGTATTGTTTTATATCTCACGGCTGGCAGGCCTCTTTGCACTACTTGTACATCGGTATATTGCTTGTTATGTTTTAAATGTGTGTACTCAAAACTGATGGATATGTTTTCCTTTTTATGGTGTATGTTTGTATGCACGCGCGTGTTGGTGTGTGTGTTTGCACGCACGCATGCATGCATCAATTTGTATGGTTATCATCAGGTGGGTTAGTTGTCTTGAGAAAATGTATGGATGATGAAGTCATGCTTGGATTTTCTAAACTTTTGTTATATTTTTTCCTTTATGAAGATTTTTTTTCTCATAGACATTGCAGTAACCAGGTAATTCAGTTTGATGCAAAATTTAAACCCTTTGCAAAAAAATAGGTAGTAATTTCTTCCAGTGCAGTATATGACATACGCTTAATGCCTGAGCTTGAAGTGGGTGGGTTTTTTAATAGTATCAGCTGGATTCAGCATAGTTACATGTGTTTGATTACCTTTATTTATACAGTAAAAGTTCTGCAGATTTGAAATGTAATATATGTATACCTGCATGGGTGCTACTCTTTCATTTTTACACTGATTTCAGTATTTTTAATTTTACCAGAACTTCATGGTTTTTAAATTTATCCAAAAAAACAAAAATTGATGCGGCATTTTGAATTTGGTTGCTCTATCTTGGAAGTTTACAAAGGCAATGTAATAATTTCACAAGGCTTATCAAACTACTGTTTCTTGTCTATCATTTTAACTGTCTGTCTATCTCGTTATCTCTCTTAACTTGCCCCCCTGAATCGTCCGATGGGGCTCTGCCCCTGTATCCTGCCGGAGTTGTGGGTCCCTGGACCCCTGCCTTTCATGGTTTTTTCACCCATGTACCTGTTTTATGTAAATGGGTTTTCTGGACCTATGACTGATCCCTTTTTTTTTCAAATGTCTCAAAAGATATTCAAAACAAAGCATAACTAGTCTGGGTGGTTTTAAAGTGTGTGTGTATACGCAAGTGTGTGTATGTGTGATGTCAGCAAAACAACCTTTAATGTTTGCCACCAGCAATAACAAAAAAGTAATTGTGTAAAGTGTGCATGATTTATGTTTTTTTACATTTTAACAAGTTTATATAAATGTTTTATTACAACAGCCTTCTCTCTTTTTCTTCACAAGTTATTGTCCTGTTGAGATAATGTTGAAAAATGCCATGCAGTCTCTGTGGAAATATACCTGGCAGTAATAGTATGTGTGAACATTGAATGTGTGTGTGTACACATTTGTGTATATGACCCTGTGAAGCATCAAAATACTGTTTGTTTTTAAAATCTGTGTAGGTTGTTAGAATATTTCAAAGACAATGTTTTGTTTTGTTTTAGATGACTTAACTAAGCACACAATACTTATTAATGTAAGATTTGGGAGATAGCACGTCATTTCAACTCCAAACAATAAAACTATGGTTACATTGAATTTTATCATTCGCGTTATTTCGATCTTTAAATGTCTATATCAGGAATCAAGTTTTCAGCGATATTTTTTCAAGAGGAGAGCAAAAAGTAAATGTGTAAATTCATATTATAGCAATAGTAAAACTTGTTGTTTTTTAAAAAGAAGCAAAAAGCAAGCAAACATGGGAGTAACCTGTTGGAACCGTACTGGGGCTCAGTCGTAACGTGGTCTGTTGATTGATTTCCGTTTGCCCGTCACGTTTCTCTGGTTATTGTAGGGGTGATGTTTCTCCTCTCTCCGCTTTGTCGTCTTAGACATCTGTGGAAACCAAAAGTAGAGAAGTTGAAGCAATGGCATTTTATAGTTGAAGTAACAGCGGTGATAATGGCAACATCGTCTTTTTTTTCTTAATTAAAGTGTAATAACAGTTCAGTATCGTCTCAAAAGTCCTAATAACTGATAGTGACGTCAAGTTTCTAATAGCAACGGTGTATTCTTACACCTTTTCTCACGTGCATTCTTACACCTTTTCTCACTAAGCCTGTGGGTTAATATACGCAAATGATATGTGAAGTTATGATTTTATATCCCACTCTTGGCAGACTTCTTTGCTTATCTTGAAGATCGGTATATTACTTTAATATGTTGAGTCAACAATTTTGCTTTGAGTGAGATATTGTTGCAGAAATGAAAAGACTTTTAATGCATTGAATTTTGAATTGGTGAACATTTGAAAAAGAGAGTCTTGATGGACAACAACCACACTGACATTTTCTGCCACTAAATTACGTCTTTCAAAAAGTCAAACGGAGTCAATATCCCCACCACTACGAACTATCCCCAATACTCAAATATTAACTCTCTCTCTCTCTCTCTCTCTCTCTCTCTCTCTCTCTCTCTCTCCAATACTCAAATATTAACTCTCTCTCTCTCTCTCTCTCTCTCTCTCTCTCTCTCTCTCTCTCTCTCTCTCTCTCTCTCTCTCTCTCTCTCTCTCTCTCATATTTAAACTTGTACAGTTCTCACCTTTCTCACTTTCTGTTGCCTTTCTTCATAACTGTGGAAATCGTTGGCCGGTTATCTGGTAGTTTCTAGCTAGTCCTGAATAAATAAATCACATAATCTGCTTCGAGACAAGCATCACCTTTTC
Source organism: Phymorhynchus buccinoides (assembly GCA_017654935.2). NCBI lineage: Eukaryota > Metazoa > Mollusca > Gastropoda > Neogastropoda > Raphitomidae > Phymorhynchus > Phymorhynchus buccinoides. Next base: position 36,028,813 of record CM065687.1, on the reverse strand, counting down.
AGCGCACCCGTAAAAAAAGAGCAAACAGTTGACATCATGAAAGTTCAACACGATTGGAAGACTGTTTTTCGTTTCAAGATCTTTTTTCCTTTTCCTCTAACCCTTTTTATTCTTTCTCTCTCTCTCTCTTTTTCTCTCAGTTTTAGTCTCGCAAAATGTCTATGTCCTGCAGGACTTCTTGCAAAAGTCAATGACAAATGTGACGGACAAGTGTTTTCCAACATCACTTTTGGTCCTACTACATCTTGAGACAGTAGAGTGACCATGTGGTAAAATCGGTAAAATCGCGTATGCTCTTCACGGAAAGTTGGTGCACCGAATTTTCCAGTTGTTTCCACAAAACCGCGTGCTGTTTTGCCCAATGACCCATCCGTCTCAGTGTGGCGTAATCAAAGTAAACTGGACAGAAAGGCTACTGGCCTCGTGTCCATTTGGTTTTATTTCTTTGTGGGGTGGGCGGACCCTGCTCGTTCTGTCCTCTCGTCTTTCTTAGAACTGTCATCTATTTATCCCGGTGCTCTCAGCAGCTCGGAGTACATTGTAACTGCCCCCCCCCTCCCCCCCCCTATGTCTTTCTGTCGGCAGTCTCTCTCTCTCTCTCTCTCTCTCTCTCTCTCTCTCTCTCTCTCTCTCTCTCTCTCTCCTAAAATCTTTATCCTTGTCAAATAAAGTTTTCCAGTGTCCTCTCTCTCTCTCTCTCTCTCTCTCTCTCTCTCTCTCTCTCTCTCTCTCTCTCTCTCTCTCTCTCTCTCTCTCTCTCTCTCGCCTAAAATCTTTATCCTTGTCAAGTAAAGTTTTCCAGTGTCCAGTCTCTGTAGTTTGGACGTGCGCCAGCGCGCGTTTATTCAGTAGGAAGTGTGCACTGAAACTGTTTCAATGTTTGTACTCCCAGCTAGTTCTAACACAACGGGAGTACATTGGAATGGGAACGAGAGCTGTGCGTTTCCCTGTCCTGTATGTAGGCTCTGTGTGTAGTGTGTGTGTGTTCACGAACATTGTCCCTAATAGGATGTGAATCCAACAATCACCGCTGTGAGTGACCAGAGAACTCTCTCCACTTTCTCTCAGGCTGGTGTGACTCGCTGAGAGATTGAAAATGGGTAGCGTAAAACCTGATTTTTTATCGCGTACACTTGTGCGATGTGTCAGTTTGATTGTAGAAATCATTGTTGTACTCTCCCCCCCCCCCCCCTGCAGCTACTCAAATAAGGCTAGTCTTTGAAAGGGCCTATGATAAAATGAGAGTGAAGATAGGTTGAACTGGGAACACGTTTATATGGTGCTTGCCATCTTGCTTTTCTTTACATGTTTTGCAGTTTTTCCTCATGAAAGCTGCTGATGAATTTTAACACTTGAAAGCCAATTTAGCGCTCATCCCGTTTAAATTTTGCTTCGTGAGGCTTAGTAGGCCTACTATGCTGTAAAAGAAAGTGGTGGGTTTTGTCCACTCAACATAGTGCTATATTTCTCTGTTTTCTGTTGTCGTTTTGGGGTTATTGTCCGTCACCAAAGGTGAACGGACATTGCGATGGGCTGGTTTTTTGTTTTGTTTTTCTGTCTGTCCCAAGGATATCTCCCGAACCGCTTGACCGAATCGCGTCAAATTTTGTGTGAAGGTGTGCCTCCTTAATAGGAAAAGATCGGCGCAAACCATTTTGCCGTCTTGACCTTGACGTACGACCTTGAAAACCGAAAATCTATTTTTAGCCATATCTCGGGCACCGATCAACATAGGATGTTGAAACTTGGTATGAAGGTGGTTTGGCTTATGCCCGTTCTGATGATGGCATACCGATCAAGGTCAAGGTCAAAAAGATCGCTGGAGCCTGAAAATCGGAGGGTCATTTTTTTCTCCTTCTGTCTGTCCCAAGGATATCTTTCGAACGGGTTGACAGAATCACGTCAAATTTTGTGTGCTGGTGTGTCACCATGAGAGGAAGGCATCCGCGCAAACCATTTTGCCGTCGTGACCTTGACCTTGGCGTACGACTTTGAAAACCGAAAATCTTTCAGGGGCCATAACTCCCACACCGTTAGTGTTAGAGTCTTCAAATTTGGCATGAAGGTACTTTGGCTTATGCCCGTTCTGATGGTGGCATACCGATCAAGGTCAAGGTCACGGTCCGGGCGATCAGTAGGCCTTGAAAGTGGTAGGGGTCTACACATTGGGTTTTAAGCCATATGTTCCACATTGGTACTTGACAGAAGCGCTTCAGATTGTGTGTGGTACTGTATACCCTAGAGAAGAAAACATCTGAGCATAAATTATCACCATGCTGACCTTGACCTTGAAGTGTGACCTTGAAAACCGAAATTTCCTTCTTTGCGCTATATGTTTCTTCTTCAAGCTGTATCTCGGGAACTAGAAGACAGAATCCCTTCCAATTTTGTGTCAGGATGTGACACTCTACGGGGTGTCGCAAGTGCGTGGCATTGCTGGTGACGGACATGTCTGCCGCGCGGCGACGCCCTTGTCTTTACATGTTTTGCAGTTTTTCCTCATGAAAGCTGCTGATGAATTTTAACACTTGAAAGCCAATTAGCGCTCATCCCGTTTAAATTTTGCTTCGTGAGGCTTATTAGGCCTACTATGCTGTAAAAGAAAGTGGTTGGTTTTGTCCACTCAACATAGTGCTATATTTCTCTGTTTTCTGTTGTCGTTGGGTTATTTTTAGTTTGTCTGCCTCTGTGTTTGTCTAGCTGCTTGACTGTTTGTGAACATCTGTAGGGGAAGACGGGGTAAAAAGCGCATGGGCGGGTAAGAAGCCCACCCCAATTATCTCATGAAATAAAGAAAATTTCAGTCAAATTTGCCCATGAGACGAATGTAGACGTCTAGCATTCGTCTCATGGGCAAATTTGACTGAAATTTTCTTTATTTCATGAGATAATTGGGGTGGGCTTCTTACCCGCCCATGCGCTTTTTACCCCGTCTTCCCCTATATTTGTTTAGTTTGTCTGCCTGTTTGTCTCGCTGTTTGACTGTGAACACCTGTATTTTTTTGTTTAGTTTGTCTCGCTGTTTGACTGTTTGTGAACATCTGTATATTATTTGTTTTAGTTTGTCTGCCTGTTTGTCTCGCTGACTGTGAACATCTGTATTTTTTGTTTAGTTTGTCTGCCTGTTTCTCTCTGTTTGACTGTTTGTGAACATCTGTATTTTTTGTTTTAGTTTGTCTGCCTGTTTGTCTCGCTGTTTGACTGTTTGTGAACATCTGTATTTTTTGGTTTAGTTTGTCTCCTGTTGTCTGTTTGACTGTTTGTGAACATCTGTATTTTTTGTTTAGTTTGTCTGCCTGTTTGTCTCGCTGTTTGACTGTGAACATCTGTATTTTTTGGTTTAGTTTGTCTGCCTGTTTGTCTCGCTGTTTGACTGTGAACATCTGTATTTTTTGTTTAGTTTGTCTCGCTGTTTGACTGTTTGTGAACATCTGTATATTTGTTTTAGTTTGTCTGCCTGTTTGTCTCGCTGTTTGACTGTTTGTGAACATCTGTATTTTTTGGTTCAGTTTGTCTCGCTGTTTGACTGACTGTGAACATCTGTATTTTTTGGTTTAGTTTGTCTGCCTGTTTGTCTCGCTGCACATATGGACAAAACGTCCGCGAGAGGACTTAACTCGCGCGTGTGTGTGTGTGTGTGTGCTTTCACGCGTATGGGAACACACGCTTCCTGTTTTGCTTTCCTCTCCCTCTTCTGACAAATGCTGGAAGAGGAGCAAAGAAAGAAGAGCGGAAGGAAATAGGAACGAAGCCCTCAAAACAACCCATTGTGCGCCAGGTTCCCCCATTTCAGCCAGCCACACTGACTGCCACAGACTAAACAAACCCACCACACACAGACAGACTGTCTGTGCTGCTCACTCTGCACGGCCTTACCATTCCACGCAACAGTTTACACCCTCCTTCTCCATCCCCATTTCCCACCCTCTCCCTCCCGACGAAATAGGAATTTTACGCCCTCTGCGGTCTTTCGACCATGTGGGGCATTTTTAAATACAAAGATGGTGGGAACAATACTGGAGGCAATGCCCGGAGGCAGTGCAACACCAGTAAAGTCCCGATTTTTTTTAGCAATACAGATAGGTGTAGCGGTAACCACGCCTCGGTTAAACCTCATCGCCACAAGTATGTTGTATATATTCAACCCTCTCCCTCCCTTCGTTCTTCCCTCCCTTTATGCTTCTCTGATCTCCCTCCCACCTGCTCCTTTTTCATCTTTTTCTTCTGCCACACCGACCGCTCCCAGGTGGGTGAATTAAAATACCGAGTAGGCATGCCTACTACAAACTCATAGACATCGTACTTCTAGTAACACAGTATTATGTACAGTCAAACCTGAGCCTCTATTTTAAGAACTTCCAAAAAGTTAGAGATAAAACAAATGGGTCTTTAATGAGAGACTTAGTGCGATTTTTCTCACACCAGAGGGCATGACGCTCTCTATATTATTAGTTGGGGATAAAGAAAGAGAGAGAGACAGTGAGTGGTCCTACCATCACTCTCTCTCTCTCACTACGCCCAAGTGAGAAAATCGCGTGATAAGCCCCTAGTGCATTGACTGCCCTCTGGCGTGAAAAATATCGCCATAGGTTGACCATTGGAGGAGTCTTATAACAGAGGTCAGTTTTATACATAAAATATAGTAAGCTACATTAATCCGTTCCAAAAAACCTCTTAAATGAGAGGAGATCTTGAGGGTCTTATAATAGAGGTTTGACTGTTTGATATATACCCGTATCAAGTCTTCTCCACTATAAACGAATTCTCGCCCCAGCCCGCCAGAATAGTATCTGCCCTCTCTGCTATCTGGCAGTCATTGTCGGAAACGACACGGACAGGCAACAACATAATATAATTATACCCGTATAGTCGCCACACAGGCATACAAACGAACTTCATCCTTTCCCCCATTCTCCATTCTCACACAGAAAAACAAACAGACAGATTTGCATGCAGTTTTCAGATTTAGGCCTTTTCATCAAACAGCTTTTACTATTAGTGTCGTTTGATATTATTAGCCTAAAGTTGGGATCAAAGGTAAACTGAGTGAGAGGCGTACGAAGAAGTACTTGTAGCGGTGCCATAGCCGATGAGGTTGAACCGAGGCGTGGTTACCGCTACACCTATCTGTATTAATTTTAAAAAATCGGGACTTTACTGGTTTCGTACTGCCTCCGGGCATTGCCTCCAGTATTGTTCCCACCATATTTGTATTTACAAATGTCCCATATGTGTCTGATTCAGACCAAGAGGACGTAAAACACCATTTTCGCTCGCGTACGTGTGCTAAGTCCTCTCGCGGATATCATGATCTACAATAAGCCTAGGGTCTCCCATAGCCATATAATTATATTCTTGATCAGCATGTCACAACCTATTCAGGTCCTGAATTTTGAACCGCCAGTGCAAACTTCCGCCAAGGAAGACTCGCAGAAAACCGAAATGTCCTTCCTTCATGTCCGAGCTGTATCTCATGAACCAGTGGGTAGAATGGCTTCACATGTTGTGTTGTAATGCAACATGGCGAGTAAGGAAATAGATACTCGCAATAAATACATTTTAGACTAATGTGCACATAAAAACAAAACGTCCGCTAGAGGACTTAACAGGCGTGTAATATAAATCATGTTCTACAGACGTGGAAAACCATTGTACAGCTCAATCTTCTTCTTCTTCTTCGGCATCGATCGCGCTGACAGCTTCCTGTCAATTATGAGCGCAGATGCGTCATGCTGCCGTTATGCGCCTAACTAAGAAACAGTTAGGCCCAGCGGCAAGTCCGACTTCGGCTGGAGTAGATCTTCTTCAAAGTGTTTCTTGAAAAAAAATAAAAAAGGCAGAACTGAGAATGTTCCGTGGGCAAGGCAGAAATATATAGTAGATGGCAGCAAGCAAAAGGGAAAAGGCAGAGTCAAAGAGAGTGACAGATTAGAGGACGTTACAAGCACAGAACTTCCAGAAGGTGGGGGAACTATTTATGCAAAAGACCCCCCCCCCCCCCCCGGTATCCCCACGGTATCCCCACGGGGGGGGGGGGGGGGGGGGGGGGGGGCACAGCTCAGCCCTATGTGAATGACTGACTCTCAAACTAGAAGGCATTAGTACCGGTTCTCAGTGCTGCACCCAAAGGGATTAGTTGACAAGACGTTCAAGACTGCTCATGATCATCTCCTACTATGGAAAGTGACGTCATTCGCGCCACAATGTCGGTTTTCAGCGAAAGTTTAGAATGTGTATATTTTAACCTTTCAATCCGAAATTAAACTGACCCTAACCCTAACCCTAACCCAAAATCTTAAACCGTCAAAACACACACACACACACACACACAAAACCCACTTTACTATAAAAAAAAATCCGTACTAAATGTTCCGTACCTGGAGATGATCATGTATGTGTGCATTCTTGAACGCCTCGCTCTCTTTGACTCTGCCTTTTCCCTTTGCTTACTGTCATCCACTATCTTTCTGCCTTACCCGGGTCCATTCTCCTGCCTTTTTTCCCGAAACACTTTTCAAAAACATTTCTTCCAGCCGAAGTCGGACTGACTTGCTGGGCCTAACTATTTCTTAGGCGCATAACGGCAGCATGACGCATCTGCGCTCATAATTGACAGGAGAAACTGTCTGAGCGATCGAAGAAGAAGAAGAAGAACGCCTAGTGATTATAAGTTGGTCTTTATGGAGTCCTCATCTGTAAAGTCTTGTTGGCCATGTAAAGAGAGAGAGAGTTGATATGGAAGCATGGGACCAGTCTTTTACATTGTAAACAAATTACAGCCCACCTCTCAAGAATAGCCGTCGCGTTTTGTGCTCATCATGTGGCAGTCGTGGTGGTGCACGATCGACTGGCGCGTGCTCACGTATTAGGTATTAGCAGAGAGTGTGGTATTAGGTACTTTATAGTCACAGAGGCGTCTCTGTAAACTTCGAGTTGCTCCCACCTGGAGAGGGCGTCGCAGCCAGAGGCGCGCCACCCCATTTAAAAAATAAATAAATTTGCATACGATTTTTGTGTGACTGATGAGGAAGGAAAGGAAGGGGGGGAAATTTTGACCAAATGACAACTTTTTCGTTGTCACTGGGTTTATCGTGTGCTAAGTGCATGGGCACACGGAACCTCGGTTTATCGTCTCATCCAAGCGAAAGGAAAAATCCCCTGTAGCCAGGTTCGAACTCGGGTTTGCTTGACACGAGGCGAACGCGTTACCTCTGTGCCACTCTGCGCCCGCCTGCACACACACACACACACACACACACACACACACACACACACACACACACACACACACACACACACAACACACACACACACACACACACACACACACACACACACACACAAACACACACACACACACACACACACACACACAAACAAACACACACACACACGCACGGACGCGCGCACACGCACA
>CM065687.1:36013896-36016396 GCA_017654935.2 Phymorhynchus buccinoides | reverse complement strand
CCAATGATCTCATGAAATGAAGCAAATTTCAGTCTCATTTTGCCCATGAGACGAGCGCTAATGTCTAGCATTCGTCTCATGGGCAAATTTGACTGACATTTTCTTTAGTTCATGAGATAATTGGGGTGGGCTTCTTACCCGCCCATGCGCTTTTTACCCCGTCTTCCCCTATGGGACATTTGTAAATACAAAGATGGTGGGAACGATACTGGAGGCAATGCCCGGAGGCAGTGCGAATCCAGTAAAGTCCCGATATTTTAATAATACAGATAGGTGTAGCGGTAACCACGCCTCGGTTAAACCTCATCGGCTATGGTAACGCCATAATGTGTATGGCTTGAAAACAGATATTTGGTATTTGGTAGGCCTACTTTATAGTCACAGAGACGTCTCTGTGAACTTCGGGTTGCTCCCACCTGGAGATTTCGTCGCAGCCAGAGAAAAATCAATTTGCACACCATTTTGCATACTGTAGAAAATCACAGGCCCTAGGTAATAGGCCTACATGTGGATTTTTTTTTTTCGTCTGAGAAATCATAGCCTTCCACAAAACTCATCCAAACCTCTTCACAATTCTTTTTTATAAATGCGCGCGTGCGTGTGTGTGTGTGTGTGTGTGTGTGTGTGTGTGTGTGTGTGTGTGTGTGTGTGTGTGTGTGTGTGTGTGTGTGTGTGTGTGCATATGCGTGCGTGCGTTCGTGCGTGCGCTCGCCAGTCAATCGTATCCAACTATGACTTCCAAATAGCAGAGGAAGTGGCTACTATTCTGGAGGGAAGGGCTGAAACGTGTCGACAGCGTAGAAGGCTTGCCCAGGGGACAATATCCTCACTCACTCTCTCGGCCGAGATGACTCGAGGACATCTGGTGTTGTGGAAGGTTCCCAAAGGCGACCACAATCCCCTTTTTACTGAAAGCCAACTGGTGCGAATGGCTCCCAGTTTGTGAGAGTCATAGTCATTCACAAAAGACTAAAACTGAAACTGTGCCTTGATTTTCCCTTAGGCCTACGTACTGCTTTGATATCCTTTGTAGAATTGATTGCTCTCACATTACTATTTGCCCCCAAACTCACAGGCTTCAGGCTAATATATAATAAACCAATTGAAACAACTAGTCTATGTTATGTTTGGGGAAAAAAATAATAGTCTATAAATCCACGAACAAATAAAATCTTGCATAGTTTATACGATTTCAGATCAACTACAAATTGTAGGTATAATGGTTTTCTTGTTGGATGATGTAAACATTTCTCTACATCAGCTTTTGAGTAATCAGACAAGTAAATAAACAGACAAACCGAGACGAACGCAAAATATAACCTTCTTTTTTTGATATTGTAATCAGACAGAAAGTAAGGAAAAGAACGAAGGAAGGAAGGGGGGGGGGGGGGGGGGGGGGGGGGGGGGGGGGGGGGGGGGGGGGGGGGTGGGGGGGGGGGGGGGGGGGGGGGGGGGGGGGGGGGGGGGGGGGGGGGGGGGGGATAGACCCCTGTTAAGTCCTCTCGCGCATATTTTGTCCTTTTATGTACATTAGTCTAAAATGACCCCGTTTCTGCTTTTGGGGGGCTATTTATTGCACGTATTTATTTCATTACTCGCCATGTTACATTACCACAAAAAATGTGAAGCCATTCTACCCACTGGTTCATGAGATACAGCTCGGACATGAAGGAAGGGAATTTCGGGTTTGTGAGTCTTCCTTGGCGGAGGTTTGCATTGGCGGTTCAAAATTCAGGATCTGAATAGGTTGTGACATGATGATCAAGAATATACATGGCTATGGGAGACCCTAGGCTTATTGTAGGTCATGGTATCCGCGAGAGGACAAATGTTCGCCGAAAGGACTTAACAGATGCCCCGACTTCTGTTGGAAGAGTAGAGATGGCAGAAGTAAGCTTATATGCAGGAAGAATATTGATATAGGCCTACTACTATCACTTCCCTAATTGCATCTATCACGCCATTTATCGGATTATGTTGTCTACTTCTTCTCCTTATGGCAGGTGGAGTTCTTCATTCCGCTCCTCTTTTACCCACCTAACCATTAGGCGTGGTATGAAAGCTTAGGTCTTAGGGTCGGTGTACATCTCGTGTGCTGGCTAATACAAAGCATCTGTTTTGTTTCATTCTGTGTTTTTCTCACACCTGCCGCCATGTCATTCACACCGACTGGCGTGCGTTGTGTACGCATTTGGTCCGCTGTCGCCCATGTTGTTTGGGTCTTGGGGAAGGGAGGGAGACCAAAAGAAGCAGACCCGCTTGTGTGTATAACCTGTCAGCCAACAACAAGGCGTGTGCTACCTTTCACACGATTGTCAAACATGCTGGGTCCTCGGTAGAACACAGATGGACACCGAGCATTATACTTGTGCATCGTGCACTGTTTTCGCAATGATCAACAGTTAAAGGGGCAATACGACGGATGAGTTTTTGCAAGAAACACACCGAGATCACAAGGACAAACACCCTTTACAGAGATCGCAACACTCACTTTGCTCTG
>CM065687.1:35923896-36003896 GCA_017654935.2 Phymorhynchus buccinoides | reverse complement strand
GGGTTTCCCTAGAGTTTATCTATAGAGTTATCGTTCTTGGTGTTTCACAGAGAGAATGAGAGACTTAGTGGGATTTTTGTCACGCCAGAGGGCATGACGCTCGTGTGGGGCTAATCCTCTCTATATTCTTAGTTGGGGATAAAGAAAATGAGAGAGAGAGTGAGTAGTCCTACCATCTCTCTCTCTCTCTTACTACGCCCAACTAAGAAAATCGCGTGATAAGCCCCTAGTGCATTGACTGCCCTCTGGCGTGAAAAATATCGCCATAAGTCGACCATTGAATTGAATTGGATGCATTTTATTTATAGAGGGTAATAGAATAAGCAAATAGTACATGCTTTAAAAAAAATCCAGCCCTCTTAAAAAATAATAAAAAGGGACAAACACAAAAAGAGAGAGAGAGAGAGAGAGAGAGAGAGAGAGAGAGAGAGAGAGAGAGAGATGGATGGATTGAGAGAGAGAGAGAGAGAGAGAGAGAGAGAGAGAGAGAGAGAGAGAGAGAGAGAGAGAGATTGAGAGAGAGAGAGAGAGAGAGAGAGAGAGAGAGAGAGAGAGAGAGAGAGAGAGAGAGAGAGAGAGAGAATGAAAAATTGTGTTTTGCGTCCTCTCGGTCATAGACACATATGGGACATTTGCAAATACAAAGATGGTGGAACAATACTGGAGGCAATGCTCAGAGGCAGTGCAACACCAGTAAAGTCCCGACTTTTCCAACAATACAGATATGTGTAGCAGTAGCCACGCCTCGGTTAAACCTCATCGGCTATGGTACCGCCACAAGTAGCAAGTAGTATCAAAGATACTGTATAGTCTTTGGTAGCATAGAGAGAGGAGGTAATTATGTGCTTCTGCCTTTGTCAGAAAGGCGTACGCGCATTAATTGCTGCTGTTACTGTTACAGATGACGATAATGATGACGATGAAGAAGAAGAAGATGATGATGATGATGATGATGATGATGAAGATCTTGCTATTGCCTTGCTGGCTGCTGATTTTTTTTTTATTTTTTTTTCCTCCATTATAGTCCCGTCAACAGCTACGGTCATCTCAGGACTGTCACCGTGTAAAGTTCGACCACTTAGTACAAAACACTCATCAATGTATCTTACCAACGTTCAACAACCTGTAAACAACAAAACATACAGTACAATTCATAACATGACACCTCCATCATTCCACCCTATAGCACATGTATAAGTAAGTCCACACAGTGCTGGAAGCGTTGAGCCACTCTACTCTATTTATCGGATCCAGGTTATAAAAAAACCCAGTAAAAAAGGATAACAAATATATACTAGTAAGCTAAAATACATATAAAACTTAAAAGGCTATATAAGCAAATATGCACTGCAGAATGGACAACAGGCGCCCACTCAAGTGCACAATTATCACGCGTGAACGCCAGTGTACAATAAAAAACAAACTGGCATGTCATAAATTGTAAAAAGGAAAAACGTGGAAGGGTTTTATAGAAAACATGCAGGTGAATGGACCAATAAGGCAGAAAAAAGTAGACGCCAGAAAGCAAAAAGAAGAGAAAAGGCAGAGTCAAAGAGAGTGATAGAGTAGGGGAAGTTCCTAGCATAGAACTTCCAGAAGAAGGGGGAACTATTTCTACTGAAAGACCCCCCCCGGTATCCCCAACGGGAGGGCCCTAACCACATAAGCCAGCCTAAGCCGTTGCCCGCCTCCTACGACGAGGACGTGTGGTTGGACTTTAGGAGGTTGCTGGGCTACACTCTGTAAGCCCCCCCCCCCCCCCCCCCCCCCCCCCCCCCCCCCCCCCCCCCCCCCCCCCCGTATGTAGTGTCCGTGCCGGGGGGTGCTGGCTGCTGAGTTCTCAGTCCTGTTTGGATAGGCCTACACGTTATTTCTTCTGTCCGAGTGTGTGTGTGTGTGTGTGTGTGTGTGTGTGTGCGTGTGCGCGCGCGCGCGTGCGTGCGTGCGTGCGTACGTGCGATGCCTGCATACGCGTGCCTATCTCTCTCTCACATGTGTTGCTGCAGTGGAGGGCTGCTGATGAAGACCATCGACTGCCTGAAGGAGATCCACGCGCGCTGCACGAGCAACGACACCGTGCTGCACGAGCTGGACAGACTGTACAGCGTCAGCAACTGGCAGCACGCTGCAGAGCTGCTGTGCCGAGACCTGCCCTGTGAGTTCCTTTAACTTCCTTCTTTTATACAAATCTATACCCATCGTAATGTCTCTTATCGTAGTATTCGAACAGGCGTGCGAGTGTGTGTGTGTGTGTGTGTGTGTGTGTTCGTGTAACTCACGTGTGTGTGTGTGTGTGATGTGTTCGCCCTGTAATTCACGAACCAGTGTGCAGAATCGCTTCAGTGTTTTGTGTGTTGGTTTGCCCTTTAAATGCCGCTGTGTGTTGTGTGTTCGCCCTGTAACTCACGAACCAGAGTACCGAATCGCTTCAAATTTTGTGTGGTGGTGTGTGTGTTCGCCATGTAACTCACGAACCAGTGTACATAATCGCTTCACATTTTGTGTGGTGATGCATAATGGTGCAGGGAGGGTCCCATAGAAAAATTCGTAACCGTGGTGACCTTGACGCTTGGAGTTTGACCTTGAAAATCATGCCGGTCAGAAGTAGGAGTAGTAACTAAAGGGTAGTAATTAGGGAATGACTGGGTTGCACTGGTTACTACCCTTGCATCATAAACCCGAGGCAATTTGCCCATTCACATGGGAGGGAAAGGGGGGGGGGGGGGGGGGGCGGAGGCGAAAGAGAGAGAGTGTGAGTGTGAGTGAGAGAGAGACGTGGCTGTGTGCGCGCATTTGCAAAGCATAGCGAGCAGGACTGCTAGTTTATATAATAAAATTCCTTGTGGTTCTGTGTGTGTGTGTGTGTGCGTGTGTTTGTTTGCCCTTTAAATCATGAACCGCTGGACAGAATCACTTCAAGTGGTTGTATGTGTGCGTTGGGGTGAGGGCTGACGGGAGGGAGAGGGGGGTGGGGGGGAAGAATTGTTTCAGCTTCTGATATTTTGTTTATTGCTTCATTTTGTTTTCTTCCTTCCATAAAAGTGGTAATTAGTATTAATTAGTATTATTAATTAGTATTAGTAATTAGTATTATTTTGTTTTCTTCCTTCCATAAAAGTGGTAATTAGTATTAAGCAAGAGTGGGGCCTGCTTAAAATTAAAAAAAGTTCTAACTTTTCGAGGAAAATATCCTTTGTTGTTGGTGTTATCATTTATCTTTTTTTTTCTTCTTCCGATGTCAGTGTTTCAGACAAACTTTGAATGCCTTTCTCGGTCCATCAACTCTGTGATGACGTGTATCCTGGTGCGCACGCACACCTTCCGGATGTTAATGGCATTCACCGATCCCGAGAATCATGCAAAACGGGGAGAAGTCACGTGCAAGTATGTGGCAGAATAAATTAATACTCTTTCTTTCTGTTGGTGTTTTTTTCACACATAAAAGCACAAGAATAGGCCTAATGCCGGTGTCATGAGAAATAAGTAGTCCTATGAAATATTTACCCTTGCGCATGCGCATTAGAACAATGTATCTTCAAATACACCATCTGTCATTAACTACGCATGCTTGTTCTAAACTAGAAGAAAACAAATCTTGAAGAAAAAAAAAATCCTTGGAAAATGGGCCAGATTTAAAAAAAAAAAGCTTTACTTGAAGATTTAATGAGACGACATAATTTCTTAGATTACATTTTGTCAGGTGAAAGCCAGAAAGTAAACGTACCGTGAAATATTTCTTCCCGGTAACATAACTCCCGATTTCTTTACTGGACATGCTCACTAAGCCATGACATCATCCAGTGATGCATCGAACAATGATAGGATAAAACTGTCCTGAGACAAGAGAAATCAACAGGACAATGTCCTGGTTCTTGCAGCAATCAGTAAGACAGAGCTTGCCAGTGTTCAAAATTCAATCAGACATTTGTCCTGACAGGGGAGAACACAATAGGCCATTTTCAATTTCAATAGGTCAATGTCCTATGACCGGGGCCTCTGGATATCACTGATAATCCTATGCTACTTCCCATTTATTGGGTGCTTTATAGTAGCTACATCGATTTATCGGCAAAGATGTAGATTTACACCATCACCTTCAAATTCTCGCCGTGTAGATTGAGCACTTAAACCATTTATCGTTTTCAATATTTTAATGTTAAGGTTCTGGCGCGCATGCGTACTGATGGTGACTGGGACTTATTTACACAGGAGGAAATATTTTTTGTGACAGGTTACAATCCGTTTACTTTACTCCTTTTGTGGTACAGTGGAACCTCCCTTATAAGACCCCTCCCTTATAAGACCTAATTTTGGATGATTTTGGAAGGTCTTATAAGGGAGGTCATTTTAATACTTACAAAGAAGGGCAATGTCTCGGAGAAGTAGGTCTTATATGGGAGGGAGTCTTATAATGGGAGGTCTTATAAGGGAGGTTCCACTGTAGTATCTTCTGGCTTTCAACTGATACATGAAAAAAAAAGGGTTTTTTTCCCCTTTCCCACTTCTTCGACTGTATTTTTGCGCAGTTTTGCTGAGGGCATAGTGAGGTGTCTGCGGGGTCCTCTGTGGAACCAGTGCTCTGAAGAACTGGGGAGGACGGTGTCCGAGACCATGTTCCTGCTGCTTCCTCCATTCTGCCACGACGACAACTACATCACCCGCACCCCGCGCCCCACCTCCTTGCCTACTGAACACACTGTACCCCCCTCCTCCTCCTCCCCTACTTCTCCTTCATCTTTCTCCACCAGTCTCTCCGTTAGTAGTGAGACGACTGACCCTTGAAGCATGACATTAACCCTTTCACCACCAGCCATATTTCAGCCAAATAATTCCATTAAATTTGCCTGGGTAGAGAACAAAATCCATCTGCAGTATTGGGGATTCTTCTGTGACATATATAAAATAAGGTCTATCCTTACTTCCTAAAACTAAGACAATAGGGTCTTTGGATAATAGACCCCAATTTGATGCCTTTTAGTGACTTAGGTGTTATATCACTGTGGTGCTAAAATGCGACTTTGGCGGTGAAAGGGTTAAAACGACGCTGGCTGCTGGACATAAGTTCGAGGATATTTAAAGTCGATGAACAATTTGGGTTTATTTATCACGCCTGTGACAGTGTTGTCTGTTTTGTCCTGTGACGTTCTTGCCTTTCACCAACTTTTTTTGTTTTTTTTGTTTTGGGGGGGGAGTTTTTTTGTGTGCCATTTCATAGAGTTCTATAGAAGATATAATTAATGCAATGTTTTGGATCGTATTTGAACATGTGACCAGTTCTCATGAGAATGTTTAACCCTTTCAACACTAGCCATTTTTCAGCCACTACTTTCCATTAAATTTACCTGGCCAGAGAAAATATTCTGTCTGCAATATTGGGGATTCCTCTGTGACCTGCATAGAATAGGGCCTCTCCTTACCTCCCAAAATGAAGAACATAAGGTCACTGGATACCAGACCCTCATTTGATGCCTTTCAGTGACATGGGTGTTAAATCATTGTGGTGCCAAGAGGCGACAGTGGCGATGAAAGGGTTTAATGTTTCACAATAATGAACATAAATATTTTAAAGTGTTTGAAAAATACAGTAGACACACAAAGATCTTGTTTGACAAATTAAAAAAAAAAGGAAATTCCGTTTTTGGTAAAATTCAAAAACAGGAAATCCTTGTATACCAGGAAAAGTTGCACCCATGAGGATGTAAGCTAATCAGCCTAATGTAAACTAGTGACTTGTTTTAGTTTTCCAGTTTATTTCAAATAAACCTGATTCACTTTGCTTAACTACTTGACACAAGCACTTAACATTGAGGTCTACGTATGTTGACTTGTACCAGCTTTTAGTTTTTTTGCTTTAAATGAACATCTTTCTTTCATGCGCTCTTTCTTTTTGTTATTTTTTGTTTTTGTTTGTTTCTTCCTCATGCTTATTAGCCAAAACGGTGCACAAATGTCATCCTCTTAGTTTGGCACATGTTGGTTCATATATTGATTTCAAGCACTGAAGATGCCGAACTATGTGTTCATATATACTCTAAAACCATGTTGGTACACAATTGGTAAAAAGTGGTAACATAATCATTCTTTTGTTGGTACATATACAAAAACAAACAAAAGAAAGAAAAGAGTTTACCGATCATTCTAATATTTGTATTATATACATAATTATGATCACTGTTCGTTGTATAGTAGTACTAGATGAAAAGATATTCTTTAATCTAGAATTATTAATATAAATAATCAAGCTCAATAAACTTCCATTCAGACTTATGTTGTTAGGCCTATGCTTTTGTGGAATGCATGTGTGCAGTAAGTGTAATTTGTGAGAAAATGGGTACATGACAGCAACGCCTGTGAGAAAGTGTGTAGTCTGAATTCTTGGATGCAGATTCATTGACAGTTCACATAATACAGAACACCAACCATTACGCTTGAAACATTATCTCTCTCCCTATCTCTCTCTGTCTTGTACACATATAGGCCCTGCGAAGATCTCTCACTTAGGATGCCTCAGTGTGTTCCTAATTTGAGAGTGAACTCCGTAGTCGCACCTCCTCACCACGTTAATGTGTGTGTTCCTGCGGGGACATGGTGCGGGGTGGGCATGACCATGTCATGGCGAACGCGGGTACGGGCGCTTACAACCGACGCGATAGCAAATTACTAGTCTCTGCAACTCACTCGAGAGGGGTCATAGGTTAGACCGGTCCGGGCAGACGGAGCTCATAGCCTTAGCAGGCTCCCTAGGAGAGGGAAAACTCTGATTTCAAACACGGGTAGATTGAACTCGTTAGCCTTGGCAGGCAGTCCGTCTAGGAGAAGGGAAAACTCTGATTTCAAACCCACCACAACCATGCCGGAGATAACACGGTTCCTGTCGGGCGGAAGTCTTCCCTGATGAACTCAACAGCCACCGTGCTCGTGCCTGGGGGCGAGCCACACCGTAAAGCGTGGATATATCGGCTGCCAGGCAACCCAACAAAATCGGAGTGTAGTGGCTGTTTTATCAGCGTGGGACCCTAAACCGAGTGCACACGTCACAAAAAAATGGGATACATGCGTACACACAAACATAGGAAAAAACTTACGCTTGTTTTATGTACACACACACAAGGCATACGCAAACACGTGCACACGCATATCCACATTCAAGTGTGCACATACACACACAGACACACGTATGCATCACACACTTATACCTGCACTCACACACACACATACATACACACACCACACAAACATACTCACATACAGAAACACATACATATGCAGGCACACACACATACATGCGCATGCATGCACGCACACGCACATACACTCATGTACACACACACACAATGACTGAATGTGAAAATAATATTATTCTGATCACCACAGCAGTCCATTCATACAGAAATAAAAGTGTTCTTAAACAAGTTAAAAGTCTACCGCTAAAGCGCAAACATAAAAAACACCCAACTGTTTTCTTAACAAAGAAATAGAAAATGCTATTAACCAAAGATAGTCGAGTCTACCACAGTAGCTCCAACATAAACATACAAGAAAATGCAACAAGAAAAAAATGATAAGAATTAAAAAAATCATGAACTTGAAAACAAATATTCTTGAACAAAAAGAAAGTCCAAAGTGTAACACATACTAACAATCAGCTTAAGCTCAATAAAAAAAAAAATTAAAAGCAAAAACAACATACAAACAAGACTTTTTTCATTAAAAAAAAACCAAGCAAAAAAACAAAAACAAAAAACAACCCTTCAAAATAAGTAAGCTGCAACAGCAAGTGTACCTAACTCAGGGAAGGCTTTAGCTCTAAGTCTAAGTCCTAAGCATAACCAAACAAAACATTTTTTCTTTGTATAAAAAGTGAAAAACAATAAACAACAACAAAACAGCAAGAACAAAAAACCTCCATGTGTCATGTATATATAAAAAAAAGGTTCATACCTTTGAAGCTGAATCACAATAAGCAGGCACAATTTTTTGAAATGAAAATAAAGCCCCCCCCCCCCCCCCCACTACATTTTGAAAACTGCCGTCTTCTAAATCAGAAGGTCAAGCAATAAAACAAAAATATTAACTTTTTATTTTAATTTTATAAATATAACCTGTAGCAGTAAAAACACTTCAAAAGTGTTATGCATGTTAAAAGCAAGCTAATTTCACTTCAAAAGTTGTATAAACATAACAAAAAGTGTTAACTTACAAATTCTGTTTAAATAAAGCTGACAAAAATGGATTTTAAAACTCCTTATGTTCACAAATTCATTATAACAAAGCGACAAACAGCTCTTCAAAAGAAATGCAGTGTCCAATAAAACTATGGCTACAGATTAGACGCGTATGAATCTCCTGACCCTGTTTTTAACGCGCACGGGTGCAACTCCCCCAAATGAAAAAAACCTGAAAGGCAGGGGTCCAGGGACCCATGGCCCCGGCAGGGTACAGGGGCAGAGCCCCGTCGGACGATTCAAGGGGGCAACTTAAGAGAGAGTTATAACGAGGCAGACAGACAGTTAAAATGATAGACAGAGACAGTTTGAGTTTGATAAGCCTTGTAAAATTATTACATTGCCTTTGTAAACTTCCAAGATAAAAAACAACTAAGTTCAAAACACCCCAAATCGCTTGCGGTCATATAAAAAAAATTTTGTTTATGAATTAAAAAAAAAAGTTCAATTTCTGGCAAAATTAAAAATACTGAAATCAGTGTAAAAATGAGAAAGAGTAGCACCCATGGATTATGTGTCTCTTCCAGCATGAGGAGGATTTGGGGTGACCTTGTCCCTAGGGTCACACTTAACCTTCTTTCTCATCGCCACTTCCAACTAAATTTCAATGCTAAAAGACACAATTTAGCAATGCATTTCGAGACTCATACGCATCTGACATTCTCATGGATGCTCCTGGGAAACTTCAAAAATCCTGTCCAGGGGCCGCCCAGTTAACAACTTGACTTAAAAAATCCTAAAAATATAACACTCCTGGTAAAGGCATGTCAATATTTATCTGTATTCATTTCTTTTATATTCTACACACGAGAGAAACCAACAAAATGTTTATAAATAGGAAATTTGCTGCTTAAAAAAAAAAATCATAATCCGGCGATGCCGGCTCCAGGCAATAAAAAATCCTGCATTTCAGGACATCCTGAAAGAAGGAGCATCCATGCATTCTGCCATACCACCACGCAATTTGAGCAATGACAGAAGTAGTACGTTTCAATTTGATATGGCTCAAAAAAAGTGTCTTACACCTTGTATCTTATACTACACATTACAATGGATTGAAATCAAATAAACATGTGCGATTTACCGGGTAAACACAAGAGCGGACAGCTCAAGCAAGTCTGAGTCCAGCAGAGATGTCAAAACTATTATGCGAATAAGATTTGAGGTAGAGATAAAAATAAAAAAATGCTAATGATCAGAGGCACAAAGAGACTTGGATGAGAAACCGAAAAAAAAATCCAGTTGAAAAAAAACCTCGAAGGATTATGCAGCTATGCCAATGCACACTGGGAATTCTTTTTATAAAAACATCGAATACTTTTGGAAGAACTTTCATCAATGGATTTCAAGGAAAATACTGAAGAACAAACAAACAACAAAATGCTCACAAGAACAACACGATAAATAAAAAAACAACAACAAACAATAACATGTTGATACGCGTACCGCATCTACTTTGAAAAAAATTCAGTATTCTTTATACCGTAATTCGCGGACTATAAGCCGCAACTTTTTTTTTTACCCCGCCCCCCTGCGGCTAGTACAGTGCCGCGGCCTAAACGTTACCGAAAGTGAAAGTAAACTCAACTCAGTGGCATCCTTGATTCAGACCTTTGATCTGTGGCCTTGTTCACGGTTGATGACAAAAAAGAATCACCTTGATTTCGGTATATTTTTCACAAAATGACGATCTGTTTCGCGGTCCGACACTTTCGTTTTGGCAGTCAACACACCCGCGATCAACTCTAGACTCAACCGGAAGCGGACATTGTGCATTGCCACGCTTCCGCGGCTTATGCGTGACTTTTTTAAACAGATTTTGTTTAAAAAGTAGGGGGTGCGGCTTATATTATGAAGCGGCTTGTAGTCTGTGAATTATGGTACTAATTTATATTCCATCTGTCTCTCTATGTGTCTGTCTCACTCTCTCTCCTAAAGATCTGTAAATGTTCGTTGTGTGAACTCATCAGCTTTTCCTTCGTTTACCACTTATTCTTTTCTTCCAGGACCCAAAATCAATTCTTTGCAGTGAGGTGAACGCACACAAAAAAAGAGAAAAGTGTGTGTGTGTGTGTGTGTGTGTGTACAAGTCTGTGTGTGACTGTCTGTGTCTGCAATTGTGCACATATTTGTTACTACTATACAAGACAATAAAGAACACAAACGCCAGTATTCTAGTTTGCAGCGAATTTTCAAGTGTCTTACACACTTTTCTTCAGGCCCTATTGTGACACAAAAATCAATTCACACACATTTGTTACTATGTGAGTAAATATGTGAGCTCTGGGTTTTTTCTAACAGTAAGTGCTAACATCTCAAATGAGTTTTTCTTTTTTGGGCAAGATAATTTCAAGTTATTTTGTACCATACCAAAAATAGGTTCTTTTTTTACAAGGTGGATTTCAAAGTATAATAATAAACAATAAAATGCATTATGCATAGAATGATATAAATATTCATAACAATCGATAATTGCCGTGCTTACACATTCATAATAGACTTATTGATGAAATGTACGCATCAGTGCATCAAGTATGAAATTAATAATCACACAATCTGATTTTGTAAACAGATATACATGATAAGCGCTGACACAATGTTATATGTGTTTAAAAAAATCAAAGCACAGATGCATTGATGTGGGAGCAAATTGAGAGAATATGAATATGCAGGAAAATAACCCCCACCCTCCCACAAAACACAAAGTTCTATGTTTGTTGTTGTTGTTTTCGTTCCCCAGCTTAAACGTTCTGGGGGCACACCCAGTGCCATGTGAACATTTCGCATGGCCTTGGGTGGGAAGATTACGTGTATGGCTGCTTTTAAAGGGCCCCGCCACATGGGCACCCATACTCCGACTTCAGGGGAACGAAGTTCTATTATTTCCATGTTTAGTTTCTTTTTAAAAAAAATCATAAATGTTGTCACCATACTTGTCAGTTGTCTTTAAAAAAATAAATAAATAACACAATCAGGATTATTGCTAACCAATTACATTTTGTAACATTGATTTCAGCCATTTAACACCCCCCCCCCCCCCCCCCCCCCATATAGAACCATTGCAGTTTGTACATTCCTTTGATTTTGTTTTCTTTCAAGTTTTCCAAAATCACCACGATTTGGTATGGTTCAGCTTAATGTCAGAGACAATGACAATGAAGATAATGATGCATAACCAGACCCTCATTTGATGCCTTTCAGTGACATGGGTGTTAAATCGCTGTGGTGCCAAGAGGCAACAGTGGCGATGAAAGGGTCAAAGAAATTGCATTTACATTTTTTTTTTTTCATTAAGTATTAGTATTAGGTATTAGGGTACTTTATAGTCACAGAGGCATCTCTGTGAAATTCGGGTTGCTCCCACCTGGAGAGCGAGTCGCAGCCAGAGGCGCGCCACCTAATTTAAAAAAACCATTTGGCACGCGATTTGTGTGTGATTGATGAGGAAGGAAGGGTGGGGGTGGGTGGGTGTTAGATTTGCAGATATCATAAATCAAGAGAACTCTGTCCTGCATGTTTTATCCTTTTTAGTAACTATTGATAAACTTTAATCAAATCAACAAAGTAGCTGCTGATTGAAACATGCTATTTCATGCCATACGTCTGAGCGCTCATGTCATAAGAGAATGATACAGTCAGACGAATGTGGAGATTCACACTTAAAAACTAGTCTTTGCAAAAAGAAACAGTCAAAAGTGTCAGAAAATCCACATTCATAACAATGCAACGCAACCCTTTTTTGCATTAATTTCATCATTCTTTTATCGTCCTTCAGATGGGGACTTAAAACAATGTGACCTGTGCGCTTTACGTATGTCAGATCGGGACTTAAAGTAAGTCTGACCCGTGCGCTTTAAGTATGTCAGATGGGGACATAAAGCAAGTCTGACCCGTGTGCTTTACGTATGTCAGACGTGGACATAAAGCAAGTCTGACACGTGTGCTTTACATATGTCAGATGGGGACATAAAGCAAGTCTGACCCGTGTGCTTTACGTATGTCAGACGTGGACATAAAGCAAGTCTGACACGTGTGCTTTACATATGTCAGATGGGGACATAAAGCAAGTGTCTGACCCGTGTGCTTTACGTATGTCTGTGTGCTTTACATACATATCAGATGGGGACATAAAGCAAGTCTGACCCGTGTGCTTTACGTATGTCAGATGGGGACATAAAGCAAGTCTGACCCGTGTGCTTTACGTATGTCAGATGGGGACATAAAGCAAGTCTGACCCGTGTGCTTTACGCATGTCAAATGAGGACATAAAGCAAGTCTGACCCTTGTGTGCTTTACATATGTCAGATGGGGACATAAAGCAAGTCTGACCCGTGTGCTTTACATACATATGTCAGATGGGGACATAAAGCAAGTCTGACACGTGTGCTTTACATATGTCAGATGGGGACATAAAGCAAGTCTGACCTGTGTGCTTTACATACATATCAGATGGGGACATAAAGCAAGTCTGACCCGTGTGCTTTACGTATGTCAGATGGGGACATAAAGCAAGTCTGACCCGTGTGCTTTACGTATGTCAGATGGGGACATAAAGCAAGTCTGACCCGTGTGCTTTACGCATGTCAGATGAGGACATAAAGCAAGTCTGACCCTTGTGTGCTTTACATATGTCAGATGGGGACATAAAGCAAGTCTGACCCGTGTGCTTTATGTATGTCAGATGGGGACATAAAGCAAGTCTGACCCGTGTGCTTTACATACATATGTCAGATGGGGACATAAAGCAAGTCTGACCCGTGTGCTTTACATACATATGTCAGATGGGGACATAAAGCAAGTCTGACCCGTGTGCTTTACATACATATGTCAGATGGGGACATAAAGCAAGTCTGACCCGTGTGCTTTACGTATGTCAGATGGGGACATAAAGCAAGTCTGACCCATGTGCTTTACGTATGTCAGATGCGGACATAAAGCAAGTCTGACCCGTGTGCTTTACGTATGTCAGAAGGGGACATAAAGCAAGTCTGACCCGTGTGCTTTACGTATGTCAGATGAGGACATAAAGCAAGTCTGACCCGTGTGCCTTACGCATGTCAGACGGGAGACATAAAGCAAGTCTGACCCGTGCGCTTTACGCATGTCAAAAAGGGGCATAAAGCAAGTCTGACCCGTGCGCTTCACGCATGTCAGACGGGGGGACATAAAGCAAGTCTGACCCGTGCGCTTTACGCATGTCAAATCTCACGGCAGTTGAAAGTCGATAAGGGCAGGGAGAGTCACGCTGCTGGGTATGCACCAAATGGATAGCTAAGTTTCCCTGAGTCCACCTCCTCCTTCCCTCCGTCAATGCATGGCACTGCACTAGCAGGTACACGCTGGGAGGTGGGAGGGAGAGCAAGCATTTCACAGAGATGTGCCTCTGTGAGTAGAAAATACCAAAATCAAGACCAAAAAATCCATTTGATTAAACTCGAAAAAACATGAAAATACAAATAAAATCAGCTCACAATACTTCGCTCCGAAGTTAAATAAGAGGGCGATTGTAGAATTATTGCTTTACACAACCCCCCCCAAAAAAAACCCCACCCTTATGATTATTTTCCAGGTGTAATATTTCATCGGCTGAAATACAATAAGCAAACAAACAAAAGTGTAGAAACAAACAGAATGACGGAAGACATTGGCCCGTGAAGTACGCACTCTTTTCTGTTAACCTAGTTTTAAAAAAAAAAATGTATTACCAATTTATCACCAAAGCGCAAAAATACAAACAATATCAGTGGTTTTCTTCTGATCACAGATACAGTTCAAAGCAGCAGTTTAATTAATTGAATTCACAAATGAGTAAAATGGAACAATAAAGATTAAATGTTATCAAGAAACTATCAAAACAAAAGGTACGAAAAACAGGCGATTAAATAAATAGATTAAAATACATGATTCTATGTACAATACTGTGGAATTGAACAGGTTTTTTTTACAATTCACAACCTGTGATAATAATTGTGACCCAGCACCACGAAAGGGACATAGTGTCAAAATGACCATTCTGCGATAATGGTTCTGTTAAAACTTCAGACAATTCTCTTTCATATGATATAAGAACCATTCTTGTACCTTTTTTCGCTTCAGAGTTCTGAGCATTCAAAGTTGGTAGGGTGACTGTCAGCTATTTTGACAAAGCACAGTCAAAAGTTTAGCCTAGCTGAAGAAAATGCATCAACCTACTCATTTCAAAGCACATTTTGGAGTATTTAGAGACCATAATAAAGATTATCCTTTATAAATATGAAAGATGAGATGTTAGAGAGCATGAAAATACTCATAACTCAAAATTGATGAAAAACGAGATTTTTGACTTTGCAAGCCTTTTTTGAGAAACTAGCCCAGCGACTTAATGTCCCTTTTATGGTGCTGGGTGCTGGGTCACAATTATGAACAAAAATTAGTGAATGAAATTAATTTAGCAAATCAACGATTTAAATAAAACATGTAAAACCACTTTATTGCTGAATATCATTTATAAAAAAAAAAGTATCCAAATTGGGGTTTGGGAGATTGGCTGATGGATGGGGGGTGGGGGAGGTGGGGGAGGGAAAAGGAGATAAAAAACATTATTTAAGATGATCATCACCCAAAACACAACACTGTTCATTGCAAGCTCATTGCATACAAAATATTATGACTGCTTTACAAAGTCATAATATAGATAGGGGTGATCAAACTGAAAAACAATTATACAAATGAAGCACAAACAAAAAAATCAAGTCACAAAGCCAGCCTCTTATTGCCAAGAAATGTTACCCAAAGTTAAATTATCAATAAACACTGATGCAAAACATGATGAATTATAGAGTACTGATATGTTGTTATATATATGGTGCAAACAACAAACGAGTGGGGGGAAAAAAGAAGGAAAAAAAAGGCAAATAGCATTGAAAGCAAGCATTTTTTTCACACTTGCATTCAGCCACAAACAAGTTCAGACATTGTTTCTGTGCAGCAACACGTTGAGTGTTTTCCCCCTCATCCATAGCAACAGCTGTGAGACTGATCAATATGTCGTTGAGTGTATGTCACATGCCATCTTTTGAAGAATTTAAATTGCATCACATTTTAAACACACAAGATCCATAATTGATCAATAAAATGGCACTTATTTCATAAACCATAAACAGTCATTTTTATATGTGTGTGTGTGTGTGTGTGTGTGCATAGTATAGGCCCTCTTAGCTCAAAGAAATCAATATAACCGTACTTATTAAAGGAAGTATTTTCACCTTATTCCAGGACTGACAGAGTCTCTAGACATGAATGCGGTTGTTGATCCATATGTGAAGTGAATCTAAAAACAAAACCAAAACCAAACCAATTTAGTCCTACTCTATTTAGTCACATCAATTCTGGTATCACACATATGCAGCTTCGACAATGTTACTCAACTTTTTCAACACTGCAGGTGTCTGTCATTGGCTCCAAGACCTACCTGACAATTGTCATACCTCAAAGAAAAGAAATCGAAGACACAATCCAAACATGAAGTCTCAGACGTGAATGGAACTCACATCGTCATTGACCATCAAAAAGGTCTTAAATAAGAAAAGAGGACAGCGTCTTGGTGCTTGAACGGAAGGAGAACCGGTTCCGCCATGGAGTGAAGGAGGCCATTCACATCGCAGTCACCATGCTGAACAAGGACAGGGGGCAGACACGTCTTGCCAGCAGTCTACAACTCCCTTATTTAGTCACACATCATGAGTTCATCTCACCGGCCTGTTGACTGAATACCAAGTCTCCATCTTCAGTGTGCAAGCGCTGTCGAGGCTGAGCGGACACTTAGTGAAAGCTGCGCGTGAGTAGTAAACTTTCAGTTTGAGTGAAAAGGTTAACATCTTCTTCATTATATGGTAAGACTGTGTTAACCTTCAATATGGTAAACGTTCATGCCACGCTGGAGACCGTAGCTTCAATTCATGTAAGTATGTTATTCTCATCATCCATGCAAGTGATGAGATTTTAACACAAGATGTTGATGTCGTCATGCTTCTGGAAATGAACAAACAGACCACAACAAGTTTACGCACTCAAGACTAGTCAAGTCTGTTTCATGTCACATTATTATCTGTCACAATCAAGTTCAACCATGCTCAAAATGCAAACGTAAGAAACGCATCTACATCTGTCACAATCAAGTTCAACCATCTGTCACAATCAAGTTCAACCATCTGTCACAATCAAATTCAACCATGCTCAAAATGTAAACATAAGAAACGCATCTACATCTGTCACAATCAAGTTCAACCATGCTCAAAATGCAAACGTAAGAAACGCATCTACATCTGTCACGATCAAGTTCAACCACGCTCAAAATGCAAACGTAAGAAACGCATCTACATCTGTCACAATCAAGTTCAACCATCTGTCACAATCAAGTTCAACCATGCTCAAAATGCAAACGTAAGAAACGCATCTACATCTGTCACGATCAAGTTCAACCATCTCAAAATGCAAACGTAAGAAACATCTACATCTGTCACAATCAAGTTCAACCATCTGTCACAATCAAGTTCAACCATGCTCAAAATGTAAACATAAGAAACGCATCTACATCTGTCACTATCAAGTTCAACCATCTGTCACAATCAAGTTCAACCATGCTCAAAATGTAAACACAAGAAACGCATCTACATCTGTCACTATCAAGTTCAACCATCTGTCACAATCAAGTTCAACCATGCTCAAAATGTAAACATAAGAAACGCATCTACATCTGTCACAATCAAGTTCAACCATGCTCAAAATGCAAACGTAAGAAACGCATCTACATCTGTCACGATCAAGTTCAACCACGCTCATCTACGCATCTACATCTGTCACAATCAAGTTCAACCATCTGTCACAATCAAGTTCAACCATGCTCAAAATGTAAGAAACGCATCTACATCTGTCACGATCAAGTTCAACCATGCTCAAAATGCAAACGTAAGAAACGCATCTACATCTGTCACAATCAAGTTCAACCATCTGTCACAATCAAGTTCAACCATGCTCAAAATGTAAACATAAGAAACGCATCTACATCTGTCACTATCAAGTTCAACCATCTGTCACAATCAAGTTCAACCATGCTCAAAATGTAAACACAAGAAACGCATCTACATCTGTCACTATCAAGTTCAACCATCTGTCACAATCAAGTTCAACCATGCTCAAAATGTAAACATAAGAAACGCATCTACATCTGTCACAATCAAGTTCAACCATGCTCAAAATGTAAACATAAGAAACGTATCTACATTTAGCCGCAATTTGCCTAAAAAAAACCCAACCCAGCTAACATTCAAACACTAATTATTGGCAAAGCAGGATAATTATACTAGCTTCCGAGCCTACTACCAAACTATAAATGGACAGGGTAACACACAAAGCTTCTCAGTTGAATGGGACTAGCAACCAAAAATGGCCAAGTCAGAAATCAGTCAAGGCAATTTTTGTACTGACAGGTATAAGTATACTTTGGACAAAGAACTGAAAATGTGTGTGTGTTGTGTGTATATATGTGTGTGTGTGTGTGTGTGTGTGTGTGTGTGTGTGATATAAACAGAAATGAAAGATGGAAAGGGAAGAGAGGAGTGGGCGGGAATAAAAAGATGAATGAAGGTAAGTTTGGAAATAAACAACAACCATGGTCCATGTTACTTCAAAACATACTGAAAGTGACTTACAACTGCTCTGCCTTTTAATCTCACAAATTTGTCGCTTTCTTTCCTTTTTTTTTTTTTTTTTCCCCAAACAAAGATGCACATTTTTCATGACTTGTTCCAAAAGCATTGATGGTCCTGTATAAAATTAAAAAACCCCAAGTAAAACAGCAAAAAAACCCACAACAAAGTAAAAAATTTAAATGTAACAATTTTCACACAACTTCCATATAAATGCACAACCAACAATAAGACAGTGATTCTGCCAATAAATCTCACATCAATATGTACAGCTAGCGACGCCCCCCCCCCTCCCATAAGAAAAAAACCCCCTGGAAGCAAGACAGAAGGAAAGGATTTCACACGACAGGCCCATCCGGGGCCCTCTTGGGCTGCGTGGTGAAGCGGGCGGCTTTGAAGACGGCCAGGGCTCCCAGGCCGGACAGGCTGATCAGGACGTAGAGCACGCTGCCCCAGCCGTAGTACGTGGAGATGAAGCCCACAATGGGCCCCTCCAGGCACGAGCCCAGGCTGCCGAAACCTGAACAACCACGGAGCGAAAGATTATACAGTGGAAACCTGCTAACCTCAAGGAGTGAAAGATTATACAGCTAACTCCAACCATGGAGTACAAGATTACATTTCCAAAAATACGCTTCTATTTCTTTATCTCTGCTATTCTATTACTAACCAACTTCAGCAGCAAATACACTGATGTACCAGTCGGACACATTCAAAAGGCAAAATTAATATTCTAACTGCCTGTAAAGTAAGATCTCGTTTATCGTTTTCTGAGTTTATCCAGCGCGACGTACCATTGACGAAACCAATGGTGGCCCCCGTAGCTCCCCTCCCGTCCTGCTGAGCAATCTCTGCAGGTACAGCTCCACCTGGATGAAACATACCACTCTCAAGTTGATCAATTATACGTTATCTAGATCTAGCCTTCGAATATTGGTTTTGGTTGGAACTCGAGAAGTTTTTATCGCAACTTCTCGAGTTCCAACCAAAACCAATATTCGAAGGCCAGATCTAGATGATATATATATATTGACAGTTTCAAATGCAGTTTATAGTTATTGAAACGAAATACTGACTAAACTAGATCTACTGCCTGCATTGCAAGCACAGGCCCACTGACGTTCTCATCTGCATGTTCATGCGCAACGAAATTAAGTTCCACTGATTCTGAGAAGTTTTCAAATATTTATGTTTGGTGTTAATAGTTGTTTTTTGCGTATTTTTTCGTCATCTGAAATTGTCGCAAAACGCTTCATTTTGCCAGTTTTGGTCGTCTGCTTTCGTTGACATCCAATGTGATTGTATCCTTCCGCAAAGCTCAGATGTGAATATAACGTTATATGACTTACTGTTATCTCGACCTGCGGTCACATGGGTCAAAGAAGGAGGGGTCGAGATATAACAGTTTCAATGCAACAGCAGACCTGCCAGCCCCCTAACAGACCAAAGAGGAATATTTGTAGCAGGAAAGAGGAATTTTTGGGAGCTAAGAGGAATTTTGACGCGGCATCTTACCTTTCGTGTGTTAACATAATTTGAAGCAAGCAATTTTCATCCTTGTGAACTTGTCTTGTTTAAAACTAGTCTTGTCTGGAAGTGTCACAACTATTCATAACACAATAGAAGCTTTTGGTTTGTTCCTCTGTCCTTTTTATTTGGGCAGACCAAGACTGCCATAGATGACTTAAATAATAAGACTTGGAAGGAAGTTAATGAATCAATTTAAGTTCATCTTTGTTCTCCTTTCCTTCCGTTGGCTTGAAAAAGTCGGTAACGGTGGAAGACGAAGTCTGGGAGTTTGCAGTTTTCATAAGACAATGAGAAGTAATGTGGCATTTGATGTCTTGACACCTTCCATAAGAGACTTTTAAGTGTAGTGAGCACACCATACATCTAGCATGATGCACACTTTCTTGATATCTGAATGCACAGATACTTTTCCATGTAATCTTGGCAGAAATATTGGTCTATTCTCTTTCTTTTCTCCCCAGAGTCTCACACACATCGATATGTCAATCGCCATCTTGACGGAAGTGCGCAAACAGAAACTAGAAAGTCGGTTATACGCACAGCAGCTGTGCTGCTCTGTATATAAGACGATGAATTTGTGTGTTCAAAAATAATTTTTTTAAAGTTTTGAAAGCGGAATTTTATGGACTTGAGCGGAAGAAATGTAGTCTGAGCGGAAGAAATTCCGCTCAAAGCGGAAAGGTTGGCAGGTCTGCAACAGGGGAAAAAAATACTAGTATGCGCAAGACATTGTCAGTCACAGAGATGTCAGGTGCAAGACTGCAGAGAAACATCAACAGCAGCATGACATTCAAGAGCAAAACCTCAAGTGAATTGTCCTCTTGGACATTTCAACTTTGCATACATGTGTGTACTTTTCTATTTAGATCAGTCAAACTCCCCGTGGGGATACTGGGGGGTCTTTTGTAAAAAATAGTTCCCCCACCTTCTGGAAGTTCTGTGCTTGTAACTTCCTTTCATCTGCCACTCCCTTTGACTCTGCCTTTTCCCTTTGTTTTCGATCATCTACCATCTTTCTGACTTATTGGCCCATTCTACTCGCATTTTTTCAAACAAATCTTCCAATTTTTTTTCTCCTTTGAGCTCCTCAGAAATCAGAATGTGTCGGCTGTACGCAGCGGGGAGACCAGTGAAAACTGAAAACCGGACACATATGTACCTTACCCATTATGGCCTGGGAACGAAGAAGAAGAAGAAGAGGAACTGGAAGATCAGTCAAAGCATGGTCTCTTTTTCACCTGAAATAGATGTTTTCTTTCGCATGGAACTATCATGTCTGCTCTACCGTTACCAAAATTAGTCTTTGAGACAGCAACATTTCCTAATGATCATACTTTTCCAGGGTTCCCAGTGCTTTCAGCTATCCCCAAGTAAGGACCTTGTAAGGACCTGTAGGCCTAAGGATAATCTCCATCTTTTAGCCAACGATCTTGAAAGGAACACTTTCCCAGCATTGTGAACAATGTCTAAGCAGATAGAAAAACTATGGCTGACACAGATATACGCGTTTTCTCGCAAAAAAGACACCACTGTGACCAGGATAAAGAACGAGATTTCAGTCCAATTTCTTTTGACAACTCGCGGTGCATCGTTTGTCTGCTAAGCAGTCAGTTGAAACAGGAAGGTGAGGGAGGGGGGTAAGTTGGAGTAGGTGCTGAGCTATGTTTCTCAAGTGTAAAAGTCCTGCTTCTGCGATCTATTTTGAGTATGGTCTTGCTGCTCAGGGCAGTTTTTGGCAGCTGTCAGGACTTGTAAGGACCTTGAAGTGAATGTAAGCACTTGTAAGGCTTACTTGGATATTTCAATTTGTCAAGACTTATAAGGACTGGTAAGGCCCCTATGAACCCTGTTTTCACATGCATGTTTATGACCAAGTTTATTTCATCTTTTTCAAAATCATTTTCTAAACATTATACCTCATGAACGAAAGTGGACCTTAGCTTATTGCGGGTCGCATAAAGAACGATATTGTGGATTATTATTATTTGGCTGAAAAGAAAAAAGGGTTTATAGGTGGACCCTGATGGATGAGTCTTTGCAAGAAACACGTCGAGATCACCAGGAAAACACCCTTTACAGAGATCAGAACACTCACTTTGCTCTGGTTTCCAAGAAATCAAACTGTCAAATCGGCGATTCCTCCTTGGCGGAGGTGCTGGAAGTCAAATTATTTCACTGAAAGAGAAGGCGTGTGCCGTCTCTTTTGTAATGGCTGCCTGAGTTTAGACCAAATCGTTTGCACAAAATTTTCGCAATACAAGCCTTTTTATTATTATTTTTCAAAATTGTATACAGTTTATCTAAAGGAGTTTCGCTCACAACAAAGGAAATAGCTTCATATTTTTTTTTTACTGCACTACGAAAAAGAAAAAGAAATTCAACCACAATGGGATTGGCTTCCACCCACCCCATCCAAAATGGCTTCTCTCTCCGGTCTCTCCGCCAAGGAGGAATCGCCGTTTTGACGGTTTGATTTCTAGGAAACCATAGCAAAGTGTTCCGATCCTTGAAAAGGCTGTCTTTCTGGTGATCTCGACGTCTTCCTTGTAAAAACTCATCCGTCAGGGTCCACCTTTAACAGTGAAGGTTACAAACACAGACAGGCATGGTATCTCACCGAGAATGGAATCAGGCCCAGCCACGAAGGCCCCGGCGAAAAACAAGAAGACGATGTTGAAGAACATGCCCCATGTTCCTGTGGTGGTGAAAAGGATCAGCGACAACGTCGATCCCACCAAGGACAGGCCCACGCCAAGCATGCTGTTGCCTTTGAAGACGCTGTACAAAACCAAACCAACAACCCCATAAAAGTTGTTTAATGCCCATAAACAAAAATTTGACAATATTGAAAATATCAGAAAATCGCCCTCACTGAAGATTAGTCATTGCCTATCAGAAAATACTTAGAAGATGCTTAAAGACCCACCATGTCACGTGTATTTTCCCTCTCTTCCTCTAAAAGATTTCTTACCAGCGATAAGAGGGAAAACACGTGAAAACCTGATTTTTACTCATGGGCGTGGTGGGTCTTTCAGAGAAAACCAAACAAAAACCAAAACACTAGTCAATGAAAGTAAAATACTATCGTCAGAAGACTTTGACAATATTGAAAACATTTGAAAATCACCCCTACTGAAGATTAATAATAATAATTTCATTTATATAGCGTGATAAAAATCATGCTAAAAGCAAGCTCTCAGCACTTTGCAAACATTGATGAAAGCATATAAAAAATAAAATAAAAAATAACAAATTGACACACCATGTTTCATAACAATGATATAGAATAAAAGTAACATTATTTAATGACACACGGGGGAGATTGATTGATTGATTGAATTTTATTTATAGAGGGTAATAAAGCAATAACATGCTTTTTTACATCCAGCCCTCTGGACAAAATACATATATAAAGAGAGAGAGAGAGAGAGAGAGAGAGAGAGAGAGAGAGAGAGAGAGAGAAAGAGAGGGGAGGCACATTAATTAATTATTGCCTTTTAAATACTGGCAAGATGCTTAAAAAACCCAACAACATATGAACCCCATCAAAGATTAATTGTTACCTTTTAAAAAACAGATGTGAACTTATTATTGCAAGTGTGGAAAACTAATGAACATTCATCGGGAATTAAAAAAACAAAAAAATGTAAATGCAAATACACTTAACCCTTTCACCGCCAAAGTCACATTTTTGCACCACAATGATTTAACTTCTATGTCGCTAAAAGGCATAAAATGTGGATCTATTATCCAAAGACCTTATTGTCTTAGTTTTGGGAAGTAAGGGTAGACCTTGTTTTATGTAATTATGCCACAGAAGAATCCCCAATACTGCAGATGGATTTTGTTCTCTACCCGGGTCATTTTAATGGACAGTTTTGGCTGAAATATGTCTGGCGGTGAAAGGGTTAATTATTTATAAGGGGCTAAAAATTGAGCACAAAATAAATAAGCATGTATTAAGTTTTTGCCTAGCCCCACCGTAACCCCTCCTCTCCCCTCCATCCACATCTCCCTTCTTCTTTTCTGAACCTCCCCCCCCCCCCCCCCCCCCCCCCCCCCCCCCCCCCCTCGTTTCTTCCTTGAGTACACAACTACTACTACCCCCCCCCCCCCCCCCCCCACCCCCGTGGGGATACAGGGGTTCTTTTGTATAAATAGTTCCCCCACCTTCTGGAAGTTCTGTGCTTTTAACTTCCTCTAATCTGTCACTCTCTTTGACTCTGCCTTTTCCCTTTGCTTACTGTCATCTGCTATCTTTCTGCCTTATATCGGTCCATTCTCCCGCCTTTTTTTCAAGAAACACTTTCAAAAAGATTTCCTCCAGCTGAAGTCGGACTTGCTGGGCTGAACTATTTCTTAGTTAGGCGCATGACGGCAGCATGACGCATCTGCGCTCATAATTGACAGGAAACTGAGCGATCGAAGAAGAAAAGACTACAACTACTACCCTCTCTCTTGCGCTTATTGACGTTACATCCTCTATCCCCCTTTTTTTCTCTTCCCTTTTCCTGAATAGTTCATCATCGCAAAATCGACGTACCGATCAATGACGAAACCGTTGATACCAGTACCCAGCACTCCTCCAATCTCGAATGTCGTGGACAGGAATCCTGCAGTGCGCATGCTATAATGCAGCTGAAGACACAAACGAGCATGCAAGGGCGTGCAAACACACACACACACACACAATGAATACAAGCTCTTCACACAACAAAGCATAAAGTTTTCTTTCTGATTTTTCTTGAACCCTTTCCCCGCCCGCCATGTTTCAGCAAAAAATGTCCATTAAACTTACCTGGGTAGAGAAAAAATTCTGTCTGTAATACTGGGGATTCCTCTGTGACATATTTAAAGTAAGGCCTATCCTTACCTCCCCAAATTAAGAGAATAGGGTCTTTGGATAACAGACCATGATTTGATGCCTTTTAATGACATGGGTGCTACATCATTGTGGTGCAAAAATGCGACGTTGGCGGTGAAAGGGTTAAAAAACAAAACAAAAAACAACCCACAAACAAACAAAGAAAACTCCCCCAAAACATGATGGAACCTAGGCAATACCAATCTCCCAAATCACATGAAAGATTTTGTTCTGATAGTTGAAGCTTGTTGAGTCGTTCTCTGTAATTTCCTTTCTTCCTCTTTTTTCCGTTCCCCCATGTCTACATACACAGACTATTGAATGGTTTTTTTCTATTTCCCTCCTCTCTCTCTCTACTAGATATCCAGACACACACACACACACACACAAACACATACAGAGTTTGTCTAAATTCAGACACACACATTTTACACACACACACACACACACACAGAGAGAGAGAGAGAGAGAGAGAGAGAGAGAGAGAGAGAGAGAGAGAGAGAGAGAGAGAGAGAGAGAGACAGAGAGAGAGAGAGAGACAGAGAGAGAGAGACACACACACAGTACATACAAACACCACCACCACTAGTAGCAAACACCACCAGTCCACAACACACTCCTCAGGCATCAGAATAGTCTGAATTCCAATCCTCTGAAAACCGCGGTAAAAGGGCCATCAACGCCCCAGACTACAGAGGGACAACACTGAAATGAGTTCCCAACACCACCAAAAAGGCTGAATATAGTGAAAAATCACTTTAAAATGCTATTTAACACAAACGATAACACTGAATAAAAAAAGGCAAAACCTCTGACAAGAGAAACCAATCCTGTGTCAGAAATTCTGAATCCCCTGAAATCCTCTGACAATTCTGACGCCTGACTCCTATTTGCTGGGTTGCTACTGCATAATACGCACACCCACACCCACAGAGAAACCCACCTGCTGCTTCAGATACATAGGGAGCCACATGTACATGCAGTAACGGACCACCTTCACACAAAACATCCCCATGGCAGACTCCATGATCCTCCTGGAATCAATTCACAAAGACAAAACAAAACACAAATAATAGAGTTTCTAACTCTAAGGCCGGTTATGCCCCACATGGCCGAAAGGCCGAAGAGGGCGTTAAACCCTGTTATCTACTCTAAGGCCGGGTTCACATTAGACGTGTAAGTTCCGTACGGAAAACCCTAAATAAGTGGAAGAAAGAAGGATAAAAGCTTACGCACATAGGGGAAATTCGGGGACACGTGCGCAAATCTGTTCCCTTCTTTGCTTCACTTAGTTATGAAGGATTGCGCACGGGTTTCCGCATGGAATATCCGCTTATGTGTGTACACGGCCTAAGGGCTTTTAATTGCAGTGTTCTGCATTAAAAACAACACTGTATAACCCCCAAAAAATATCACACGCTTTTTGTGCAGCATTTCTGAGCTAAATTTTCAAGAACTCACAATATAAATAAATGAAAGAATAAACTTAACACAAAGTAGATGAAATTCTATGTTAAAAAGGACTAAAATCAGTTTCTTACGAAAGAATTAAAAAAAAATGCATTCAAACATAATCGTTCTAAGTGTTGTACCACTTTGTTACAGACATGATTTATATGGTTCTTTTAGGTCTCACTGACACAAATTCATAAGCAGGCATGAAAACATGCATATTCATGTACTCATAATTACATGCACACGCACACACCGCTTGTTCACATACCGTATACTCAAAAACACACATGCACATGACTGAACAAGAAAACTAACAAAGAGTACCCCCAAAAAACCAACACAATCATAAAGATCAAAGAAACAAAAGAAGAGTATATTAGAAGAATCATGCATAAAATCTAAAAGAAATTAAAAAATACACCCACAAAACGAGATAAGAGAACGCAGTCAATTCAGAATATCATGCTTTTGGAAACAGCAAATAATATCCTGCATGTCAGGATAGCATACAGTGTTCGATTTAATCTGATTAATTCACTTAGGTCATTTTCTTACCCCCAGAAAACAATCTGTAAATAAACATAATACAGTGAAACCTCCCTTATAAGACATTTAAAAATCATCCAAAATGAGGTCTCATAAGGGAGGTGTCTTATAAAGGAGGTAATTTTAATACTTACAAAGAGGTTTATAAATTCTGATCGCTTCTCGGCCTTTTGGCTAAGACAGTGATTCAGGAACATACATTTTTGTTTATACCCTGGTTGGTTTGTTCAGCCCGTCGTACATGGCGAAAGCCGATACGCGACGTTAAACTGAACTTCCACTTACAAAGAAGGGCAATGTCTCAGAGAAGTAGGTCTTATATGGGATGGAGTCTTATAATGAGGTCTTTAATATAAGGGAGGTTCCACTGTACCTATACATATCATTGGCCTGTAGTAGGGGGCCAATAGTATAGTACAAATGAGAGCTGTGCAGTGAATGATTTTCTACAGTACTGGAAACTCATGGTAGAGTTTGGTTTTCTTGTGGCAGACTAGGACTCTCAAACTAGGGGGCGCTTGCACTGGCGCTCAGCGCTGCAACCAAAGGGATTAGTAGGCCTTTTAGGGGGACCTTCCGCAACTGCTGCCCCCGTAGCTATCAGGTACAGTTGGAGGAACGACAGACTGGCATACATACTTATGTATGATTATCAAACACACACACAGGCAAGCACATATCTTCACACACATATCTCCACACCCTCCACCCCTTTCCCAAATATACAATCCCTCACACACACACACACTCTCTCTCTCTCACACACACACAACCACCAACCCCCTTCCCCTCCCACACACCACATACACTCAACTCAACTCACACAAAACCAGACACAATATAATTGTGACCCAGCACCACGAAAGGGACATTAAGAGTCAAACTGACCATTCTGAGAAAATTATATGCATTTGAAAACTTCAGACAATTCTCTTTCTAATGATACAAGAACCATTCTTGTATCTTTTTCCCCGTTCCAGAGTTATGAGCATTTAAAGTTAGTAGGGTGAGCGTCGGCCATTTTGAGAAAGCGCAGTCTAAAGTCTAGCCTAGATGAAGACAATGCACTGACTTACTCGTTTTAAAGCACTTATAAGACCGTCTAGAGACTGTGTTAAAGATTGTCCTTTATAAATACGAAAGATAAGCTGTTAGTGTTAGAGAACACGAAAGCACCCATTACTCAAAATTGACCAAAAATGAGATTTTTGACTTTCCAGGACTGTTGTGAGAAACTAGCCTGGCGACTTAACTCATTCAAGTCGTTCCGGCCATATATGTCCGGAATTAATAGATAGCTGTCAATTTTATGCATTTACTTCAAGGGAAGTAAATCTGTGTGCACACCATACCTTGGTCACTTCTTAACTCGCTTCACTCCCTTAGACCACAATTTTGCCCCTGACTTTGCTTTTGTAGTGGTTCGTTGTGGGGGAACCAATCGGTGTAGAGTTTTTCTATATAAAGTCTATAAATAAAAAGTCTGATCTACCACTTCCCTATGCTCTAAACCTGAAGTAAAAACCTGTAATCTTCCTTCATTTCTCCTTTTGTTTATGTACGTTTTGCTTGTGTGCATGCCTGGAGTGATTTGCTGTGGAGGTTTTTTTTAATGATTCAAAATCGTTGCGGTGCGAATGAGTTAATGTCCCTTTCCGTGGTGCTGGGTCACATGCAGCAAAGCCAAGCCCAACAAAACCGACACGCACGGGACTTTCCACAGTTCCCACATGGTAACCATCTGCCCTGTCTGGCTGGAGGGAGCCGCCGCCGCAGCACTCTCTGAACAGACAAGCGACACGCGTAATAATAACATGCAACACAGTCAAATGTAATAATAACATGCAACACAGTCAAATGTAATAATAACATGCAACACAGTCAAATAAAACGATTTTCGGAGAGAAGAAAAACTAGGGGAGAGCACTTCGTGAAAATTAGAGTTGTTTACT
Organism: Phymorhynchus buccinoides; assembly: GCA_017654935.2. Classification (NCBI taxonomy): domain Eukaryota; kingdom Metazoa; phylum Mollusca; class Gastropoda; order Neogastropoda; family Raphitomidae; genus Phymorhynchus; species Phymorhynchus buccinoides. The sequence continues at coordinate 35,975,638 of CM065687.1, read as the reverse complement.
ACATCCATTACTCGGTCAAATACCATAGCAGCAATGCAACAATGGCATCGGTGCTTGAAACCGTAGGATGCGAGTCAGCAACTTGCAAACGGTTTTTTTTTAGAAAAAAAATAAGGGGCGTCCAGTTGCTGCAAAGCGATAGAGCTTGCAAACTGTGACGTAAAAATATAAATAACATCAAATTTAGAATGACGCACTGCGTTCTACATGCTGTGTGTCTCCTCAAACACACGAAGCGAGGGCTGGGGATCTACCTGAAGGTAGAGTAACTTCCCCTGTTTGACCGATTCAATTAGGCGAGATCACTCCCACACACCATGAAATTACTCCCCTTAATTATTTCCGAACAATTCCTATTAGGCACACAAACACAGAAATAAGTTAAACGCATAACAATGTCATGCAAAACTTAGCGAGCGCCTCGAGTTTATTTTATTTTTTTAAAGTGCTATGTAAATACTATTATTATGAATTATTAAACGATGTTCAAACATTAACTGTTCTGTGATAAAATAAAACTTTCAATCCTAGACAAAGAAACCCTATATGGAATTCATGCAGCAAATGTAAGCATAACTATATCAAAGTGAAAGATGACAGGCAAGCGATTCATATTATAGTATAACCAGAGTAGTAATAAAATAAAAAATCTTTGGTAAAAAACAACAACCCACCCACACCCACAAAAAGAAAATAATGGTAAAGGGAAAAAAATATGAGTTGTATCTGTTAGCTTTGGCAATGATTGAAACTTCCATAAACAACAACAAAAACAAAAACAACCAACAAGTTCTTGCATACCTTTTAAATTTTCCCCCAACAAAGATGAAAATTTTCTCATTCTTTGAGCAGTAGCGTAAACAACACACATATTTCTGGTCTTTTGAAGCACTAATTACGACCAAATAAGGAAATGGTCTAATCAAAATGTAGGAGTGTCATAATGATTCTGTGAATAAATTGACAGCAAACTATTGCTGAAATCATAAACCAATTTGTCATGATGCTTTTTCTTGATCTTGAACTCTCTCTCTCTCTCAACACACATAACAGCATAAAATACAGGAAAAAGCACACTCAAAAACAAATAAGAGAAAATAAAGAACTCTACACAAAAAAAGCAGCACAACACTGAAGAGTAAGCCAATGAAAAAACATAAAAGAACCCCCCCCACACACACAATACAATAATACAAAGACCAGCATGCAGAGACAGAGCGAACCGGCAAAACAAATGCTCAACAGACATCCTAAAAATAAAAAACACACACAAAAAACACATGGCATAAAGGGAATGAGAAAGGAGATGGGGGGGGGCAGGAGATAATAAAATTCTTCATTACAAAACAAACTCAAACAAAACAAGAAAATAAATGTAAAAAAAAACCACACCAAAAAACAACCACCCACCCACCCCACACACAAAAAGAAATAATGATGAAGAAAAAAAGGAGAGAGAGAGAGAGAGAGGGGGGGGGAGAGAGAGAGCACTGTTATGAACTGCGTGTCTGTTCTCCAATCAGGTGTGTGTGTGTGTGTGTGTGTGTGTGTGTGTGTGTTTGTGTTTGTGTGTGTATGAGTGTTTGTGTGCATTCAAAAGCATGTGTGTGTGCAAGAGTGTGTTCAAAAACTGTTTGGGCATACACACATTCACTCATGTCTAAACCAACTGAATTAGTAGAGTATGGTGTAATGTTAGGAAATAATAATATTGGAACTGAATCAAATTACTGGGTTAGTTTTGTGCAGAAATAGATACTGATATTTGGGGGTGTTAATGGCTAATTCTTATGGGTTTTCAAAAATATTAAAACAACATACTCCTGTTCTTGTAGTAAAGCAAATTCCAAATAAACATAAACAAGACATTAAAAAAGGTTACTAAAATAATAAAAGCAGATATTTTTTTTTTTTTAACCATTTTTAAACACTACACTTTGCAGCAAACAAAACTGTACAAAGAGAAGAAAGAAAAAAACCCCACCACCTTCCCATGTTCTTCTCTAAAACCAAAACAAGCAATCTAAAAAAACCATATTATAACCCTGCATGCAGATAACACCAAAAAGACATTTTAATCGATAACAAATCACACGCAAGTAGATGAGAGAATGCAACCAAGGTATACATGCAACACAATGTTTCAGCGTTTGCTGTTGGCAACAAAATAATTGTAATTCTCTTTCAATGGTAGTAATAAATACACTCACTGAAGAGGATTAAAAAAATTGCAAGAAAAATAGAAATAACCGATCAACGAAAGAGTACAAAAAATTATCACGATAACAAAGCAGATGTTCATACTGAATAAAATTGGTAAAGCTTTGAAAATCGGCATGCAGGAGGATTTTTAAAAAGTATCACTGTGAATTAATAGTAGTACCTTGACAAAAATGGCCAATGCTTTTCAGTTGATGTCCATTTTTCATTATAATTTATTTAGTTTTACAACAACAACAAAAAGAAAAGATTTTCACATCAACTTCTTCAGTTCTGGATCAATTTGTAAGCCTTCTGGCAGAAAACAAAACAACCAATTAAAAAAAACCAAAAAAACCCCACACACTTATATTTTTGTGTGTGTGTTTTCTGTCACAATATAATGCCTGTTATCTTTGAGAAAATGAAAATTATAACTGTGGATCGCATAATTTCGTAGTGAGATAATCTGCTGTTTGTCTATTATAGTGGCATTTTATCCAGAACAAAACAAACACATGACCCATATCAACACAATTTCAGCACTGTTGATTTAATATGAGAATCGAGTTGGAAATTTCTGTCACCAGCAGCAAACCCTGATACAAACAACAAATGAAGCCACAAAAGCGATATAGATACTCCACACGCACTAGTCTTTCAGCTACTCCTTCATAGAACATGGCTGAGCAAAAACCGGTAACACAGTCAACATTCCTACACATTTATCACAACATTGTGGTATGCAGTACTATAATTTTTAAAAAAAGACACAGCAAGTGGCTTTAACGAGTTTATTAAAAGTTTTAAGCAAAAGCTATAATAGATTTTGCTTACTCCGTTGTTGATAAAAGGCCTTGTTTGACTTGACATACCGTGAAGTCAAGTGGTTAAAAAAATCACACCACATACAACTGTCTCTTCAAACAGATTGGGAGTTGGCATCAGCGAATCAGTAGCTCTTGCCTGTCTTTTGCTAGCACTTATATCTACAATTATTCAAATAGGAACACAAGCGATGTTTTAAAAAGTTGCCAATGCTGCATTTTTGCTTTTGCTGAATGCATGGTCTTCTTCTGCTTGTAGCACATAGACGCATGGCAACGAAAGGGTTAAAGCATATCACCGGTACTTTTTCAAATGCAGGAGAGCTGTAAAGACTAGCGCTGGTTTCCTTATTAAATAACAATAAACTCATAAGCATTTATACAATACCATAACTTCCTTACTTATTCCTGAAATTAAAAAAAGACATGCATATTAGTAGCTGTTATCTTTGTCGTGCTCATTCTTTCACATTACTATGCTACATCGAGTTTGGATTATGCGAGAGGTGCTGTGCTTCATATATGTACATCACCATCATCATCATCATCGTCATCATCACAGGGATTCAAAATTACATGCACATGCATATGTGTACATGCCTTACAATTATTGTACTTTAAGAAGTTATAAGTATATAACTACAACATACGTTTACATATTAATGGTAAGAACATTATGCAAAAAAAGTTAAAGTTGAAGTTGAACTTAATACGAGACTGAGGCATCAATAGACGATTTTCGGAACAAAACTAGGGGAGAGCTCTTCGTGAAAATTAGAGTTGATTACCTCGACTTACTCGGTCAAACCCATAGTAACCATAGCGGCATGGCGTCGAAGATTGAAACCGCAGGATGTGAGTCAGCGACTTGCAAATATTTTTTTTTGAAAAATGAGGGGTGGCCAGTACCCATAAACTGACAGAACTTCCAAAATGTGACGTAAAAATATAATTACATCAATTTCAGAATGACGCACGGTGTTCTAAATGCTATATGTCTACTCAAACACACGAGGCGACAGCTGGGGATCTACCTGATGGTACAGTAACTCCCCCTGTTTGACCGATTGAATTAGGCAAGATCACTCCCACACACCATGAAATTACTTATTATTTCCGAACAATTCCTATTGATGCCTGTTCACCATTCAAGGTGGTAAGACTTAGACATTATGTGCGTGTGGTGGTGCGAACGACTAAGTCAGTGATAGCATTCTGGGTCGTAGGCTGTAGAAGAAGAAGAAAAAGAAGAAGAAGAAGAAGAAGGAAAGTGACGACAACATGCCTTTAGCTAAGCTGCAACAACAGTAGACACTACCACATGCTCCACAAAGGAAAGAAATTAACACAAGTCATGGGCTTGAACTATTTTTTTAAAGGAAAGCTTTCCAATCCCTTTGTAACTTATGTCGCAAACACATTTCACACATTCGTAGCAGAAACCCTTTTATATGCTTTTTCTTTTACAATGCAGTTTGGATTAGTGAGACATAACACAGGGCTCCCAATCGTCCCGCAAAACAAGGGGTCCCAGGGACTCCTTCACTTACAGTATTGAGGGTCCTAGAGGCAGGATAGAGGGTTCCACTGGAACTTCCAGTGGCATTGCGAATGCTAAAAATAATTTTTTCTAGTGCATCCCTGGGACCCCCTGCACATTCTTTTAGAGGGTCCATTAGAATTTTAGCACTTCATAGACCCTCAAATGGGGGGTCCCTGGGAGCCCTGTAACAATTATTTGTGGCAGTGCTTTGTGACACTCCTTTCACATATAAAACCACTGGTATTAGCATATAAGGACGGATGAGATACACTTCCGGTAGGACAGAAAATTTCTTGTTTAACCCTCTTGCATTCGCATTTGTTACATACAAAACTTCTTCTAGTGTTCATATTCTTTCGTGCATTTTCGGGAAAAACTGTCTTTTGAAGCACACAGAGCGCCATACAGTTACTATCGCATCACTGCAAGTGAGAAGCTTCTTCATAGTGTGTGTAGAACAAGCCAGAAGTTAGTGCCTGATAAAAATGCCATCAGAGGGGGTCTCAGAGTGGGGGCAAGCTACGGGCGGTTTTGGGCGGCTTGAATACACAGAGGCAACTTCCGGCTGGGCGGTTTGGGCCGGAATAAATGCAAGAGGGTTAAACAAATTTCTAGTTTGTTTTAGTTGGCAGTGCTAAAAGTCTGAACATTCGAGCAAAATTATCTGTCTAATCACACTCTTCTTGACAACATGTACAGCAGAACACCAGAGACACAGTCACCTGGAAAACAAAGTACAGTGACTCTTGGCAATACTTCTATTTCATTAAGTATGTTAGTAGCTTCTTCTTCTTCTGCGTTCCCATAAGGCCATAATGGGCAAAGTACTATGTGTCCATTTTTCATCGTTCTCCCCGCTGCACACAGCAGACACATTCCGATTTCGGAGGAGCTCAAAGGAGTAGACTATTTGGAAGATTATTTGGATAAAGATGAGAGAATGGGCCAGTGAGTCAGAATAATAGTAGATGACAGTGAGAAAAGGAAAAGGCAGAGTCAAAGAGTTATTTTTCGCTGAAATCAGCGAAGTCACTACAAAATGGAAACCCTAGTTGTGAGAAGAAAGCCAAGCCTAATGTGACAAATGAACCTTGAAGCCTAAACAAGGCAGGAAAGTATTTACCCCTAATAGGACAATGTGTCCTGACTCAAGAATATCAATAGGACAATTGTCCCGAACATGCAATTTCAATAGGACACTCGGCCCAACATCGTGAAGTGAATTTTTTTATTTGATAAAATCAACCCAAAAAGATTTGTCATAAATCTGAGGCAGGTTTTTTACCAACAATCTAAATTACACGATAATCGTACGTTCTTGAAGAAATAAAAAAATGAAAACAATCCTTACTCCGAGGCTTAATCAGTTATGTTACTGACATGATACAGAACTAAACAGAAAGAGCATTTGGCGACGTCTTCACAATATAATTTACAATTCAAAGGGTATTTGATTTCCACCAGGGAATGGCAGTCCCCTTGATTGCAAAAAACAATGGGACAAAAGTCTGCTTCAACTGTGACACAATGGCTCCCCCCCACCTGCGTGCGCATCTCGACCCTTCCAACAGAAGTGTCGCCATCTTAGTCCTTATTTGTGTGTAAACAAAGTGAAAATGTTATCTAAATGTGTAAAGAAAACATCCAGATGTTATAAATACAGTTTAGATAAGTTTCGAATTGGAACAGCCAAATACGCAGCATCGATCTGGCATTTTTCAAACAAAGTTACTGACTAAGATGGCGGTCTCCCATAATATGGCGCTCCTTGTGGCCGGATATGACGACACGTGGGTACAAGCCATAGGACAATTGTCCTGACAATTGCCAAGACAATAGGACAATTGCAAATTTGATAGGTCAGTGTCCTGAAAATCGTAAAAATGTGCAAAACTGCTCTGTAAACTGAGCCATGCCTTCAACACAAGCAGGAAGCAGATGGAAGTTCAGTTTAACGTCGCGTATCGGCTTTCGCCATGTACGACGGGCTGAACAAACCAACCAGGGTATAAACAAAAATTTATGTTCCTGAATCACTGTCTTAGCCAAAAGGCCGAGAAGCGATCAGAATCAGAGCTCAAAGGCGAAGATTTATAGATGTTCAGAAGCAACCACAAAGGAGTGATTTATACATGTAGATTATTACTTTGGGAGTTCGTTTACGACAGTAAAGTAAGGAAAACAGAATGCATATGATAATATCGTCATGCACAAAATATATAGACGTAAGTCAAAAGACATCACTTCACTTGAGAGTAAAACTCAATGCTTCGGTCATTTCAAGTCAACTTATGTTATTTTTGTTTATATGGTGTCAATCTCTGTGATTTAACTTTGCAAAATTTTTTTTTTTTTACAGCTCTGTTAGATGATGTGTTTTGCCTTGATCAACTGGTAAATCCAACACACCACAGTTGACCAATTTTGACTTACAACAGTTTATTTTCCGGGCAGCAATATGCATGTTAATATAACACTAACAGCGAAGAACACCAATTCGCTGCTTACCTTTATCACTCAAATTTGCTCCAACCTCGTCAGCCGAGCGATGAAAAAACAACACAACGACGCCAAGCACCAACTGAAAATAAAAATGTTATGTAACGATAATAACAACCAAAGGCAATAGAAAATTATATCATGTGGGGAAAGAACTGAGCAAAGAGTGGCTATCTAAATCAGTAAATGATTCACTTTCTAACAACAAAAATTAAATGGCAATAGGCCAGTTATACAAATAAAAGTCATTAGCCTTTTTCAACACCACTGGTCCGTAGCCTTATCCGACCATCACATATCTTGCAACAGTCTGTTTTTAATACATGCCAAGCAAAATGACTTTTCACATTTAAGCTTGATTATTTATTTTCAGAATAACTTTTCAGCCTCTTTAGCTTTTATCCTTTGCGAGCATTCAATCGTACATAAACTGATAAAGGGCAGAAAGCTTGTTTAACCCTCTTGTGCCTGACGCTCTGTGCTCTCAATCACCTCTGAAATCCTAACCCAAGGGACATCACTCCGTACAAAAGGCGGGGTAGCGTCAGAAAAATAATAAAATAAAATATACCCTACCAGATTTTGTGTGTTTTTTTGTTTTGAATGTGTTGCCAAGATGTCTGTCTGATTTGCAAAATGAATTTCAAGATGTTATGGGGATGCATGGCTCCACAAAAAAAATCAAAATGCCAAAGTGTATTCGCAAACTGCATTCACTAGTCATTCACTGCCTACTTTTGCAGACTGTTGAAGCCTAAGACGACTGAAATGGAAATGTAGATCAAAATCATTCACTTACCCTTTCACTTCACGATCTTATAATTCCTATCTTTCACAAAAAAAGGAATTTTCATCGCTGTTATCACTCAGTGGATGCAGTAACGACTCATCATCCATGATGTAAAAGTCGGGAAAATGCCGATGTCAGTAACACGACTTCAAAAATTCGCATCGATCGAACAAACACAAGCTCGCTGCCGAAATAGGTCAGAATACACTCCTTACTCATCACTTCGCGATCTCATAAGTCCCATCTTTCACAAAAATAGGACTATTCATCGCTTTCCTCAGTCAATGGACGCCATAACTGTTCGTCATCCATATTGGAAAAATCGCGAAAATGCCGAAGTCGGTCACTAATTTTCAAAAATTCATATCTTTCAAACCAATCGGCCTAGAAGCCATTGCAAGCAACAGGACGGAAGTGTAATCCATAGCGAAAGCGAGGCTGAAGCGCTCACGTGACTGCCATGTGATAGAAACAAAATGGAAGCGCCCAAACCGGCCACGCGGAATCCGTACGTTCCAGACGTTTCCGATCAAAAAAATTTTTTGAACGTTCACGACCGTTCACTGCACAAGAGTTAATGGAACCCAATCCCATATCTAGTAAATTTTTCGGTAAATCAGTGTCATGTATCATATATCATACTTGCCAGGTAAATAGACGGATAAAAATGAGTCGTTCTCCAACCATAGTTTGTATCCAGATATACCTGAAAAAAAAGGAATGATCAAAATGATGAAACAAGATAGCAGAGCAAATGCTGAAACAAGGGGGTGGGGTGTGTGTGTTTGGATGGGATGGCTGTCAAAGGAAATGCGTATATGTGTGTGTGTATGTGTGTGTGACTGTGAAAGTGTGTAAGTGCATGTGTGTGTGTGTGTGTGTGTGTGTGTGTGTGTGTACATGCAGACATGCGTGTTACTGTGAAAGTGTGCGAGTGCGTGCGCGCGCGCGCGCGCGTGTGTGTGTGTGTAGATGCATGTGCAGGGCCAGGGACATGCATACATACATGCATGTGTCTTTTACTGTTACAAATCTTAACGTTTAAGTAGTGTTCACCATTATTGTATGTCCGGACAGGACACCTTTTGTGGGACATCTCAAAATCCAGTTAACCCCTTGACTGTCACCAACGTATCACGTACTGACCTGATGACATCACTGATGATGTCATCAGATGAAGAGGAATAACCCTGATACGCTGACTTTTGCTCTAACACAGTCAAGAGAGTTATATCCCCAGACCATTTTGCCAGATTGGCTCTATCAGTTGTCTTTTTCATGGCATGATTTGCCCAATGATTTTTTCCTTAATTTTCTCTGGCAGTCAAGGGGTTAAAACATTTTACATTGTACGTAATATACATTAAGGTTCACCTCAAATGGATTATCTTACTCTTTTTTCTTCCTTTGTCTCACTAGGACAAATTGATTTGTTTTTACGCTTAGGACAGAAAGATTCTTTTTTATGTTTTTACATGTTGATAGCAGGATCCACATTAGAAAACACACTTAGCAAATATAAACAGTTCACAAAATTAAAAACTCAGTTATGCGCAAAGCAGCCATTTTGCTGAGAATGCTGCGCAATTGCCAAAGTTTTGTTTCATATTTCTTTTTTCAAGAGCAGAATGTTACGCACATACACACACATACAACATACAGTATTTATACGGCGCTGAATTTCGATACAAATCAAACTGAAGCGCACACACACGCGTCAAACGTACATAATGCATTCAAACAAAGACGCTATACAAAAGATGAAGAAGAAGATAACACACACACATACACGTTTGAGAAATAGACCTAAAGACAAGAAAGAGGATGGAAAGAGAGAATGAGCTTCAATGACGTGGAAACAGGTGGGTTTTGAGGTTTGATTCGAAAACAGAGAGGGTCGGTCGCAGACGGAGGGAGAGAGGAAGCTTGTTCCAGGAGGTTGGTCCTGAAACAGCAAAAGAGCGCCGACCAACAGTTGATGAAAGCTTATACCCAGGGATCTGGAAAGAGAGAGGGTCAGAAACTGAACGCAAAGTACGAGCTGGCGTATCAATGGAAATATTGTCGCAGAGGTAAGACAGAGCAGCTTGATGGATAGATTTATAGCAAAGGTTTGTTTAGTGTATACATACTCAATTCTGTCTGTGAGAGATTGCCAGTGCAAAGAACACACACTCACATGCACGCGTATGCAGACACATAGACACACACACACACTCCCCATTTTACTCCACAAACCTCCCCCCCCCACCCCCCCGCTGTTTTTACCACTTAGAAGTAAACGCATCTAGAGCTAAAAAAAACAACCCTACAAAACCAAGAACAAGATACAGTCTGGACAGACAGAAAACCAAAAACCAAAAGAAAGTTAAAAACCACCAAAAAATAATACTCCTTTGCTGATCGCAGTCAGGCAAAGGACACCACCACCATCGCCTTGGCTTAAGGCTGTGTTAGACCAATTGGCAAAGGCTAGAACACCAAGGCTACATCAAAATGTTGTATATTCTGCATACTTATGCAGGGATTGTCTTCAGCTATGACAAGCTCCTTGCATAACATCATCCGTCTCCAAAATCCTACAAAGTCGGAGTGTGGGCTGCCCATGTGGCAGGGTAATCAAAAACGGTCACACACGTAATGTTCTCATCCTGGGCCTGTATTCACGTTGAGATAGCATGAGACTTAGCATCATGCTAACTTAGAAGCTCTTTCAAAAGTCCTATTAAATCCTATAGGACATTGGAAGAGCTTATAAGTTAGCATGATGCTAAGTCTCATGCTATCTCAACGTGAATACAGGCCCTGGTGCATTTGTACCATAGTGTTCAAGTGCTTTGGCTGCTGGGATGATCCCTGGAGTCTTTTAGCCAGAGTACAACAACAAGAATAACACCACCACCAGAGCAAAACCTTACCGCTATCATGGTGCTGATAACCCCACCAGCGAAGATGGAGGTGCCCATCATTCCGAAGATGGAGTTCATGACGTTGTCAGAAAACCACGAGATGACAATCTTCATCACGTTCGGCCAGCACTGAGACTGGAAAGGAAAGAGAAAGTGAAACGATAAGATTGCCATGGAATGAGGGATGGGCATTCAGACATCAGGAGCAAAGCTTTTTTTAAATGTGTACGTGTGTGTGTGTATGGCATGCCTTTGTGTGTAAGTGTGTATGGCATGCCTTTGTGTGTATGTGTGTGTGAATGTCACTATGTCAGTATGTGTGTGTGAAGATATCTCCAGAATTCACATACTGAATATGTTAACTCATGAGTGTGTATGTGTGTGCTTGTGACGGTGTGTGTGTGTGTGTGTGTGTGTGTGTGTGTGTGTGTGTGTGTGTGTGTGTGTGTGTGTGTGTGTGCGTGTGCGTGCATGTGTGCGTGTGTGTAAATGTTAACGGGCATTCCATACCTGAGCACTACCATTGATGAACAGAAGGAAACAGAACATGTACAAATTGTCCCAATAGCCAAATGTTATCTGAAACAGCAAAATAAAAATGATATAGTTATCAAATAGGCTTTTAACACAATACACATGTACAGACAAATAACACAACATCTACAGACAAATAAATGCACACATGTGCAATACATACACACACACACAAACAGAGAAACATACGTGTACTCTTAAACAGGGGTGAACATTAAGGATTGTCCGATTGCCAGGGGCAAGTAACCTTGCACGTCACAGTGTCAGGCAGGTAAAATTGTCGCCTTACTTGCCGGACAAGTTAATATATTGCATGCCAGTCATTGCTTTTGAAAGTTTTCTTACAACCTCTTTAAGACATCACTGCCTTAGGCAAACATCATTACTGGCCTGGGGTTGCGTAAAAAAAATCTACAACAAATAAAAAGTGCAACAAAACCCACCACTGTCTGTGATTCAGTTTTGACAACATTATTGGTTGATCCAAGTTTATTTTTCGCTTTGAAATTGCGGTTATTTCAATTTGTATTAAAATGGGAATCATTAGTCTCCTTATTATAATCACTGTTAATGAAAATATATTGGAGCATTTTCTGAGGCTCGTGTAGGCCTGATTGTTTGGACAATTTTAAATGAAAAAGTGATATAGAACTGCCAAAATATACGTGAAACGAAAGCTGGAAGAGTGATAAAGAAACATAACTAAAACAAAAAACGTGGTTTGGATTGAGAAAACATGGATTTAGACAAGCTTAAGACTCAGAAATTGCTGTTATGACAATACTCGGAATGAGGCCTTGATTGAAGTTCTCTAGTTCCGAGAATACTCAGAATTTGTCCAGAATGAGTTAACTGTAAGATGTGGAACAAACAATACATAGACAGAAAGGCCTCTCTCGGTTATCTAATTGTCCTGTGTTTTATAAACAACCATAAATTGTCTTGGCTCTGTTGGTGAGCACACCGAGCATTCATAATCTTAAAACTCATGCACAGAAAAATCTGTCTTTAAGTTTAAGGCCGTGTACACATTAGACGCGCAAGTTCCGTACGGAAACCCAGAAGTAAGTGAAAGAAAGAAGGGTAAACATTTACGGATTAGGGGAAATTCGGACACGTGCGCAAATCTTTTCCTTTCTTTCTTTTACTTATTTACGGATTACGCACGGAATCTCCGCATATATGTGTACACGGCCTTAAAGGTGGACCCTGACGGATGAGTTTTTGCAAGAAACACGTCGAGGTCACCAGAAAGACAGCTTTTTCAAGGTTCGGAACACTCACTTTGCTCTGGTTTCTTAGAAATTAAGCCATCAAAATGGCGATTCCTCCTTGGCGGAGATGCCGGAGAGAGTGGAAGCCACTCATTGTGGTTGAAGCGTTGTCTTTTTTTTGTAGTGCAGTAAAAAAAAACAATGGAGCTATTTCCTTTGTTGTGAGCGAAACTCCTTTAGATAAACTAGACATTAACAAATAAAAATAATAAAAAGGCTTGTATTGCGAAAAGTTTGTGCAAACGATTTGGTCTAAACACAGGCGGCCATTAGAAAAGAGACGGCAAACGCCTTCTCTTTGGGTGAAAGAATTTGACTTCCAGCACCTCTGCCAAGGAGGAATCGCCGATTTGATGCTTTGATTTCTGGGAAACCAGAGCAAAGTGAGTACATGTATTGCCATTTCTGTAAAGGGTGTTCTCCTGGTGATCTCGACATGTTTCTTACAAAAAAACATTCCGTCAGGGTGCCCCTTTAAAGTGCAGTCCGGCAGGTGAGCGATTGCTTTTGTTTTGCATCTCTGCGGTGGAACAGGTTTGGGGGGAAAGAAAATGGCTTCCTATCATTAGAATGGGCGCCATTTTCTTTCCCCCCAAACCTGTTCCACCGCAGAGGTGCAAAACGAAAACAATTGCTCACCCGCCGGACTGCACCTTTAAAGCTGGGAACAGAAATGGGGTAAGCAACAGAACAAAGTTGTCTTTTTTTTGTGTGTGCAGATACTGATTTGAAGAGATGTGGTCATTTCACCGCCCCTTCAAAGGAAAATAATGTAAAAGAACTTGGCCCATTTGTAGCTTAGACACCCCATCAAATTTTTGCATCCAAAATTTTCACTGAGAAGCAACATTCTGTCATTATCGGGAAAGGGATCGGGTCAGGATCAGCCTAGAATTATTGTCATGAAACTGAAAGAAACAGACATTCATTGAGATTGAGAGTCGTAAACGAGAGGAGGGTGTCTAAAGTACAACTCTGCCCAAACCTTACCATAGAGAGTGCTGATATAATCAAACACACCCCCAATGTCCGCCTGGCACCAAACTTATCACCCAGAGGACCTAATATCATCTGAAAATTAAAAAATAAATAAAAAAAGATTATGGTTAAATGCAAATGTAATTATTCATGCATTTTACAGGAATGACAGCTTCATTTTCAAAAGTTCTTTTAGGAATCTTTATTCAACTTAGGAGCGGGAATTTCATAAAAAAACAAAATATTTTATAGAATGCAAACCTAAAAAAAGTTTCTTAAAACACCCAAAAACAACTAGACGAAACAAAGTGTGAAGTTAACGAAAACAACAACAAATAAATGAATGAATGATTTAAACAAATAAATTAAAGAGCACTAAACACAGTGCAAAACTTCCCCCCAAAGGCGACCCAGCTTCTATAAATTTGTGTAAAGCCTGTCTGACCCACATGAGGCATACTTTGGGCCTTTTGTTCACTGACACTCTCACAAATACATCTAAAGATCTGTAAACAAACAAAATTAGTAAAGAGACAAAGACAAAGGCATACTTTCAAAATAATAATAACTAGCGCAACGCCGAGTACCGGTAACGCCTTGTAACGGTAACGCCTTGTAACGGTAACGCCTAGTAACGGTAACGCCAAGTACTGGTAATGCTGAGTACAGCAAATTTGAAGCGATTCGCTTAAGAAACGGCGGAGTTATAAGGCCGCGTTTCCCGTTGGCGCTGCTCTGAGAGTGACGCGCTCTCCCGATTCTCTTAAAATTTGCCGCCAGGCTTCGCCCCTGCCATAGCAAGCCTGACAGCAAATTGGAAGCGAATCGGTTAAGAAACGGCGGAGTTATTTGTGAAAAGGTGAAGCGGCGTATAGCGCTCGTGTTTCTGAACCGATTCGCTTCCGGTTTGGCACACCGAGAGTCACCGTCCCCGGTCATGTACCTGCCAAATTGGAAGTCAATCGTGCAACCGCGCAAATGATACGGCTGCCTCGGTTGCCGTTGCCATCGCCCCGTTAGGGCTCACAGCAAATTTGAAGCGATTCGGTCGAACAACGGCGGAGTTATAAGGCCCGTTTCGTGTTTCAGACACACAGACACACACAGACGGACACTTGGCTTTTTACTATATGATAATAATAATAATGTAAATTTATATAGCGCTTCATCTCTAATGAAGGGGCTCTAAGCGCTTTACAAAAGTTTAGGGAATAGAATAAATAAATGATAAATGAATTAATAAAATTAATAAATAATAAAGAAACGAAACAGCCTAAACACAACTAAAAAGAGGCCAAAACTAAAACCGTGGGCTTAATACATACCGTAATTTTCAAACAATAAGGCGATATTTTTGTCTCCAATTTCGACCTATGAGCCTAATAAACGAGGGCGCCCTATTAGTGAACAAAATCGTGAGAAGAGAGGCAACGATTGCCGTACTCAGCACAGTCTACTGTGAGTCACAACATCGAAAGTGGTAATGAATCGCCGATACGACAAACACTCACATTAAAATGCTTCAAAATCCCTATTATCGTCCGAGATACCGTCCAACAGATGCCACAACCCTTCATTGGATGTAAAAAGCATCGTTGTAGAGCTCAAAACGCCATAATTCTACCAGTTTCCGCGAAGACAAGTCCTAACACAACAACCGGAAGTCGCAAAAATGGAAGTTTCGATTATTTGAGAAGGGAGCCAACTCTCGTTTATGACAACAATAATGGCGGTCGGTAAGCGTTTACAGGACGTGTACGGGCTTCAAACTTCGACTTTCTGTTGTGAGGTGTGTATCGCCTTATAAACGAGGGCGCCTTTTACTTGGATTTTTTCAGAGTTTTATTGAAAATTGCCCTATTCGCCTTATACACTGCAGCGCCTAATGGTTCGAAAAATACGGTACACACAAACACAAGAACACACACGAGCGCACAGACACCCATAAACACAACATACAAAGTGAGGCGCACGCATGCCCAAAGACACAGCCAGACATGCAGATGCACACACACCAAGACACACGCCACACAGAGACAGATAGACGAACGAAACATGATGTTTGGGTCATCAGTGACAAATCAGCTAATTTTCGATGAACCATATTTTTCAGACTATAAGGCGCACCTTACTATAAGGCGCATCCACCCCAAATTTAACACAAAATTCAAATGTTGTTCTTATATTTTCTTACTACATCATCAGTCACAGTATAAGGCTCAGGGGTCTCAACCTGGGGGGAAAGTGTTGCCTTAACGTTTTAAGCCCCTTATAGCCTGATTCCGCCCATGACATCCATTACTTTCTCCTACCAAGCCGTCTAAAACCGCTCCCGTACACCCACTTCGTTATGTATTTTGGAGTTAAAATTGCAATATCAAAAAATCAAAAATATCACATAACAAAAAAAACATTGCAAGTTAAACATTCTTCATTTATAGTTATATACAAACCCTGAACATTTGAAGTCAATCCATCAAGTAGTTATTTTTTAAGCATAGTACCCCATTTCGGGCCCAGTTTACCAACATTAATTTGGTGGTTACAGGGAGTAGAGTCATCATTTTAATCGGGGTTACAAGTGTTAAAAGTCCGAAAAATGCAGTATTTAGCCCAGCAGTTCAAGCACTAGAGCGAGGTATAAATTATGTTTCCCCACACAGATGCACATACACACATGTACACAAGAGAAACAGGCCCACATATCCAGTCCAATGTACTCTGATTCTAATAGAACTGGGAGTACAAAAAGGTAAACAGAAACCTGTTTGGAGAAGTAATAATCACAAACCAAAGCTACCCACCATCATCACAGCGTACGGAAAAAGGAGAGCAGCATCCAGCCACCCCAACTGACTTTTGGTGAACGACAGCTCAGCCTCCATATCAACTTTGATCTGTTCAAGGTCAATCAAGCTTCATTAACACACAATCACCATAATTATGATAAAAATCGAATTGAAATTAGCAACATTTTAAAGCAGAATTTGTGTTTTGCTGGTTACAACAGTGCAGTGATGTCCTGAGGCCCTGGTCATAGGCCATTGACCTATTAAAATTGAAAATGCCCTATTGTGTTCTCCCCTGTCAAGACAAATATCTGATTATTTTTTTAACACTGACACGCTTTGTTCTCCTATTGATTTCTTCAAGAGCCAGGACATTGTCCTATTGATTTTCGTCTCAGGACAGTTTGTCCTATCACTTTTCGATCCTCCGTGCATCACTGCAGTAACAACCTTTCCCACAAACAAACTAGTCCCCAAATTAAAAGACAGGAAAAGAACATTTCCAGGTATTTGAATGGAGTGAGATGTTGGTACATGAAGATAACATCCGCAGGAATCTGCTGAAAGGTTCATTTTAATTACAAAGTGCTCAGCAATAACCATGTGCAGTATTTTAACAGGAAGGGAAAGGTTACAGCACAAGTGATCTCCATTTTTGTCTTTCATCTGATTTCTCAGCTACTACAGTACTACTAGCAATTCAATAATTATGTTTGCATTTATATCATATGCATACCCATGAACTGATGCAGTCCTGTTACACATGATAAAGCTGCAATGTTTAAAAAAATAAAAATTAGTTGGCATTTTTTTAAAATTTCACAGATTTTATGGAAACAAACAAAAACAAAAACATATGCACACTGACATATAACAGAAATATTGGTGGAAATGAAATTTTAACAGCGAGGGCTGCTACAGTAATAACCGCAACACCAATAGCAATGGTAGCAATAATAACCACCACAATACTGGTAAAGCTGCAATGTTTTGTTAATGCCAGTCAGTGGTGCATGCATTATGTACAAACAATTAGAACAAAAGAAAACCATAATCATCACGCCCAAAAACAAATCATCATTAATATTATTAACATAATTAGTAACAGAAATTAACAAAAACATTTACTGATTTAGATTTTTTTTAAATCCTAAAACAAGCAAACATTGGTGTTAACTCAAACATTTTGCATACGTACTATAGTAGTCTGCATTGAGTCTGTGCTTACTGTTTCCTTTATGTGTTGGTTTGGAAGTCTGTGTTTGAAGAACAAGCGTGTGTTGGATGATGTGGTGAATGTGTGTAGTAAAGTTGTTGGAAAGAGAGAGATGGGTTTGAATGAGATGTACGAAAGACGAACCAAGCATAAAGCCAGGAAGATTGTAAATGACACCTCCCATGTTTTGAACAAACATTACGAACTATTACCTTCTGGACGTCGCTACAAAACTTTTAAAGTCAACTCCAGGGCACAGAAATCCTTCATCCCCAGATCCATCCACCTCCTAAACTCATGATCCTTTTAGGTTTAAATGTGTGTTCATCGTGTTAAAAGAAACTATGCATGCTTATCCTTAGACGTGTATGTATCCACATATAATGTGTATCTTTAAGTGTGTATTATGTGTAACTTTTGCGCCTATTCATGCATGCTGAATGTCAATGTCTTTGTTATTCTGGCACCTGAACAAAATTTCTCCTTGGGAGATAATAAAGTGAATTTGATTGATTTGATTGATTTGATTTGTTCTTTTTCAGAATACTTACGACACCAAGAGGTTTCCGAAGAAGATATGTGGAGCCATAAGCAAGCCATCCCAGCCCAAATACAAAAGCCTGTCTTCCTCGTCCTCGAATGTGACATTTCATCTCCATAGTCACTGCAAAATATTCATGAAAACTGGAAAATAAGATTATATAATATATGTTAATAAAGTCATTGATGATTTTACTCCTTCTGGTGGCACAAAGATTTAAAAAACTTATAAATGTTGTGAGTGTGTGTGCATGTGTCATTGTGTGTGTGTGTGTGTGTGTGTGTGCACGTGTGTGTGTGTGTGTGTGCGTGTGTGTGTGCGTGTGCGTGTGTGCGTGTGTGCGTGTATACATGTGTGTGTGTGTTGGTAGTAGTAGTAGTAGTAGTAGTAGTAGTAGTAGTAGTAAAATAGGGACTAATCAAGCCGTTAAGCTTTTTAGCAGTCCCATCGATTTCCAATTTAATATTTTTTAGCGGTCAAGGTTTTACGGTTGAATTTTCCTATAATACAAAAATTAATAATCAATGCTTCTAAATACATTTACTAATTTTGGAGAATTATCAAGACGATTTTTGAATATATTACCATTAGGTGCACATTTTAAATCAAAAGTTAAATCATTCCAACAATTAGCAACTCTGTTAAATGTGAGAGGCCAGGAGAAAGAAAAAGAAAGAGAGGGAGAAGAGATACTGACAGAGTTTTCTCTCTATTTCTCTCTCTCTCTTTTCTCTGAGTCTGAATTCCACAAATGCCTGACTATGTAATCACTACCACTGTACCAGATAATTAAAAAACAACAACAGTCAATAGTTATAAGTAACACATACAGCACTGACACGCAAACACTGTGACACTGCATCATAATCATACAGTGACAGTACTAACGCACAAGAGACAAACTCACTTTCAAACACACACACACACACACATACTCACACACACAAACGCTGAATGTTGAGCAACAACAACCACTTAGTCCCTCCAAAATTGTGCCTGTCCAGCAGCTCCACTAATGCTGGGCACATCAGACTAGGGAGTCTTTTTGACCTTTCGTTGTTTACCCCCCTTTAAATATATTATTATATATATATATATATATAATTTATTCCTTTAATTTACTTTCTTCCTACTCCTGTTGTGATCTGGCCTGGCAACGCACGTGACCTTCATTTTCTTTTTTCCCCTCATATTCGCAGAGTAGTCAACAAAGCAAAGCAAATGTTGGGTATTATTAAGAGAAGTTTTTGTTATTTGAATAAAGATGTGTTTCTGAAACTTTATAAATCCTTTGTTCGACCTCATTTGGAGTATGCTAACAAAAATGGAATCAATTTTTAAAGCGACAGTCTATACCAAAAAAAAGAAAAAGTCCAAACTAAACTAGTTTTTAACTACTTAAAGAATGTAGAAATTTGACTTATTATATTATGAAAGGCTATGCTATTTAAATCTACATTCTCTGAAAGGAGGAAGACTGAGAGGGGACCTTATTCAGGCATACATTTTCAATGGCATAGATAATATTTCAATTGATTCCATCTTTTGTGTTTCACATGTTACTAACACCAGAACTGAGAGTCAAATTTATGTTAAGTATTGTAGAACTAATAAAAGAAAATGTTCTTATTAAATTTGCACCTAATACTAAATCTAATACATTCAAGAACCTTTTGGATACAACTACAAGTCCAAGATCCAAAGATCTTTTCTGAGATTTTGATTAATGGATGGCACTGAAAATTATTATTTATAGGTGTGCAACCAGACAACAACAAAAATCATAAAAAGTACTAATTCAAAGAGTGGACGTTCTAATTTATATATTATGAAAGCCTGTCCCTAAATACGGTCTACCTACCAATCAACACACTGATATTATGCCATGGAACTGGGGAGGTTCATCCACATATATAATATATGCCAGAAGAAAGGGCCAGGAGGCCAAAAATTAAAGAAAGATAAGAGAGGACAGACAAAAGGAAAACTCCTAGCTTGATGGGAATCTGCAGGGGAGGGGGGGGGGGGGGGGGAGTTTGCTAGAACTCTTTACAATTACAAAGCCTTTTCTTCCGTCAAAAGTGGTCTAGAACCTCCCCGGTTCCGTGGAAAAATAATCAAAGTGTTGATTGTGGCCATGCACCGCAAAGAAGAAGAAGAAGAAAGTAGTACTTAGCGTTCCAACCATTTACCAAACTACCAAAGGCAAAAAAACAAACCATGCATGACGGTTGGGTGTGACACTGACAGTGACTGCGTGAGGAAAATGAGATCGATTGCCAGATCTACACAAACCATTATAACATTACAAAAATTATCTAACTGCCAGATATAGATTTACCTCTAACGAAAGCTTGGTGAGTCTAGGAAACTTTTAGTTGTGCTGGTGGTCCACTTTTCCGTGTAGCGTGGACAACGACAGCAACAAGTTGTGTGCCCTGAAGGAACCGGAAGTTGCAGTGAGTCGCCTCCCTTTGGCAATCTCTGTCACCCCCATGCGTTGTCGACACCTTTGCACAGAATAACCTACCAAAATGAATATCAGATGTGCGGCTGTAAGTATATCATAATGGTTTTGATTTTGTAGTAAATAAAGTTGAGAAGGTAATGAACGAGGAGATTCTAATGAATTTCATTTTGAATAATAATAAATACCTTCAAAAATCTCCTTGACAAAGATGAAAATTTTAGTCAACTATTTTTTGAAGATGATTGAATTACAATCATAATTTTAAAAGGCATGCAGTGATGCTTATGCAAGCAAAACAGTGTCAATGAAGGGACGTTTATAAGCCGCAAGGCTTAGGCTTGAGCCAGTCCCACACTATACTATACTATACTATGATAGGTTCTGTTGAAAGAAGTACACCAATCATTCATCATTCATTCAATCAATCAGTTTTAGTTACTTTTACAGGAAATTCTTTTTGCAGCGATAAAGCAATCAACAAAACAACACAATCAAGACAGAGACATAGTATGTAGAAAAGCCAAAAAATAAAATATGCGAATATTTGAAACACTGCGCACATACAATTTTTGGTCACAACCACACACACACACACTGACACAGTGACTATGCACACACACACACGCACACATGCTTTATGTCCTCTCGGTTTGGAACAGACACATATGCCGAGCATGATATGGGACATTTGTAAATACAAAGATGGTGGGAACAATACTGGAGGCAATGCCCGGAGGCAGTGGAACTCCAGTAAAGTCCCGATTTTTGTAACAATACAGATAGGTGTGACACACGCACACATACAGTGTGAAAACTGTGATACACACACATACACATTTAATGATTTATATGCACACACAACACACACATCATGCGCACGCATACAACCATTTATCTTCCTATCCATCTAACTTATGCATGTACACATACACATGTTTACACATGCATACAAACATAAACTTGCATTCACAAATTATATATTATACAAATATCTTAGTCTATATGCATGCATTCTACATGCAATACAAACATACATAGATAGGCCTACATAGATTCATTTATATATAGAAAGACAGATAGATAGATAGACAGATATGTGTGTGTACATGTACATGTATGCATACATTCATACATGTGTTGGGAGAAATTATAAAGCAAACACATATAATTATATGAACACCACCATTGCACCAACGTTAGTCCAACACTGCCCCCCCCTCCCCCCCCCCCCCCCTCCCTTCCCCCCCCTACCCCACATATTCATCAGTAAGGGGGCGGGGAAGTACATGTATTTAAAAACTAGATTACTCTTTCTTTTGATGATCTGAATCCTGATGCCTTCACTCGGCTTCAGACTTTCACTCATTACTTGTTCACTCATTGAATTTTAAATAGGAAGCTATGTCTTGTGGTCATTTGCATCACCTATGTATCCTGTATGATATTATATTTTTACATTATTAATAAGAAAGACTTTTATTACAGACAAAAGGTTTGAAGAAAGCATACTATTAGTACGTATGCTTCTTCTTTCACTGAGCATCCGCCATCATCATTTTGACGATTTTGAGGCTATGTACTTTAGGGGTGGGTGGGGCCTGGGGGTGGGGGGGTCGAACAGATGCAACATTTTTTTGCTGCCCAGATGATCAGCAATTGGGTAGGGGGTAGGGGAGGGTTGGAGGGCCAGGATGGAGGGAGTTGAGATACAGAAGGGGAGGGGGGGGGGGGGGGGGGGGGGGGGGGGGGGGGGGGGGGGGGGGGGGGTGGGCAAGGGCTGAGGCTTATATCCAGGATTTGAAGTCTTCCACTGAGGCAGATGAAATAGCCTCAGGTGGAGCTGGAAGACTGTTCGGAGTGTTCCACTCACAGTCACACACAGCCCTCGGGAAGAATGGTCACTATAATACTAAGCCAATTGATGCTAATGCTGTGTGCTAACTAATCCTTCAATAATGTTAATGCTTTCTAGAATAGCTAAATTAGCTTTATGTATATTGCTGTTTTAGTTGTGGGGTTATGTCAGGTAACAAATGAATTGTGTTCAAGAATATGGCAGTGTATATAAACTATAATTATTGTATTGATCCAAATTATTCTTATGTGTTCTTTTTTGTCCTGTGCAGCCCGAAGACCTGATGAACATGCAGCACTGCAACCTGCTGTGCCTGCCAGAAAACTACCAGATGAAATACTATTTCTACCATGGCCTTTCTTGGCCCCAGGTACTCTCTTTCTCTTTGGCTGCCTTTGTCTCTGTCTGTCTGTCTGTCTTTCTTTCTTTCTCTGTCTGTCTTGCTCTGTCTGTCTCTCTCTGAGTCTCTCTTTCATCTCTCTCTGTGTGTATCTCCCTGAGTCTCTCTCTCTCTCTCTCTCTCTCTCTCTCTCTCTCTCTCTCTCTCTCTCTCTCTCTCTCTCTCTCTCTCTCTGTATCTCCCTGAGTCTCTCTCTCTCTCTCTCTTCTCTCTCTCTCTCTCTCTCTCTCTCTCTCTCTCCTCTCCCCCCCCCCCCCTTCCACTCGCCATTTCTCTTAATAGATGTCTTATTCAGCATTTGGCTGCAGTTATTCAACTTATTGTCTTTACCCATGACATGACTATGCAATTTGTAAAACTTAAAGGAATCAGCTTAACCCTTTCGCTGCCAGCCATTTTTCAGAAAATAAATTCCCATTGATTAAACTTACCTGGGTAGAGAAACAAAATATGTCTGTAATATTGGGGATTCCTCTGTGACAATATATTTAAAGCAAGGCCTATCCTTACCTCCCAAAATTAAGAGAATAGGGTCTTTGGATAACCGACCCTGATTTGATGCCTTTTAGTGACATGGGTGTTGTTATATTATTGTTAAATCATTGTGGTGCAAAAATGCGACGTTGGCGGTGAAAGGGTTAACTTTTAAGTTATTCTACTTAAAGTACTAGCTAAAGCCTTATAAAACTTGAACCTGAGATTGAGAACGTTTAAGAACCGGCTGCATTTTTGTAATATTTTGTATTAATATTATATATATTAATGACAAACATCAAAATGAAGCAACTCGTTTAAAATACCTGTGCAAGAATTGATGAACCGCATCCAGCAGAAATATCACTTTATCTGAGCTAGGAAGCAGAGGCTTCATTGTTTGTCAATATTAATAACTTGGCAGTACTGCATGCTCTTTGAGTCTTAATAACTGAGTCTTAAGGGAAAATAACCGCTGCAGAAAACCATAAAAACAGCCTTCAGCTTCAAGATCATTGACAGATAAGATATCTGCTGTTGTGACATCACAACCTGTTTACAATTTTTCTTCATATTTTTTAAATTTGTACATTTTTAATTTATTTACTATTTTAATTTTAATATTTTTTGGCTGAGGGGGGTGGGGTAGAGTTATGTATGCATTGCTTCAATCATGGTTCCATAATGATTATTATTAGTGTTTATCACTAATATCAGTAACATTATGCTTGATTGTTTTATTATTACTTTAATAGTTTATGTATGAAAGAGTTTTTGACATTGATAATAATAGAATATTTTCTTGAGAGTTAATAATAATATGTCTAATAAAAATAAAAATGTGTACAGATAAATAAATGCCATGTCTTTGTTTTTGTTTTCCAGTTATCTTATGTGGCTGAGGATGAAGGTGGAAAGATTGTGGGATATGTGCTGGCAAAGATGTAAGGACAATCTCGACTAATATAATAAAATTCATATGATGTCTGTCTCTCTGTGTGTGTGTTTGTATGTTCGCCCTGTAACTCATGAACCAATGCACAGAATCGTTTCAAATTTTGTGTGGTGGTGTATCATGATGCACAGATGGTCCCATACAAATTTTGAACCTCCAGTGCAAATCTCCGCCATGGTGAACTCAATTTTCTGTAAGATCATAATAATTATATGCTGTTGTAGTAAAGGGTGATAACTCATGGACTGACAGGCTGGACTGGATTACTTCCCTTGAACTATAAACCTGGCAGAATGAGAGAGAGAGCGCTCGCACAAAGCGTCGCGAGGAGGTTTGCTAGTATATGAGTATTTTACTGATACAATGATAGAGTATATAAGTTTTAATGGTGTACTTCTTTCAAAGATATTCTAAAAGGGTAAGATGGATTACTTAAAAGCTCGGCGAACCGGGCTGATAGAGTTATCGTTAGTGCGGACGTGTACACTATTCACAGTGGAGGCTATCCAAAAACTCGGACTGGAACTTGAACGGAGAATTCAACTGGCCTATCGATGTGTAAAATGTGTCACGTTTCAAAGGGACATAACCAGTGTTTCTGTCCTCACTACTCATATAGGGAAAAGAGACCGGATGTTTATCTTCCCCTGTACAGTCTTTGCTTCTTTATCCTTTTCTTTACTACTGTTCATGAATATGATTGTGTTACAAACATAAATACAAGAGTGAAATCATATCCTTGCTATGTAAAAAAAAAAGTTGTTGATAAAACAAATTCTCTCCAATTGATTTAAAATGATTCTTGCTTTATCAGATGTTTACACACATGCAATATCATTGAACATAATCTTGCAATCTCACTCATTCTAGGTACTTAAAGACAGTTAAAAATTGAATAGTTTGTTAAAGTTTCATAAGGCTCTGAAAATGTCATGTGGCTGTGATTGTTTTACAGTAAAGAGAGAAGAGAAGAAGAAGGAAGAAAGAAAAAAAAGTTTAAAAAACAATTCAAATAAGCGAAAAAGCATATCACTGATCAGTTCTAATCAAAATTTCAAAATGTCTTGCATTGTTTGCAGGGAAGAGGATCCAGAGGATTCGGTGCCGCATGGCCATATCACTTCACTGGTGAGTGACCTTTTCTGGTTTAACTAATGCATTGTTTAAAAAGAACCATAGCTTTATCCATCCATATTCATGACATTGTAAAAGATAATAATTAATATGTTGATAAAAATAATAAGCTGAACAGAAATATTTAAAATAATTCTGTTATGCGAAGACAAGGTTCATTATGGAAACTTTTAAGAGAAGGATCATTTGATAATTCAAACTATCATGCTTCATTGAATTACTCAATTTGTTGTGTGGATGTCAGGCCTGGTAATTTTCAGAGAATTCTCTGAATTCAGAGAAAAGTGAATGCAGAAAAACAAATGCCGGAAAGGGTTTTAAACTTGAGGAGATGCCCTTTCCCCATTTTTGAACAGTTTTATGAATTCATCTTCAAAAGCAACTGCCCCCTGATCACCATAAAGGGCTTTTAATCCATTGGTTACACCAAGAGACAACATCTCCTGAAACCCTATAATATTTTCAGAGAAAAATACTTTCCCTCCATTACCTTGCCTGGATGTACGAGAGAAAAAAACAACAACCTGAAAAGAAGGCAATTGAAAAATAAAAGAGGCATGCATGCTGGCACACATCTAACATTGTCCATAGATTTCCAGTTCCATACAGTAAAGGGCACACTTGCTGTTTTATTTTGTTGCAGAAAAACCCCAAAACGGTATGTGAAAAGTACCATAGAATGTCAAAAAACATGTTCATATTCTGATCGCTTCACGGCCTTTTGGCTAAGACTGATTCAGGAACATAAATTTTTGTTTATACCCTGGTTGGTTTGTTCAGCCCGTCGTACATGGCGAAAGCCGATACGCGACGTTAAACTGAACTTCCACCTACCATAGAATGTAACATGAAGCTTACATTGTGTAGTTACAAGGTTCGTCAACCTTGTGCACCATAAACCCGAGTTCGAACCTGGGTACAGGGGATTTTTGCTCTCACTCTGCACTAGGCCTTATGGTCTGAGCATGGAGTCTTTCGAATTAGACAATAAACCAAGGTCCCGTGCGCACATGTTAAACCCAGTGGCAACGAAAAAGTTTTCAATTGGTCAAAATTTACCCCCCCCCCCCCCCTTCCTTCCTCATCAGTCACTCGAAAAAATCGCATGCCCCCTCCAAAAAAAAGGGTGGCGCGCCTCTAACTGCGATGCACTCTCCAGGTGGGAGCAACCTGAATTTCACTGAGACGCCTCTGTGAATATAAAGTACCAAAATACCAAAAATACCATACCAACCTGATCATCTGGGTATCCCTTTCATTTTAATAGCTTATCTAGTGGACCTCCCCTGACTAAAGTATCAGAATCTTCACAAAGTTGAAGGAGGATACTATATGAAAGAAGTAGAAGACAAGGGATGTAGTAAACTGATACCCACCCCGTATTCATTCATGAAAGCAGACCAAAGATTCACAGCTCATGACTATAATGCATCAATATCAAACACATACCTCCCTCCTCCCCTGTGGGGATACCGGGGAGTCTTTCATCCAAATAGTTCCCCCACCTTCTGGAAGTTCTGTGCTGGTGACTTCCTCTAATATAAATTATA
Organism: Phymorhynchus buccinoides; assembly: GCA_017654935.2. NCBI lineage: Eukaryota > Metazoa > Mollusca > Gastropoda > Neogastropoda > Raphitomidae > Phymorhynchus > Phymorhynchus buccinoides. The sequence continues at coordinate 35,948,701 of CM065687.1, read as the reverse complement.
TATCGCTCTTTTTGACTCTGCCTTTTTCCTTTGCTTACTGTCATCTACTGTCTTTCTGCCTTATTGGCCCATTTTCCTGCCTTTTTTCAAGAAACACTTACAAAGATTTTCTCCAGCCGAAGACGGACATGCTGGGCCTATCTATTTCTTAGTTAGCATGACTCGTCTACGCTCATATGACAGGAGACTGTCTGAGCGATCGAATAAGAAAAAGAAGAACACATAATAACCTTTTGGTAAAGGTGAAGATGCGCCCCCCCCCTCCTCCATTTCTCGGTTGTTTCCACTTTTTCAGTCTTGCCTTTGTTACTGCAGATTGAGTACTTGATCCTCTAACGTTTGCTATATTTAACACTAATTTTCATCCATGTACATAATGAAATTCATGTATTCAATAATGGTAGAAGATAAAGGCAAGAGGGAAAAAACGCAATGAACCAGGACTGTGGCAAATGCATGTTGCATATGGGGGGGGGGGGCCTTTATCATGACTGATTAATTATTCAACAAAAACAATTGTTGATAAGATACAGCTTAATGTTTGGTAAGAAAGACAGGTGTGAAAATGTGGTGAGAACTGAGAAATGTAAGAGGGGGGGGGGGGGGGGGACATATTTACCTTTACCAACCTTTTCTCTCCCCTTTTGCTGTCTCTAGGCAGTGAAGCGTTCTCACCGACGTCTGGGTCTGGCCCAGAAGCTGATGGACCAGGCATCGCGTGCTATGGTGGAGTGCTTCAACGCCCAGTACGTCTCCCTCCACGTGCGCAAGAGCAACAGGGCCGCCCTGCACCTCTACACAGAGACCCTCAAGTTCTCGTGAGTAGTTTAGTGTTTGGTATTTTATTTGTGTTCTCTTAAAATTGGAGAAAAAGGAAAGATTCTCATTAATGTCAGTTGTATAGTATGTGTGTTTCAGTCACACAAATATCGCATGCAAATTTAAAAAAAAAAAGGGTGACTCGCCTCTGGCTGCAACGCGCTCTCCAGGTGGGAGCAACCCAAATTTCTCAGAGACGCCTCTGTGACTATAAAGTACCAAATACTCGTACCTAATACCAAATATAAATTAATTATTATCATCAATGAAATATTCTTTGTGGTCCATAAGGAGCGTGAAAAGTTCATTGATTATTATCGTAACTTAAATATTCTTTGTGGTCAGCTATGGCCGTAAGGATCGTGAAACGTTCATGCAGTTTTGCTCTTATCTCAATAGGTTTTGTTGTTATTGCTGTTTTTGGTGGAGGTGGTGATCTTGTGGGGTTTTGTTTCTTTAGTTTGCTTGTCTCTCTCTCTGTCTCTCTGTCTCTGTCTCTCTGTCTCTGTCTCTCTGTCTCTCTCTCTCTGTCTCTCTCTCTGTCTCTCTCTCTCTCTCTCTCTCTCTCTCTCTCTCTCTCTCTCTCTCTCTCTCTCTCTCCCTCCCTCCCTCCCTCCCTCCCTCCCTCCCTCCCTCCCTCCCTCCCTCCCTCCCCTCTCTCTCTCTCTCTCTCTCTCTCTCTCTCTCTCTCTCTCTCTCTCTCTCTCTCTCTCTCTCTCTCTCTGTATGCAACTAATAGTCACAAGACCTTAGTTTATCATAATGATTTTTTCAGACTTTGGCCCCAAAATTTTTTCTCTGGTTTTTGTTTTATTTTTTAGGATAAGTGAGATTGAACCTAAGTACTATGCTGATGGGGAGGATGCCTACGCCATGAGGAGAGATCTTTCAGAGTTCAGAGAAAAGGTAAGAGTGTTATTCCATGTCGTTGCTTTTCATCTGATCTGGGTTGATGTTGTTTTTTTATCTCAGAATAAGACTTTTATTTTAACTCTTCTAGCACCATGTATTTTATGACGTTCTTTCCCTTCCATGTCAAGGACATTTTCAAGGAATTTCTGAATTGGACCACCTACTTTATTCAAAGAAATACATGTAAAAAGTGTCATTGAATAGTCACGAAACTTGGTGGAATGATGTAAAAAGGATTGCAGATTATTTTGAAGTTTGTTTCAAATTGAATTGTTGCTGTGTTGCTGATGGAGATGTTGTTGTAGATGGTGATGATTATCTAGCATGCACATGTAATGAAAACAAAATCATTGTAATTTGTTGTCAAATGTATTGGTTTTGATATGTGTTTGGTGCAGATACCATGCATGGGAATTGTGCGCGAAAAAAAATTGAAATTGTTACTAAATACTTCGTTTTTGTTACTAAATACTTCAATTGGGGGGCTTTTCAGAGTTTTTTTGTCTCTGACAATTCCCATGCCTGGATACACCATCCAAATAACAAGGGTGCTGCTAGTAAGAGGAGGTCCCAACATCTGAAACTATATTTCCTGAAAACCCCCAAACCTGAAATGAAAGATCGTGAAAATCTAAAACATAGACGAAACGAATTGATTAAAATGTATCTGTTTCTCTTTCAGGTCTCTGGTGCTGAGGATGGTCCGTCCCAGAAAGCCATTGAAGCCAGTGCCTGATCAATGAAAACTTCAAAACCATCAACATGTCATCATTCTCATGATCTTCGGCAACTTGTGCATTAAAATGAATACTTTTCAGTTTCATCAGACACTTGAGCTATGTTTAAAGGTGTCGTTATCATGAATTAGATCAAGGCTGAACGGACTTGATGCAAATGATCAAACCAAAGCCTACAGAGCCTAAACTGATATGATAAACACTTGACTAAAGTGTTATAGAAGCAAAATTGGAGAAGAATCATAGATAAGTTAAAGCACTGGCAGAGCTTCAGATTGTTTTACAAAGTAATGGGCCAGTAATGTGTCACTGTAGTATTACACTTGAATTTTGTGACAAACTTCATCCTCTAGGTGCACAAAATGAGGGGTCAAATCACCGTCAATGGCCAGGGCCCGCCAACAATCTGAAGCTCTGCACTGGAAAGATATCTACATGTACCTGATAAAGGAGGAAATGATGAATTGGTAAAACCTGATTTCAGACAGTTCCGTCAACTTCCAAACTGTTTAAAGTTTTGCATCTCAAAAGAATTCACACGTCTACATTGTTCAGAAATCTGAAAAGTACTCCTTTGCCAAATTTTTGTTTCAAATATTTTCACAAATTTTAAGAATCATAAATTTGGTTAGATTTGTTTTTCTTTTAGATCAAAATATGTTCAATATTTAATTTCAGATTCCGTATCGATCTTTCTCTTTCAGTCTGTAAAAGAAAATAAGACCTCTTGCACATTTAACGAGCTGTGTTTACCCGAAGAGAGGCTAATATAACCAAAATTATGGGTTTTTTTTAAAAATCATAAGTTTTTACATTTGTGTGTTTGTTGAACGTTCAAAGATATCCTGTGTTGTGTATGGTTTTATTTTTCCTTTCATTTTTTATTTATTTTATATTTGGAAGAATGGAGTGAGAAAATTCTGTCTGTATGCACCTGATAACATCCTTCTCTTTGAATGAATGATAGAAATTGCCATTGTTAATGTTTCATCTCATGAATTTTGCCTGCAGTCAAATCTGTCCCATTTGTGTGTGTGTTTTTGTTCACTAGAGTGCATGGTTTTGACTGTTTTGATAGAATAGACCAGTGAAATGTGTGATCTTTGAAATCATTGGTGCAAAAAAAGCAACAAAAACAACAACCTTACTGTCTTATGTATCTCTGTCTGTTTGGAATGTGTGTGTCTCTCTCTCTCTCTCTCTCTCTCTCTCTCTCTCTCTCTCTCTCTCTCTCTCTCTCTCTCTCCTCTCTCTCTCTCTCTCTCTCTCTCTCTCTCTCTCTCTCTCTCTCTCTCTCCTGTCTGTCTGTCCCTTTTGTCTCTGCCATTCTCCCACCCCCACCCCTCACCCTGTCTCTGTGTCTTCCTCTCTACACCCCCTCCCCACCCTCTCTCTTAGATAAGGGGGGGGGGGGGGGGCAAGGGGAAGGTCAATGAGGGCACATGTCTATGCCCCACCCTGAAGATGACTCCCCTTTACAGTCACTCTCCTGATAGAGAGAAAACAAAGGGTTCTCCTTTTTCATCTACTACAGTCTCCTAACTACCTCTCCTCGTTATTATCTTGCAGAATGGCCTCGGAGCTATTGTTCCTTTTTGCTGTCTCTACTAAGGAGGTGTTCCAAGTGCTTGCCTCTTTGCCTTGTGACTGTCGTGTATCATGTTGGGTGTGAAAAGGCATGTAATTGGATTGCTGGTGTTTGGTACAATAAAGGTGGAGAATAAGCAAGGACAAATAGGAATTGTGTGCGCACAATTATGGGCATCAGCATGGATTCACTCAAGCACATGCACACACACACACACACACCCCCAAAAAAAAGAGAATCCTGGCACTTCAGTGTCTCTTGTTAAATTCAAGGACTATTTTTATACTATATTTGTGGCGTTGCCATAGCCGATGAGGTTTAACCAAGGCGGGGTCACCGCTACAGCTATCTATTAAATTTTTAAAATCGGAACTTTACTGGTTTCGTACTGCCTCCGGGCATTGCCTCCAGTATTGTTCCCACCATATTTGTATTTACAAATGTCCCATATGTGTCTGATTCAGACCAAGAGGACGTAAAACACCATTTTCGTCGTCGCCGTCAGTGTTTCTTGTGTGACAATTCTAAAGGTTAGGCAGATATTTTTGTTGATCAAAATGGCACGTTTTGGGGTGTGTTTTTTCCGCTGTATGTTTTGTTCTTTTAGTGAGTGAGACTTTATTTTGCCATTGAAATCGTAGCATGAAAATGTACACACACACAAAGCATTATCCTTCTCTTGGAACACTTAAACATGCATCATTAGAAGAACAACACTCCTAATGTCCTCCAATCACATCAAAGACTAACGAAGAGATATAGGGGAAGACGGGGTAAAAAGCGCATGGGCGGGTAAGAAGCCCACCCCAATTATCATGAAATGAAGCAAATTTCAGTCTCATTTTGCCCATGAGACGAGGGTTAATGTCTAGCATTCATCTCATGGGCAAATTTGACTGAAATTGCCTTTATTTCATGAGATAATTGGGGTGGGCTTCTTACCCGCCCATGCGCTTTTTACCCCGTCTTCCCCTAGGCCTGGGCGCAATGGGGTCAGGTCAACTGCTCTCATTATCAAGCTGTTTTACATTCTACACAGTGCTGGCTTCTACTACGAGGCGAAAAATGGAGTTTTACGTCCTCTTGGTCTGAATCAGACACATATGGGACATTTGTAAATACAAATATGGTGGGAACAATACTGGAGGCAATGCCCGGAGGCAGTACGAAACCAGTAAAGTCCCGATTTTTTAAATTAATACAGATAGCTGTAGTGGTGACCACGCCTCGGTTAAACCTCATCGGCTATGGCACCGCCACAAGTTAGTATTCTGACATCGATGGCTTCTACTACAGTTCTCCTTGCTCCTATTATAAGGTCTGCTTTGAGTTAAAGCAACTCGATCGATCTGGGACTATTCTTCTGCTGTTCCCAGGCCATATGGCCATAATGGGTAAGGTACGTATGACATCGTGTCCAGCCAGTGTTCACCGGTCTCCCCGCTGCGTACAGCCGACACATTCCGATTTCGGAGTAGCTCAAAGGAGGAAAAATATTACAAATATTTTTAAACAAAATAAAGGCAGATAAGTCGGAAAGATGATAGAAAGCAAAGGGAAAAGGCAGAGTCAAAGAATGGCAGATAAGAGGAAGTTACAAGCACAGAACTTCCAGAATGTGGGGGAACTATTTTTACGAAAGACACGCGTATCCCCACGGGGAAGGGGCCTATTCAAATGATGTCTTGCGTGTAAGTTTTAATCCCTGGATGTGTGCGCGCGCATGCATGCGATACCTGCGCGTCTACGTGCATATCTCTCTCTCTCTCTCTCTCTCTCTCTCTCTCTCTCTCTCTCTCTCTCTCTCTCTCTCTCTCTCTCTCTCTCTCTCTCTCTCGCATTTTCTTTCTTTCAGAGCCGTGGCGTCGACTAACATTTCTGCCATTGTTTATCTGAGGCTGTAACTGGTGAACGTTCATGGCTTGGAATGCCGCTGCTGTGACCTTGCAAGTGGTTGTTGATAAGAGAGAGAGCGAGCGAGGTGTGGTCTTTCAGTATCCTTGGTGTGGTTATATTAGAGCAATTTGTCAGACCAAAAACAATGCAAAAGTTCCAAGGTGTCATGTCGTCAGTCCACCGCGTTCCTTTGCTCTAAAGCTCAGTGTTTCTTTGCGAACGACTGCATGATATATCGGGTCCCATTCCTGGTATGCAGTGCCTCCAGGATCGACCCACTATCTTTATGACTATAAATGGTCCCATATGTAGGCTACCTGCTACAGGTCGGAGGACGTTAACCCTTTCGCCGCCAGCCATTATTTTGCCAAAAAACACCATTAAACTTAACTGGGTAGAGAAAAAAATATTTCTGCAATATTGAGAATTCCTCTGTGACATACATAACATTAGGCTTATCCTTACCTCTTAAAATTAAGAAAATAAGGTCTTTGGATAACAGGTCTGGATTGGATGTCTTTTAGTGACATGGGTGTTAGACCATTGTGGTGCTAAAATGCGACATAGGCGGTGAAAGGGTTAAACAGATTTTCACAAACGACTAGGAGAGCTATGCACTGGATCCGAAAGGAGCACCCTGGCGGATGAGGTTTTTTTGCAAGAAACACGTTGAGATCACCAGGAAACATCCTATGTACAGAGATCGCAACACTCACTTTGCTCTGGTTTGCTAGAAATCAAACTGTCAAATCGGCGATTCCTCCTTGGCGGATGTGCTAGAAGTCAGATTCTTTCAGTGAAAGAGTTAACATGCCTTCTCTTTTCTAATGGCCAACTGAGTCGCTTAGACCAAATCACGAAATTTCCACAATACAAACCTTTTTTTTTTTACAGTTTGCCAAAAGGAGTTTCGCTCACAACAAAGGACATAGCTCTGTTTACTGTGCTACAAGAAAAAAAAGCCTCAACCACTCTCCTCCACCCACCCCGTTCAAAATGGCTTCTCTCTCCGGCAACTTTGCCAAGGAGGAATCGCGGTTTTGACGGTTTGATTTCTGGGAAACCAGAGAAAAGTGAGTGTTCCAATCCTTAAAAAGGCTGTCTTTCTGGTGATCTCGACGTGTTTCTTGCAAAAAAAACTCATCCGTCAGGGTGTCCCCTTTATGCTGCAGTCTTGGAGATCAGTTGGCCTTTCGGGGATGCTCCCCAACGTCAACTCAGTCCTCGTAATCTTCATGTCCGAATGAGGGCCGGAGTGAAAATGCCTCCCAACCCTCCACCTGTTATCTCTACGACTTTGTTTTATATACACTAGCGAAATGCCTAGTACCGGTAACGCTGAGTACCGGTTTTGCCGGGTCCGCAAAATATTATATTATTACTTTTGTCTCTCTCCCTCCTTCCATCTTCTTCTCTCATCCCGTTCCACCCATCCCTCGCTAAAGTAATCTCCGCTCTCACTCGGTGAATAGCAGGATATTGTACCTCGCTAAAGTAATCTCCGCTCTCCAACCCTTTTCTTGCCCGCGCGCGCGCAGTACTAAATTCTTTCTGTGTAAACTGTTTGTTGTGGACGGCTTGAAATGCCGGGTCCGCGCAAATGCAAATTGGCTCATATCGCGCGCGTTTATGAATGGATGCTGTTGAAATTTTGCACCAAGATAGTCACTATCCCTGGTCATGCACGTTCCAAATTGCGAGTCAATGTCAGGTCTCGTTTCGCCGCGGTTTGTGAAAAGGTGAAGAGGCGCATATCGCGCACGTTTATAAATCGATTCGCTTCCAGTTTAGCACACAGATAGTCACTGTCCTCGGTCATCTACCTTCCAAATTCGAAGGCAATCCGTCCAGAAATAGCTGAGATACGGGCGCCGAGAGTCCGGTGGATACGTGTTTCGCGCATTTGCCAAACCGCGCAAATGACACGGCCGCCTTGGTTGTCGTTGCCATCGCCACGTTAGGGCTCATAGCAAATTTTAAGCGATTCGGTCGAAAAACGGCGGAGTTATAAGGCCCGTTCTGTGTTTCACATGGACGGACGGACAGACAGTTGCCTTTTAATATAATGACTATACATTGTGAGCGAATCGGTGTCTATAATGTGTATGTGAAAAAGGGTGGTGGGTGGGGATGAACGGCGTGAGCTTTTTTTAAATATTTTATATATAGGGGAAGACGGGGTAAAAAGCGCATGGGCGGGTAAGAAGTAAGAAGCCCACCCCAATTATCTCATGAAATAAAGAACATTTCAGTCAAATTTGCCCATGAGACGAATGCTAGACATTAACGCTCGTCTCATGGGCAAAATGAGACTGAAATTTGCTTCATTTCATGAGATAATTGGGGTGGGCTTCTTACCCGCCCATGCGCTTTTTACCCCGTCTTCCCCCTATATATACTGACTTCGTTTTGTAATAATAATGTTTTTGTTCTTGATTGTTTTCTCTCGTAATATTTGTAAAGCGCTCTGAGGGTGATTTTTTTTTTATCATCGAAGAGCGCTATAGAAGCTTTATTTATTATTATATTATTATTATTAACCCCAGCCTAAGCTTGTGGTGCTAATATAAGTCAAAGGACGGATTCAATGGTGGCCAATCTGTGAGCCAAGAACCAATAACAGATGCCTTCCGGGGCTCCTTTCCCTGCCTCTTTAGATCCCACTTCCGAGGAAACAGAATTAGGCAGGGCTAGTCTACCTGTGATGAATATTCAACAGACCAGACATCCCGCCTTTTGGCTATCATTTCGGAATGAATGGGGAAGTATTTTGAGGCTCTGGCCAATGTTTAGTGGACCTGTTATGGTAGTGATTTATAGAGGTTATAGGGTTCCTTGTGCAATATTGATTTTGAAAATCTCTCTCTCTCTCCCTCTCCCTCTCTCTCTCTCTCTCTCTCTCTCTCTCTCTCTCTCTCTCTCTCTCTCTCTCTCTCTCTCTCACACACACACACACACACACAGGGCTGGGTGTAAAAGAGTATGTATACTTATCTCATTACTCTGTATAAATAAAATTTCGTTCGTTCTCTCTCTCTCTCTCTCTCTCTCTCTCTCTCTCTCTCTCTCTCTCTCTCTCTCTCTCTCTCTCTCTCTCTCTCTCTCTCTCTCTCTCTCTCTCTCTCCCTCCCCCCCCTCCTCTCTCTCTCTCTCTCTCTCTCTCTCTCTCTCTCTCTCTCTCTCTCTCTCTCTCTCTCTCTCTCTCTCTCTCTTAAGCGTGTAAGTTAAGAGAAATGCTGACTTCATAAGTTTATTAACTTTCTGTGTGTTTGATATTGTTAATTTCATAACATAATTGTTTAAGTTTATGTGATGATTCATGTCAATTCATGTTCAAATGGGCCGATGGCCTTTCTGAATAAATAGAGTTCAGATCTCTCTCTCTCTCTCTCTCTCTCTCTCTCTCTCTCTCTCTCTCTCTCTCTCTCTCTCTCTCTCTCTCTCTCTCTCTCTCTCTGCTTTTTGCGTGAGTTTATATAATTTGTGTTTGTTACGGCCGTTAATAATGTAAAAACAAAATCCACTTCCGGGTGACAGTCTAAGCCTAACTCCAAAATGTACAAGAAAAGATAGGCCTAATTTAATGTCTTAGTTCTGGATGGTATCATAAACCTACAGAAAAGCTCATAAAAATCCTTTCATATAACTTTTTTTAAGCAATTTAAAGAACTAACAAACATAAAAAGAAAAACAACAACAACATTTAGCGTAGGTAATAAAAGAGATAAACAAATGTATCTGATATAAATAAGAGACGCTGTGAAATTGAAATGAAAGGGAACCAAACGCAAAGAGAATCACCTCGGCTGGAACCCGTGTTTGAAATTTGTTCCAATCTTTTTTAGGTTTGCTTGGCAGAAAATCAATGCGACCCTTCGCTGTTGCACATTCCTCTGAGTGTTTTACTGGCTTAATTCCCCCCGTTAATTTTGTGTTGCACTGCTTCTTAAACTGAGAATCCCAACCCCACCCTTTTTGTTTATTCGTTCGTCGGTTTCTTTTTTGCTGTTATCAGAACAATATATTTATTTATTAAGACAACTTTTATAGCGCCTAATCTTTAAGCTCTAAGCGCTTTACAGAAATCACTAAAATGAATAGTAAACATAATTAACAAAACTGAGTATTTTATGATTATGTGATACGTATCGTGGCGAACTTCACTACTTATGTTTATTTCAGCATGTCGACTATGATAGCAAAGCAGAGAGAGAGAGAGAGAGAGAGAGAGAGAGAGAGAGAGAGAGAGAGAGAGAGAGACGTAGGACAATTTAACACGCGCGTAAACACAGACACGAGAGAGAGAGATAGAGAGACGTAGGACACTTTAATGCGCGCGTAAACACAGACACACGAGAGAGAGAGAGAGAGAGAGAGAGAGAGAGAGAGAGAGAGAGAGAGAGAGAGAGAGAGAGAGAGAGAGAGAGAGAGAGAGAGAGAGAGAGACGTAGGACAATTTAACACGCGCGTAAACACAGACACGAGAGAGAGAGATAGAGAGACGTAGGACACTTTAATGCGCGCGTAAACACAGACACACGAGAGAGAGAGAGAGAGAGAGAGAGAGAGAGAGAGAGAGAGAGAGAGAGAGAGAGAGAGAGAGAGAGAGACGTAGGACAATTTAACACGCGCGTAAACACAGACACGAGAGAGAGAGATAGAGAGACGTAGGACACTTTAATGCGCGCGTAAACACAGACACACGAGAGAGAGAGAGAGAGAGAGAGAGAGAGAGAGAGAGAGAGAGAGAGAGAGAGAGAGAGAGAGAGAGAGAGACGTAGGACAATTTAACACGCGCGTAAACACAGACACGAGAGAGAGAGATAGAGAGACGTAGGACACTTTAATGCGCGCGTAAACACAGACACACGAGAGAGAGAGAGAGAGAGAGAGAGAGAGAGAGAAGAGAGAGAGAGAGAGAGAGAGAGAGAGAGAGAGAGAGAGAGAGTAGGACACTTTAATGCGCGCGTAGAACACAGAGACAGAGAGAGAGAGAGAGAGAGAGAGAGAGAGAGAGAGAGAGAGAGAGAGAGAGAGAGAGAGAGAGAGAGAGAGAGAGACGTAGGACAATTTAATGCACGCGCGTAACGAGAGAGACACGAGAGAGAGAGAGAGAGAGAGAGACGTAGGACACTTTAATGCGCGCGTAAACACAGACACGAGAGAGAGAGAGAGAGAGAGAGAGAGAGAGAGAGAGAGAGAGAGAGAGAGAGAGAGAGAGAGAGAGAGAGAGGACGTAGGAGAAACACAGACACACGAGAGAGAGAGAGAGAGAGAGAGAGACTTGAGAGAGAGAGAGAAACTTGAGAGACTTGAGAAAACTTGAGAACTTGAACTTTATTTTGCAAGGATAAACGAGAGAAGAGAGAGAGAGAGAGAGAGAGAGAGAGAGAGAGAGAGAGAGAGAGAGAGAGAGAGACACGAGAGAGAGAGATAGAGAGAGAGAGAGAGAGAGAGAGAGTGACAGAGACGTAGGACAATTTAATACGCGCGTAAACACAGACACACGTGCGCGCGCACGCGCTCACACACACACACACACACACACTCACACACACACACACACACACACACACACACACAGACAGACAGAGATACCTTAGACGAGAAGTCCTCTAAAGACAGAGGGAGCAAGGGAGACACCGAATACGACAACCAGCCCACATCCACAATTGTTTTCACAAGTGCACAAAATGTTATGGGACGCTTCAGCTTAACTAAGTTAACAGACCACCATACACAATTTGAAGCGATTCTGTGTAGGGGTTCACGAGTTCATTGCCCTGACAGACACATTGTTCATCGTGTGATACCCCAACCCTTCCAAACTTTTCACGACGGTACTCAATGGGGCACATCAGCTTCGGGTAACATAGCCACGTACAAAATTTGAAGTAATTCTGTTCAGCAGTTCACAAGTTGTTACAGATAATTTTTCTTTATTATGCGATGGTCTAACCCTTCCACACATTTCGTAGTGCTACTCAACGGGACACTGATATCAGGTTCAGGTAATGTAGGTACGTAGAAGATTTGAAGTGGTTCTGTGCAGGGGTGCATACGTTCATTGCCCGGACAAACAAAGGCATTCATTGGGTGATAACTGAACCTTTCAAAATATTTCATTTACAATTTGGAACAGTGTGTGTGTGTGTGTGTGTGTGTGTGTGTGTGTGTGTGTGTGTGTGTGTGTGTGTGTGTGTGTGTGTGTGTGTGTGTGTGTGTGTGTGTGTGTGTAAGACAGGCATTCAAACAACAACAAGGAAAAGACATTGGTGATTTCAGAAATAACATTCAAACAACAACAAGAATGGCGTTACTCAACAGGACCGCTCGTACATAAGCGATTCTGTGCAGCGGTTCACGAGTTATCATCCTTATAATGTTCTTTGAATGATAGCCTAACCCTTCCACAAAGTTCATCATTTTTCATACTCGATACGATTATATATGAGCTTCAAATGATAATAATAATAATGACAATTTATATAGCGCTTATTCTCCTTACGGGGCTCTAAGTGCTTCACAAAGAAGTTACAAATTTGAGCCCACACACACACCAAAAAAACCCACCCACACTTATCGAAGGAACAACTCGAAACGAAATGATGTATATATATAGCCACGAATAACATCTGAAGTAGGCCTAATTGCCCGAACACATAAAATGCTTATTGGGTGATAGCCTACCCCCAGCCCTTAAATCAAAACAAAACAAACAAACGATGTAAGACCTATTCCACAAGACATAACTTTGGGGTGATTTTGTGGAGCGGTTCACAGATTTACCCCTCAGAAAGATTGAATAAAGAAAAGGAACAGGAGAAACGAACTATAAAACCCCGAACCCCCACCGCTCCACAAGAATTTCCCGAACACATAAATGCTTATTGGGTGATATATACCCCCATTTATATAATATAATCAATACTACCTTTACTTGTGGCGGTGCCATAGCCGATGGGGTTTAACCGAGGCGTGGTCACCGCTACAGCTATCTGTATTAATTTTAAAAAAATCGGGACTTTACTGGTTTCGTACTGCCTCCGGGCATTGCCTCCAGTATTGTTCCCACCATATTTGTATTTACAAATGTCCCATATGTGTCTGATTCAGACCAAGAGGACGTAAAACACCATTTTCGCTATGCCCCCATCCCTTAAATCAAAACAAAACAAGCAAACGACGTATTAGGTTAGGTGTTATGTACTTTATAGTCACAGAGGCGTCTCTGTGAAATTCGGATTGCTCCCACCTGGAGAGCGCGTCGCAGCCAGAGGCGCGCCACCCATTTTTTTGTATGCATGCAGTTTTTGTGTGACTGATGAGGAAGGAAAGGGATGGGGGGGAGGGGGGGGGGGGAGTAAATAGCAACTTTTTCGTTGCCACTGGGTTTAACGTGTGCTAAGTGCATGGGCACATGGGACCTCGGTTTATCGTCTCATCCGAAAGACTCTACGTTCAGACCGTAAGGCCTATATATATGCAAAATGAGAGGAAAAATCCCCTGTACCCAGGTTCGAACTCGGTTTACTTGACACAAGGCGAACGACCTATTCTACAAACAAACTATAACCCCGACCAGTCGCAAATACCCCCACCGCTCCACAAGGAGGCGTTGGGCTAACCTAAACCAGCCCAGAAGGTCATTATGAAGAGATAAGCCTGGTTGTTGCAGGCGGGCCAGGACTTGGGCCCATTGTCTGTGTGACCCCCCATCAGTGCCAGACAATACAAGCGATGCCCTCGTTAAGACGGAGCTACAAGGGCATCAAAAGGGCCAGCCACACGTCAGCTAAAATCGCACGACTGTAGGATACGATTCGATCATGCGATTTCGAAGCGCGCGAATCACACTTGTTCTTGGAGACCGCGCGATCGAATCGTATCGTACAGTCGTACGATTTTGGTGGACGTGTGGCTGGCCCTTAAGATCCTAGTGTCGTTGCCAGGTCGTTTTAAAAACACCCAATTAAGAAAAAAACGACGTTTAAACCTCCTCCGAAATCAAAATGTGTGTCGGTTGAATGTAGTGGGGAGACCAGTGAAAACTGAAAAAAAGGACACATACGTACCTCACCCATTATGGCAATATGACCTGGGGAACGCAGAAGAAGAAAACGAAAAAGAAAACGACGTTTAAATAATTCAAGTTAATCCCGGCGCTAAGCTGCATTAGAATTCTATGCATTCTCTTTTGAGGACAATTCTGTAAACATTAAAAACAAAAACTATGATAAACCCATACACCACCATCCACCCCTTGATCCCCCCCCAAACAACAACAAAAACAAACACACAAACAAAAACGTCGAAATGATAATTAGAAAACACTGAGAGGCAAAGCCTTCAAGGCTCACTCGAACAGGCACATGTGGGACAACAACAAACAAAGATTGAGGGGGTGTCTAAAGTACAAGATTGCCAATAAAATTTTAAAGTACAAATGAAACTATCGTTAATGGATACAACGGAAGAAAAAAAGTGTCCGTGCCGAGTAATCGAACCTCGGAACCATTGGCATGACAGACAGACACTACCAATGAGCTATCGAGGCTTTCAGTGTTGATGAGTTTCTTAACTCATGTTGCCTGTTGAATACTCTCTAACCCACTAATCTAACATGTTATCTGTTTGTTATAAAAAAATGTTTACAGTTGTTGTTTTAAGTATTTAATTATTCAAATCATCATTGTTTGAAAGCTTGCATAAACATCTATGTGTATGCAAAGTTTGAACAATGTACGCCTTCTATTTCCTGAGAAAATGCTAACGTTAAAGTTTGGAGATTAGACCATGGACGCAACATACACACACATACACAACCGAACAACAATCATACTATAGACTCACTTCGTGTTAACTTCGTTAACACGAGTGAGCCAATAACGTAGCTTTACGGCAAAACTTTCAATTCTTCGTAGAAAAACAAAAGACTGCGTATCTTTCGTAATTCCGAAAGCATTGACATCAATTTTGAAAAGCAGATACACATCTGTATTGCTAAAAATTCGGGACTTTCCTGGTGTTGCACTGCCACCGGGCATTGCCTCCAGGATCGTTCCCACCATCTTTATATCTACTAATGTCCCATATGCGTCTGTTCCAGACCGGAGGACATTAAGCAGAATTCCATCATAAAAAATGGGTTGTTCGTGAGTGAAAATAGGGTTTTACGCCTTCTTCGGCCTTTGTGGGGCATTTGTAAATACGAAGATGGTGGGAACAATACTGGAGGCAATGCCCGGAGGCAGTGCTAAACCAGTAAAGTCCCGATTTTTTAATAATACAGATATGTGTAGGGGAAGACGGGGTAAAAAGCGCATGGGCGGGTAAGAAGCCCACCCCAATTATCTCATGAAATAAAGACAATTTCAGTCAAATTTGCCCATGAGACGAATGCTAGACATTAACGCTCGTCTCATGGGCAAAATGAGACAGAAATTTGCTTCATTTCATGAGATAATTGGGGTGGGCTTCTTACCCGCCCATGCGCTTTTTACCCCGTCTTCCCCTAACAGTAACCACGCCTCGGTTAAACCTCATTGGCTATGCCTACGGTACCACCACATCTTGTAATATAGTGCGCAGTAGTAATGGGTTGTTCACATACGCCAGAAGAATATATAGGCCTAGCGCCTACCTTTCTTTGATGGGAGTTATATATTATGTATGCAGAATGACACAACAGATGAAAGACGTCATAGTGTGATCATTATATTTCTCATAGGGGAAGACGGGGTAAAAAGCGCATGGGCGGGTAAGAAGCCCACCCCAATTATCTCATGAAATGAAGCAAATTTCAGTCTCATTTTGCCCATGAGACGAGCGTTAATGTCTAGCATTCGTCTCATGGGCAAATTTGACTGAAATTTTCTTTATTTCATGAGATAATTGGGGTGGGCTTCTTACCCGCCCATGCGCTTTTTACCCCGTCTTCCCCTACGTGTCCTTCGTCTGACCGTTCTCATTTCAGGACACAGTCAAATCTCTATTTTAAGACTTCCAAAAGGTCGGGTAAATTAAATGAGCAGCTTAGGACGCGCATTTGACCACCAGGGGGGCAGTTAAACCAGTAGGGGCATAGCGCGCGATATTCTTAGTTGGGCGTTGTGTGTGTGTGAGGTGTGTGTGTGTGTGTGTGAGTGAGAGAGAGAGAGAGAGAGAGAGAGAGAGAGAGAGAGAGAGAGAGAGAGAGGGAGGGAGGGAGATGAGTCCGTCCCTCTCTCTCTCTCTCTCTCTCTCTCTCTCTCTCTCTCTCTCTCTCTCTCCCACTACGCCCAACTAAGAATATCGCGCGCTAAGCCCCTACTGGTTTGACTGCCCCCTGGCGGTCAAATCATCGTCCTAAGTTGATCATTGGAGGGGTCTTACAATTGGAGGGGTCCTATAATTGAAGGGGTCTTATAGGGGTCCTATAATTCTAGGGGTCCTATAATTGGAGGGTCCTATAATTGGAGGGGTCTTATAATTGGAGGCCTCCCATATGGCTTTGCCGAGAGGACGTAAAACATTAACTCATTGGAGGGGCCGAGAAGACGTAAAACTTTAACTTTGTATTGGAGGGGACTTATAACAGAGGTCGGTTTCATACATAAATTATAGTAATATACATTACACCCGTACCCGTGCCAAAAAATTAAAAATCAGTCAAATGAATCGCTGAGCGGCAGATAAGTTCCTGAGCGGCTGAACTTGAACACATGACAGCAGCATGACGCATCTGCGCTCCATCAATGACAAGAAACTGAGCATTTGCTACAAAAATTAATACATGATAAATGTATAAAAAATGTGTGGTTGTAACTGACCGGTTGCTACAGATGGTCTTATCGGCAGACTATAACCGTTGTGACCTTGACCTTGACCTTTCATGTACTAAATATTTGGAATTAGCATAAGCCAATGCAACTGCGTACCAAACTTAAATATTGTAAGTCCAACGATGTGAAAGATATGGGCATAAGAAGACATTTATGATTTCAAGTTCAAACTTAAAGGTCAAGGTCAGTATCATGGTTATTATTTTTGTATGGGACATTTTGTGTACCGCGATGCACCACCACAGTAAATTTGAAGCGATTCCATGCAACAGTTCTTGAGATACAGCCTTGGGGTTTGAACCCCGTGATTCGCACGCACGCACGCACAGACAAATTCATGACCATAGTGTTATAGCCCTTTCATCAGAAAACATTGTGGGGGAAAACACCGCATTCAAATACGTGCAAAAGTTCGCGAGATATTAATGATTAAGTGTTTAGGGGGTTGAACTCCTTAATCAGCATGACCTTGATCTTGGAATAAAACTAAAGCAATCAGTCGATAGGTAATATTCTCTAGAACTTGTATGCTAAAAGTGATTGAAATAGACTGAACGGTTTTCAAGAAAACGCGTCCGGACGGACGCACGCACGCACGCACGGACGGACGGACGGACGCACGCACGCACAGACGAAACAAAAACAGTACTTCCCGAAGCTTCGCTCGGGAACTCTAATGAGAGGAGGTGTTTTAATGGAGAGTCTTAATAGAGGTTTGTCTGTACTCCCTTTCCATAACAGGAACACACACACACACGCACGGCGCACACACGCACACATGTATGCGCACGGATACAGACACAGACACACACACACACACACACACACACACACACACACACACACACACACACACACACACGCACGCGCGCGCGCGCGCGCGCGCGCACAGAGTTATGCACGCGCGTGTGCACGCGCGCGCACCTACATAGCCTACACACACACACACACAGAGCTAGAGACTGACACAGAGACAGAGTAACTTAGATGAAAAGAGAGATAGGAGACAGAAAGACATACAGAGAGAGACAGAGAAGAAGGACAGCACAAGCACCCCTTGATTAAATAGATAGATGGTGATCAGTGCAGTTAGGCACACATCAGTACTAAACTAGCCTAATTGTGCATGGTCATTATTTTGCCCTGTAGGCCTATACTACTGCGGGGCCGGAATAACTCGATCACAGTTCCTAATGGCGAGGTCGCTGACAGGAATCTTAAACTGTTTGGGTTGTCCGGAGTGTTCTGCTACCCGAGTTAGTTAGCATTGCTTTTGTCTGTTTGCTTTTGCTTTTCTCTGTTTCTGTTACAGCTTAGACAAAAAAACAAAATGGTGTAGGGGAAGACGGGGTAAAAAGCGCATGGGCGGGTAATGAAGCAAATTTCTGTCTCATTTTGCCCATGAGACGAGCGTTAATGTCTAGCATTCGTCTCATGGGCAAATTTGACTGAAATTGTCTTTATTTTATGAGATAATTGGGGTGGGCTTCTTACCCGCCCATGCGCTTTTTACCCCGTCTTCCCCTACACCATTTTGTTTTTTTGTCTAAGCTGTAACAGAAACAGAGAAAAGCAAAAGCAAACAGACAAACCGCCCATGCGCTTTTTACCCCGTCTTCCCCTATATGTTTCAATAAAGATAATGGGGTTTTTTCTCCAAAGAGTTAAACAGAAACGTAGCACTGTAACTAAAGGCTATCGTATGCTAGATGTCTAACTGCATGGGGGGCACACATTAAGTAGCTACACTGCTATGTTTTTTTTCTTCTGCGTTTTGAGAATCCTTTCATATCAACCACAGTTACAGACGTTTTTTGGACAGGATGAAACGTTATAAGTGCGATCTCTGCTACATATTCTAATACGAGTATCAAATATGTGCGATATTTTCCAGTAGGGTGTGATTGCCCTAATGACAGATTTGAGAACACGTTGCAAATTATTACATCAATGACAGGCATACGTGCTTTATTATTATTGTTATCATTGATTTCACTTTAGTAAGCTAACTGTGAGGCAATGTAAATTCGCCCCACAGCACGTGCGCGTGCGCGCGTGTGTGTGTGTATGTGTGTGTGTGTGTGTGTGTGTGTGTGTGTGAGAGAGAGAGAGAGAGAGAGAGAGAGAGAGAGAGAGAGAGAGAGAGAGAGAGAGAGAGAGAGAGAGGGGGGGTGGGGGGGGGGGGGGGGGGTAATGTGTGTCGGAGACACAAAAGCAAAAGGATTGGGGCAAAAACTGTAACCTCTCTCTCTCTCTCTCTCTCTCTCTCTCTCTCTCTCTCTCTCTCTCTCTCTCTCTCTCTCTCTCTCTCTCTCTCTCTCTCAAGGACAGATTGGAAGAATAGGCGTTGCCTAAAATCTATATCCTTGGAAAAATAAAGTTTAAGTTTTCAAGTTTTCAATCTCTCTCTCTCTCTCTCTCTCTCTCTCTCTCTCTCTCTCTCTCTCTCTCTCTCTCTCTCTCTCTCTCTCTCTCTCTCTCTCTCTCTCTCTCTCTCAAGGACAGATTGGAAGAATAGGCGTTGCCTAAAATCTATATCCTTGGAAAATAAAGTTTAAGTTTTCAAGTTTTCAATCTCTCTCTCTCTCTCTCTCTCTCTCTCTCTCTCTCTCTCTCTCTCTCTCTCTCTCTCTCTCTCTCTCTCGTCTCAGCTTCTATTGTTGGCCAAGGACCCTTTCTCCTCTCGTGTCCTCAGCTATCATACTAATTGTTGGCCGCCCATAAAAAAGCATCTCTAAGAGTCGCCGCACCCTCCTCCTGCAATCAACTTAACTTATACCGCTCACTCCCCACTTCTTGTCCCCTAGCTTCCCCATCTCCTCCTTTATCAGCCCCTCCCCTCTACTCTGCAGTCACAGCACACAGCCTACTCACTCGGCACTAGGCCTAATGCGCATGCATACGCGCGCACACACACACACACACACACGCGCGCATGTGTACACACACGCATGCGTACACACACGCACGCACGCACACGCGCACAAAAGCGCGCGCATGCACACACACATACGAAGCGCGCACGCACGCACGCACACGCACACACATATATATATATATATACACATCCTGGCATGCAAAGCGCGCGCACACACACAAAGCGCGAGCGCGCGCACACATACACACATGCACGCACGCACACGCGCACAACCTAAAGCGCGCGCATGCTTGCACGCGCAAACACACACACATGCACACATAAATAATAAGCACACTTGCACGTACACATTTACATATTCTCTCTCTCTCTCTCTCTCTCTCTCTCTCTCTCTCTCTCTCTCTCTCACACACACACACACACACACACACACACACACACACACACACACACACACACACACACACACACACACACACACACACACACACACACACACACACACACTGACACACACACACACACACACGCACGCACGCACGCACACACACACACACACACACACACACACACACACACACACACACACACAC
The DNA here is from genome assembly GCA_017654935.2 of Phymorhynchus buccinoides. NCBI lineage: Eukaryota > Metazoa > Mollusca > Gastropoda > Neogastropoda > Raphitomidae > Phymorhynchus > Phymorhynchus buccinoides. The sequence continues at coordinate 35,928,455 of CM065687.1, read as the reverse complement.
ACACACACACACACACACACACACACACACACACACACACACACACACACACACACACACACACATGCGTACACACACACACACACACACACACACACACACACACACACACACACACACACACACACACGCACAGCGTGGAGTCTTCTATTTCCGTGGCATTGTTATAGCGTGGAGCGCGCGACTCCTTGGCATTCCGAAAGCCCGTCCAGTCATTTTGCCCATCTCACACACTACGCCCTACCGCACGAGGGACCATAGAAATTGCACTGTTCAGACGAACTGGACCAGCTGCTGTGTGTATAGGTTCATTTTGATCGTGAGTGAATATTGGTTTATTGTTATCAGCATCAATTTTTTTAATTTATTTTTTTGCGCGCGCGTGTGTGTGTGTATGTGTGTGTGTTTCCTAGCTTTTTGCTTATTAATGTACATATATAATGTTTTATTTGGTCGGATTATGATTTTTAATCAGTATGTCACGTCATTGTTGATTTTTACTGATTTTGATCCTCTTTCGCTTTGCTTCTTTCTTTTCTTTTTATATTTAAATTGAAGTTTTTAATTCCTGCTTCTCTGCAGTTACAGTTGTTAATTTGTTGTTGTTGCTAAGAAATAAAGTAGGCCAACTTTTCCGAAGTTTGGTTTTATTTTGTTTCTTTATCATAATTATACGTACACGCATGTTCTTCCTCCGAAGTCGGAGTGTGGCTGCCCACGTGGCGGGGTAATCAAAAAACGGTCGCACACGTAATGTTCTCATCCTCAGCTGGTGCATTTGTACCATAGTGTGCAAGTGCTTCGATCGGTTGTTGGGATGATCCCTGGTGTCTTTTAGCCAGGGTACGTCAATAACAAGAGGAAAAACAACATACACGCACAGTTGTAAGCTATTGTGATTAAAGATTTAATTTTTGAAAAAACCCCAGACATTTTTTAATCACAAGATGTTATAGATTACTAGTAATACAGCGAATGTTGCAGCTTTCAGTGACAGCAAAGACACTGAAAGGAAAAGACTAACATCCGGTCTCTTTTCCCTATATGAGTAGTGAGGACAGAAACACTGGTTATGTCCCTTTGAAACAGTACACATTTACACGTCGATAGGCCAGTTGAATTCTCCGTTCAAATTCCAGTCTGAGTTTTTAGATAGCCTCCACTGTGTGTGGTGTACTGTTCCCACTAACGATAACTCTATCAGCCCGGTTCGCCGTAACTCTCAAGTAGTCCATCTTACCCTTTTAGAATCTTTGGTTACAGACATAAAAAAAGCACAATTTGAACAGAGCGAGATCGATCCATGGACTGACGATAATGACAAAAACTTGTTTCAGCTTTTGTGTGATTGCAATTGTTATGTACAAGTTTTATTCCCGTTTTAAAGTCATAGTTAGTATGTACTACAACAATTTAGTTGCTTATTTGCATGAAACACTTTTTTTGTTTTGGTTGCTCAAAGGACACGTTGGTTGTTATTGCTATGGTTGTGTTGTTTTCAACCGATTTATTGATTGAAACTGAGAAAATAGTGAAAGGTTTGCAAACACTTTGAGAAGCGCTCTTGGTGTCATTTGTTTCTTCTGTTGAAAAGAGTAATGGAAGTAGCTGTAAAAGAAATAGTAGTAGTAGTAGGGGAAGACGGGGTAAAAAGCGCATGGGCGGGTAAGAAGCCCACCCCAATTATCTCATGAAATGAAGCAAATTTCAGTCTCATTTTGCCCATCAGACGAGCGTTAATGTCTAGCATTCGTCTCATGGGCAAATTTGACTGAAATTTTCTTTATTTCATGAGATAATTGGGGTGGGCTTCTTACCCGCCCATGCGCTTTTTACCCCGTCTTCCCCTAGTAGTAGTAGTATTAGTAGTAGTAGTAGTAGTAGTAGTAGTAGTAGTAGTAGTAGTAGTAGTAGTAGTAGTAGTAGTAGTAGTAGTAGTAGTAGTAGTAGTAGTAGTAGTAGTAGGGGGAAGACGGGATAAAAAGCGCATGGGCGGGTAAGAAGCCCACCCCAATTATCTCATGAAATAAAGAAAATGTCAGTCAAATTTGCCCATGAGACGAATGCTAGACATTAACGCTCGTCTCATGGGCAAAATGAGACTGAAATTTGCTTCATTTCATGAGATAATTGGGGTGTGGGCTTCTTACCCGCCCATGCGCTTTTTACCCCGTCTTCCCCTAGTAGTAGTAGTAGTAGTAGTAGTAGTAGTAGTAGTAGTAGTAGTAGTAGTAGTAGCAGCAGTAGTAGTAGTAGTAGTAGCAGTAGTAGTAGGAGTAGTAGTAGTAGTAGCAGCAGCAGTAGTAGTAGTAGTAGCAGCAGCAGCAGTAGCAGTAGTAGCAGTATGAGTAGTAGTAGTAGTAGTAGTAGTCAGCAGCAGCAGCAGCAGCAGCAGCAGCAGTAGTAGTAGTAGCAATAGTAGTAGTAGTAGTAGCAGCAGCAGCAGCAGCAGTAGTAGTAGTAGTAGTAGTAGTAGTAGTAGTAGTAGCAGCAGCAGCAGCAGCAGCAGTAGTAGTAGTAGTAGTAGTAGTAGTAGTAGTAGTAGTAGTAGTAGTAGTAGTAGTAGTAGTAGTAGTAGGAGCAGTAGTAGCAGCAGCAGTAGTAGTAGTAGTAGTAGTAGTAGTAGTAGTAGTAGCAGCAGCAGCAGCAGCAGCAGTAGTAGTAGTAGTAGTAGTAGTAGTAGTAGCAGCAGCAGCAGCAGCAGCAGTAGTAGTAGTAGTAGTAGTAGTAGTAGTAGTAGTAGTAGTAGTAGTAGGAGGAGGAGGAGGAGCAGTAGTAGTAGCAGCAGCAGCAGTAGTAGTAGTAGTAGTAGTAGTAGTAGTAGTAGTAGTAGTAGTAGTAGTAGTAGTAGTAGTAGTAGTAGTAGTAGTAGTAGTAGCAGCAGCAGCAGCAGCAGCAGCAGCAGCAGTAGTAGTAGTAGTAGTAGTAGTAGTAGTAGTAGCAGCAGCAGCAGCAGCAGCAGCAGCAGCAGCAGCAGCAGCAGCAGCAGCAGCAGCAGCAGCAGTAGTAGTTGTAGTAGTAGTAGTAGTAGTAGTAGTAGGAGGAGGAGGAGGAGGAGGAGGAGGAGGAGGAGGAGGAGGAGGAGGAGGAGCAGCAGCAGCAGCAGCAGCAGCAGTAGTAGTAGTAGTAGTAGTAGTAGTAGTAGTAGTAGTAGTAGTAGTAGTAGTAGAAGTTGTAGTGGTGGTTTCAGTCCAACAACAGTTCTTTCCTACAGCTGCTCTAAAATCATATCCTAATTCAGATGTCATGTTCACCATTCCAAGCTCTCTGTGAACATTCACTTGGATATTCTACAATCATACTTGAAATAGTGAAGTAAGGAAAGGTGACTCTCTGTAATTAACCCCCTTCACCAAAAAGTTATTTTCGGCACCACTCATTCGCATAGCAAAGCATAATCAACAACCATATTGAGACAGACCCATGTTCATCCTCAGATTCATACTTGAAATAGACAAGGATCATAAGCTTGATTATGATGATCAACATTCCGGCCACATACTTGAACATTTTAATTCTGTCTTCAGTCTAACGCAAACAATTTTAGGATACGCCTTTTCTGTATATACGACAAAGCCACTTGGAAATATTAATTTTGATAAAACAAGTATTATCTTACGTAGTAGTGAAGTAAGGGAAAGTAGCTCTATAGAAATTAACTCCCTTCACCAAAGTTATTTTCGGCACCAATTCGCCTAGCAAAGCATAAGTAACAGCCACATTGAGAAAGACCCAGATTCATCCTTTAAAAAAAAAGAAGGATGACCCAGGCCTGCCTATATGACCATCACCTATGGCTTGTACCCACGTGTCGTCATAATTATCCGGCCACAAGGAGCACGCCATATTATGGGAGACCGCCATCTTAGTCAGTAACTTTGTTTGAAAAATGCCAGATCGATGCTGTTTACACACAAATAAGGACTAAGATGGCGGCACTTCCGTTGGAAGGGTCGAGATGCGCACGCAGGTGGGGGAGGGGGGGGGGGGGGGGGGGGAGCCATACAATGCACAACAACAGCGGTGGAGAGAATTTGTGCACAAACAAATCACCATTAATTTATTCATTATCTTCCGTAGGTTAAGCTAGTCACTCTCGCCTCTCGGAAATTGTAGGCTCACGCGCGATGGGTTAGACCTACGTGACAATGTCTCGCGCCCACAAACATCACTGACGATCAAAATCAGACTGGATTTCCAGACACCGGTAGGGGAAGAACACATATATACGCGGAAGTTCCGTGCGGAAACCTATACGCAATCCGAATTTTTCTTTCTGAAAGTAAGAAATATGAAGGAGTGTGTACATTACACGCGGAAACTCATCCGCAATCCCGTCCGCTTAAGGCCGTGTACACACATAAGCGGATATTCCATGCGAAAACCCATGCGCAATCCATAAATAAGTGAAACAAAGAAGGGAAAAGATTTGCGCACGTGTCCGAATTTCCCCTATATGCGTAAACTGTTATCCTTCTTTCTTCCACTTGTTTAGGGTTTTCCGTACAGAACTTACGCGTCTAATGTGAACGAACGAAAAATTGTGTTTTACGTCCTCT
>CM065687.1:35888896-35906396 GCA_017654935.2 Phymorhynchus buccinoides | reverse complement strand
AAAACAGAGTGAATATAACTGGTGATACTTAACTTTTGTTGAGGAATATATGAATACGTTGATCCATAAAATATGAAAAATAAAAACCTGTGATTTGAACCGGCGCAGATCCTTGCGACATATACGTTCTTCTGAATGATGAGTGGAGGAGACCCGAGTCCAACGAGGAACCCTACCACTGCGACAACATGACGCAAGGATGGTACGCCTTTGAGTTCGGCGCCCCTGCAGTCATTCCCACAGTGTGTCTCCAGGTATTATTCCATCCACTTCCACAAACACGGAGAGAGAGTTACTAAGAGATCTCTGTCCATTTCTAACCCAGTAATCACCAACATTGAACAAACCTCCGCCAAGGGCCTGTAATAGGCGCAAAGTTTGTTCAGTGTCCCTACCGAAATTTGAATGGTGGTAAGCGGCCATTTTGGTCGCTTGTAAGGAATCTATTGATGCAGTTTCACTTGCTCCCCGTTATCATGTTTTTCCATTGGTTCACTAAGAAGCAGCCTTTCGCCTTGCTCGGGTAAGAAAAGGGTTTAGGACTGGGTTAGGGTTAGTTTTATAAAACAACGTTGCGAGGGATAACATTTTCAACTTCGGCCCACTGCCATCCAGTCAAATGAAGGTCTGGACACTGTGAACAGATGCTTGTGTGATAGACTGTTGGGATTGACAGACTCGAGATGTAGGCTGCATGATTATTAATTTGAATTTCCATAAAGTGAGTTTTCAGGCTGGTCTAAGCATTCGATAAGTTTAACGCGCATTGATGAACAAAATATAACAACTGGAAAGTGTCAGTCGCCGAGTGGTAGACATGTCTTCGGCCGTTTTTTCCTCCCACATATTCTTCATTGGATTTAACACTCAACACCAATGGCAAGAAAGGTGGAGAGAGAGAGAGAGGTAATTAATTTACTAGTTTTAGCTATGACATAGGTACTAGATATGACGTTGTTACTATTGTTAGCGTTTTTCATGGAACCTTTCTGATTGGGCCGATTAAAAAGTCCCTATAATCAGAATGACTATGCACCGATTGTTTGAGGGGTAATTAATTTACTGGTTTTAGCTATGACATTGGTACTAGATAGGACTTTGTTACTATTGTTAGCGTTTTTCATGGAACCTTTCTGATTCGGCCGATTAAAAAGTCCCTATAATCAGAATGACTATGCACCGATTGTTTGAGGGGTAGTTAATTTACTAGTTTTAGCTATGACATTGGTACTAGATAGGACGTTGTTACTATTGTTAGCGTTTTTCATGGAACCTTTCTGATTCGGCCGATTAAAAAGTCCCTATAATCAGAATGACTATGCACCGATTGTTTGAGGGGTAGTTAATTTACTAGTTTTAGCTATGACATTGGTACTAGATAGGACTTTGTTACTATTGTTAGCGTTTTTCATGGAACCTTTCTGATTCGGCCGATTAAAAAGTCCCTATAATCAGAATGACTATGCACCGATTGTTTGAGGGGTAGTTAATTTACTAGTTTTAGCTATGACATTGGTACTAGATAGGACTTTGTTACTATTGTTAGCGTTTTTCATGGAACCTTTCTGATTCGGCCGATTAAAAAGTCCCTATAATCAGAATGACTATGCACCGATTGTTTTGATGCTCAGAACAAAAACGTCCTCATGACACCATTATTTCCCCTCTTCTACTGTAGGCTATACTACCAGCTTTTGTAGTTTAATATTTCGAAGACTTTTCTTTCTGGCAAATACTTGTTTATAAAATAATCAAATAGTGAGGCTGAGAGAGAAAGGTAGGTAACTATATATTAATTATCTCCCCTCCATCAAAGTTACCTACGACAACCCCCCGCGCCTAACCTTGCATGAATAAAAGGCTACAGAGCAACAACCCCAATTAACTCCCTCTAATTGATGTAGAGTTGCCTACCGTTGTTTATGTTTTGCTCGTTTGTCTTTTAAAAAAAAGTGTCTTCCTTTTTGTTTTTTTAATGACACCTCCGCACTTTCCCCCACAACTACCAACCAACCAACCAACCAACCCCCAACCAACCCAACCTCAAGGACAACACGTGCGGAGCCAGGGTCCCCCTGCACGTGGAATTCCCTCCCACCGTAGCCCCGCAGTCGTACGCGGACATGGCAGAAGGGGACATGGTCTCAGTCTGGCTGTGCGGGTCCTTCAACGTGCTGGGAGCCGTGGACTGCTGCGTGCAGCGACAGCCCGTCACCATCAAGAGATGTGCCCACGACGTCTTCGTTTACGAGCTGAGGCCTCAAGGGGTGTGTCCCGTGGCCGCGTGCGCAGTTCGTAAGGAGGTTTTTTCTTCTTGTTGTTCTTGTTGTTGTTCGTTAGGAAACTGTTGTTGTTGTTGTTGTCGTTGTCGTTGTTGTTGTTGTTGTTGCTCTCTCTCTCTGTCTCTGTCTGTCTGTCTGTCTGTCTGTCTCTCTCTCTCTCTCTCTCTCTCTCTCTCTCTCTCTCTCTCTCTCTCTCTCTCTCTCTCTCTCTCTCTCTCTCTCTCTCTCTCTCTCTCTCTCTCTCTCTCTCTCTCTCTCTCTCTCTCTCTCTCTCTCTCTCTCTCTCTCTCTCTCTTGTATTGTGAATCACCCCTTTGAATGGGGCCTTGGCATTACCCGGCAAATAAAATATCATTATCGTTATCGTTATCGTTATCGTTATCTCTCTCTCTCTCTCTCTCTCTCTCTCTCTCTCTCTCTCTCTCTCTCTCTCTCTCTCTCTCTCTCTCTCTCTCTCTCTCTCTCTCTCTCTTCTCTCTCTCTCTCTCTCTTTGTAAACAAGCCCATTGTGTGCTTATTCTTTTCCCCTCAATAAACATAAACAAGCCCATTGTGTGCTTATTCTTTTCCCCCAATAACAAGTTTTCAAGCCTCTCTCTCTCTCTCTCTCTCTCTCTCTCTCTCTCTCTCTCTCTCTCTCTCTCTCTCTCTCTCTCTCTCTCTCTCAGTCTCTCTCTCTCAGTCTCTCTCTTGGAAACAAGCCTATTGTGTGCTTATTCTTTTCCCTCAATAAACAAGTTTTCAACTCACTCTCTCTCTCTCTCTCTCTCTCTCTCTCTCTCTCTCTCTCTCTCTCTCTCTCTCTCTCTCTCTCTCTCTCTCTCTCTCTCTCTCTCCCCCTCTCTCTCTGTCTCTTTCTGTGTGTGTGAAGCCAACTCAAGTCTAGTCAAACATGTTATTTTCAGATGGTACATTGAATAATTATTTAATTATGCAATACACAGTTACTTTGTTTTGCTTTGCTTTGCTCTTTGTGTGTATGTGTGCGTGCGTGCGTGCGTGTGTATGTGTGTATGTGTGTGTGTGTGTGTGTGTGTGTGTGTGTGTGTGTGTGTGTGTGTGTGTGTGTGTGTGTGTGTGTGTGTGTGAATGTGTGTGTGTGAATGTGTGTGTGTGTTCGCGTGCGTGAGTGTGTGTGCGTGTGTGTGCGTGTGTGTGTGAATGTGTGTGCGTGTGTGTGCGCGTGCGTATACATACGCGTGCGTGAGTGTGTGTGTATGTTTGTAAGTATGTGCATGAGTACAATGGGTCTGTGTGCGCATTCATGAATATGTGTATGTGCGCGCGCACTCATGAATACGTGTGCGCACGCGCGCTTGCTCGTGTATACATTTGATACGTGTGTTGGTCCTTTGATCCTACAGCGTGGAGTGGCGATGCTGAACCAATTCATGAACTGTTTGTGGCCAAACCGGGAGACATTCCTCGCTCTCTGTTGCCCCCACTCACACGTAAGAATAGGAATTGCTCGGAAATAATCAAGGGGAGTAATTTCATGGTGCGTGGGAGTGATCTTGCCTAATTCAATCGGTCAAACAGGGGGGGAGTTACTTTTACTCTACCATCAAGTAGATCCCTAGCTCTCGCCTCGTGTGTTTGAGTAGACATATTATAGCACTTAGAACACCGGTGTGTCGAGGTAATCGACTCTAATTTTCACGAAGTGCTCTCCCCTAGGTTTTTTCTCTCCGAAAATCGTCTATTCGATTTCTTTTTATTCTATTTTATTTGGGTGGGAACGGTGATGGTGAACTAAGCTACTTGCTTTTTTATATTTTTATATTTTTGTATATTAATGTATGAACATTTTCTACCTCTTTCTTAATGTCTGCATTCTTCTGGCCAAGCCAAGGCTTGTCTATCCGTGTGCCTGCTTCTCTCTCTCTTTTTCCCCTCCCCGTGCTATCTTCTTCTTCTTCTTCTTCTTGTTTATGTCCTTGTCTCTGTCTCTGCCAGTCTCTATGTCTCTGTCTGTGTCTGTCTGTCTCTGTCTCTCTCTCTCTCTCTCTCTCTCTCTCTCTCTCTCTCTCTCTCTCTCTCTCTCTCTCTCTCTCTCTCTCTCTCTCTCTCTCTCTCTCTCTCTCTCTCTCTCTCTCTCTCTCTCTCTCTCTCTCTCTCCCCGTCTCTGTCTCTCTCTCTCTCTCTCTCTCTCTCTCTCCCCCTCTCTCTCTCTCTCTCTCTCTCTCTCTCTCTCTCTCTCTCTCTCTCTCTCTCTCTCTCTCTCTCTCTCTCTCTCTCTCTCTCTCTCTCTCTCTCTCTTGAGTCTGTCTCTGCTTCTATATGTTTCTTTGTCGTGATCATGTCAATTTGTCTCGTGCCTGTCTGTCTGTCTCTTTCTCTTACACACAGCACACACATCACACACACACACACACACACACACACACACACACACACACACACACACACACACACACACACACACACACACACACACACACACACACACACCGTGACATACACACTTGAATTTGCTGTCGCTTAGACGCTGCTGCTGCTAATGCAATACTTTAGCTAACAGTAGGACCTGTAGTGGTTTCTAATTCATTTTCACGAGCAGTATTATTGTCTTTTCCAGTTTCATAATTTTAGCAATATTGGTCATCGTATTGTGTGCAGTATTTCCGGAGATATGTCCGGAAGGACAACCTCGTTGTCCTGATGACAGTTGCGCCCCTTGTCCCACAACTGGTAGGAAAGCTAATTATTTATTTACTTCTTTACTTGTAAACCTCCTCCGCTATGCCTCGCGCGCGCACTTGCACGCGCGCGCACATACACATTCAGCCAGGTTTATAGTTCAATGGAAGTAAGCCAGTCCAGCCTGTCAGTCCCTAGAGTTACTGCCCTTTACTGCTGTAGCATTATACGATCTTACAGAAAAGTGTGTATTCCTTGGCGGGGATTTGCACTGGGTGCCCAAAGTCTGTACGGGGGCCATATGTGCATCATGATGCACAACCGTGCAAAATGTTAAGCCATTTTGTGCATCAGTTCATGAGTTACATGGCGAACGAACAATCACACACACACACAGACAGACATCAAATGTCGATGTCAATGTCAATGTCGATGTCGATGTCTTTGTTATTCTGGCACCTGAACAAAATTTCTCCTTGGGAGATAATAAAGTGAATTTGATTTGATTTGATTTGATTTGATTTGATGAATTATATTATATAAGTATATAAACGATCAAAAATTGAAGAAGAAAAAACAAACACACCATTAAACGTTCCTCTTATGTATATAATTTGCTTTGATAAGAAAACAATTGGTATCCATAGTATGTTTTGAGAACCTAAGAAACAAACTCAATTACTTTAACTTTATATAAGTATATGTTTATTTAGGCCTATTTATTAAAAACAAAACAAAGCAAAAATACCCTGGTGTGTGTGTGTGTGTGTGTGTGTGTGTGTGTGTGTGTGTGTGTGTGTGTGTGTGTGTGTGTGTGTGCGTGCGTGCGTGCGTGCGTGTGTGTGTGTGTGTGTGTGTGTGTGTGTGTGTGTGTGTGTGTGTGTGTGGGAAGGAAGATCATTTTTCTTATTGTTACTTTCTTCACTCTCTATTTTCTCACCAAAGAAAATGGCGGTAAAGGTAAAGATGTGCCACCACCCCTGCATTTCTCGGTTAAGTCTATTTTTCCGTTTTTGCCTTTCTTACCATACATAAAGCTGTATTTTAGGAACATTTTTAGCTAATAACCTTTTTGGAATACTAACCCTATCGATGTTTCTGCATTTTACAATCATTTAAATTGTTTTTCAATGTAATAGGGGTTTACCCCCAGCAATACTTTTTCTGGATTAAACACAAACAAAGCAAAAAACCCAACCCTATATTTTTTTTTTTTAATATATATTGTCACAAGTTTCTGTTATTAATATAATTTCCCCGCTAGTTTAAATTGATGTTGTCAAGATGCTGCAGATTGTTTACTGCAACAAAAAGCCCGCATTCTTTTAGTTACTAAGATAACACACACAAAAACAACAACTCAAAAACAACAAACTAACAACACAAAAACCAACGAACAAACAAAAAGAAAGGGAAAATCAAAGACAAAAATTGACCAATGACGGATTTTTACCGAAGAGTGAATCGAGAAATTTGTAACAGAGGAAGTTTATTAATTTGTCTGTTTACTTTGGTTTTGTTTCTCCAGATTCCACGCCCCTTCCATATTCAACAACAATTCAGGTAGGTCTATGTTATGTTTTAACATATTCAAGGCTAGAAGGCTATGCCACTCTTGGATAGATGTTGATTTGTTTGTATGTCGTCCTCTCCACCATTGTTGATGTGCACTGTGTGGGTGGAGGGTCATAAAGGCGAACTCGGTACATTCTTTTTTGAGAATGATACTTTGTTTGTCTCACTTTGGCTCTGATCCACGCATTGCTAGATGATTGGTATCGTAATCAACTTTCGTGGAGGGGAGTTAATTAGAAAGAGAGTTGTCCCCCTTTGTTCAATTTCGTTATGCAACGTACAGTCTTTGTACGCGCATGTTGATTACTGGTGTACAGTATGTGCAGGGAGTATGAGTGGGGCTGAAGGGTGGGGTGAGGTAGGGTAAGGTGTTTGTTTCATAAATGTGGAACTATTTACACCTTCACGGAAGGCACTTAAATGTGGAACTATTTACACCTTCACGGAAGGCACTTAAATGTGGAACTATTTACACCTTCACGGAAGGCACTTAAATGTGGAACTATTTACACCTTCACAGAAGGCACTTAAAATAATGTGGAGCTATTTACACAATCAAGGAAGGCACTTAAATGTGGAACTATTTACACCTTCACGGAAGGCACTTAAATGTGGAACTATTTACACAATCAAGGAAAGCACTTAAATGTGGAACTATTTACACCTTCACGGAAGGCATTTAAATGTGGAACTGTTTACACAATCAAGGAAAGCACTTAAATGTGGAACTTTTTACACCTTCACGGAAGGCACTTAAATGTGGAACTATTTACATCATCACGGAAGTTTCTTAAATGTGGAACTATTTACACCTTCACGGAAGGCACAAGAGAAGCAATTGAAAATAACAGAGTGTTGGCAAATTTCCACGTGACATCCACCACGCAGTTAGCTGTAGTCATCTGGAGACGGGGAATGCAATTCTTCATGCACAGTATTAGGGGAAGACGGGGTAAAAAGCGCATGGGCGGGTAAGAAGCCCACCCCAATTATCTCATGAAATAAAGAAAATTTCAGTCTCATTTTGCCCATGAGACGAGCGTTAATGTCTAGCATTCGTCTCATGGGCAAATTTGACTGACATTTTCTTTATTTCATGAGATAATTGGGGTGGGCTTCTTACCCGCCCATGCGCTTTTTACCCCGTCTTCCCCTAAAAACTACCGGAGACCTCTCCATAGGCACGATTTAAAATCTAAACTGTCTTTTTCAGGAATATACACGCGCATTGGTACCAGACGTTCAACCAACCACTTCACTCATTTCCAGCTCCGCTGCATCCTTGGTCCCTGATAACTCCTCATCACTCGCAACCTCTTCAGACTCCTCCGTTTCTTCAACGCCTATAATTTCTGACGACTTACTTCCCTCCGCAAATGTATCTGACAACTCTTCTGAAACCACAGATTCTCCCGCGGATTCCACTCAGATATCAAGCACGGCTAATATGTCATCCCTTGCTGAACAACAGGAGAACGTCACCGACAGTGTACCAGAGACGACCCGGGGATATCGTAATGCTACGGAGGCTGTGTACTGGAGTTCTGCAACCGACGATGATGGCATGAGCACGCCATCTGAAAGCAACACGACTAGTTTTAGTGATTCTTCCTCCGTCAAACCAGAGGGGTCTTCGGCAGGCCTGGCAACGACGAAAAGATTGAACGTTAGCCTGGAAACAACGGCCGTTGCTCGGTCCAGCGTAGAGGTTGATGAAAATGATACGAAGACCTTGTCCACGACCAAAACCGGGTCTGTTTGGAGCACTGCAAGTCCCGAGAGCTCCGACTTGATCAGTTCGGTTCCTGCGTCCAGTGAAGGTTCGTATCTATTTATTATCAAATTTGCGAAATATGTTATTTGCAAGTAAGATAACATGTTATCACAAACAGATACACACAATTTTATTTTTTATATATTTCTATTTTTCATAAAATATATAACTTCTTGCGTCCTCATGGCATCAGCCTTCATAGGGGGAAGTTCGCCTACCGTAGTCGTAGTTGTAGATTCACCGGCTGTAGTCTTGTTTATATATTTCAAAAAGAAAGCGTTTAAAAGCCTTTAATGATTCAAACAACATTTTCTTGCAGGTGTCATGGGTCCAAGTGGTCATACAACACCGTTTGTAGGTAGCGAGTCCACGGTATCCACTCAAGCTTCTTCGACTCCTGAAGTACTTTCTACTGAGGCTGTGCGATTTGTTCTGAATGGAACATTCGAGGTAGTTTGTTGTTTTGGAAAGTGCTTCTTTTTCTTTCTTTGTGTTCTTTTTCTCTCTTTCATTCTATGTCATTCTGACTCGATTTCTCTTTCCTTGTTGATCATGTGTCCTTTAAGTTTCACTTTTCGTTGTATCTATGTTGTATTTCTTTGTGCTTGCATCTGTCTGTCTACATGTCTGTCTGTGCATGTCTGTCTATCTAATTGTGTGCCTGTCTGTCTGTCTCTGTCTCTTACACACACACACATTTTTATATATGTCTATATCTGTATATATATGCAAGTATCGATAATGGTGGCTGGGCCGCTTTAGTTATAAATGAGTTGACTCAATTGACAGAGTTTTGCACTATATCAAGGCTATGTAGATAGCTATGTTTATATTTTCATGAAAAAGAATTCTCTTCGAAGTTACTGATCGGTATTTTATCAACTGGCATAACCGCTGATAACATTACACGTTCCATTGTCAATATGTGCTCAGTTTATTAACAATCAATTTAAGAAAGCAGTTGCTTATTTAATTCAGGAACTACGGAACTGTAGATCAAAACCTTCATATAATTTTGCAAAAATAGTTTGCTTAATTCATGAAATAAACAATTCACGAAATAAACAAGAAACAGCCTTTTTCCCCCATGACGCAAGGCCTTACCAATTTTATGGATCAGGCGTAATCTTCGTAAAGTAGGTTATGTGTTGATACAATTCCCTGCCATTTGCTTTCAGAAACATATAACATGGCAGAATCATTATGGTCCTATAGACACAGGAGATGGCAGAATCACTATGGTCCTATACACACAGGAGATGGCAGAATCACTATGGTCCTATGCACACAGGAGATGGCAGAATCATTATGGTCCTATACACACAGGAGATGGCAGAATCACTATGGTCCTATGCACACAGGAGATGGCAGAATCACTATGGTCCTATACACACAGGAGATGGCAGAATCGTTATGGTCCTATACACACAGGAGATGGCAGAATCACTATGGTCCTATGCACACAGGAGATGGCAGAATCAATATGGTCCTATGCACACAGGAGATGGCAGAATCATTATGGTCCTATACACACAGGAGATGGCAGAATCACTATGGTCCTATGCACACAGGAGATGGCAGAATCACTATGGTCCTATGCACACAGGAGATGGCAGAATCACTATGGTCCTATGCACACAGGAGATGGCAGAATCACTATGGTCCTATACACACAGGAGATGGCAGAATCACTATGGTCCTATACACACAGGAGATGGCAGAATCATGATGGTCCTATGCACACAGGAGATGGCAGAATCACTATGCTCCTATGCACACAGGAGATGGCAGAATCATTATGGTCCTATGCACACAGGAGATGGCAGAATCACTATGGTGCTATGCACACAGGAGATGGCAGAATCACTATGCTCCTATGCACACAGGAGGCCGAATTCCGGGACGCCTTGCTGCTGTTCGTGACCAACGTGTCCAGACAGCTGACCGGTGACGGGAAGGGGGAGGAGGAGCATGGTGGTCTTCACAACGTGTCTCTGAGGTCCCAGACCTCTCTGCCCGACAACATCACCCTGGTGGACGTGCTGGTCGCTGACCCCGCCACCAATGGTAAAGACACTGTATTATTGTTGTTGTTGTCTTACCCTGGCATATAGACTCCAGGGATCATCCCAACAGCCGAAGAAATTGAACACTATGGTGCAAATGCACCAGCCAGGGATGAGAACATTACGTGCGTGACCGTTTTTTTTTTTATTACCCCGCCACGTGCGCAGCCACACGACGCGGACTTCGGAGGTTTTTTAGACTGATGATGTTATGCTAAGAGCTTGTCACGGCTTAAGACAATCCCCGTGCAACCATGCAGAACGTAACACTGTAGTGTAACACTGTCTATCGTCTTACGACTGTGACTGTCAGATAGCAGAGGGGGGCAGCTGCTATTCCGGACGGCCGGGCTAGAACTTGTTTACATTTCAGATGCCTTGCTTAGGGTTACATCCCCACTCTTTTGCCCAAAAGGGTTTAAAGGGACAGCTGGCCGGATGGCAAAAGGAGGGTTTCTGTTGTTCTGGACGGCATGGATAGAATTAGTTTATAGTGGAGGTGCCTTGCTCAGGGTACATCCCCACTCTCTTGGCCAACAGGATTTGAGGACAGCGGGTGCTTGGAAAGGTCCCCAAAGGTCAACCAGTCCATTTAGCTGCAGTATTAAAAGCCAGTGCAAAAAAAGTCCCCTAGTGTTGAGAGTCATAGTCTTCAAGAAAGAGGAGTAGGGGAAGACGGGGTAAAAAGCGCATGGGCGGGTAAGAAGCCCACCCCAATTATCTCATGAAATAAAGAAAATTTCAGTCTCATTTTGCCCATGAGACGAATGCTAGACATTAACGCTCGTCTCATGGGCAAAATGAGACTGAAATTTGCTTCATTTCATGAGATCATTGGGGTGGGCTTCTTACCCGCCCATGCGCTTTTTACCCCGTCTTCCCCTAGTAGTAGTAGTTGTAGTGGTGGCCCTAGTAGTAGTAGTAGTAGTAGTAGTAGTAGTAGTAGTAGTAGTAGTAGTAGTAGTAGTAGTAGGCCTAGTAGTAGTAGTAGTAGTAGTAGTAGTAGTAGTAGTAGTAGTAGTAGTAGTAGTAGTAGTAGTAGTAGTAGTAGTAGTAAAATGAATGCTGAACAAACAGAACTATGTCAGATTTCTGCCTTTTGTCTCGCCAGGAACCATTCCTGTCCAACGGTTCATCACCATCATCCAGAACGACAACTTTGCCGAACTGCTGCTGGCGCAGGTAAGCCTAAGGTCATCATAGTCCCCCCGTGGGGATACCGGGGGATCTTTTGTATAAATAGTTCCCCCACCTTCTGGAAGTTATGTGCTTGTAACTTCCTCTAATCTGTCACTCTCTTTGACTCTGCCTTTTCCCTTTGCTTGCTGTCATCTACTATTTTCTGCCTTTCCGGTCCATTCTCCAGCCTTTTTTTCTCCAAGAAGCACTTTCAAAAAAGATTTCCTTCAGCCGGAGTCGGACATGCTGGGCCTAATTATTTCTTACTTAGGCGCATAACGGCAGCATGACGCACATGCGCTCATAATTGACAGGAAACTGTCTGAGTGATCGAAGAAGAAGAAGAAGAAGAAGAGATCATCATAGTCTGCCTGTTATGCCTACTTTACTATTGAGTTAGACCCTAGGGGAAGACGGGGTAAAAAGCGCATGGGCGGGTAAGAAGCCCACCCCAATTATCATGAAATAAAGAAACTTTCAGTCAAATTTGCCCATGAGACGAATGCTAGACATTGACGCTCGTCTCATGGGCAAAATGAGACTGAAATTTGCTTCATTTCATGAGATAATTGGGGTGGGCTTCTTACCCGCCCATGCGCTTTTTACCCCGTCTTCCCCTAATTGCGTAATAATTGACCTCTGTAGATTTTGGATACCCTTTCGTCTTTCAGGTGATTGTCTTGAGGGTATTTTCTATTAGTTTTATGTTTAATTAACCCTTTCGCCGCCAAAGTCGCATTTTAGCACCACAATGATTTAACACCTATGTCACTAAAAGGCATCAAATTGGGGTCTATTATCCAAAGAACCTATTGTCTTAGTTTTGGGAAGTAAGGATAGACCTTATTTTACATAATATGTCACAGAACAATCCCCAATACTGCAGATGGATTTTGTTCTCTACCCAGGTAAATATAATGGAAAATTTCGGCTGAAATATGGCTGGCAGTGAAAGGGTTAAATTGTGACGACCGGGCTACATGCCTACACATTGTCACTAGAGGTGTGTGTGTGTGGGGGGGGGGGGGGGGGGGGTTTGAACCCAAACACCGGTGCTAAACTTTCGCGGTTCGAAAAACCGGTTCGAGTTGCTGTGAACCGGTTTTTTAACTGCAAAATGGAAGTAAGTTTTTCTTAGAATAACGCATTCTTTAAAAAAAACACCACACTGATTCTTAGCGCAGATTGGGTGTTTGTAAACCAAGAATAGCTGTTTCTAGTTTGTGGTGGTGCATGGCTTTGACTTTGACTGAGTGTTGAGTTGAGTGTGTGTGTGTGTTATAAGTTTCTTTATTGTGTGTGTGTGTGTGTGTGTGTGTGTGTGTGTGTGTGTGTGTGTGTGTGTGTGTGTGTGTGTGTGTGTGTGTGTGTGCGTGCGTGCGTGTGCGCGCGTGTGCGTGCGTGCGTGCGTGCGTGTGTGTGAATATTCTGACAAATAAATATGTGTTTGCATAGGTGAAACTAGTGATGCGAGTACTGGTTTAAAAAAACAACCGGTTCAGTAAAACCGGTTCGAAGAGGGAAAACCGGTTTATAACCGGTACGGATTTTTGAACCGGAGCTCAACTCTAATTGTCACAATGAAAACGTAATTTGCTATGAGAAATATTGTGAGACAATGAAGGTCTTGAATCCAAGCTAGCCCTATAGGTCTTTTCTCTGGACTTCAGACTTCGACTTCAAAATAGGCCTACCATTCTGTTTGAGTTTGTGATGATTGAATTTCAAAGCAGTAGTTTAGGCCATGGCAACCAACATTATGGGGCACATAGCCTATTACAGAAACAAAGCGAGCGAAAGAGCAGACATCTTAGCAGACATTGGTTGTATAACAGTCTGTACTATCTGCCCTTAATTTGATGAAGTTCTACTAAAGTTTAAGTGGGAAACTAAACGTTGTTACTTTCTAAATTAAGTAAATCGGTTTACTTAGCTTAGAAAGTAACAACGTTTAGTGTCAAGCTTAACGAAACGTTGTTACTTTCTAAGCTAAGTAAACCGATTTACTTAATTTAGAAAGTAACAACGTTTAGTTTCCCACTTAAGCTTTAGTAGAACTTCATCAAATTAAGGGCTGTTCTCTCAATTTATGTACGGGCTAAACAGGGAGCTGGCTAACATTAAAAAACCCACCACGAAACAAGCAAACAAACAAGCAAACAAACAACAACACTAAACGAAGCAAACAATCAAACTAAGAAAATGCACTTCTGTTCTATGGCGTCTGACGACATGCCGTCACACTCCTGTTAGCCCATTACACCCCTTTGCGTCCCCCTTATATCGTAAAACTGTTATCTAGAGAAACCCCCAAAACGCTACACATAGGCCGGGTTAGCATTAGACGCGTAAGTTCCGTACGGAAAACCCTAAATAAGTGGAAGAAAGAAGGATGAAAATGATGTTTTACGTCCTCTCGGTCATAGACACATATGGGACATTTGTAAATACAAAGATGGTGGGAACAATACTGGCTGCAATGCCCGGAGGCAGTGCAACACCAGTAAAGTCCCGAGTTTTTAACAATATAGATAGGTGTAGCGGTAACCATGCCTCGGTTAAACCTCATCGGTTATGGTACCGCCACATTGGACAAAGAGTTATAAAAAAAAAAAAAAAAAAAAAAAAAGGGGTGGGGGGGGACACCCGGGTGGAAGAAAGAAGGATTGGTTGGTAGTGGAAGGTTAACGTCCTCATAGCCGAAGCTCTTAGGGACAAGTTACGCTGGTGCTGAGTTAAGAAAGAAGGATAAAAGTTAACGCATATTATAGGGGAAATTCGGACCCATGCGCAAAAATCTTTCCCCTTCTTTGTTTCACTTATTGATGGATTGCGTACGGGTTTCCGCGCGGAATATCCGCTTATATGTGTACACGGCCTAAGCTTTGAAGAAACCCAAGGGAAATTCAAAGAACAACAAACAAGGCTTCCCATCCGATACAATTTAATGTCCACAGGCTGGACAAACGTTGGTCGAGGTTTGCCCGAGCGTCGACGGCTGCGACGGGAGGGGAGGACCAGGGCCTACAGATGGGAATGGCGGGTGGTCGCCCATGTCCCTGTTCGATAGGAACCGTGGAGTCTTCATCGCCATCATCGTGGTGGCCTCGGTGTGCCTGCTGGCTCTGCTGTTGGGCCTGCTGCTTCTGCGATACCGGCGGAGAGGGGTGTGGGTGCTGGCGGATCACGAGGTGCGTGTGTGTGTGTGTGTGTGTGTGTGTGTGTGTGTGTGTGTGTGTGTGTGTGTGTGTGTGTGTGTGTGTGTGTGTGTGTGTGTGTGTGTGTGTGTGTGTGTGTGTGTACTGTGTGTGTGTGTGTGTGTGTGTGTGTGTGTGTGTGTGTGTGTGTGTAGGTATGTGTGTGTGCGCGTGTGTGTGTACTGTGTGTACTGTGTGTGTGTGTGTGTGTGTGTGTGTGTGTGTGTGTGTGTGTGTGTGTGTGTGTGTGTGTGTGTGTGTGTGTAATGTGTGTGTGTGTGTGTGTGTGTGTGTGTGTGTGTGTGTTCATGCGCGCACTTGTTGCTTGTATATGTAATGGACAGTGGGTGCATGGGGTGAGGGATAATATGGGTAAGCTCACAGAACTTTGAAACGTGGATAGGGAAGATAGACTGAGGGCTAGATGACGTAAACCAAGAATGTAATAATAATTATAGGCTACGTTATTACTCTTCAATCAATAGGCCTAATACTAATAGACACCATCAGAATGACAACAACGAAATTTAAACTTTTACGTCCACTTGACCCGAAGGGACATTGTTAACTATGAATGTGGGGTAAGAATGACAACAACGTTAGCAAGGACTGAAATAATAGCTTACTAGCTACACTCACGCTCAGAGTCTTTTTTTCCCCCGCTATGAACACGGTGACAGCCCGCCGTATTGTGGACGGACAGCAGCAGAGTGTTGAAAACCACTCTCAATGTCAATGGTGACTACCAGCCATGTTTAACAAATTTCTCCTACTAGAGTTCTACTACAGGAGAAGGACCCCACTATGTTCAACAACTCTCTCTTTCTCCTACTATATACAGGAGAAGGACCCCACTATTTTCAACAACTCTCTCTTTCTCCAACTACAGGAGAAGGATGCCAACCTTCTTTCCGCGGATAACCCCTTGACTGATCGCTAGATTCTTGACGGGGTGTCGGATTTCACCTTTTCTTTCTGTAGTTTCAGATCAATGACTATCGTTAGCTGCTAAAGAACTGACTATGCCCAGGGCTCAGTACTCTGACCGTCAACGGTGACCATCGTCATGTTTTAACTACTCTCTGTTCGTCCTACAACAGGAGAAGGGCGCTGACCTTCTCTCCGTGGAGAACCCCTTGACGGATCGGCAGATTCTGGCCGGGGAGCAGGAGCGTGTCTCGGAGACCACTCTGACCGTCAACGGGGATCACCGCTATGCCACTGCCACCGCTGCCACTGCTGCCACTGCCGCTGACACTGACAACCACAGCGACATCCCTGCGGCGGATGAAGACAACGGATGGGTGGTTCCTCTGGAGCAGGCGCCTGTTGCTGCGGCTGCCCCTCAGCAAGGCATGGCTGAAAAGACTGAGGACACACAGTTTTGATGCTGAAATGATGCCATGCATTAGGGGAAGACGGGGTAAAAAGCCCATGGGCGGGTAAGAAGCCCATGCCAATTATCTCATGAAATAAATAAAATTTCAGTCAAATTTGCCCATGAGACGAATGCTAGACATTAACACTCGTCTCATGGGCAAAATGTGATTGAAATTTGCTTCATTTCATGAGATAATTGGCATGAGCTTCTTACCCGCCCATGGGCTTTTTTACCCCGTCTTCACCTGTATTTAGGTACTGTTACAAGATTTTCTTGGAAATTGAAAATGAGAATGTTTGTGTGTGTGTGTGTGTGTGTGTGTGTGTGTGTGTGTGTGTGTGTGTGTGTGTGTGTGTGTGTGTGTGTGTGTGTGTGTCTATGCGTGTTTGTGCGTGTGTGTGCGCGCGCATGTGTGTGTGTGCATCAATGTCAGCGCGCGCAGGCGCATAAAAATATACAATTTGACAGTAGTTCATTTTATGTAATCTTATGCGTGTAGACTGATCATTATTCTTGCTATCATTTGCATTTAACAGTTAGGGGAAGACGGGGTAAAAAGCGCATGGGCGGGTAAGAAGCCCACCCCAATTATCTCATGAAATAAAGAAAATTTCAGTCAAATTTGTCCATGAGACGAATGCTAGACATTAACGCTCGTCTCATGGGCAAAATGAGACTGAAATTTGCTTCATTTCATGAGATAATTGGGGTGGGCTTCTTACCCGCCCATGCGCTTTTTACCCCGTCTTCCCCTATATATTAATTATGCGGCGTGGTTATTGTATCGTGTCTCGTAACTGTGACAAACATAGTTTGCGTTTGTGTTGCTTTTCGTTTAGTTTCTGTTCAGTTTCTTGAATCTGCAACATTATCTTCAATGGGAGGGTCCCGATTCGCCGTTTCTCTACTCGCCGTATAGGTGTCTACTCGCCGTACTCGCCGTCTTTAGTCCAAACCGCATAGCAGTGTCAAATCGACGGTGTTTTTCAGTGCTATTTCGCCTTATTCACTGTTTACTGAATTGATGCCATGAATTGTGTTCTTGCTTTTGGCCGTATGGCCGGTGTGGCGTTCTCAAAATGGATTTGCTCTCAACATGTCTGCGCATGTGCGAAGAGTTAGGGATAGGTTTAGGGTTAGGGAGGGATAGGGATAGGCTTAGGGTTACGGTTGGGTTAGGGATAGGGTTAGGGATAGGGATAGGGTTAGGGTCAATTTAGTGTCGAATACACAAAAGATAAAATTTTACTACTGCTTCTTATCCCTGGTCTATGCGGCGAAATGCAACAGATTGTAAAATTGAAAAACTTATACGGCGAGCTAGAAAACGGCGAGTTGGGAGACGGCAATTCGGTACCTCGCCATCTTCAATTAGCTCAAAAACTGAATAGTGCCGCATGCTACTC
>CM065687.1:35863896-35883896 GCA_017654935.2 Phymorhynchus buccinoides | reverse complement strand
TGCACATGGCGTTGGATTTTCTCACAAGTGCAACGAGAGTGATTCCACGGTTCAGGGTACTCGCCGGCAAGGGAAGCAGACGCGATCCAAGAAATTTGTTGTCTATTTCTCTGCAGTTGTCGAGATTGACAGCAACGGAAAGTATGGCCGATCATGATGGTGGCGACACTTTCTCTGCTGGAATACGCAGGCTTGCAAAAAGATGCAACAGCTTTTTTAATGAAGGTTTGAAACAAGTCTTCATCTATGATTTTATGATAAGATGAAAATTATGTTTTACGTTCTCTCGGTCGTAGACACATATGGGACATTTGTAAATATACAAAGATGGTGGGAACAATACTGGCTGCAATGCCCGGAGGCAGTGGAACACCAGTAACGTCCCGAGTTTTTAACAAAATATTCCTATCTTGGCTCTATCTTTTCCCCATAATATCTCATCCTATCTCACTATCTTATCTACCCTATCTTTGCTGAACTTAATTTCTTTCTTTTTTCGTACTACCCCCTAAAGTGCAGCAGAATCTTCAGCGTGATGAAGTTGGCTGCCTAAGGCGAAGAAGAAGAAAGTAGCGGTAACCACACCTCGGTTAAACTTCATCGGCTATGGTACTGCTACATTTATAAAAAAAAGAAGACGAAAACAACGAAAATGGAGTTTTACGTCCTCTTGGTGTGAATCAGACACATATGGGACATTTGTAAATACAAATATGGTGGGAACGATACTGGAGGCAATGCCCGGAGGCAGCACGAAACCAGTAAAGTCCCGAATTTTTTATCAATGCAGATAAATATAGGTGTAGCGGTAACCACGCCTCGGTTAAACCTCATCGGCTATGGTACCGCCACAGTATATTGACTTATAAAAAGAAGACAAAAATATGATTAATAATGATGATATTATAATTATAATGTTAAGATAGTAAGTGTGCATTGAAATATTTCAGAACTTAAAAAAAATTCAAACTCAAGTCGCATCATGATCAACAGATTCAGACCCTGCATACACTTACACTAGTTACAGTTACAAATACAGTGGAACCTCCCTTATAAGACCTCCCATTATAAGACTCCCTCCCATATAAGACCTACTTCTCTGAGCCATTGCCCTTCTTTGTAAGTATTAAAATTGCCTCCCTTATAAAATAAGACTCCTCCCTTATAAGACCTCATTTTGGATGATTTCTGAAGGTCTTGTAAGGGAGGTTACAAAGAAATATTAACTTTATTTAACCCTCTCACTCTGATCAATCAAACCGATAATCTATATTGAATACCAAGTGATGGGAAGTAACTCCGAACGTCACACCAAATCTTTTATTTAAAAAAATCACCCAGAATAAAGTCTAACTCACATTTAATTTCTGAAAGATGCATATTGAATAGCAATGATGATATTTTCATTCCAAAGCTAACACACTGTCACACAGCAAACCATGAATTGGAATTAAAAAATCCGTAATGGCGCTCCGAGCATCGCACCGAGTCAATACTGCGCACGTCACATGGAAAGAAGAAAACAATTTGGGGTCACTTCGAAAAATCTGTTCAAAAAGACTAGTGGGTCCTTTCCCTTGCTGTAAGAACCAAAAACGGACCACTGAGAGTCAGGAACAGGAAGAACTAACTTAGTATATTGCATTGTGGGTAGGGCAAAAGTGAAAGTGAAACTACTAGACCGGGCGTTCAGCGGGCGCAATTGGGGGCTACGGGAGGCAATGGTAAAGAAAAAATCGGTCGGATCTGGCGTATGCAGCCGTGAGAGGGTTAAAGAACTGTCCCATATGGTTCTTTGTACCCGAGAGGAACGTAAAACATAAACTTTGTAGGAGGTTACACTGTACAAGCAAAATACTTTTCTGGATGAATGTGAAAAAAATTATTCTCCGATTTTTTTTCAATTTTCTTTTCAATTTAGTTCGTCACATTTCCCCTCACAGGTTCCTCTCAGAAAAGCTGCGTAGGTTTCTTCATTGACGACGCCAAGCTGGGATTTGTGCGGCCAGAGGTGGCA
This sequence comes from Phymorhynchus buccinoides, assembly GCA_017654935.2. Taxonomy (NCBI): domain Eukaryota; kingdom Metazoa; phylum Mollusca; class Gastropoda; order Neogastropoda; family Raphitomidae; genus Phymorhynchus; species Phymorhynchus buccinoides. The sequence goes on along the minus strand of CM065687.1, from coordinate 35,881,879 downwards.
GCAAAGTTCCAGAAATACCCGGAGGTCTTTGACGTGGTAGGACTGGGACAGGAAGGCCAGGAATCGGGCGGCAATAGACCCCGGGGGGTGCACCTGTCGCAGAGCTTGAAGACGCCCGCGGAACGCACGGAAGCCGTCAACACCGTGATGGAGAAACTGAGGGCGGAGAGCGAAGAACTGGTCACGCTGAGAGGATGGAATGATGAGGTACAAGAAGTGCTTTTGTACCTGTTAGTGTTAGATTGGACTGGCTTTTTATGGTGAAATCTTAAATCTGTGAAATCATAATTCTTTTTTAAATTTTATTGAAAATTTTTTTGACGTAATTTGCATAAACATAATACACCAACATAACTGAAACATGAAACATAAATGTTAATCGCTCACCTAATGTTTTCTTTTCTTATATTATTAATACGTTTGTTGAAAATATATTGAAAAATAAACAAAATAAGAAAAAGCATACAGCATACAACACAATTGCACAAGTTTACATACACATACAGAGAGAGAGAGAGGGAGGGAGGGAGGGAGAGAGAGAGAGAGAGAGAGAGAGAGAGAGAGAGAGAGAGAGAGAGAGAGAGAGAGAGACATCCACACACATCTTATTTCAATATATGTTAACATTGTGGAGTGGAAAAAGACAAGGTTCAAGCTTAATTTAAAAGTACACGTGGACTATCTTTAACAAAATTTACTGGCCTATTTCAATTTATGAAATCAGGAAACAAATAATGAAAAGCAGAAAAAATAGCAACCGGGGGCGACAATCACATAACCAAAGGTTTGTATGGGAACCAGTTTTGTCTAAAATCATAATTCTTATTTTGCCTTTTCTGAATCTTCTTGAATGAATGTAGCTGAAAAAAAGCATTTTTTAAAGCTTTGAATTTGCCCCAAATGTGTTAACCCCATTCACTGCTGGAGAAAATTTGAGAAAATATCTTCTTTGTTATTAATATATAAAATAAAAAAGAGACCTGTTAGACTCAAATCTAAAGAAATGGTCTAATGATATGTCTTTCATGACTTGTCTAAAACAAAAACCATCATTCTGGGGCTATGACATCAAAAGTTATGACATCATCAATTACATCACACACATTAGTAGACACCACAGGCCGTTCAGGGAAAGGGTTAAAATCAATCAAAATGTTTTAAGATGTCTTAACAACAGAGTTTTCTGTTTGTCATGTATTATTAATGTTCATTTTTCATTTTTAAGAAGGAAACTTAAAAGTAAAATGCTATTGCTACTTTTCAATTTCAGTCTGAAGATCAGTTGCTTACAAATATTTTTTGAGATCCAAGACCTCATTCTACCCCATTTACGAGTATACTCGTAAACTCACACCAACCATATCTGCCCGTTTATGAGTTAAATCGTAATACAAACCCATCTTCAAACTGAAGCATCTAGCTTGGTTCTCGTCCTCAAATTGTTCACTTTGGTAGCTTTAGCCTGTTTACAGACACTTCCTTTCCAGTCATGCTTAGAGTTTATCGATTTTGGAGCAGATTTCTCGTATTTTTACCGATTTGTTTCGATGATGGGTTGATATCTATTGTGTCCGAGTCATGAAACGACAAGTAAAATTGTTTTTGGATTGATTTAAGACCATTATAATGACAAAAATAGCGATTGTATTGAGTTTTTAGCGAATGTAGGTGAAGTAGAAAGCTCTACTTTCGATCATTGCATGAAGAACAAACCTTTTCTTTATTACTGTTTTTTGTGTGTAAAAGAGTTATTTTTAGAACTACAAACCGCATTTCAAATTCCATGAAACTTTGTAAACTTTTAAAACATGCATTTGACAATAACATGTAAACATTTTAAACAGTACAGTGAATTGTTTCACAGTTATAGCAATTTTTCTAAACATTTTTATCGTTATGCTCAAAGCTCTCTGCACAGCTGGGCCAGGGAAGATAAATGCGGCTGCACGGATGGGGTAGAATGTGAAACTTAAAGCTTGGAAAAGGGAAAGAAAATAGTTTATAGTAGATTGGTTTCCACTGGGTTTTTTTCTTATTTTGGGGGGAAATAAAGTAATTAACTAATTAATTTTTATTTTCTGTTACTGTCACTGATTTTTTCTCTCTGTTACTCTCACTGTTTAAAAAACATCTATTCTCATCCTTTTTTGTGACTTTCAGAAATACAAAGTTTCAACGTCGTTCTCCAGTGAGCCTTTAATGGAAGTAGAAAGAGCAGCAGCTCGTAAGTTGGCGATGGTTTTATGATGTTGTTTTGTACAATGTAGCTGCAAAGAAAATAAAGTGAACTATAGAATGTTTAAACCATCATTTGGTGTTGATCCCTACTACTTAGTACTTCCTCAGAATTATGTGTTTACCATTCTAAAATTTAGAACAACTAATAATAACTTGCCAGTAAATAAACTGCGCTACGATAATATACCCAGAAGTGAAAGAAATTGCGAAAAGTGTAGCGTACATGATGTGGCAGATGAGTTCCATTATTTGTTTGTCTGTCCCTTCTTTAATACTGAAAGAAATACATATCTTCCACGGTACTTTTTTGTGCGACCAAATGCGTATAAATTTAATGCTTTGTTTTCCTCAAAAAATAAGAAACTTTTGATTAAACTTAAGCACTTTGTTACAGTTATATTCTTATAAACATTTCTTTTCGATGATTTGTATGGACAAAATGTAACATGTTTGTTTGTTTTTTGTAATATGGTATAGGTATATTTGTCCTAGTTATTTCCTTGTCGTTCATAATATAGACATCACTCTGTTTTGATGTTCGATTGTTTAACTATATGTGTACTTTGTTTTATATTTCTGTGCCCCAAGTGGGTATGAAATAAAACATTTGCCTTGCCTTGCCTTGCCCTATATGATGCAAGCACTTTTGTTTATACGTTAAATATGGTTTTTGTTCACTGTGGGATTAGGACAATCATGCTGTGATATTGCTATCATCTTCTTCTTCTTCTGCATTCCCAGGCCATATGGCCATAATGGGTAAGGTACGTATGTGTCCGTTTTTCAGTTTTCACTGGTCTCCCCGCTGCGTACAGCCAACACATTCCGATTTCGGAGGAACTCAAAGGAGAAAAATTATGTGATTATGTGCTGGGGCCCGTGGTGGCCCCTGGACCCCTGTCTTTCATTTTTTTGTCATTCTGGGGAGATTAAGATTTTTGTGTGAAAAAAAGCAGGCGAATGTGCCAATAAGTCAAAAAGATAGTAGGGAAAAGGCAGATTCAAAGACTGTGGCAGATTAAAGGAAGTTACAAGCACAGAACTTCCAGAAGGTGGGGGAACTATTTCTACGAAAGACCCCCCCGGTATCCCCACAGGGACTTGTATTCTAAAAGTTACTAATAGCTGATTTGATAGTTCACTACTTCCTGCTTTGTGTAACAAAAGTTTTGATTTATATATATATATACTGATATAGTTTGGTGTAACTTGTGTTTGGATATATATGGAAATGTGTGTATGTGTGTTTGTGTACACGTGCTTGCATGTATCCTTATTTTTGTGCTTGAATGTTTTCAGCATTGTTTGGCATTGTGACGTACGGAACTCACATCAATGGATACACCTACAATGACTCTGGTGAAATGCTGATGTGGCTGGGCAAGAGAGACACCAAGAAAAGCACTTATCCTGGCTTGTACGACAACCTGGTGAGTCGGCTAGTATAAGATCAAATCATATCACATCCTTTAGGTTTTACTGTTAGGTCCACCAGTCATTAACCCTTTTGCTGTTGATGTCACATTTCTGCACCACACTGATTTAACATCCAAGTCACTAAAAGGCATTAAATTAGGATTTGCGCTGATCTCAGATTATGTGACTCGAACAAGCCGGGTGTAGCTGCGAATTGGGATTTGGATTGAACAGCGTGGGAGCGACGCTAATGTACGACTCAGAAGATGGGACAGCAGAAAAATTATTACAAAAAAATTAGGATTTGCCATCCGATGGCCTTGTGTTTGTTCATTTTGGGAGATAAAGAAAGGCCTTATTTGATACATGTTGATGGGGGATTCACAGTATTGCAGACGCCAACTTTTCTTGACCTACCTATTACTATTACCTAAGTTTAACATATTTTTTTGTTTGAAAAATCATCTTAGACTGGTGGAAAAAGGATTAAAAGTCACCAGTCACCTCGAGACTAACCATGTGACAATTGTAAAACAAAGTTAAGAAAAAAAAAAAAATTCCCAAAACAATGTATTTTACCTTCAACGAAGATCAATAGCCCTGGCTCATATAACATTTTGAAAACAAGATTAAAATTGTTGCAGAACAACTTGGAAACAACTTTCCTCTAAAAAAAAAGAAAAGAAAAGTGTAGCCTTAAAGATCCACCAGATCACGTGTCAAAATCACGTGGGTTTCACGGGTTTTCCCTTTTATACATAGCTGGTAAGAAATCTTGTTTTGACCAGGTTTGGATCCCATAAAAATGCCCCCAAATTCAAAGCGAAACATCATTTTAAAGAGAAGCCTCAATTTGAAATTGGAGGCATGTGCATGTGGGTCACAGCTACCCAGAAAAAACCAAGGGACTTAATCGTGGTGCGTCAGTGTGTCTTAAGCCTCCAACCATAGATCTTACGAGGATCTTTGCAAACCATAGAAGCCAGTTGTGTTTTTTTCAGAGATTTGTTAAAAAGCCATCTTTTCTATAGCCTAGTATTTGTGAGTGTGTGTGTGCGTGATTGTGTGAGCACACATATTTACAGGCATGAAAACATCTCCGTTTTCTCCGCCTTCTCCGCCTAATTTTTTTCCGAAATCGACCAATCTCCGCCTATAAAAAAATCTCCACCTAAAAAAAATAAATTCGAAAATCGAATAAAAACTCGGCATGCTGGGTCTTTAAATGGCATGATCATCATTTCATGCCTTCTCCTCCTCCTGACGTCATCACTTTCAAAATGGCGTCTGAAGAGCAAGCCGTGCACGAAGAATGGGTGAAAAAGAAGAAGAAATATCAGGCATGAAAACAGCTCCGCTGCTAACAAATTAGCCCCCCCCCCCCCCCCCCCCCCCCCCGCTGAACAAAAGTTCTGACGTCAGTTATTTGTGCCGGAAAATGTTTTTGGTAGCAGTCGCCTCCCACGCTCAACAAAACTTCTGACGTCAGCTGTCAGCTGAAAATCCGGGTGGAAGGATTTCTTGGCTGAAAAAATCTCCTCTTTTTGGGGGAACAGTAGTTTTCATGCCTGTATTTAGTGTGTGTGTGTGTGCATGCATACTTCACTGCTTGTGTATGTACTGTACATGTGTGTGCACAGTGTGCGGGAGGTTTGGCGGCAGGGCTGGGGGTGAAGGAGTGTGCGTGGAAGGAGTGTCAGGAGGAGGCCTCCATCGACGATGAAATCCTAGAGGACCTCAAGGCTGTGGGCACTGTCAGGTCAGTCTGTAGAGATAGATACCTGCTACTGTACCTGTTTTGGAAAATATGACAATCTGTCGCAGTGTTCCGAAAATATTTCCTGCTGCCTGTTCCGCTGGATCAAAGGTTGATTGAAGGGATTGAAGTTTTGCACGCGTTTGTTTCAGACTGCGTCTTAGACAGGTAAAGCACTGAAGTTTTGTTACACATTGGGCAGTAATGTTTGTACAAAATGATGAGATTGTTACACTTCTAATTTTGAAGAGAATATAATGCGCCCCTTATTATATAAGGCACACTCCCCCAAATTTTACACAGAACTCAGATTTCATTATATTTTCTTACTATATTATCAATCATATTATAACGCGCAGGGGTCTGTCTCAGTCTGGGGGAAAAAAAAGTAGTCCCGAAAAATATGGTAATGTATCTTTGTCCAGTTACATTCTGGAAGACGAGAGGGGTGTGATGCCAGAGTGTGAGTTCATCTTCGACCTGGAGCTGCCTCAGGACTTCGAGCCCATTAACGCAGACGGGGAGGTGGAGAGCTTCGAACTGGTCTCCATCAGCAAAGTAAGTGTTTCTGTGTGTAGGTATGAGGTGGCATTATTTTCTGGACTCTGTGAAATTTTTGTGCTGCTCTTATTGGCCACTGCAACTAGGGCTATTAACGCCCTTGACGGCAAGAGTTAAAGACCCCCCCCCCCCCACACATCACGTGTCACATTCCCTCTTATACTAGGAAGATTTCTTAAGATTCCTTTCTACAGTGGAATCCGTTTTAATTGGCCATCGGATAATCGGCCAAAGCCGCTTAATCGGCCAATTTCCTCTGGAACGGAATTTTTTCTTCTTAAGCATGTGTTGTTTTGTTCGTTTTTACGGCCAAAGCTGAAATCTTCAATTTCGCTTTATTGGCCACTTTTTCTCTTTAATTTTTCCTCTTTACCCCTTTTTGAGAGGGAGAACAACAGAGGCAGACAAACTGACAACACGCTTTTGACGTTTACATGGTTGAGTGTGAAGTTGGAAGGTGAGCTGTTGTCAATTGAAAGACCCTGCATGGCGTTGAAATCACTCAAGAAAACAAAATCATTGTCTTTTACTCGTGCGTCTGTCAAGTTGTAGGATTAATAAACACACACACGCACACACACATCACAAAAATGGAAAGAATTTGAATTTGAACTGCAACATTTAATTTTGACGTCATTGCTTTTGACTTGCATAATTGCGTCATACAGTATCTCGATGTTCGTTTTATCGGCTGATTCGCTTTATCGTCCATATTTTTCCTGGTCCCAAAAGTGGCCGATTAAGCGGATTCCACTGTAGCTATAAGAGGGAAAACACGTAAAAGCCGTGATTTTGACACATGACGTGCAGGGTTTTTAAGCCCTTGTTGATCAGTATCCAAAAGGGCATTCACTCTTGCAAAAGGCAGCCATTTAGTGGCCTCAAATAGGGTTATTGCGAGGGTTATTCCCTTGTTTGGTCAGTATTCAACCATCTTCCCCCACCCACCAAGGGCAGTCACTCTAGCAAAAGGTGTTCTTTGCAGTGTCCAGTACGGAGAACATGTCGCCACTGGTGCAGTGCAGTGACACCCATTTTTTTTGGGGGGAAGGGGGTGGTAGCGGGGGGGGGGGTGTTGGACTCACAAACCTAGCTATCAGTTCGGTTCATGCCAGGCAGCATGGGGGAGGGGGTTAGACTCACAAACCTAGCTATCAATTTGGTTCATGCCAGGCAGCAGAAATCACCCTGTTCTGGTGATTTACCTTTGGGGTTTTTTCAGGTGAAAGAGATGATAGCGCAGGACATCTTTAAACCCAACTGTGCCTTCATCATCCTGGATTTCCTCATCCGTCATGGTTTCATCACTGCAGATGATGGTATGTTGGATTTTGTTTGCTTTGAGTTTTTCTTCTACTTCAATCACTCGGACAGTCTCCTGTTATATGAGCGCAGATGCGTCATGCTGCCGTTATCATGGGTGCTACTACCTTCCGTATAAACGGAAATCCGTAAATTAAGTTTCTTGCTGAGACGGAAATTCTGTATTTTTAAAATTTTGTCCAAAAAAAAAAAGTTGATCTGTTAACTGTGGTTGGGGGCATTTTGAATCTGGGTCTTCCAACCACCGGAAGTGAAAATACAAACAAAAAAATGGCGTCCGAGTCATATTCACACATACTTATTTGAATTAAATTCAACATTATCAGCATGAATTTTGTGTCATGAAAGCTACAAACTTCACAGAAAGGTAAGTTACGACTATATTTCAATTCACCAAATAATATTTATTATGTTAAGCGTATGAATATGTTAAAAATGTTGCTTAGAAAAACTCAATTGAGTCATGTTTGGATCCACTGACATCGTATTTCACTTATGATCTAATTATTATCTTCTATTTGAACAGCTTTATAACTTTATAGTTGTGTTTCTGAAATGTCAGTACAAATCTTAGTCATGAATATATGATTTTAACCATAGATCTTTTGTATTTCTTATAAAAAGGTAATGTGACTTGTCATGTCTCAGCAACTTAGACAGTCACTTTACAAAATGTCAACTGTCGTCTGCCAACAGAACTATGATATCAAATCGTAATCTGTTCCTCACCCATTCCCAGATTGCAGGAGAGCTATGGAAATGATCTCTGCATTTGCATTTTTGCTTCAGCTGCCCCTGTACCCTGCCAGACCCCGGCCTTTCAGTATTTTGCATTTTTGCTTCAGCCCCAGACCCCGGCCTTTCAGTATTTTTCATTTTTGGGAGTAGCACCCATGCGTTATGCACCTAACTAATAGTCAGACCCAGCATGCCCGTCTTCGGCTGGAGAAAGTACTTGTAAGAATTTCTAGAGCAAAGGCAGGAGAATGGACCAGTAAGGCAGAAAGATAGTAGATGACAGTAAGCAAGGGGGAAAAGCAGAGCCAAAGAGAGTGACAGATTAGAGGACGTTACAATTACAGGCGCAGAAGGTGGGGGAACTATTTGTATGAAAGACCTTCCGGTTTTGTTTGAGTTAATTTGAAATAATTAAATTTGTGTTTGTATAGTGTAGGTGTGTTTCTGTGTGTGTGAGTATGAATGTTGTGGTGTGTGTATGTGTGTGTGTGCGTGCGTGTATCAGACCTGTGTACCCATAAGATTTCACCATATTTTGTACACAGTTCTGACCAAAATATGATAAATATGGTACATGGGGAAAAAATATGGTGAATTGTGAAAAAAAATCTGACTAGTATCATTTCTGTACATTGCCTGATTCACAGGGTTCGTACGCCCCTTGAGAACCCTTGAAAACCCTTGAGATTTCAACTTGCCAAAATGATTCTTGAAAACCCTTGAAAAATGGCATTTTGGCCCCTGTCCCTTGAAAATCCCTTGAAAAATTGAAAATCACGCTTCCAAAGTCATTTCTGCGCAAAATCATCAGAACTGACGAGTTTGAAAGCCGAGAACAACATCGCGAAGAAATTTACATTTTCGTTCTCGAAGATTCGCTACGTTGTCTGCTACAACCAAAGGGAGACAATTTTTGTCGGAGTCAGTTATGGTTCTTGTTTGGGCATACGCAAACCGAATATCCGCCTGTGAAAACAAGCGCGTTTTCGTGGAAAGAAGTCGTCATGCCGAAGGGAAAATGTATTTTTTGCCCACTGTGGCTAGATAAGGAGGAGTATAAGGCTTGGATCGCCGAGTGCAAGGACAACAAGTATGCATGTTTCTGCAAATTGTGCAAGAAGATCGTCGATGTTCGTGGGATGGGTGAAGCTGCACTTCAAAGCCACGTTAAAGGAAAGAAACATGTGGAATTACAAAAAGCAAGCAAACCGGTTGCAACGCTCACAGATTTCATGTGTGCTGGTAGCAGTTCGTCAACAACACCGGCTGGAAAAAGTATTGGCCAGACACTTGCAGCAAATGGCAATTTCCTAACCAAAGCTGCCCCTTGAGAAATTAGAAAATCCCCTTGAAAACCCCTTGAAAAACCCTTGATTTTTTCCTCTGTTTGAGAGTATGAACCCTGGATTCAGGAAACTGGTGCACTGTGTGTGTGTGTGTGTGTGTGTGTGTGTGTGTGTGTGTGTGTGTGTGTGTGTGTGTTGCTTGTAAATATTAATGGATGACACTTTTGTCATAGTATTTGTATAAGTTATAAAAATCTATGCATGTTTGCACTCAGGTGTTTTTTAAAACTTTCCTGTTGGAGTACTCCTGTTTTGTGAAAAATACACTTATTTTGGATTTTGAATACACAAAGCCCGATTTCAGAGTAAACAGGTCTGGTGTATGTGTCTGTGTGCAAGATGGTGCTTTTACTAAAGCCAGTGTACATGCAGTTTTAGCTAGAGTGAAAACTACAATGCCCAATTTGTATACATGTTTATGTTCTGTTTTTGGAGTTTTAAGAAAAAGAGGTCCAATGCTTGTTTTCAGAGCCAGACTACTGCTTCATGGTGGAGCAGACACACACGTCCGTGCAGTCGTTATTCTCCTCTTACTTCTCGTCGTGACGTCTTCCTTCGGTGTTGTGAACTGCAGCAGTCTTTGGCTATGGTGTTGAGACATGCTCACAAGACAAATGCTCACAGGACACTTGCTCACAGGACACTTGCTCACAGGACACTTGCTCACAAGACACTTGCTCACAAGACAATTGCTCACAACCTTAACCCTTTCATCGCCTCTTGGCACCACAATTTGTTACCCAAGTCGCTAAAAAGTATCAAATGAGGATCTGTTACTCAATGATCTTATGTTCTTACTTTTGGGAGGGAAGGATACACCCTATTTTATGCATGTCACAGAGGAATCCCCAATATTGCAGAAGAAATCTTTTCTGCATTCAGGTAAGTTTCATGGATAATTTTGGCTGGAAAATGGCTGGTGTTGAAAGGGTTAAGACAATTGCTCACAAAGGAAAACAACAAGTGAAGTGATTGTGTATGTATGTGCATAGCGCGTATGTATGTGTTATGGGTGAAACTCCAATCTCTGAGACAGAGACAGAGAGAGAAACAGAGAGAGAGAGGGGAACAAACGGATAGACAGATAGACAGAACGTGTACCATATTTTTCGGATCATTAGGCGCTGCTGTGTATAAGGCGAATATGGCAATTTTCAAGGAAAAGATTAAAGTAAAAGGCGCCCTCATTTATAAGGCGATGCACACCTCGCAAAAGAAAGTCGAAGTTTGAAGCCCGTACACGTCCTGTAAACGCTTACCGACCGCCATTACTGCTGTCATAAACGAGAGTTGGCTCCCTTCTCAAATAATCGAACTTCCGTTTTTGCGACTTCCGGTTGTTGTGTTTGGACGTTTTTTCCTGCGAAAACTGGTAGAATGATGGCATTTTAAGCTCTACAACAATGCTTTTTACATCCAATGAAGGGTTATGGCATCTGTTGGACGGTATCTCGGACGATGATAGGGATTTTGAAGCATTTTAACGTGAGTATTCGTCGTATCGGCGACTCGTTACCACTTTCGATGTTGTGACTCACAGTAGACTGTACTGAGTACGGCAATCGTTGCCTCTCTTCTCACGATTTTGTTCACTAATAGGGCGCCCTCGTTTATTACTATATTAGGCGCATAGGTCAAAATTGACGGAAAAAAAATCGCCTTATAGTCCGAAAATTATGGTAGTTATGTGAATTGGATGGAATGTACATTATGAATGCAAGTAGGAAGGTGACTGGTGGAGAGAGAGACAGAGAGAGACACGGAGAGAGAGAGACAGAGTGAGGGGGGAGGGGGAAGGAAGATGGGGGAAGGGGGGGGGTGAGCATGATTGAAAGTGTGCATGTAGTTATTGTTTTCTTATTCCATGGATGCTCCTTGCAGGATGTCCTGAATTGCAGGATTTTTAAATTGCCTAGATCCGGTGTCGCCGGATTATGAGAATTTGAGAAGCAACAATTTCCCTGCACACATTTGTTCAATATTAGCATTTGCTATATTCAAAGAAATATAGCACATGTACTGGTCTAGAGGGGTAAAAAAAAAAAAAGCAGTAAATGTGTGTGCGTTGCCCCTTCGCTCCGCCGGGGCCGCCCCCTTGCAAGATTTTTGAAATTTCCCAGGAGCACCCATTTTATTCACAACACTTCATGTAATAAAATGTTGTCTTGTGAGCATTTGTCATCTTTTTCGTTAAAGTTGTGAGCAAGTGTCTTGTGAGCAAATGTCTTGTGAGCAAATGTCTTTGTGAGCAAGTGTCTTGTGAGCAAGTGTCTTGTGAGCAAATGTCTTGTGAGCAAATGTCTTGTGAGCAAGTGTCTTGTGAGCAAATGTCTTGTGAGCAAGTGTCTTGTGAGCAAGTGTCTTGTGAGCAAGTGTCTTGTGAGCAAGTGTCTTGTGAGCAAGTGTCTTGTGAGCAAGTGTCTTGTGAGCAAATGTCTTGTGAGCAAGTGTCTTGTAAGCAAATGTCTTGTGAGCAAATGTCTTGTGAGCAAGTGTCTTGTGAGCAAATGTCTTGTGAGCAAGTGTCTTGTGAGCAAGTGTCTTGTGAGCAAGTGTCTTGTGAGCATATGTCTCCAAATCATTTGTCCATTGGTGGTTTCCATTGCTCATCATCATCATCGACCCACACAGAGAACCACCTATTCATTGGCTGCTGTCGGCACTTGCTGTCTGCGGAGGTAGAGACTGCATTAAAGAATCGTCGCTTGTATTTTTCCTGTTAAACTTCATTGGACTTGAGAGAATACGATCATGCATTGCTAAACTTCACTTGTTAGCGAGTTTGTTTACTCTCTCTTCTTGTTTTTAGTTCATCTTGCTTGTTCTTTCATTATTCTGGATGATTTACACGGGTGCTACTCTTTCAGTTTTACACTGATTTCAGTATTTTTAATTTGACCAGAAACTGAATTTCGGGTGTGTTTTTAACAAGAGAGCAGCCCTGCTCCAGCTTTGGAAGGCTGTGATGTGTTGCATTAGTTGTAGAGGCAGTATGAGGAGGTGCTCTTTCAAGGATGCCTCTCCCCCCGGCGGGCTTCCACCTATCATGGTGGGGGGGCTTACGGAGAGTAGCCCAGCAGCCTGTGGTCCTAGGAGGCGGGCAACGGCTTAGGCTGGTTTATGTGGTTAGGGCCCTCCCGTGGGGATACCGGGGGGTCTTTCAGCAGAAATAGTTCCCCCTTCTTCTGGAAGTTCTATGCTAGTAACTTCCCCTACTCTGTCACTCTCTTTGACTCTGCCTTTTCTCTTCTTTTTGCTTTCTGGCGTCTACTTTTTTCTGCCTTATTGGTCCATTCACCTGCATTTTTTCTATAAAACCCTTCCACGCTTTTCCTTTTTACAATTTATGACATGCCAGTTGTTGTTTTTTATTGTACACTGGCGTCCACGCGTGATAATTGCGCACTTGAGTGGGCACCTGTTGTCCATTCTGCAGTGCATACTTGCTTATATAGCCTTTTTATGTATTTTAGCTTACTAGTATGTATTTGTTATCCTTTTTTACTGTTTTTTTAACCTGGATCCGATAAATGAGAGTAGCGTGGCTCCACGTTTCCAGCACTGTGTGGACTTATGTGCTATAGGGTATAATGATGGAAGTGTCATGTTATGAATTGTACTACATTTTTTGTTTGCAGGTTTTGTACGTTGTTAAGATTCATGGATTTGTGTTTTGCTATACGTGGTAGAACTTTATGCGGTGACAGTCCTGAGATAACCATAGCTGTTGACGGGACTATAACAAACTAACTAACTATAACAGACTAACTAACTAAGGATGCCTCCATATCTGACCCCATGAACTTGCCCATCACTGACAACTTTGACTTGAACATGCATAGGGCATAAACAACATGAAATAGAAACTTACAACTCACAGCTGTTCCCCCCCCACACAAAATCAAGCTGTTAAAAGACAATCTAAAATTCTTAGATTAAAACCTGCACCAACTGACCAAGCATTTGTCTGTATGTTTTTCATTGTATTTGTAACATATTTCTTCGAGCTTCCATCAGATTTATGGTAAAAACTTATTTTTGTTGAGCAGTATCATGCAACATATTTAGTAGAAAATGTTCTCGAATAATACTCTTAGCATCGCAAACAAATAAATTTGCCCATGAGTGAAAATCTAGTGATATTCACTGAATACAACTAATTTAGTCACATACTACAACATATTCTTGACTGTTATATGAAAAGTTACTTATGGTAAACTGAAGTTGGCTTGAAAAAAACTTATGAAAATATAGATCAATTAAATGTTCCTCCCGAAACAGCTGTGAACTGATGTCACATGATTGACGAAAGTACTAAAGAATTTTAAAGACATGTGTAATGTGGCTGTATAGCTTTGCGACTTCTTTTTCTTTTACTTTTAGTTTTGTACGTAATACATGTCTTGAGTATACTTTTTCATTTCCTACCAATTTGTTTTTTCGAAATTGATTCTATGACAACAGAACCATCAACAGGATTCTAGCAGTTGTTCCATGAAAGAAGAAGAAGATGATGCTGATGCTTAGGATTTGTGCGAATGTGTCGTTAGATACATGCTCTGCATTCTTGTGTCGTTGAAGTGCGAGATGATGGACGGATATTTTTTATTTTTATCCATGTAAAGTGTACAATTTTTATGCGTTGGTGATTATGTTTTTACTGCTGATAGTTTTACTGTAAGAGAGACCAGCATGAAAGAAAATCGGATGACTTTAAACAGACATAGCATTTTTTTTTAATAGGTTTTTTTTTTTTTCTTCTTAACTGATGTGTACTGCATAACAATAGTAATACAATGCAGTTGATTTGTAGTAGGGTGCATGTAACCAGCTCTTCCTTTACACGTTTGATGTATTTATCCACCTTAATTTCCCTCTTTGCCCTTATAATCTTTGTGTCATGTTCGAACTCCTGAACCATGTCAACTTTCAGCTGTCTCCTTCTTATTCTGCAGCCTCTCCCAAACCTGTTCTCCCTCCTTCTTTCTTTTCACATCTTTATCAGTTCTCTTGTTCTTACTGACCCTCCTCCGAAATCGGAATGTGTCGGCTGTACGCAGCGGGGAGACCAGTGAAAACTGAAAACCGGACACCTTACCCAGTATGGCCACATGGCCTGGGAACGCAGAAGAAGAAGTTTTTACTGACCTCTGTAATGCTATCTACTTTCTATCGCTACTGTTTTTGAGGGAAAGAGACATGCTGTTATGAAATGAAAAATGTTCTTGAATATTTGTAAAGAAATATGTTTGGTGAAGAAAATATTACCGATAAAGCAATACAGATTGTGGAGTCAAGATTCTAACTTTGGTTTGTATGTTTGCTTGCAGAATTTGACAAGTTTGAGTATGCATGGAAGTTGTTACGGGTTACCTGTGCATGGACAAGTGACATTTTAATTGCTGCATAATTACCTTGGATGATTTGTAAAACACACAAACACAAAGAAAACGTATCAATACAAAGCTAACCCAGTCAGACCAGACAGTAAATAGAGAAATGACATCAAATCACTTTTTTTTTTCTCCCAATATTTTGTGAAATTTATTAGAGAAAAGGGCAGTCGATAGACACACATATTTTGTTAGTGCTGTAGCAAACAGTCATAATAACGATAGTAAAAAAACAGATATGGCAACACCAGTTGTGTGTTTGGCTAACTCTGGGAAGCATTCGCGCGGTGTATCATCATTGGCCTGTGGAAGTGGTACATACAAGGCAGCAGTTGAACAAGATCATTGTAGCAAAATAACAATATCAAAATGGCTGCTACTGTAACGGCACAGCCACCACAACTATATGTAAACATGTCCTCTTGATAAAGCGGTCTTGCAAGTGTAGAGATATATACTACAAATTAATTAAACGGTGGAACAAAGTTAACTTATCTACAGTGGAATCCGCTTAATCGGCCACTTTTGGTTGCTTGGAAAATATGGCCGATAAAGCGAAAATGTCTTTTTATGAAACGAACATCGAGATTCTGTATGACGCAATTATGCTAGTCAAAAGCATTGACGTTTAAAATTAAATGTTGCATTCAAATTCAAATTTCTTCCCTTTTTGTGATGTAGTTGTGTGTGTTGTTTATATCGATGGACAGAAGCACGAGTTAAAGACAATGATTTTGTTCAGGATTGATTTTTGAAGCCATGCAACAAATTTCAATATTCAACAGCCTTGGCTTTGTGATTCACACTCAACATGTAAACACAAAAGCGTGTTCAGTTTGTCTGCTTCTGTTGTTCTCCAGAGTAGAAAGGGGTAAAGAGGAAAACATCCCTAGACTTCAAAAAGTGGCCAATAAAGCGAAATTACCCTTTCGGTTTGGCCGTAAAAACGAACAAATTTGCACAAATTTAAGAAAAAAAAATTCCGTTCCAGAGGAAAATCCCGATTAAGCGATTTCGAAAAAAAGCGGCTTTGGCCGATTTCCGTTTGTAATTAAACGGATTCCACTGTATATCCAATTTTATGAAGAGTGCAAGTTGCTCGACTATATACACCGAGACAAAATGTCTTTTTATGTTCAAGTTGAAAAACTAGTTTTAAAAATTACTTTTATATGATGTATCATAGATTCAAGAATTTCTTTTCTTTTTTCTCATAGTTGTTGCTTGTTCATATCGATGGAAGTCAGACTTAAAGATAATGCAATTCAGGATTCATGTTTGAAGCCTCAACAAATTCGAAATATTCAATTCCCTTGGCTTTGCGATTCATTTTACACACCGACACAAATCCTGACCTTTTCTCTTCTCCTAAAACCAAAAGAGCAGATGATCCAAAGGCTAACATACCCTTGACTTCAATTATACAAACATCTATTTTAAAACTTCCAAAAAGCCAGGAAAAATCGGTCTTAAATTGGAGGGGTCATATTATAATGCAAGGTCGTTTTTACAGTAACACCAACCATTCATGCCCATACAAATTTTTTTGTGTCTTAAATGAGGTCTTTTAACAGAGGGTCTTATAGGGGTTTAACTGTATACATATTTAAGTAAGCTGGTGCAAAATGCAATGTTCACAAACAGGGGAAGGGTTTGCCAGTAAGTGGTTGGTTGTTCAATGATTCCAACAGTGTCAATAATCCTGGAGAAAAAACACACCCAAATTGTTGAAAACGAAATACATGACTTTCTGCAATGTATGTGTGACCTGTTAGGTAAGTTTTACAAAACAAGGACATTGAGTTGAAGGATGGTTAATTAGAAGAACAATTGTATTGAAATAGCAAATTATACGTTTTCGGGGAAAGCAGTGGGTAGAGGGGGGAAGGAAGTTATGGAAGGTAAACTTTACATTAAAAAACGTGAACGTTCAGTCTAACAAAGAACATTTGATAAATTATGTTGTGTGCATACATAACACATTTCTAAATCATCACAGACAAAAAAGTATATGAAATCCACTATTAAAGCATTAAGTTCAGTGAATAACTGAATATTCATCAAAGCAAGGGCAATTTGATTTTATGGCAATGGAAGAAGGGTAAAATAGATTTCAGTTCATCACAGAGTACTCATATCAAAACATCAGGAGCTAAAATAGAGAAAAACATGTCATCATTGAAAAGCAAACAATTTATACTGTGGCCAAAGCAACTGAAATGAATAATGTCGGCTTATCCCACAATGACATACAGTGAATAAGAGCTGCATTTTTTATAGTCACAAACTCGACTTAAAAAGAACAAAATATTGATTATTTTGTTACTTTTATGATATCGGCAATATCACAGAAATAGGAACCTACTCTTTTAAAAAAACAACGTATGCTCTGATAGTTTAAATATTCAAGGGGGAAAAAAGGGAGACAAAAATTCCAATCACGATCAAACAACAAAAGTATGTGCGTCACAAGTTTTCACGCACACACAGAACAGTATGTACAGAGTTAATTTGTGCAGAGAAAGGAAGAAGAAAAGGAAAAGGAATTTGGTAAGGGTGAATCACATTACCCAAAGACCGGGCCATTGACCACAATGGATGGACTGACTGTACACAGAGGGGGCAGGTGGGCTTTGTCGTTCATTAGCACCAGGCATCAGTGACTGGGGGGCCCCATTTGAGCCAGACTCTTCTGACACGACAGGGTTGGACGGAATTCGTTGGCCGCAGATCGTTTTATTCTAAGCGCACGCTCTCTTTTCATAATTGTCTAATTGTCGCAGGCATGCTTTTGTTTTAAAATTCTCATCCGAATATACCTCCTGCGAATCCATTTTGTTATATTACTACCTTGATAAGATAGATACTCTGGAGTGTAAATTTTTAAAAATGGCCAAGTAAAGATCTGCTGTAGCAAAAGTTGTTTGCAGCAAAGTAAAAAATAGCTGCTCTTCATGAGCTACCTACTACATAGCTAAGTTATGCCCAGAACATCTTTGTTGTAATCTGACATTCTGCGATTAAACATGGCAAACAACAAAGCTAAAACATACTTTTTTGTAGGCTTGGAACCATCTATGATATATACACAACCAGTGATCAGATGAATATGTTACCCAGTATAGGCTTTTCCGCCTTTTTTTGTAAATTGCAATGGCAATCTTTCAACAGTTTACTTTTTTCCATTTTTTAAAAATTTAGTTACCGGTATT
>CM065687.1:35852570-35860070 GCA_017654935.2 Phymorhynchus buccinoides | reverse complement strand
CATTCATTGGGTGATAACTGAACCCTTCAAAATATTTCATTTACAATTTGGAACAGTGGGCGTGTGTGTGTGTGTGTGTGTGTGTGTGTGTGTGTGTGTGTGTGTGTGTGTGTGTGTGTGTGTGGTGTGTGTGTGTGTGTGTGTAAGACAGGCATTCAAACAACAACAAGGAAAAGACATTGGGTGATTTCAGAAATAACATTCAAACAACAACAAGAATGGCGTTACTCAACAGGACCGCTCGTACATAAGCGATTCTGTGCAGCGGTTCACGAGTTATCATCCTTATAATGTTCTTTGAATGATAGCCTAACCCTTCCACAAAGTTCATCATTTTTCATACTCGATACGATTATATATGAGCTTCAAATGATAATAATAATAATGACAATTTATATAGCGCTTATTCTCCTTACGGGGCTCTAAGTGCTTCACAAAGAAGTTACAAATCTGAGCCCACACACACACCAAAAAAACCACCCACACTTATCGAAGGAACAACTCGAAACGAAATGATGTATATATAGCCACGAATAACATCTGAAGTAGGCCTAATTTCTGTGTAGTATATCTACGTAGGCCTACGTACGTAGTTCAAAAGTCATTGCCCGAACACATAAATGCTACCCCCACCCCTTAAATCAAAGCAAAACAAACAAACGATGTAAGATCTATTCCACAAAACATATAACTTTGGGGTGATTTTATGGAGCGGTTCATAGATTTACCCCTCAGAAAGATTGAATAAAGAAAAGGAACAGGAGAAACGAACTATAAAACCCCGAACCCCCACCGCTCCACAAGAATTTCCCGAACACATAAATGCTTATTGGGTGATATATACCCCCATTTATATAATATAATCAATACTACCTTTACTTGTGGCGGTGCCATAGCCGATGAAGTTTAACCGAGGCGTGGTCACCGCTACAGCTATCTGTATTAATTTAAAAAAATCGGGACTTAACTGGTTTCGTACTGCCTCCGGGCATTGCCTCCAGTATTGCTCCCACCATATTTGTATTTACAAATGTCCCATGTGTGTCTGATTCAGACCAAGAGGACGTAAAACACCATTTTCGCTATACTCCCATCCCTTAAATCAAAACAAAACAAGCAAACGATGTATTAGGTTAGGTGTTATGTACTTTATAGTCACAGAGGCGTCTCTGTGACATTCGGATTGCTCCCACCTGGAGAGCACATCGCAGCCAGAGGCGCGCCACCCATTTTTTTGTATGCATGCAGTTTTCGTGTGACTGATGAGGAAGGAAAGGGATGGGGGGGAGTAAATAGCAACTTTTTCGTTGCCACTGGGTTTAACGTGTGCTAAGTGCATGGGCACATGGGACCTCGGTTTATCGTCTCATCCGAAAGACTCTACGTTCAGACCGTAAGGCATATATAGTGCAAAATGAGAGGAAAAATCCCCTGTACCCAGGTTCGAACTCGGTTTACTTGACACAAACAAACTATAACCCCGACCAATCACAAATACCCCCACCGCTCCACAAAGAGGCGTTGGGCTAACCTAAACCAGCCCAGAAGGTCATTATGAAGAGATAAGCCTGGTTGTTGCAGGCGGGCCAGGACTTGGGCCCATTGTCTGTGTGACCCCCCATCAGTGCCAGACAATACAAGCGATGCCCTCGTTAAGACGGAGCTACAAGGGCATCAAAAGGGCCAGCCACACGTCAGCTAAAATCGCACGACTGTAGGATACGATTCGATCATGCGATTTCGAAGCGCGCGAATCACACTTGTTCTTGGAGACCGCGCGATCGAATCGTATCGTACAGTCGTACGATTTTGGTGGACGTGTGGCTGGCCCTTAAGATCCTAGTGTCGTTGCCAGGTCGTTTTAAAAACACCCAATTAAGAAAAAAACGACGTTTAAACCTCCTCCGAAATCAAAATGTGTGTCGGTTGAATGTAGTGGGGAGACCAGTGAAAACTGAAAGCCGGACACAGACGTACCTCACCCATTATGGCAATATGACCTGGGAACGCAGAAGAAGAAAACGAAAAAGAAAACGACGTTTAAATAATTCAAGTTAATCCCGGCGCTAAGCTGCATTAGAATTCTATGCATTCTCTTTTGAGGACAATTCTGTAAACATTAAAAACAAAAACTATGATAAACCCATACACAACCATCCACCCCTTGATCCCCCCCCAAACAACAACAAAAACAAACGCACAAACAAAAACGTCGAAATGATAATTAGAAAACACTGAGAGGCAAAGCCTTCAAGGCTCACTCGAACGGGCACATGTGGGACAACAACAAACAAACATTGGGGGGTGTCTAAAGTACAAGATTGCCAATTAAATTTTAAAGTACAAATGAAACTATCGTTAATGGATACAACGGAAGAAAAAAAGTGTCCGTGCCGAGTAATCGAACCTCGGAACCATTGGCATGACAGACAGACACTACCAATGAGCTATCGAGGCTTTCAGTGTTGATGAGTTTCTTAACTCATGTTGCCTGTTGAATACTCTCTAACCCACTAATCTAACATGTTATCTGTTTGTTATAAAAAAATTATGTTTACAGTGTTGTTTTAAGTATTTAATTATTCAAATCATCATTGTTTGAAAGCTTGCATAAACATCTATGTGTATGCAAAGTTTGAACAATGTACGCCTTCTATTTCCTGAGAAAATGCTAACGTTAAAGTTGGAGATTAGACCATGGACGCAACATACACACACATACACAACCGAACAACAATCATACTATAGACTCACTTCGTGTTAACTTCGTTAACACGAGTGAGCCAATAACGTAGCTTTACGGCAAAACTTTCAATTCTTCGTAGAAAAACAAAAGACTGCGTATCTTTCGTAATTCCGAAAGCATTGACATCAATTTTGAAAAGCAGATACACATCTGTATTGCTAAAAAATTCGGGACTTTCCTGGTGTTGCACTGCCACCGGGCATTGCCTCCAGGATCGTTCCCACCATCTTTATATCTACTAATGTCCCATATGCGTCTGTTCCAGACCGGAGGACATTAAGCAGAATTCCATCATAAAAAATGGGTTGTTCGTGAGTGAAAATAGGGTTTTACGCCTTCTTCGGCCTTTCGGCCATGTGGGGCATTTGTAAATACAAAGATGGTGGGAACAATACTGGAGGCAATGCCCGGAGGCAGTGCTAAACCAGTAAAGTCCCGATTTTTTAATAATACAGATATGTGTAGGGGAAGACGGGGTAAAAAGCGCATGGGCGGGTAAGAAGCCCACCCCAATTATCTCATGAAATAAAGACAATTTCAGTCAAATTTGCCCATGAGACGAATGCTAGACATTAACGCTCGTCTCATGGGCAAAATGAGACAGAAATTTGCTTCATTTCATGAGATAATTGGGGTGGGCTTCTTACCCGCCCATGCGCTTTTTACCCCGTCTTCCCCTAACAGTAACCACGCCTCGGTTAAACCTCATTGGCTATGCCTACGGTACCACCACATCTTGTAATATAGTGCGCAGTAGTAATGGGTTGTTCACATACGCCAGAAGAATATATAGGCCTAGCGCCTACCTTTCTTTGATGGGAGTTATATATTATGTATGCAGAATGACACAACAGATGAAAGACGTCATAGTGTGATCATTATATTTCTCATAGGGGATGGGCGCATGGTTAGAAAACACTGAGAGGCAAAGCCTTCAAGGCTCACTCGAACGGGCACATGTGGGACAACAACAAACAAACATTGGGGGGTGTCTAAAGTACAAGATTGCCAATTAAATTTTAAAGTACAAATGAAACTATCGTTAATGGATACAACGGAAGAAAAAAAGTGTCCGTGCCGAGTAATCGAACCTCGGAACCATTGGCATGACAGACAGACACTACCAATGAGCTATCGAGGCTTTCAGTGTTGATGAGTTTCTTAACTCATGTTGCCTGTTGAATACTCTCTAACCCACTAATCTAACATGTTATCTGTTTGTTATAAAAAAATTATGTTTACAGTTGTTGTTTTAAGTATTTAATTATTCAAATCATCATTGTTTGAAAGCTTGCATAAACATCTATGTGTATGCAAAGTTTGAACAATGTACGCCTTCTATTTCCTGAGAAAATGCTAACGTTAAAGTTTGGAGATTAGACCATGGACGCAACATACACACACATACACAACCGAACAACAATCATACTATAGACTCACTTCGTGTTAACTTCGTTAACACGAGTGAGCCAATAACGTAGCTTTACGGCAAAACTTTCAATTCTTCGTAGAAAAACAAAAGACTGCGTATCTTTCGTAATTCCGAAAGCATTGACATCAATTTTGAAAAGCAGATACACATCTGTATTGCTAAAAATTCGGGACTTTCCTGGTGTTGCACTGCCACCGGGCATTGCCTCCAGGATCGTTCCCACCATCTTTATATCTACTAATGTCCCATATGCGTCTGTTCCAGACCGGAGGACATTAAGCAGAATTCCATCATAAAAAATGGGTTGTTCGTGAGTGAAAATAGGGTTTTACGCCTTCTTCGGCCTTTCGGCCATGTGGGGCATTTGTAAATACAAAGATGGTGGGAACAATACTGGAGGCAATGCCCGGAGGCAGTGCTAAACCAGTAAAGTCCCGATTTTTTAATAATACAGATATGTGTAGGGGAAGACGGGGTAAAAAGCGCATGGGCGGGTAAGAAGCCCACCCCAATTATCTCATGAAATAAAGACAATTTCAGTCAAATTTGCCCATGAGACGAATGCTAGACATTAACGCTCGTCTCATGGGCAAAATGAGACAGAAATTTGCTTCATTTCATGAGATAATTGGGGTGGGCTTCTTACCCGCCCATGCGCTTTTTACCCCGTCTTCCCCTAACAGTAACCACGCCTCGGTTAAACCTCATTGGCTATGCCTACGGTACCACCACATCTTGTAATATAGTGCGCAGTAGTAATGGGTTGTTCACATACGCCAGAAGAATATATAGGCCTAGCGCCTACCTTTCTTTGATGGGAGTTATATATTATGTATGCAGAATGACACAACAGATGAAAGACGTCATAGTGTGATCATTATATTTCTCATAGGGGATGGGCGCATGGGCGGGTAAGAAGCCCACCCCAATTATCTCATGAAATGAAGCAAATTTCACTCTCATTTTGCCCATGAGACGAGCGTTAATGTCTAGCATTCGTCTCATGGGCAAATTTGACTGAAATTGTCTTTATTTCATGAGATAATTGGGGTGGGCTTCTTACCCGCCCATGCGCTTTTTACCCCGTCTTCCCCTACGTGTCCTTCGTCTGACCGTTCTCATTTCAGGACACAGTCAAATCTCTATTTTAAGACTTCCAAAAGGTCGGGTAAATTAAATGAGCAGCTTAGGACGCGCATTTGACCGCCAGGGGGCAGTCAAACCAGTAGGGGCATAGCGCGCGATATTCTTAGTTGGGCGTTGTGTGTGTGTGTGAGAGAGAGAGAGAGAGAGAGAGAGAGAGAGAGAGAGAGAGGGAGGGAGATGAGTCCGTCCCTCTCTCTCTCTCTCAGTCTCTCACTACGCCCAACTAAGAATATCGCGCGCTAAGCCCCTACTGGTTTGACTGCCCCCTGGCGGTCAAATCATCGTCCTAAGTTGATCATTGGAGGGGTCTTATAATTGGAGGGGTCCTATCATTGGAGGGGTCTTACAATTGGAGGGGTCCTGTAATTGAAGGGGTCTTATAGGGGTCCTATAATTCTAGGGGTCCTATAATAGGAGGGTCCTATAATTGGAGGGGTCTTATAATTGGAGGCCTCCCATATGGCTTTGCCGAGAGGACGTAAAACATTAACTCATTGGAGGGGCCGAGAAGACGTAAAACTTTGTATTGGAGGGTACTTATAACAGAGGTCGGTTTCATACATAAATTATAGTAAGATACATTACACCCGTACCCGTGCCAAAAAAATAAAAATCAGTCTTAGACAAATGAATCGCTGCGCGGCAGATAAGTTCCTGAGCGGCTGAACTTGAGCACATGACAGCAGCATGACGCATCTGCGCTCCATCAATGACAAGAAACTGAACATTTGCTACAAAAATTATTACATGATAAATGTATCAAAAATGTGTGGTTGTAACTGACCGGTTGCTACAGATGGTCCTGTCGGCAGACTATAACCGTTGTGACCTTGACCTTGACCTTTCATGTACTAAATCTTTGGAATTACCATAAGCCAATGCATCTGCGTACCAAACTTGAATATCGTAAGTCCAACGATGTAAAAGATATGGGCATAAGAAGACATTTATGATTTCAAGTTCAAACTTAAAGGTCAAGGTCAGCATCATGGTTATTATTTTTGTATGGGACATTTTGTGTACCGCGATGCACCACCACAGTAAATTTGAAGCGATTCCATGCAACAGTTCTTGAGATACAGCCTTGGGGTTTGAACCCCGTGATTCGCACGCACGCACGCACAGACAAATTCATGACCATAGTGTTATAGCCCTTTCATCAGAAAACATTGTGGGGAAAAACACCGCATTGAAATACGTGCAAAAGTTCGCGAGATATTAGTGATTAAGTGTTTAGGGGGTTGAACTCCTTAATCAACATGACCTTGACCTTGAAATAAAACTAAAGCAATCAGTCGATTGGTAATATTCTCTAGAACTTGTATACTAAAAGTGATTGAAATAGACTGAACGGTTTTCAAGAAAACGCGTCCGGACGGACATACGGACGGACGCACGCACGCACGGACGGACGGACGGACGCACGCACGCACGGACGAAACAAAAACAGTACTTCCCGAAGCTTCGCTCGGGAACTCTAATGAGAGGAGGTGTTTTAATGGAGAGTCTTAATAGAGGTTTGTCTGTACTCCCTTTCCATATCAGGAACACACACACACGCACGGCACACACACGCACACATACACACATGTATGCGCACGGATACAGACAGACAGACACACACACACACACACACACACACACACACACACACACACGCACGCGAGTTATGCACACGCGTATGCACGCGCGCGCACCTACATAACCGCTGCACTACACACACACACCACACACACACACACACACACACACACACACACACACACACAGATAGGGGAAGACGGGGTAAAAAGCTCATGGGCGGGTAAGAAGCCCACCCCAATTATCTCATGAAATAAAGACAATTTCAGTCAAATTTGCCCATGAGACGAATGCTAGACATTGACGCTCGTCTCATGGGCAAAATGAAACTGAAATTTGCTTCATTTCATGAGATAATTGGGGTGGGCTTCTTACCCGCCCATGCGCTTTTTACCCCGTCTTCCCCTAGAGACTGACACAGAGACAGAGTAACAGAGAGATGAACAGAGAGGTAGGAGACAGAAAGACATACAGACGAATGGAGAGAGACAGAGAAGAAGACAAGCACAAGCACCTCTTGATTAGATAGATAGATAGATAGATGGTGATCAGTGCAGTTAGGCACATATCAGTACTAAACTAGCCTAATTGTGCA
>CM065687.1:35845070-35850070 GCA_017654935.2 Phymorhynchus buccinoides | reverse complement strand
AACTTTACATACTGACTTGGCACAACAATCACTTATGACCCAAATGTGTGTGTTTCAGGACCCCCGGTTCAACAACGAGGTGGACGTGAAGATGGGCTACAAGACCCGCAGCATCTTCAGCATGCCCATCAAGGACAGCGATGGCCAGGTCATCGGGGTGGCCCAGGCCGTCAACAAGATCGGCGTGTCCGACGAGCCCTTCGACGAGCACGACGAGAAGGTACCTGTAATGGAATGAGCTAGCGATCACTCAAACACACACACACACA
This sequence comes from Phymorhynchus buccinoides, assembly GCA_017654935.2. NCBI lineage: Eukaryota > Metazoa > Mollusca > Gastropoda > Neogastropoda > Raphitomidae > Phymorhynchus > Phymorhynchus buccinoides. Next base: position 35,849,801 of record CM065687.1, on the reverse strand, counting down.
CAACACACACACACACACACACACAAACACACCACCACACACACACACACACACACACACACACACACACACACACAAACACAGTTTCACACTCTTTTTGTGTGATTTATTTATTACTTCTATAGTGCAGTCCTATCCATTCATATTGATTGTGCATACACCTGCATGCACACACTTTGATATACAGACACACATGCACATATTATCATGCACGCAACCACTTTAACATACATAAACCTTTTTTTAAATCTTCCGTGTAATATCACGAGAAGTGGATAGACGTTAAATGAAAGACACACACACACACACCACACACACACACACACACTTCAATGTACCTTCTAGTAAATGCTGAAAATGTTTCATGTGTCAAAGTACCGGTAATTATCATGTTCCTTGAGTGATAATATTCTTTATATCGCCGCGTCATTAAAACGTCCGGTGTCTTGTCCCTATCTTATCTCTATGTCTCTCACATGCCCTGAGCCTTTTAGGGATCCTCTTTCGTAGGTCCTTACATCACTCAAAAGGAACGTTTTCTGGATGAATGAAACTGCGTAAGATAAGAAATATAGGCAGACAAGCATACAGATTGACAGACAGACAGACAGACAACCCATCTAAACCAAAAAAATAACCTCTTTGGCAGGTGTAAGCAAGCCTTCACTTTAACTACCCTCGGGCGACAGAAAGCCCACCGAAAGTAGCAACACTCGAGTAAGCGTTCGGCTGTAGATAAAAACCCAGCATACATGCATTCCTACAAAGCTCAGAACTTTGCTTTTAACACCAGAAATAGCTGAGAGAAATGTTGTCAACAGCTTAGAAGTTCCTTTTGTAACACTCTTAAGACTATCTCGGCTTTTCACATTCCCCCCCCCCCCCCCCCCCCCCCATCACCCCCCCACCCCCCCCCCCCCCCCTTTCCACTGTGGTCCTTTTTATGTCTGTGTTACGCCAGTTAAAGGGGCACCCTGACGGATGAGTTTTTGCAAGAAACACGTCCAGATCACCAGGAAAACACCCTTTACAGAGATCGCAACACTCACTTTGCTCTGGTTTCCCAGAAATTAAGCCGTCAAAAAGGCGGTTCCTCCTTGGCGGAGGTGCTGGAAGTCAAATTATTTCACCCAAGAGAAGGCGCTTGTCGTCTCTTTTTGAATGGCCGCCTGTGCTTATACCAAATCGCTTTGCACGAACTTTTCGCAAAACCTTTTTTTATTTTTTACTTCACTACAAAAGAAAAAGAAAGCGCTTCAACCACAATGAGTGACCTCCACCCACCACATCCAAAATGGCTACTCTCTCCGGCATCTCCGCCAAGGAAAAATCGCCGTTTTGACGGTTTAATTTCTAAGAAACCAAAGCAAAGTGAGTGTTCCGATGCTTGAAAAGGCTGTCTTTCTGGTGATCTCGAGGGGGGGGGGGGGGGGGTGTGTTTCTTGCAAAAAAAACTCATCCGTCAGGGTCCACCTTAAGTACGTCCTAACTGTCGTTGAAGGACTGTCTATTGGAAAGAGGAAGCTCTGGTTAAATTCAAGTTCTGAAAGGGAAAAAAAGTTTCTGTTGACGAGCTGCTAACTGAAGAGAAGGAGGTTGGTTAATTTTGGGGAAGGGGAAGGAAAGAGAGGGGGATGGACGAGAAGAGAAGAAAAGAAACAGACAGACAGTTAAACAAACAGACAGACAGACAGGTAGACAGAAAGTCTGTTCGCCATAAAAGAGGAATAACAAAAGAGAGGAGGGGCAGAGCAGGCAGATTACACATCTGTATCGTTAAAAATTTCTGGACTTTCCTGGAGTTGCACTGCCTCCGGGGATTGCCTCCAGGATCGTTCCCACCATCTTTATATCTACTAAATGTCCCATATATGTGTCTGTTTCAGACCGGAGGACGCTAAACGGATTTTCATTCGGGGCAGAGCAGTAAAGAGCCAGCCACACGTCCACGCTAAAATCGTACGACCGTACGATACGATTCGATCACTGTGGTCTCGAAGAACAAAATGTGATTCGACGCGTCGAGATCGCGTGATCGAATCGTATCGTACGGTCGTGCGATTTTAGATGACGTGTGGCTGGCCCTTAAGATATAGAAAATCTGAAAAAAACGAGGTAGACAGACACAGGCAGGGGTAGCAGAAAGAAAAGAGAATGGGTGTACGACTCAGTGTGTGTTTATTCCTTTTAGAGTCTTAGGGTCATACTGAAAGGATGCTCATACGAAATCAAATGTAGATAAGGAAGGACAAAGGGAAAGAGCGATAACGGGAAAGGAAAAGGCCTACAAGTATTAAAGGTTTAACTAAGGAGACCACTGGGCCAATGAATGAGTGATATGTAGGTGAAGACGGGGTAAAAAGCGCATGGGCGGGTAAGAAGCCCACCCCAATTGTCTCATGAAATGAAAGCAAATTTCAGTCTCATTTGGCCCATGAGACGAGCGTTAATGTTCTAGCATTCGTCGCATGGGCAAATTTGACTGAAATTTTCTTTATTTCGTGAGATAATTGGTGTGGGCTTCTTACCCGCCCATGCGCTTTTTACCCCGTCTTCCCCTAAGTAGCGCACGTAATATGCATGATGCTCATAATTGGCTAAGGATATTATCTTTAACCCTTTCACCGCCAGTCATATTTCAGCCAAAATTTTCCATTACATTTACCTGGGTAGAGAACAAAATCCATCTGCAGTATTGGGGACTCTTCTGTGACATATATAAAATAAGGTCTAACCTTACTTCCCAAAACTAAGACAATAGGGTCTTTGGATAATAGACCCCAATTTGATGCTTTTTAGTGACATAGGTGTTAAATCACTGTGGTGCTAAAATGCGACTTTGGCGGTGAAAGGGTTAACATGCAAAATTATGAAAGATAAGCATAAAGCCATTATTGTTTTTTTCTGATTTAGTTTGATTGATATTTCATCTTCACATTTTGGTCAAAAACGAAGTTCGAGAGTGATTTGATTTGGTTACCTCAAGGAAAGTTTGTGATACCCCCTCAAAATGCAAAAAAAGCTTGTGATACCCCTCAAAATACATTAAAACAATTGAATGGCGCGAAAATTTCATTTGAAGATTTGTTGCCTTTTGTGGCAAGAAGAGTCATGGATAAACATATGCGAGACCCCCTCACTGCAATTCCAGCTTGGAAACGCCATTTCGTGTTCTGGAGGAGCTTTTGAGGCTCCTGCTGATCCAGGGTGTTCCACTCCTCAAACAGGCACTGTTCCGGGTCCTGTTGACTTTGGTTTAAACAAGATTTAATCAAATAAAGCACATACAGCAGCACATAATTTAAATAAGTAGAGCACAACAAGCTTAGAGCTTATGCAAGGCACTCCAACAATTTTCAATTACATAATATTGGCTGCCACAAGCATGGAAATAAACAGCACAACATCAATATTAGTGTACAATGGAAAGAAAAACAAATAAAACAATAACTTACCAACAAAAACATGAATCAAAACAACAGATTAGAAACGTATTATAATCACATAAAACTCTCTGTTGACTTTAAGATTAACGTTAACATTATTCACAAAACATCATATTATGAGTGGCCTAATAATGTGTTGTCGCGGGGAAATAGAGATATGTTGTTAATAATGCTAACGTGTACAGACTTTTAGTAATCAAGGTTATAAAAGTCTATTCTTTAGCAAATGTTCAGGCAGCGTGCCATAATGCAAAGAATAGATAAAGATAAATTGCATGTATGGATAACCCACATAAGAAACTATCAAACAAAACTTCCACTATTCAAATCGTTGCAATATGGCGCTCCCATTAATAAACTTCGGTTTGTGGCTGTGTGTGTGGTGTGTGTGTGTGTCGTTTGTTTGTGTGTGTGTGTGGTGGTGGCGTGTGGTGTGTGTGTGTAAGTAGTGTAGTCGGTGTGTGTGTGTGTGTTCGTGTGGGTGCGCGTGTGCGCGCGTGCGTGCGTGTGCAAGGTTGTTTGCTTCGTACCTGGCGGTCTGTGGCATCCGATCTTTGAAAAACGCCCAACTTTTACGGCCGCTCCTGTTGGTGAAATCGCAGGAAGCAGTAAGTGTGTGTGCATGCGTGCGTGAGTGGTGTGATGTGTGTTGTGTGTGTGTGTGTGTGTGTGTTTGTTGTGTGTGTGTTGGTTTGTGTGTGTGTGTTGGTGTGTGTGTATGTGTCGTGTGTGTGTGTGTGTGTGTGTGTTTGGTTGTGTGTGGTTGTTCATGTGTGTGTGATTTGTGGGCGCGTCGCGTGCGTGTGTGTGTAGGTTGTGTAGGTGGGTAGTGTGTGTGTGTGTGTTTGTTTTAATTTAAAGTCTGTTCACAACAATTAATGGTTATATTATACTTAAATAAATAAATAAATTAATTAAACAAAAAACAAAACACAAAAAAGACCCAAAATTTTGAATTAATCATGAGGGGAAAAAAAGTGTTGGGTGAGTGGTGGTGATGGTAATGGTGAGTGTGTGTGTGTGTGTGTGTGGTGGGTGTGCGTGTGTGTGTGTGTCTGTGTTTGTTTGTTTGTTTGTGCGTGCGTGCGTGCGTGCGTGCTGTGCGTGCGTGCGTGCTGTGCGTGCTGTGCGTGCGTGCGTGCGGCGTGAAGTGCGAGTGTGTGTGTGGTGCGCTGTATGTGTGTGCGTGTGCGTGTGCAGTGTTGGCGCGGGTGTGTGTGTGTGTGTGTGTTTGTGTGTGTGTGTGCAAGTGTCTGCGTGTATGCCTATGAGAGTGCGGGTACAT
>CM065687.1:35841134-35844570 GCA_017654935.2 Phymorhynchus buccinoides | reverse complement strand
ATGTAATGGAAAATGTTGCCGAAATATGGCTGGCGGTGAAAGGGTTAACACCTTGAAAAATCATCCAAAACAAGGTCCTAAGTGGGAGGGAGTTGTATAAGGGAGACCATTGAAACACTTACAAAGAAGGGCAATGTCTCAAGAGAAGTAGGTCTTCAAGACCCCCCCACGTCACGTGTCACATTCCCTCTTATGTTAGGAAGATTTCTTCAGATTTCTTACCAGCTATAAGAGGGAAAACACGTGAAAACCGTGATTTTGAATACTTGTGGCCGATGAGGTTTAACCGAGGCGTGGGTTACTGCTACACCTATCTGTATTGTTAAAAAAAATCGGGACTTTACTGGTGTTGCACTGCCTCATGGCATTGCCTCCAGTATTGTTCCCACCATCTTTGTATGTACAAAATGTCCCACACGTGTCTATGACCGAGAGGACGTAAAACACCATTTTTCATTCAACCGTGATTTTGACACGTGACGTGGTGGGTCTTTAAGTGGGAGGGAGTCTTAATAGGTGGGGGGTTGTGTACGGGAGGTTCCACTGTATATTTAATTCACTATAATATATGTATGCTCACATCTTCTGTAGCGCAGAAGCTTCGTTCCACGGGTCGCACGTGCTTGGTCAGTCTCTCTCGCACGAAAGCGCTGAAGGCCGACTGAAACGACAAAAGAAACGAAACACATAAACATGACGCAAGTCCTGTCTTTGACTGACGTATTACTAGGTTCCAATTTGGCTAAAATAATATATAAACAAATAAGTTGTTTTTGCCACGTGAGTTTCTAAAAGAAAGTCTTTGACATAATATTACCAGGTTCCAATTTGGCTAAAACAATGTATAAGCAAATATGTTGTTATTGCCACGTGAGTTTCTAAAAGAAAGTCTTTGACATAATATTACCAGGTTCCAATTTGGCTAAAACAATGTATAAGCAAATATGTTGTTATTGCCACGTGAGTTTCTAAAAGAAAGTTTTTGGGTAACTTGAAACAGAGAGATTGAGAGAGAGAGAGAGAGAGAGAGAGGAGAGAGAGAGAGAGAGAGAGAGAGAGAGAGAGAGAGAGAGAGAGAGAGAGAGAGAGAGAGAGAGAGAGAGAGAGAGAGAGAGAGAGAGAGAGAAAACTTGAAAACTTTGAAAACTTTAACTTTATTTTTCAAGGATAAAGATTTTAGGCAACGCCTAGTCTTCCAATTCCAGAGAGAGAGAGAGAGAGAGAGAGAGAGAGAGAGAGAGAGAGAGAGAGAGAGAGAGAGAGAGAGAGAGAGAGAGAGAGAGAGAGAGAGAGAGAGAGAGAGAGAGAGAGAGAGAGAGAGAGAGAGAGAGAGAGAGAGAGAGAGAGAGAGAGAGAGAGAGAGAGAGAGAGAGAGAGAGAGAGAGAGAGAGAGAGAGAGAGAGAGAGAGAGAGAGAGAGAGAGCATGCTTAAGACCAGAGTGTCTGAGAGACGCTGAGCATCTTCAGCGTCTGTCTCCCCTCTCAAGACATAACGCTGAGTGGATGGCATGTCCATGAGCCATCCGTCATTAATGTTGTCGTTCCCCCAAAAACAGCCTGTTGAAGGCTGGGGTCAGGTTTTATGTTACCGCCCGACCAGGCATTGCCAATTTGCCATCGTAATCAATCATCGCCGGATGAGTTTGGAGGACACACAGCAGCATCACGCAGGAGCAAGCAGAGCGTTCCAGACAAATGAGGGTCAGCAGACACAATGAAAATTCTGATTGTCTTCTGACGAGCCAAATTTGTTTTAGTGAAACAAAATTGTATGGTCAACATTCTCTGTCTGTCTCTGTCTGTCTATCTGTTTGTTTCGGTCTCCCCCCCCCCCTCTCTCTCTCTCTCTCTCTCTGTGCCTACGTCTGTCTGTGGCATATGGCTATGCCTCTTACTCTCACTGTTTTTGTCTGTCTGTCTCTAAAATGTCGATGGCTTGGAGTCAAAACGGACTATCTTTAGATAGTCCATTGACGTATTATTGAACCTATTACAAAAATCAATAACTTGTATCAAACAATGACTGCAGAAATATATAAAGGGGGTTTTGCTTTTTTTATATTTCTGCAGTCTGTTGGTGATACAAGTTATTAGTTTTCGTACTAAGTTCAATAATATGTCAATGGACTATCTAAAGGTAGTCCGTTTTGACTCCAAGCCATCGAAATGGTAATCTGAGGACGGTTAAGATCAAACCTTGTTATGAAATACTGTATCACTTCTTTCAACCTTTCCTATAGAAGCAGGAGGGAAAACCGCCCAGAAAAAACCCCTGAATGGTGCTTCTAAAACCTATTTCTTTGTTGTCCTCCGCCATTGGCGAGGAGTATGCGATCCAACGTGTCTTGTTTCTTTTTCACCAGTCTGTCCTCGGAATATCTAGTATTAAAGCACTTCAAAGAATCATTTCAAATTTGGTATGGTGGTATACTGGCAATGGTCGACTTATGGCGATATTTTTCACGCCAGAGGGCAGTCAATGCACTAGGGGCTTATCACGCGATTTTCTTAGTTGGGCGTAGTGAGAGAGAGAGAGAGATGGTAGGACTACTCTCTCTCTCTCTCTCTCTCTCTCTCTCTCTCTCTCTCTCTCTCTCTCTCTCTCTCTCTCTCTCTCTCTCTCTCTCTCTCTCTCTCTCTCTCTCATTTTCTTTATCCCCAACTAAGAATATAGAGAGGGTTAGCCCCACACGAGCGTCATGCCCTCTGGCGTAACAAAAATCCCACTAAGTCTCTCATTGCCTGAAGTTGAGGTGTCTCGTGGGGGTAACTGTTCACTTGCTGGGATGGAAGTTCAGTTTAACGTCGCGTATCGGCTTTCGCCATGTACGACGGGCTGAACAAACCAACCAAGGGTATAAACAAAAATTTATGTTCCTGAATCACTGTCTTAGCCAAAAGGCCGAGAAGCGATCAGAATATGAACATCATAAAAGTCGCTTGCTGACTTCTACCTTGTTTTTAAGTCTTCTCACGGCTCAGATGTTACTGGAAAGATCATGAGTATACAGTTCAACAGGACTGAGCAACAGATAGAGTGGGACCTCCCTTATTAGACCCCCACCCCCGTTATAAGACTCCCTCCCATTTAAGACCTAATTCTCGGGGAACATTGCCCTTCTTTGTAAGCATCAAAATTGCCTCCCTTATATTAAGGGATAAGACAACTCCCTCCCATTTAAGACCTCATTTTGGACGATTTCTTGAAGGTCTTAAAGACCCACCACGTCACGTGTCAAAATCACAGTTTTCACGTGTTTTCCCTCTTACAGCTAGTAAGAAATCTTAAGAAATCTTCCTAGCATAAGAGGGAATGTGACATATGACGTGGGGGGTCTTTAAAAGGGAGGTTCCACAATATAAAAAAAGCAGAAAAAGGAAACAAATCCGCGTTGATGGCGGTACGCACACAAGCACGCCCGCATGCACGCACGCA
>CM065687.1:35826134-35833634 GCA_017654935.2 Phymorhynchus buccinoides | reverse complement strand
CCAATTTTACATTGCCAAATTCATTACCTCTCCAACTTTCAGTTGTCACATTCAGTGCCTCTTTTTACATTGGCACATTCACTGTTTGTCAAAATTGTTTTCTATCCCGTCTTCTGGGCCATACAGTGGCGTTACTCCCACGCCGCTGATTCCGAATCCCAACCCGCAGCCACACCCCGGTACGTCAATTCGCAGAATCCTAGACCAGCAGTCCAAGAGGAGCGAATCTATGTTAGGCCGTCAGGAGGCAACCAACCGAGGAGACACTGCACTGCTGCTGAGTCACTTCGGTGGAGTTCAATGGAGCCTGTACGCTGGACACCACCTACTGAGCCCCCTACTGACGACAATAATGTCCTGGTCGCGGAGCCAGCGTGAGTGAGGTCCTTCTCCGAGGGCGCCACCACGACCGTCCATCGACAGCTCCCCAGACCATACTGATCCCCATGACTTTGACCCGAACGCACCAAAGCATAGATAGGATTGGAAATCGAAACTGAGGTCACCATGAGAGCAGGGCATGCGAAGCCACAGAATCTGAGACATTTTTTTTCTCTTTTTTGATGATTGATGGAAATGAGGCTGATGACAATGATGATGATGATGCTATGGAGTTCCGTATTGGTCTGAGACTACGTATTGGTATTTGGTATTTGGTTTATTCTAGTCACAGAGACTTATCTCTGTGAAATTCGGGCTGCTCTCCCCCCCGGAGAGCGCGTCGCCGCAAGTACAACGCCTACCCAATTTTTTTACTTTTTTTTTAAGGGGGGGGGGGGGGGGGGGCACGGGTGAGGAGGGGGTGACAGGGCTGTACTCTACGCTTCTCTTCATAATGATATCCCGGCGTTAACCAGGCCCGAGAACTACAGACACCTGCAGTGTTGGTCATGAAATTAGAACAACACTCAGAATCACATCCGTTAAGCGGATGAAGCTCGACTGCGTGGTTTCAGTCTTCCCATTGAGCCCATAGCCACTCACTCTGGGTAGGAGTCGGTCCATGACCGAAAAAACACTCGCCTCTGATGGGATTCGAATCCGTGACATCCCAGCCAGTAGTCCGCGACGCTAACCACTACGCCACGGCGGCTGGTTGTTTGTCAATTTTTAGTCCCGGAGCCGAAGGTTCGTGGAACTATTGTTTTTTTCTGGTCCGTCCGTCCGTCCGGCGTCCGTCCGTCCGGCGTCCGTCCGTCCGGCTATTCGTCCGTTTTTCTCAAAAACTATTCAGTCTATCATCATCAAATTTGGTATACTAGTTTGCCAAGATGCAAGCTATCCACTGATGTATTTAGTCTAAACATGGGATAAGCCCGCTGTGCCCTAGGCCCTTTGTGTCACAGGCCCGATATGTCCCACTTCTTTCCGGCCGTCCATCCGTCCGTGCGTGCGTCCTGTTTTCAGTTCGCAATGGTCTCCCCGCTGTGTGTACAGCCGACACATTCCGATTTCGGAGTAGCTCGGCGATGCTGCGATGGGACTTTGCAGCCGCTCAGCGTTGCACTTGTTATTTTTTCTCCTGTCCATTTGCCAGTTTCACACCTTTCCCTTTTTTTTGTGTCGCCACATTTCACTATAATTTCCACTTTTCTATTGTCACATAAGTCATAAGATAAGTCATATTAAGTCATCAGATTCTTTAATGTCCACGGTACAAATACAAATTGTACACAATCATGGAAAATTATTTTCCACCGTGTGATTTAAAAAAATTTTGGTGGTGAATAACACCCTCTCCAGATTTCAACCGCCATGCTCTATGCGCTTAATAACTTTCTTCGACTACCTCTCAAATTTTCTATTGCCACTCACTACGTCTCCGTTTTATTTCCTTGCGCTAATTCTACACCACTGCTGACAGCAGTCATTGTCGACGATTAACGGGTGGTTAATGGTCTCTTAGCATGCACGATCAGGTCTGGCGAAGGCTGGAATCCAGCACGGAAATTTAATTAACAACCACGCTTCTCCCGACCCTGTCTGTCTCTATCTCACCATTCTGGGTGCTCTAAGTAATGACTATTTGGTCAAATGTGTGCTTGCACGCGCGCGTGCGTGCGCGCGAGCGTTTGGGTACGTGCGTAAGTATGCGTGTGTGTGTGTGCGTGTGTGTGTGTGTGTGTGTGCGTGTGTGTGTGTGTGTGTGTGTGTGTGTGTGTGTGTGTGTGTGTGTGTGTGTGTGTGCGTCACAGTGTGTGTGTGTGTGTGTGTGTGTGTGTGTGTGTGTGTGTGTGTGTGTGTGTGTGTGTGTGTGTGTGTGTGTGTGTGTGTGTGTGTGTGTGTGCGTGTGTGTGTGTGTGTGTGTGTGTGTGTGTGTGTGTGTGTGTGTGTGTGTGTGTGTGAGAGAGAGAGAGAGAGAGAGAGAGAGAGAGAGAGAGAGAGAGAGAGAGAGAGAGAGAGAGAGAGAGAGAGAGTATGTATATATATATATATATATATATATATGTGTGTGTGGTGCGCGCACACAAGCGCACGCATGTATTCCAATTAACAAAGTTACGACCTACCAATCGTGTATGCATTAATTAACAATGAGCAGCGACCAAGCTTGGATTTTAATGTCTTGGTCCATTGAACAAGAGACAAGTTTTAGTTTTAAGGTCTCCAATCTGGCACGAGCAGTTCATTTATGCTTTGCTCAACTAACTTTAATTATGAAAAAAAAGAAAGACAGAAAGACAGAGAGAACGAAATGGGAAGCGTGAACTGAATAGTGAATGGATTCAATAAAAATGTGAAATAGTGAGGCTAAGAGAGAGGATATAGTGAAATGAATAAGGGGAAGGAACTTCTCGTAATTAACTCCCTGTTACCAAAGTGATTTATGGCACCCATTCGCCTTGCAAAGTGAAAGTAGTTGCCACAACCAAGTTTATCCTCAGAGGAAGAACTTGGGTCTCTATTGTTGTGGCAACTGCTTTCACTTTGCCAGATGAGGATGAACTTGGGTCTGTATTGTTGTGGCAACTACTTTCACCTTGCTAGGCGAATAGGTGCCTGAAATAACTTTGGTAAAAGGGAGTTAATTACGAGAAGTTCCTTCCCCTTATTTATTTCAATTAAAAATGGCTACGAATTTCATGGCTCTATCGGCACGACTAATTCTTTTGACTTTGAAACGTCGATGAGCGACCACGATTTTCTGTGTTCAAAATGCAGAAACACAGTTTTAATGACAACTCGTATGCTAGAAAACCAGAAAATGCGAAGACTAATGATTAATGATCTTAAGGTGATGAGTTTTTTAAGAGAAAAAATAAATAAATAGGGCCTACTCCTTCCCATTTCTTGCACATTTCCGAACATTACCCCTCCCTCCTTCTCTCCCACCGTATTACGAGTGCAAAAGTTGAATACCTCGCAGAGTGATGTCTGTCTGTCTGTCTGTCTCTCATACTTTCTTTGACATCCTTTTTCTTCAGTTAACTCTCTCTCTCTCTCTCTCTCTCTCTCTCTCTCTCTCTCTCTCTCTCTCTCTCTCTCTCTCTCTCTCTCTCTCTCTCTCTCTCTCTCTCTCTCTCTCTCTCTCTCTCTCCATCAGTATGGGGCCTTGGCCTGGACCTGATTAAACATTCGTATTCGTATTCTTATTCGTAGGGCCTTCTCTCTCTGTCTCTGTCTCTCTCCCCCCCCCCCCCCCCCCCCCTCTCTCTCTGTCTCTGCCCCGCCACCTTTTATTTCGCTCTGTCTCTAATATTGACCTGTCGTCTGCTCTTCATTAACCCCGTCCTCTTCAAACGTTATTCCTCCTCTACCCCCCCCCCCCCCCCCCCCCCCACCCCCTCCTTCTCCTGCATTTGAATTCTGCCCTGGTGTGTTAGAAACTCAAGAGTCCGCAAAACGCCCGTATAATTATTTTTCTTTTTTTCCCCATTCGGACTAAGCATAGGGGAAGACGGGGTAAAAAGCGCATGGGCGGGTAAGAAGACCACCCCAATTATCTCATGAAATAAAGAAAATTTCAGTCAAATTTGCCCATGAGACGAATGCTAGACATTAACGCTCGTCTCATGGGCAAAATGAGACTGAAATTTGCTTCATTTCATGAGATAATTGGGGTGGGCTTCTTACCCGCCCATGCGCTTTTTACCCCGTCTTCCCCTACCGTACAGTTAACGTCCCTTTGAAAGTGAATGATACATTAAAGGAACTTCTTCTTCTTCTGCGTTCCCGGGGCCATAAGGCCACAATGGGTATGTATCTGTCCGTTTTCAAGTTTTCACCGGTGTCCTCGCTGCAGTCAGCCGACACATTCCGATTTCGGAGGAGCTTAAAGGAGAAAACTATATGGAAGATTTTTGTTTTGGGGGGTAAAAAGACAGGAGAATGGGCCCAAAGTCAGAAAGATAGTAGATGACACAAAGCAAGAAAAAGGCAGAGTCATTAAGAGAGAGACAGATTAGAGGAAATTATCAGCACAGAACCTCCAGAAGGTGGGGGAACTATTTGTACGGAAGACCCCCGGTATCCCCACGGGGGCAGGCTAATATATATTTTTTTATGTGACGATAAGTTCCAAGTATTGGGTCGTTAATTTTTTTCTGTTTTTGCTTTGTTTTGTTTTTTATGTTGCTGAACAGCATAAATCCAACTGAGCTCGTGCGGCGACCAGGGCTATAAAAAAGTAAAGATGTGCCACCCCCCTGCATTTCTCGGTTAATTCTATTTTTCCGTTTTTGCCTTTCTTACCATACATACAGCTGTATTTTAGGAACATTTTTTTCTATAGCTAATAACCTTTTTGGAATACTAACCCTATCCCTAACCCAAGCCCTAAGCCTAACCCTACCCCCCCACCCTATAAGACGGAAAAACGCAACGAACCACAACTGTGACAAATCGCGGTGTACTGCAGTACATAGTGGGGGGTAGGTTTAGGGCTAGGGCTAGGGTTAGGGATAGGGTTAGTATTCCAAAAAGGTTATTAGCTGAAAATGTTCCTAAAATACAGCTGTATGTATGGTAAGAAAGGCAAAAACGGAAAAATATAATTAACCGAGAAATGTAGGGGGGGGGGGGGGGGTGGCACATCTTGACCTTTGAGGGTGTTCCGAAACTCTAGAAACCCCCTCCCCTCCCCATATCCTCTTCTTGCCTCCCTTCTTCTTCTTCTTTTTTTTTGGTGCCAACCCCTGGACCCCCCCCCCCACCCCCCATCACCCCACCCCCCAAAATCCGCCTCTGGACCTCGAGCGGTGATGGAATACAAACATCATACTGGCTGGGGTGTTATTTTCCCCTCCTCAAACTAATGGGTCCTCTGAATGATTTTATTGCAATTGCAAATGTTGCCATTCTCCAAACCCTTAAACAGGCATTAAAAGATGTTTGCATACACTTATGCATGACGCACACACTGACGAACACATGTGCGACGCGCACTTCCGAACACCTGAAAACACCTCCCCACACGTCACTTGCCAAGCTCATATATGCATAAAATGACGTCTGAATATAACATTAGAGTGTATTACAATTCGCAACTTTATTACAAAACGCGTTGTACGGGAATTGTAATAAACTGATGTGACCGCAACGCGTTTTGTAGTAATTTTATTACAATTCGGTACTTTATTACAAAACGCGTTGTCACAACTTTATTACAAAACGCGTTGTACGCGAATTGCAATGAACTGATGTGATCGCAACGCGTTTTGTAGTAATTTTTATTACAATTCGCTACTTTATTACAAAACGCGTTGTCACAGAGCACATCGTCAGTAAAATTCAAAACCTCATATCTCAATTTTGGTGGTTTTGAATGATTTTTTTAAAAATTAACCGCGTTGACCACAATTGATTAAGTATGATGCATTATTATGTTGTTCAAGACATTGTGAGTTTAGTCCTGCATTTTGTTAAAATTACTGTAAACGTTTTTTAGACTTGAAAAGAACTAAGATACGAGGTTTTTGTCCTTAACTAGATCTGAATTTTGGACTTACGAGTTTTTTTGCTATTTTCACAACCTCATTTACCCCAGATAGAAAGTCGTTAGAGATACGAGCTTTTGGTGGAAGGTGGCGGGAAAACCATTGGAGAGCTGACTATGTATCTAACTAAAAAAAATTAAAAAAAATAGAGATACGAGGTTTTTGAATTTCACCGACGACATCAGGTTCACAATCCTGCAATACTGTTCATTTCAAACCTACCCACTGTCTCTTTCGAAAGAATAATAAAAACTGCAGGAAATCAGTTTGGTCTAAGCAAAGACACTCAGAGCTTACGCAAAGCTAAAATCGCACGACTGTACGATACGATTCGATCACGTACGTGATCTCGAAGCGCGAATCACATGTTGTTCTTGGAGACCACGCGATCGAATCGTATCGTACGGTCGTGCGATTTTAGCTAACGTGCGGTTGGCCCTTTAGTGTCTTTGATGTAAGGCCACTGCAACTAGGGTTATTAACGCCCTTGACGGCAAGAGTTAAGCCCTTGTTGGTCAGTATCCAAAAGGGCATTCACTCGAAAAAAGGCAGCCATTCAGTAGCCTCAAATAGGGTTATTGGCGAGAGTCATGCCCTTGTTTGGTCAGTACTCAAGCATCTTCCCCCCCCCATCCACCGAGGGCATTCACTCTTGCAAAAGGTGGTCGCTGCAGTGGCCAATAGAGTGTTAGGATTCCACAACTGACATTTATTTTAATGGTTGAATGTCCAATGACTTGCTTGAAGAGGGCGCTGATGTTTTTATACACGCTAAATTAAAGTTTTGGTATTTTTTCTGTGTGGCCCAAAAACACACAACAAAAACAACAAAACCCCTGCAAATGCAAGGACTGGGACATACAACAAAGACAAGTGAATAGAGAAGGGGAGGGAGGGGTGTAGAGGAAAGGGGGGAGGCAGAAATACAGGGGAGACATACATCTCCCCTTTATCGACAATTTTTTTAAAATTTTATTGTCTGCTTGTGAGGATCGAAATTAGGAGGGGAAAATTCTCAAAAATCTCCAAGTCGTAAAATCCATGAAAGTTCAAACACTTATACTTCTGTTTCTTCTTCTTCTTCTTCTTCTTCTTCTTCTTCTTCTTCTTCTTCTTCTTCTTCTTCTTCTTCTTCGATCGCATTATGCTTCTGTTTAAAGTGTAACATTTTCCTCACCAATGGGAATGTGTATCACTGTAGGGGAAGACGGGGTAAAAAAAAGCGCATGGGCGGGTAAGAAGCCCACCCCAATGATCTCATGAAATGAAGCAAATTTCAGTCTCATTTGGCCCATGAGACGAGCGTTAATGTCTAGCATTCGTCTCATGGGCAAATTTGACTGAAATTTTCTTTATTTCGTGAGATAATTGGGGTGGGCTTCTTACCCGCCCATGCGCTTTTTACCCCGTCTTCCCCTATGTCTTGATATACACCTTAAAGGAGTTATGGAATTCAATATGTTCCCTAAACTGAAGCCAGTCAAATGGCATGCTTTATGCCAATCATAATAATAAAAGAACAAGTTATTAGGCGATGGTTTCATACTGTGGAATAGTAGTTATA
>CM065687.1:35806134-35818634 GCA_017654935.2 Phymorhynchus buccinoides | reverse complement strand
TGCTTTTTATATTTCAGCAGTCTTTTATTTTATTTTATGCAAGTTAATAGTTTTCGTAATAAGTTCAATAATAGGGGAAGACGGGGTAAAAAGCGCATGGGCGGGTAAGAAGCCCACCCCAATTATCTCATGAAATAAAGAAAATTTCAGTCAAATTTGCCCATGAGACGAATGCTAGATGTTAAGAAGCCCACCCCAATTATCTCATGAAATAAAGAAAATTTCAGTCAAATTTGCCCATGAGACGAATGCTAGATGTTCAAATTTGCCCATGAGACGAATGCTAGACATCTAGCATTCGTCTCATGGGCAAATTTGACTGAAATTTTCTTTATTTCATGAGATAATTGACATCTAGCATTCGTCTCATGGGCAAATTTGACTGAAATTTTCTTTATTTCATGAGGTAATTGGGGTGGGCTTCTTACCCGCCCATGCGCTTTTTACCCCGTCTTCCCCTATGTCAGTGGACTACCTAAAGATAGTCCGTTTTGACTCCAAGCCATCGCTGAGTGCTATCCCGTGGACATGCAGTCGAACACAGCCATCGCTGAGTGCTATCCCGTGGACATGCAGTCGAACACAGTCGCAGACATGACTTAGGAAACGAACCGTACGTAGAAAAACAACAACAACAAGGTCGTACGTCAAGGTCAAGGTCACGATGGCAAAATGGTTTGCGCGGATCTCTTCCTATTAAGGTGGCACACCTTCACACAAAATTTGACGCGATTCGGTCAAGCGGTTCGGGAGATATCCTTGGGACAGACAGAAAAAAACAAAAAACCCCAAAAAAACCACAACAGACAAACCAGCCCATCGCAAAGTCCGATCACCTTCGGTGACGGACAACAACGACAACAACATGGCAGGCAAGGGTAGAGAATAAATCAAGTCAGTTTGAAGAGGAGGGGGGGGGGGAGGGGGGTAAGGGGGTTTAAAAAATAGGGGAAAAGGAAGAGGGAAGGAGGGGGGGGGGAGAAATCAAAAGAGGGATAGGGGAAAGGGTGATATAAAGATAGATAAAGGAACCCCTTCCAGCAATGTTCTACAGTCTGGCTGTGTGCCGCAGGTTAGCGTCAGGGGGCTGGTTTGCGATGTGTGTGTGTGTGTGTGTGTGTGTGTGTGTGTGTGCTGCCTGCCGCAGGTTAGCGTCAGGGGGCTGGTTTGCGATTGGTGTGTGTGTGTGCCCGTGTGTTCGGACCCGTGATCTGAGCGCGCGCGATCATGCGCACACGCGCGCACAGAAAAATTCATGACAACCGTGTTATAGACCATTCATCAAGAAATGTTGTGAAAAAAACCTGCATTAAAATACATGCAAAACTTCGCGAGATATTAGCGATTATGTGTTTCGGGGTTTGAACCCCGTAACTGGCGCGACCTTGACCTTAATGTAAAACTAAATACATCAGTGGATAGCTTGCATCTTGGCAAACTAGTATACCAAATTTGATGATGATAGACTGAATAGTTTTTGAGAAAAACGGACGAATAGCCGGACGGACGGACGGACGGACGGACCAGACAAAAAGCTCGGGGACTAAAAAAAAGAAGAAATTGGACGTGTGGATGGGCTCCTTCAGTGGCGCTACAGACAGCAATCTTGTGCATGCAAGGCAACTGCAAGTCTCCGTTGATAAGCACGCTCGATCAAGCGTGCAACTCGGGCACGGAGCGGGCTTATCTCCGCCTGTTTCCGGAAGCGTAATCACAGACGACATCAACTTGATCAATACAGGCGGATTAGGAGGGACCAAACGACCAAGGAACAAAATGGCAAGCCATGCCATTGTACTCTCAGAAGATGCGTTAATCTATTGGGCGTGCGTTAATGGAGCTTGGCGTTTGGGTGAGTTGAGACGGAAAGCACCTTTTGCGAGACAATGGGGACACTTCTGGCGATTTTCATCAAGATTGGTTCAGTATTTTCATCAATATGTATTGTCAGGTAAGATCAAATGCTCAATGGATATACATTTATATGGCTTGCAATTTGGGTGAACTGAGAGACTTGGCTTCATTGACGAGCTACTCGCCTTGGCGTAAGGCTATGCCAGATCTGTTGACATAGGCTAGAACAAGGCTACATCAAAATGTTGTTATTCTATGCAGGGCAATAAAAAACGGTCACACACGTAATGTTCTCATGTGTAGCGGATGCGCTTGTACCACATGCACAGTGTTCATGTGCTTCCGCTGTTGGGATGATCCCTGGAGTCTTTTAGCCAGGGTAAGCCAACAAACAAACATTGACAGGAAACCAGAGACATTTCTGCCAAGCTTTATTATGATTGGTTGAGTAGTTTATGCGATCGGAATACATTATTATTATTATTAAAACGAAATAATGAAACTCAATGGGAGCATGCATAATTATCTGACTTGCTATTTTAGTGAACTGACATCAATGGGGCGGTAAGAGGCGACGGTAACTCGTAGCAGCGGTTCACAGACTATTACACAAATTACACTCCGAGTTGCCTCTTTTGACGGAGGTTTGCATGGCATTGCCTTAGCGCGTTTTACTTCAAAGACACGTGCAGCAAAAAAAATTTTATGGCCATCAGCGTCGTGCGTATACAACGACGACCCGCTAGCGGGCATTGATTACGCGTCATACACAAGAGATCAATCGAAGATTTCTTTTTCAGCATCAGCTTGATTGATGAGAGGCTACAACGTCCTGGCTACCCGCAGTGTGGGGGGGGTTGGGGGGGGTTGGGGGGGGGGTGGGGTTGGGGGTTGGGGGGTTCAAAAGGATGGGTAGCTTGTAAAAGCGGTGGGGAAGGGCAGGGGAAGATAGGTGGAGGTGGGGGTGGGGGGGGGGGTGAAAAGGGACGGTCAAAGAGTAAACGCACCCTCATGGGAAAATGTCGAGCGGAGGGGTCGTTGGGTGCATAGCCCTTTTGTTGAAGGGAAGGCAGACAGTAGAAACATGGGGGATGGACAAAAAGGAAACGAGTGCAACGCCGGGCGGCTGCAAAGTCCCCTCGCAGCATCGCCGAGCTACTCCGAAATCGGAATGTGTCGGCTGTACACATGCATAAAAACGCATCAAAGCAGCACGTAACTACATAACAAGGCATCAAAACAGCACGTAACTGAATAGTTTTTTTTATATATATAGCCTTGGGGTTCGGACCCGTGATTTGAGCGCCCGTGATTTGAGCGCGCGCGATCATGCGCACACGCGCGCACAGAAAAATTCATGACAACTGTGTTATAAGACCATTCATCAAGAAATGTTGTGAGAAAAAAAACCTGCATTAAAATACATGCAAAACTTCGCGAGATATTAGCGATTATGTGTTTCGGGGTTTGAACCCCGTAACTGGCGCGACCTTGACCTTAATGTAAAACTAAATACATCAGTGGATAGCTTGCATCTTGGCAAACTAGTATACCAAATTTGATGATGATAGACTGAATAGTTTTTGAGAAAAACGGACGAATAGCCGGACGGACGGAGGCACGCCGGACGGACGGACACCGGACGGACGGACACCGGACGGACGGACCAGACAAAAACAATAGCTCCCCGAACCTTCGGCTCGGGGACTAAAAACGAAAGGAACGGGGAATATGGCCTCATATTGTCCTCGAAAAGTCACAAGAAGAGAAGAAACGTGTTTAACGTCCTCTGATCTGGAACAGGTACATTATAACATGGGACATTTATAAATCTAGTACTACAGATAGTGTCGATTCTGGAGGTACTGCAATACCAGGAAAGACCCCAGGTGAACATAAACAGGTTAACTAAGCCATGAAAAACCACAACTCAGTGTTGTATCGGTTGCTTATACTAAGAACTGGAATCGTTGAGCCGATTAGATTATCATGAATCAATGAAATCACAATTATATTTTATCATCATCATCATCATTATTCATATAGTAAAAAGCCAAGTGTCCGTCCGTCCGTGTGTGTCTGAAACACAAAACGGGCCTTATAACTCCGCCGTTTTTCGACTGAATCGCTTCAAATTTGCTGTGAGCCCTGACGGGGAGATGGCAACGGCAACCGAGGCGGCCGTGTCATTTGCGCGGTTTCGCAAATGCGCGAAACGCGTATCCGCCGGACTCTCGGTGCCCTTATATCCGGCATTTCTGGACCGATTTCCTTCACATTTGGCAGGTACATGACCGGGAACGGTGACTATCGGTGTGCCAAACCGGAAGCGAATCGGTTCAGAAACGCGCGCGCTATACGCCGCTTTACCTTTTCGCGAATAACTCCGCCGTTTCTTAACCGAATCGCCTCAAAGCCTAGCAGCAAATTGGAAGACAATCGGGAGAGCGCATCACTCTCAGAGCAGCGCCAACGTGAAACGGGGCCTTATAACTCCGCCGTTTCTCAACCGAATCGCTTCAAATTTGCTGTACTCAGCGTTACCAGTACTTGGCGTTACCGTTACTAGGCGTTACCAGTACGACGCATTGCCAGTACTAGGCGTTGCGCTAGTGTACCTAATATATCAACTTGCACGCTTCGTCCAGTGATAAAACGTGACTTAATTCGCAGTTTGAACGTTGCACGTTTAAATTTGGTTAATGTATTGTAACACATTTTAATGTGTGGTCGTCTCCTCTGGTCTTGATAGTAAGTTAACGTTAGGCTAGATAGTACTAAACTGGTCAGCACGCAGTTTTTGATGAGGATGAGGACTGACTGGTCTGTTGATTTATAAAATGATCAAAGGATTAGATGATTACATGACTGACTGATAGATTTGAATGTTTGATTGATTTATTGTGTTATTGATTGATTTTTTTTATGACGAGGGAATATTGTGTTAAGATGAATGGGAATGGGCCTACTAGATGACTATTGGTGTGGGCCGAGATGATATTTGATGTGGGCCGAGATGATTGTTGCTTTGGGCCAAAATGACTATTGTCTTGGACCGAAATGACTATTGCCCTGAGCCGAAATGACTATGGCCCTGAGCCGAAATGACTAATGCCCTCGGCCGAAATGACTATTGTCTTGGGCCGAAATGACTATTGTCTAGGGCCGAAATGACTATTGTCTTGGGCCGAAATGACTATTGTCTTGGGCCGAAATGACTATTGTCTAGGGCCGAAATGACTATTGCCCTGAGCCGAAATGACTATTGCCCTGAGCCGAAATGACTAATGCCCTGGGCCGAAATGACTATTGCCTTGGGCCGAAATGACTATTGTCTTGGGCCGAAATGACTATTGCCTTGGGCCGAAATGACTATTGTCTTGGGCCGAAATGACTATTGTCTTGGACCGAAATGACTATTGCCCTGAGCCGAAATGACTATTGCCCTGAGCCGAAATGACTATTGCCCTGAGCCGAAATGACTATTGCCTTGAGCCGAAATGACTATTGCCCTGGGCCGAAATGACTATTGTCTTGGGCCGAAATGACTATTGTCATGGGCCGAAATGACTATTGCCTTGGGCCGAAATGACTATTGCCTTGGGCCGAAATGACTATTGCCTTGGGCCGAAACGACTATTGTCTTGGGCCGAAATGACTATTGTCTTGGGCCGAAATGACTATTGCCTTGGGCCGAAATGACTATTGTCCTTGGGCCGAAATGACTATTGTCTAGGGCCGAAATGACTATTGCCCTGAGCCGAAATGACTATTGTCTAGGGCCGAAATGACTATTGTCATGGGCCGAAATGACTATTGTCTAGGGCCGAAATGACTATTGCCCTGAGCCGAAATGACTATAGCCCTGAGGCCGAAATGACTATTGCCTTGGGCCGAAATGACTATTGCCCTGAGCCGAAATGACTATTGTCTAGGGCCGAAATGACTATTGTCATGGGCCGAAATGACTATTGTCTAGGGCCGAAATGACTATTGTCATGGGCCGAAATGACTATTGTCTTGGGCCGAAATGACTATTGTCATGGGCCGAAATGACTATTGTCTAGGGCCGAAATGAATATTGTCATGGGCCGAAATGACTATTGTCTAGGGCCGAAGTCATGGGCCGAAATGACTATTGTCTAGGGCCGAAATGACTATTGTCATGGGCCGAAATGACTATTGTCATGGGCCGAAATGACTATTGTCTAGGGCCGAAATGACTATTGCCTTGGGCCGAAATGACTATTGTCATGGGCCGAAATGACTATTGTCATGGGCCGAAATGACTATTGTCTAGGGCCGAAATGACCAAACATACCCTGGGCCGAAATGAGTGTACACCCTCGTGACACACCCACTAAGTGACCCGATAATTCACCCACTCACTCCGGGGTTCCTTTCACTGACCTTGAGTTCCATGGGAAAGCGCCTGTCGTTTCGGATCAGCTTGTCCTTGGAGTCCTTCCTGAGGGTGTCCCACAGCTCCCCGGCTCCGATATGACCTGCAACAATGGACACAAGACGTTTGCCATCATTCATGGGGTCACCTGCGCAAAGGCTAATTAAAAGTACCAGGCTTGTCATCAATCAGTACCACATGATTAACATGATGCCACATGGTTTTCTTTTAAATTATTATTATTAATGGGTTTTTTCTTGTATTATTTTTTTAATACATTTTTATGCTCTCCCCTGGATGTCCCGTTGGGTTTCCAATGCCAGAAGTGGTTACTGCCAGTGGTTACTGCCAACTGCCAACGTACCGACTACAGATACAGATACAGATAACGTATGAAGTGTACCCATACCCTAAAATTGGCATACATAAACCAATGCATACAGGAAGGACACAATGTTATACGCAGATTGACACGTTTTCTGATCGCTTCAAAATCTCTTTCGTTAATTCATTTGATTGTCGAAAACGTATTTTTTAGTTTACATAATAAATAATGGACATGTAAGTGAGTGGCCCTACACTTTCTAGAAAGTAGACCCACACCGTCTTTCTTTCGTGCTAGAATAATTAGCCAATAATTATCAATATTAGACGGGGTATTGGTAGTTTTAGAGACTTTGTTTTTGCTTTGTGTGAAGTTAACTTTCTTTTAGACGTTCGAGAATAAGACGACGAAGAAGAAGAACAAGATCTTCTTCTTCTTCTTCGTCTGGGAGCTTATAGTCCCTACCACGCTTTCGCGTATCTGGGGACTGGCGATAATTTTAAAACAAGATTTTATACTAGAGATTACATAAAAGGGGTGGGGTGGGGGCTTGAGGTCGGTTAAAAATAGTATATATTTATCGTGTATGCTCAAAACTGTTAACATCTTAGCATAAAACCTTATCCGGGCCACATAGCTAAAAGCATAACAAATATCAAAGAGCAACATAATGATATTCAATACATTGAACAAGCACGATCAGTATATACATATATTTACATTTGTATATAAAACACTTAAGAGAAAGGTTGTGTTGTAAAAATGTGTTATTGTTTTTTGTTTGTGTGTGTGCGCGCGCGCGTATGTACGCATGTGCGCGTGTGAAAGACGAAGAAGAAGAAGAAGAAGAAGAAGAAGAAGAAGAAGAAGAAGAAGAAGAAGAAGAAGAAGAAGAAGAAGAAGAAGAAGAAGAAGAAGAACTTTATTTGTTCTGCATTGTTTACACTGTGCGTTCTATATCCTGAACGTATCGATTTGTATTCATATTTTGTTAGATTTGTTTTCCCTCGCTGTTTTATTTGTTTTATATACATATAAAACAATAAGAAAGAAAAGATTTAAAAAAATTAAAAATAACACAGCTTATCCGATCTAATAAAGATAACATTTCGATTTGGTTTGACTCCGTGTTTTGCATCACGTTTTTCAGCTTTGGTTATTTTGTATACGTTTATCTTTTTTTTTGCAACTTGCGTTTTAGGCTTTTGTTAGCAAGGTAAAATGCACGGCATAATTATTGTACGGTATGCAACATTGAACCACAAGGTATTACATGACTCTGCATTACATTACTATTGATTCCCCCCCCCCCCCCCCCCCCATTTATTAGTCGACAACAGAAAGGAAGCGGCGAGGGATATAATAAACGAACAACAAAAAAACAACCAAAAAAACAAGATATAAAACAAACAAAGCAAAACAGGACACAAAACACCTACGCCAACACACACACCACAACACACACACACACACACACCACAAACACACACACACACACACACACACATACACACCTACACACACGCACGCACACACATACACACGTGCCCTAGATCGCACACGGCATACAGTACACACACTCGCTTGCGCGCGTGCATACACACACACACACACACACGCCATCCCCCCAACCCCCTGCGCGCGCACGCACGCACACGCACACGCACACGCACACACGCACACACACACACACCCCACCACACCACACAACAAAAACAACAACGCGTAATTACTAAAGAGAGAGAGGGGGGAGGGAGAGAGAGAGAGGAGAGAGAGAGAGAGAGAGAGAGAGAAGAGAGAGAGAGAGAGAGAGAGAGAGAGAGAGAGAGAAACTGAAACTGAAAAAACTAATTAACAAGGATTGAGATTTTAGGCCAAGCCTATTCTTCCAATCTGTCGTAGAGAGAGAGAGAGAGAGAGAGAGGGGGGGGGGGAGGAGAAGGAGAGGAGAGAGAGAGGGAGGAGGAGGGTGAACACAGAGACAGAGACAGACAGACAGACACGCAGATAGACAGAGACAGATAGTGCAAGACAAAAATAAGAGACAGACAGGTAGACAGACCAAGACAGG
Organism: Phymorhynchus buccinoides; assembly: GCA_017654935.2. Lineage (NCBI taxonomy): Eukaryota > Metazoa > Mollusca > Gastropoda > Neogastropoda > Raphitomidae > Phymorhynchus > Phymorhynchus buccinoides. The sequence continues at coordinate 35,809,982 of CM065687.1, read as the reverse complement.
CAATCGCAGGCAGATAGAGCCAGCCGGCAACAGACATAACAAGGAAGGAAGGAAGGAGGAAAAGCAAACAGGAAACAGGACGCGGCAACAAACAAACAAACAAACAAACAAACAAACACAGAAGCAATTTGTCACGAGAACCTGGACGGTAAAGAGAAACCTCGAAACCACATCTGAAATAATCTAAATCCACACGGAGATCTAGACGTTAAATAAAGGTCTGTTTCCCTAAATACGACTCCGAGATTGATTCCTTCTTAATGGCAAAGGTGTCACTGACCTCTCTGTACCTAGCCCTCACCAAACCCTATTTCTCGCCCCCCCCCCCCCCCTCTCTCTCTCTCTCTGTCTGTATCTCTCTGTCTGTATATATATCTCTCTCTCCCTGGTTTAAACATGTTATTGTCCAAACACAAAAGATCACACAATACAAAATAACCGAAGCAGCAACAAGCAGAACTTATGGTGTGCTCAGTTTGAAGAAATATTACAGTGGACACGCGCGCGCGCGCGCGCGCGCGCGCGCGCGCGCGCGCGCGCGCGCGCGCGTGTGTGTGTGTGTGTGTGTGTGTGTGTGTGTGTGGTGTGTGTGTGTGTGTGTGTGTGTTCACGTGTACACACCAATAAAACAGGAAAAGACGGTTCTGACAAAAATGAAACCCGATTTACTTACTGTTATTAACTGGGGGGTGGGGGGTGGGGGCAAAATCGTATTCTACAAAAAAATGTACACGAGAGACAGACAGACAGACAAGACAGACAGAGGCATTGACAGGAGAGAGAGAGAGAGAGAGAGAGAGAGAGAGAGAGAGAGAGAGAGAGAGAGAGATAGAGGAGAGAGAGAGAGAGAGAGAGAGAGAGAGAGAGAGAGAGGGAGAGAGAGAGATAGAGAGAGAGAGAGAGAGAGAGAGAACTGAACGAACGAACGAAAGTGTTTTTAATGAACATCGGCCATGGGCCACAATTCAAAGGGACATGGGGGGTAGGGGAGTTTGGGTTTGGTGGGGTTGGGACCAGCAAGGAACATAATGAGAGAGAGAGAGAGAGAGAGAGAGAGAGAGACGAGAGGGAGAGAGAGAGAGAGAGAGAGAGAGAGATCGAGGAGAGAGAGAGGAAGAGTGAGAGAGAGAGAGATGAGTCAGAGACAGAGAGAGAGAGAGAGAGAGAGAGAGAGAGAGAGAGAGAGAGAGAGAGAGAGAGAGAGAGAGAGAGAGAGAGAGGAGAGAGAGAGAGAGAAAGGGATGAGAGACGATTACAAAAAACAAGATGGTGAAGAGGAAATGAGGCAGAGGGGGACATTGTTTGAGCTCAGACGACTCATCCATCATTTAAACGGAGGAACCCCCCTCTCCCCAACCCCACGCTGAGGACCCCCCCCCCACCCACATCCCTCAAAAAAGACACTAGTACAACGAAGGCGCTCAAAAAAAAAACAACGAACATCTTCACAGAGCTGAGTCCCCGGAAGTGACGCTCGCGAACATGTCGGCCTGGGCGGATATGACGTCCGCGGCGGCATCCACTGCTGCCGGTTTTCACGCTGAGAAGCTATCAAGATGGCAAAAGGGGGGAAACTCCGAATGGAGATGAGAATGGCGGAGTTAGTGCAGAAAGATGGTGGTGAAGTAGGTAGGAACAAGAGATTGTTTGTTGTCCGTCACCGAAGGTGAACGGACTTTGCGATGGGCTGGTTTGTATTTTTTGTCCGTCACCGAAGGTGCGACGGACTTTGCGATGGGCTGGTTTGTATATATATTTTTTTTTTTTTTTTTTTTTCCTGTCTGTCCCAAGGATTCTGTCTTGTCCTCCTTAATTGGATCGGTGCAAACCATTTTGCCGTCCCGAACCGCTTGACCGAATCGCGTCAAATTGTTGTTGGTGAAGGTGGTTTGGCTTTTGCCCGTTCCGAAGATGGCATACATACCGATAAGATCAACGTCAAGAAGAGATCGGCGCAAACCATTTTGCCCCAAGTCGTGACCTTGACTGGTGTGTTACTTGGAAGGCGTTTTGCCGTCGTGACCTTGACCTGGCGTGACCTTGAAAACCGAAAATCTATTTTTAGCCATATCTCGGGCACCGATCAACATAGGATGTTGAAACTTGGTATGAAGGTGGTTTGGCTTATGCCCGTTCCGAAGATGGCATACCGATCAAGGTCAAGGTCAAGGTCAAAAAGATCGCTGGAGCCTGAAAATCGGAGGGTCATTTTTTTCTCCTTCTGTCTGTCCCAAAGATATCTTTCGAACGGGTTGACAGAATCACGTCAAAGTTTGTGTGCTGGTGTGTCACCATGAGAGGAAGGCATCCGCGCAAACCATTTTGCCGTCGTGACCTTGACCTTGGCGTACGACCTTGAAAACCGAAAATCTTTCAGGGGCCATAACTCCCACACCGTTAGTGTTTGAGTCTTCAAATTTGGCATGAAGGTACTTTGGCTTATGCCCGTTCTGATGGTGGCATACCGATCAAGGTCAACGTCACGGTCCGGGCGATCAGTAGGCCTTGAAAGTGGTAGGGGTCTACACATTGGGTTTTAAGCCATATTTTCAACATTGGTACTTGACAGAAGCGCTTCAGATTGTGTGTGGTACTGTATACCCTAGAGAAGAAAACATCCGAGCATAAATTATCACCATGCTGACCTTGACCTTGAAGTGTGACCTTGAAAACCGAAATTTCCTTCTTTGCGCTATATGTTTCTTCTTCAAGCTGTATCTCGTGAACTAGAAGACAGAATCCCTTCCAATTTTGTGTCAGGATGTGACACTCTACGGGGTGTCGCAAGTGCGTGGCATTGCTGGTGACGGACATGTCTGCCGCTCGGCGACGCCCTTGTTGTTGTTTGTTGTCTCAGGGCTTTAGGGGGAATCTCCGAATGGAGATGAGAATTACGGAGTTTGTGGCAGTGCAGAAAGATGGTGGTGAAGCAGGTAGGAGCAAGAGATTGTTGTTGTTGTTGTTTGTCTCAGGGCTTTAGGGGGAATCTCCGAATGGAGATGAGAATGACGGAGTTTGTGCAGAAAGATGGTGGTGAAGTAGGTAGGAACTAGAGTTTGTTGTTGTTGTTGTCTCGGGGCTTATGGGGGAATCTCCGAATGGAGATGAGAATGGCGGAGTTTGTGCAGAAAGATGGTGGTGATGTAGGTAGGAACAAGAGATTGTTGTTGTTGTTTGTTGTCTCGGGGCTTTAGGGGGAATCTCCGAATGGAGATGAGAATGGCGGAGTTTGTGCAGAAAGATGGTGGTGAAGTAGGTAGGAACAAGAGATTGTTGTTGTTGTTTGTTGTCTCGGGGCTTTAGGGGGAATCTCCGAATGGAGATGAGAATGACGGAGTTTGTGCAGAAAGATGGTGGTGCAGTAGGTAGGAACAAGAGATTGTTGTTGTTGTTTGTTGTCTCGGGGCTTTAGGGGGAATCTCCGAATGGAGATGAGAATGACGGAGTTTGTGCAGAAAGATGGTGGTGAAGTAGGTAGGAACAAGAGATTGTTGTTGTTGTTGTCTCGGGGCTTTAGGGGGAATCTCCGAATGGAGATGAGAATGGCGGAGTTTGTGCAGAAAGATGGTGGTGAAGTAGGTAGGAACAAGAGATTGTTGTTGTTGTTTGTTGTCTCGGGGCTTTAGAGGGAATCTCCGAATGGAGATGAGAATGGCGGAGTTTGTGCAGAAAGATGGTGGTGAAGTAGGTAGGAACAAGAGATTGTTGTTGTTTGTTGTCTCGGGGCTTTAGGGGGAATCTCCGAATGGAGATGAGAATGGCGGAGTTTGTGCAGAACGATGGTGGTGAAGTAGATAGGAACAAGAGATTGTTGTTGTTGTTTGTTGTCTCGGGGCTTTAGGGGGAAT
>CM065687.1:35796134-35801134 GCA_017654935.2 Phymorhynchus buccinoides | reverse complement strand
ACTACTGTATCCTGTACACTGAAAATGACCAGTTTGGTCACTGATTTAAAAATCAAAAGTTTTGCATTAATATGGAGAGAAAAAATCGAGAAATGGAAGAGGGGGTGTTAGTTAGTTAATCTGCATCTTTGCCCAACCCCAGTTGGTTATTACAAAGATGCCAATTACTATTTCAAAGATTACGGATGGACTTAGTGGTGGACCCTGACGGATGAGTTTTTGCAAGAAACACGTCGAGATCACCAGAAAGAGAGCCTTTTCAAGGATCGGAACACTCACTTTGCTCTGGTTTCCTAGAAATTAAACCGTCAAAACGGCGATTCCTCCTTGGCGGAGATGCCGGAGAGAGTAGCCATTTTGGATAAGGTGGGTGGAGGTCACTCATTGTGGTTGAAGCGGGGTTTTTGTTGTTGTAGTGCAGCACAAAATATTGTTGGAGCTATTTCCTTTGTTGTGAGCGAAACTCCTTTAGATAAGCTCTATAAAAAATATTAAAAAAAGAGAAAAAAGGCTTGTATTGCGAAAATTTCGCGCCTACGATTTGGCGGCTATTAGAAAAGAGACGGCACACGCCTTCTATTTGGGTGAAAGAATTTGACTTCCAGCACCTCCGCCAAGGAGGAATCGCCGATTGGACGGTTTGATTTATAGGAAACCAGAGCAAAAGTGAGTGTTGCGATCTCTGTAAAGGGTGTTTTCATGGTGATCTCGACGTGTTTCTTGCAAAACCTCATCCGCCAGGGTGCTGCCCTTTAAGCCAAAGCTGGTATAATGAAAAGATGTCACATAACATTTTTGGGGCAAAAAGATTGAATTTCTCAGCATTGCCATGCCGACACAAGATTTTTGTTTATAACACAAAACCCCACATTGTGACCTTAGAAGAAGAAAACACAAAATTAATTAACTCCGTTGACAAGGGAGACAATTTGTAGTTATATTTTCCTTGAACTGGGAGTACATTTTATATGGCTCTGCCATTTCGTTCCTTTTTCTCCCCCCTTCTCTTCCCTGTGTCGATGTGCTAGTTTTCCTTAGGTAAGCTGATTTATATATGTTCAATTGATCTCTCCCTCCGTCCTATGTCCTGCGTTCTCTCCATCCATCTTGCTACGTTCACTTTGTTAGCGGCGTCTCTCTCTCTCTCTCTCTCTCTCTCTCTCTCTCTCTCTCTCCTCTCTCTCTCTGTCCGTCGCTTTCCATCCCCTCCCCTCTCTCTCTCTCTCTCTCTCTCTCTCTCTCTCTCTCTCTCTCTCTCTCTCTCTCTCTCTCTGTCTCTCTCTCTCTCTCTCCTCTCTCTCTCTCTCTCTCCTCTCCCCTCTCCCTCTCTCTCTCTCTCTCTCTCTCTCTCTCTCTCTCTGTCCGTCTCTCTCCCTCTCCCTCTCTCTCTCTCTCTCTCTCTCTCTCTCTCTCTCTCTCTGTCCGTCTCTTTCCCTCCCTCTCCCCTCTCTCTCTCTCTCTCTCTCTCTCTCTCTCTCTCTCTCTCTCTCTCTCTCTCTCTCTCTCTCTCTGTCCCTCCCTCTCCTCTCTCTCTCTCTCTCTCTCTCTCTCTCTCTCTCTCTCTCTCTCTCTCTCTCTCTCTCTCTCTCTCTGTCCGTCTCTCTCCCTCCCCTCCCCCCTCTCTCTCTCTCTCTCTTCGTCTCTCTCTCTCTCTCTCTCTCTCTCTCTCTCTCTCTCTCTCTCTCTCTCTCTCTCTGTCCGTCTCTCTCCCCCCCCCCCCACCTCTCTCTCTCTTTCTCCCCCCCCCTCTCTCTCTCTCTCTCTCTCTCTCTCTCTCTCTCTCTCTCTCTCTCTCTCTCTCTCTCTCTCTCTCTCTCTCATTTGCTTCCTGAAATGGTGAACTTTTGGGGGTCAATCAACCGATCCCCTTCAGGCATCTAAAACTGACTGATGCCCGGCGGACCCTTTTTATGCATAACCATCTTTCTATCTCTGTCTTTCTATCTCTTGTCTTTCTTTCTCCCCTTTCCCTATTTTTGCTTCCTTGTTATGCCAGTGACCTGTTTTGAATGAATGAAGAATTTGTTTAACGTCCTCCGGCCTAGAACAGGCACACACGAGACATTTCTGAGCGATAAAGATAAAGCCAATAAGTGACCTGTTTTGGAAAAATGGTGTTTTACGTCCTCTCGGTCTGAAAGACACATATGGGACATTTGTAAATACAATCATGGTGGGAACGATACTGGAGGCAATGCCCGGAGGCAGTGCAACTCCAGGAAAGTCCCTGTTTCGTTCACCACTTCACCTGTTATAAGTCCCTCCTACATTACAACCTTTCATTTCTATATCTCTCTACTATTGGCCACTGCAACTAGGGTCACTAACGCCCTTGACGGCAAGAGCTAAGCCCTTGTTCACTCTTGCAAAAGGCAGCCATTTTAGTGGCATCAAATAGGGTTATTGGCGAGAGTTATTCCCTGGTTTGCTCAGTACTCAACCATCTTCCCCTACCCACCAAGGGCATTCACTCTTGCACAAGGTGTTCCTTGCAGTGGCCAATAGTGTTCTTACTCTCTCCCTACACCCGCTACTGCCTCCATTGCCTCACCCAACCTAGTTCCTCCCTGTTGCTGGCGACGCTTGTCCAGTATAGGACGCGAAGATGAATGACCCCCTTTTCCCCCTGACTCAGCTGATCTCTCTTTCGCAAGCCAAGCGCCACCCAACATCCTTTTTTCCCACCACCCCACTCCCCTTCCAGCCCCACCCATCTCACCCCTTTTTCCTTCTCTCCATCCACCCCCCCCCCTCCAATGCTTGTTCCTTCCTTCCTTCCTCGATCTTGTTGTTCCCCATCTCTCTCTCTCTCCTGCCCCGTGAGCAACTACGTTCCATCCCACCTTGCCCACCCCTCTCTGTTCCACCACCCCCCTCACACAAACACCCCACACCCCTACCCCACACACCACGACCTCTTTTTCAAGGGTGTAATGACCACAGAGATCGAAAGGGAAGAGAGCCAGAGAAGGAGTAGGAGTTGCGGCGACAAGGAGGAGGCTTTAAAACCAAAGACAAAACAAAGACAAAGACAAAAACCAAGTTCAAGACATCGAAGATGAAGCCACTGTGTCCCTTTTTCCCTTCCGGCGCCAACAACCTTCCCTCACTCACTCTCCCCTCTTCGCCCCTAGCCCCCCCCCCCACCCCCCCCACTCTCTCTCTCTCTCTCTCTCTCTCTCTCTCTCTCTCTCTCTCTCTCTATCCAGCCAGACTGCATGCATGCAATATTGGTGACGTATGATGAGAGCAGCATCAGTGACAGAGACAGCTAAAGGAAGGTGAAGACGCTATATTATAGGACAAGAGTGGTCAAGTCTATATAATGTGAATTCTGATCGCTTCTCGGCCTTTTGGCTAAGACAGTGATTCAGGAACATACATTTTTGTTTATACCCTGGTTGGTTTGTTCAGCCCGTCGTACATGGCGAAAGCCGATACGCGACGTTAAACTGAACTTCCATCAAGTCTAGGCGAAGGGGCCTGAAGGAAGAAATAAGAAGGAAGGAAAGGGTGGACGATCTTTGGATCTCTTATTACACGACGGCTTTGTTGTTTATTTACTTTCTTGTTTTCCAAGACAAATGCTTGATGTTTGGGATGGGCATGCTCGAAACTTTCATCGACAAAGTCATAAAATTTCAGCACGATTCTATGAACGGTTTTGAAAATATGAAGCGAAAAGTAAAAGTATGGGTGCAAACACACCCACGGGGTACGGGAAGGGTTTAATTGTATTAGGAAGATTATTTGTATAAACAGACAGATGCGTTCTTTATTGCTAATAGATTTTCAGTCTCCAAGTCTCATACTAAAATCGATTTATTGTTGTTAGTAGAAGGTTTTACGTCCTAAGAGCAGTTGCTCTTAGGGACAAGTAAATCTGGTGCTGCAGTCTTCGATGTAGCAGGCACACCTGGTATTAGGTTCATCAACGTTGGTCTTGGACTAAAATCGAATTCGTTTCAACCTGAAACAGCAAAACAGCAAGCAAGATACATTTATGAATGCTTTGCTGTGTCCACAGTAAATAATTAAGCAAAGACTATATAATTTCTTTTATAAAGGTCTTTTTTTTAAATTTGCTGCATTTACTTCGTCACGAACTTTACCTTGTGCTTTTTTGTGTTATTTTCTTTCGTGGCATGTGCTTACCACTTCTGTGTCAATAATTCCTTTGATGGTTTTACGACAAATAAAAGAGTTTGAGTTTGAGTTGGGATGTTGGTGGCGGGATATGAGAGAGAGAGAGAGAGAGAGAGAGAGAGAGAGAGAGAGAGAGAGAGAGAGAGAGAGAGTCTGGAAGGCGTTTGGAAACGCGTTTGAGCTCCCGCGAGGCATTTGGCAAAAGTTGAGAGAAGCCGGGGTCAACGTCTTCTGTTAGGCCATGGCCCCTGTCAGAAGGGCGGAGCTTCGGAGGAACCGCACGCGCGCACGTGAGTCCACTGCATGTGCATGCGCACATACACACGCTGGTGCAAGCGAGAGCTCGATTAATCCAACTTCTAAACACACGCGCACACGCGAGCGAGAGCGTACAATTTTGTTTCTAAAACCTACGCGCACAGCCAAAAAATACACACGAAATCGAGCTCACTCCTTGCTCATCATTACAACCTAGCTAACAATTGTCACTTTAGACTCTTCATCTATTTGTCTTCATGCTTCTTCTTTCTGTCTTTTTTCCCCTTCTCCTCCTTCCTTCGCTTCCTTCCTTCTCTCTTCTTCCTTTGAGAACTCCTACTTCTCTTCTTTTGTCTTCGACAATGAAGTCCAAAGCGAGCCGGAAGGCGTTCAAACGCGTTTGAGCTCCCGCGAGGCATTTGGCAAAAGTTGAGAGAAGCCGGGGTCAACGTCTTCTGTTAGGCCATGGCCCCTGTCAGAAGGGCGGAGCTTCGGAGGAACCGCACGCGCGCACGTGAGTCCACTGCATGTGCATGCGCACATACACACGCTGGTGCAAGCGAGAGCTCGATTAATCCAACTTCTAAACACACGCG
>CM065687.1:35783634-35786134 GCA_017654935.2 Phymorhynchus buccinoides | reverse complement strand
TTCAGCGTTCAGCGTTCTCTCTGACGTGGACAGTTGTTGCTGTGGGCCAACACAACCACAGACAACTGTGGAGGGGAAAGGGGAGTGGGGTGGGGAATGGTGGTGGTGGGTGGGGGTGGGTAGGAAGTGGGGGGTGCCACAAGGGGGGGGGGGGGGCAGGGAATAATAACAATGAACGTGACGGGCGTATTGACTGATAATGGGTCCAACAAGCCGATAACAGCGTCTGATTGCCTCTCTCTCTACGTATCACACACGATTGACTGACTGGACAAAAGCCCCTGAGACAATTTCGCCTTGTCAGCAAAACAAAACCTCCCGCAAAACGAGGAGCCATGTTCCCGATGATAACCAGTGTTTTGGACGAGCTGATGATTATTGTGGGATAATATAATACCTTTGAACATTTCGCGGGGATAATGGATAGTCCCCCCCCCCCCCCCCCCCCCCCCCGTGGGTATACCGGTGGGGATACCGGGGGTCTTTTGCATAAGTAGTTCCCCCACCTTCTGGACATTCTGTGCTTGTAACTTCCTCTAATCTGTCACTCTGATTGACTCTTGTCTTTTTTTCCCCCTTTGCTTACTGTCATCTTCTATCTTTCTGCCTTACCGGTTCATTCTCCTGCCCCCCCCCCCCCTCTCTCTCTCCTCTCTCTCTCTCTCTCTCTCTCTCTCTCTCTCTCTCTCTCTCTCTCTCTCTCTCTCTCTCTCTCTCTCTAAAAAAAAACCACTTTCAAAAAGATTTCCTCCGGCCCGGAAGTCGGGACTTCCTGGGCCTAACTATTTCTTAGTTAGGCGCATAACGGCAGCATGACGCATCTGCGCTCATAATTGACAGGAAACTGTCTGAGCGATCGAAGAAGAAGAAGAAGAAGTAGAAGAAGAAGAATGAATAGTTTCTTTTTTGGCATTTACCTCTCTCTGGACGGTCGCCTTGCCGTAGCTCAAGTTTTCGGAAATCTCGTGCTTTACTGTCACGCCCCCTCATGTTTACGACCCTCGATCTCAAAGTCTGCTTCTTTCAGTTTTATTCTTCGATCGCTCAGACAGTTTCCTGTCAATTATGAGCGCAGATGCGTCATGCTGCCGTTATGCGCCTAACTAAGAGAATAGTGAGGCCCCAGCAAGTCCGACTTCCGGGCCGGAGGAAATGTTTTTGAAAGTGTTTCGTGAAAAGAGGCAGTGAGACTGGACCGGCCAAGGCAGAAAGATAGGAGATGACAGTAAGCAAAGGGAAAAGGCAGAGTCAAAGAGAGTGACAGATTAGAGGAAGTTACAAGCACAGAACTTCCAGAAGGTGGGGGAACTATTTATACAAAAGACCCCCCGGTATCTCATTCCTGTTATGCGCTTCAAGACGATCATGGCCTGCCCCCTCCCTCTCTCTCTCTCTCTCTCTCTCTCTCTCTCTCTCTCTCTCTCTCTCTCTCTCTCTCTCTCTCTCTCTCTCTCTCTCTCTCTCTCTCTCTCTCTCTCTCTCTCTCTCTCACGTCTACACACAAATAATTCAAATCCCAAATAATTTATTCGTGTTCATCCCTGCTCATGGAATGACATTTTTGTATGTTACATAATTAATGTTCTGCAGACGTAATTTTTTTATAAGAGCTTGTTTCCTTCATGAAAGCTGAGACTAATCTCCATGTCTCATCACATTTGTTTCATATTCATTAATATAATTTAATATAATTGTTTAATTTAATGTTGTTACCTTTTTATGTTCTTCTTGCTGTTCTTTGTTTATTCTTTTCGATTGTTTATGCATTACATTAATATATAAAACATATTTGAAAATTAAGATAGCGCTTCATTACTCTGCTTAGCCGTCCGTCACTAATATTGTCTGTGCACTTTTTTTGTTTAAGATAGGGCTTTGTATAAGTTTTCTTGTTGCCCTATCTAATGATCATTGTTGATTTGACTTTTAGAAATAAAATGCTATTTAAACCAAGACTATTATGAACAATAGGGTAAGCAGCAGCCTACGTTTCGGGCAAGCTTCTTGGTCAAAGACTCTAAAAGGGTAAGATGGACTGCTTAAGAGTTACGGCGAGCCGGGCTGATAGAGTTATCGTTAGTGGGGTAGTTACACCATTCACAGTGGCGGCTATCCAAAAACTGAGACTGGACTTTGAACGGAGAATTCAACTGGCCTATCGACGTGTAAATGTGTCACGCTTAAAAGGGACATAACCAGTGTTTCTGTCCTCACTACTCATATAGGGAAAAGGGGCCGGATGTTAGTCTTTTCTTTTCAGTGTCTTTGTCTTGGTCTCCTTGCTGTCTTCCGTCAGACAGACTCCAATTTCGGACGAGCTCAAAGGAGAAAAAATGATTTAATTAGAAAGATAGTTCTCCCCCTTTGTTCAATTTTGTTATCTCCTCTCTTGCTTGGCCTCACTATTTCATTCTTTGCTTAAGCCAAAATTCCTTTCGTGGCTTACCCGGTTTGTTCTGTGTGTTGTGTTGTTTACCTGTAACATTATATTCAAGGTTAG
>CM065687.1:35771134-35778634 GCA_017654935.2 Phymorhynchus buccinoides | reverse complement strand
ACTTAATCGTGGTGGGTCAGTGTATCTTTAAAAGTGCATGATGAAATCGTATTTCATTTTGTGTACCTCTTTATCAAACCGTCGTGTGAAAGCCAGAAGGTACTATATTATAATTATGTGTCAGTCTTCTTTATTCACTCTCATCGTCCATAAGAGAATATGTCTAATTGGACGCTAATGTCATCTTCATTCTTACTCTTCTGGCTATTCCTCGCCGCTTTTATGATTCTCTTTATGACTTCTTTTTTTTTACAATACATAGTGTACATACATACATGTCCACATCAACAGTTTTCTAACATGCCTTAATGTATTGATTTTTCGCTCACTCGTGTTTAATACCCATGTCACTAAAAGGCTTCAAATGAGGGTCTGGCATCCAGTGACCTTATGTTCTTCATTTTGGGAGGTAAGGATAGGCCCTATTTTAGGCATGTCACAGAGGAATTGTGAACGAAATCTTTTCTGTACCCATGTCAGTTTAATGGTAACTTTTGGCCGAGGAATGGCTAGCGTTGAAAGGGTTAACGAAGTTGACACGAAGTGAGTCTATAGTATGATAGTTGCTCGGTTGTGTGTGTGTGAGTGTGTGCGTGTGCGTGTGCGTGCGTGTGTGTGTGTGTGTGTGTGTTGTGTGTGTGTGTGTGTGTGTGTGTGTGTGTGTGTGTGTGTGTGTGTGTTGTGTGTGTGTGTGTTGTGTGTGTGTGTGTGTGTTGCGTGTGCGTGTGCGTGTGCGTGTGCGTGCGTGTGTGTGTGCGCGCGCGCGCGTGTGTGTGTGCGTTGCGTCCGTGGTCTACTCTCCAAACTTTAACGTTGGCATTTTCTCGGGAAATAGAAGGCGTACATTGTTCAAACTTTCAATACACATAGATGTTTATGCAAGCTTTCAAACAATAATGATTTGAATAATTAAATACTTAAAACAACTCTGTAAACAGATAACAAACGGATAACATTTTAGATTAGTGGGTTAGAGAGTATTCAACAGGCAACATGAGCAAAGAAACTCATCAGCAATGAAAGCCTCGATAGCTCGTTGGTAGAGCGTCTGTCTCTCATGCCAATGGTTCCGGGTTCGATTGTCGGCAAAGGCACTTTTTTTCTTTTTTTAAAAATTCTATCCATTGACAATAGTTTCATTTGTACTTTAAACACCCCCCTCATGCTTACGACCCTCAATCTCAAAGTAATTATTTGATGGCAATCTTGTACTTTAAACACCCCCATCATGTTTACGACCCTCAATCTCAGTCATTATTTGTTGGCAATCTTATGCTTTAAGCACTCCCCTCATGTTTACGGTCCTCAATCTCAAAGTCATTTTTTGTTGGCAATCTTGTACTTAAACATCCCCCCCCCCCTCATGTTTACGACCCTCACTCTCAAAGTCATCATTTGTTGACAATCTTGTAATTAAAGACCACCCCAAACCCCGAGTGAGCCTTGAAGACTTTGCATCTTGTTTTTTTTTATAATGATGAAAGGAGGAGACCAAAAAAAACCACCCTGACAGGACCAAAAATACCCCAGACAAACAAAATTGAAGGGAAAAACAGACCGACAAACAAAACTGAAGGGAAAAACAGACCGACAAACAAAACTGAAGGGAAAAACAGACCGACAAACAAAATTGAATGGAAAAACAGACCGACAAACAAAATTGAATGGAAAAACAGAATGGAAAAACAGACCGACAAACAAAATTGAATGGAAAAACAGACCGACAAACAAAACTGAATGGAAAAACAGACCAAAAAATTGAAAAAAACAGACTGACAAACAAAACTGAAGGGAAAAACAGACAGACAAACAAAACTGAAGGGAAAAACAGACCGACAAACAAAATTGAATGGAAAAACAGACCGACAAACAAAACTGAATGGAAAAACAGACCGACAAACAAAATTGAATGGAAAAACAGACCGACAAACAAAACTGAAGGGAAAAACAGACCAACAAACAAAATTGAATGGAAAAACAGACCGACAAACAAAACTGAAGGGAAAAACAGACCGACAAACAAAACTGAATGGAAAAACAGACCGACAAACAAAATTGAAGGGAAAAACAGACCGACAAACAAAATTGAATGGAAAAACAGACCGACAAACAAAATTGAATGGAAAAACAGACCGACAAACAAAATTGAAGGGAAAAACAGACCGACAAACAAAATTGAATGGAAAAACAGACCGACAAACAAAACTGAATGGAAAAACAGACCGACAAACAAAATTGAATGGAAAAACAGACCGACAAACAAAATTGAATGGAAAAACAGACAGACAAACAAAACTGAAGGGAAAAACAGACAGACAAACAAAATTGAAGGGAAAAACAGACAGACAAACAAAACTGAAGGGAAAAACAGACCGACAAACAAAACTGAAGGGAAAAACAGACAGACAAACAAAACTGAAGGGAAAAACAGACCGACAAACAAAACTGAAGGGAAAAACAGACAGACAAACAAAACTGAAGGGAAAAACAGACCGACAAACAAAACTGAAGGGAAAAACAGACCGACAAACAAAACTGAATGGAAAAAAAAGACCGACAAACAAAATTGAATGGAAAACAGACATGGAAAAACAGACAGACAAACAAAACTGAAGGGAAAAACAGACCGACAAAAACAAAACTGAAGGGAAAAACAGACCGACAAACAAAACTGAAGGGAAAAACAGACAGACAAACGGAAAAGAAAACTAAACATACAAAATAATAACATCCTCGGGTGCATTGTGAAAACGAGCGAACATTCACAGACATATAAAATCTACATACAAATATTATACAAGTGGAACAAATTCACATAGCTTGGTAAGAAATCTTGCTTTGAGCAGAGTTGATTCCCATACAAATGTCCCCAAAATCAAAACGAAACATAATTTTAAAGAGCAGCGTCAATTTGAAGTTGGGGGCATTTGTATGTGGGCCACAGCTACCCAGAAAAAAAACCCCAAGGGACTTAATCGTGGTGGGTCAGTGGGTCTTTAAAGCCCAGACTCGGCCAACAAGTAAAATTTAATGTTAGTGCGTTCCTCTCCATTTTTATAACAGTCGATATTCCCTGCTACATTTAGTGAGACTCTTGAGGACCATCACTAGCACCAGCTAGCTGCCCCGTAGTCCTCATGGCAGAGAGTGTGGACGTCCCCTGGGCAACGCAGCTGTACAATGTTGGAGCTGCTAAAGCATTCGGCATTCGGAAAATGTGGCGACATTCAAAAGCGCGGATTTCTGAACCGGATATGCTTCAAAAGCGAGGATTTCTGAACCGGATATGTTTCAAAAGCGCGGAGTTTCTGAACAGGATATGTTTCCAAAGCGCGTATAAACCCATGAAAGCGCGGAGGGTGACCTACCAGAAAATGAGTGTGGAGCACGGGAGACACGAGAAATGCAACTCGGCCAGCTGTTCATGACAAAAATCAGCAAATGGTAAAAGGATAGTTTGTAACAGGCTAGTTCGTCACAATGGCACTTATTTCTTACCAATGGTGTGACACACCACATAAACATATCGTGGCGCTGCACCAACAAAAAATGCAAAGAACGACATCGAACTGACAGTGACATGACATCTCTGATCCCAGTGACAATGGAACACAACCACGACGGCGACGGTGGGGTGAATTGGTGGGTGGGTGTCTGAAATCTGTGCTCAAAATTGAAAAAACAAACAAAATTCGCGCTCACGTATGCTGATTTGACGCGCGTTCGTAATTTTTTTCCGCGCTTCTGATATGCCAATACGCGCTTTCGTAAATCTCCCGGAAAATGCAATGCAGCCAACTATAATCGCATCCACATCTGATATATTTATAGCAATGTCACTAACAAGGGCACGGTCATTTGCAAATTTGTTTTTTTTAAAGTTTCAGTCTTTGACAGTTCAACAAGTCTGTAATTTACAAGAAAGGGCTTTCTCTTAAAACTTATATTAAAGGGGCTTCCAAGATATAAGCATACAATATTTTGACGTAAGGTTTTAGAGATTTAGGGGAAGACGGGGTAAAAAGCGCATGGGCGGGTAAGAAGCCCACCCCAATTATCTCATGAAATAAAGAAAATTTCAGTCAAATTTGCCCATGAGACGAATGCTAGACATTAACGCTCGTCTCATGGGCAAAATGAGACTGAAATTTGCTTCATTTCATGAGATAATTGGGGTGGGCTTCTTACCCGCCTATGCGCTTTTTACCCCGTCTTCCCCTACTATAAATTGGAATTTGTATGCAAATCTGTAAGCACATTTTTGGGGGGTATTTGATAGAATATATTACACTTATATTGCACAGTTTATGCACTGAAATAGAGTGAATAAACAATGAAAGTCTCTCTCTCTCTCTCTCTCTCTCTCGACGGAACAAGTCGAATACTAAGAATCTCTCTCTCTCTCTCTCGGACTCATACAGTCTTCTCTCTCTCTCTCTCTCTCTCCCCCCCCCTCTCTCTCTCTCTCTCTCTCCGTTCCAGGGGTGGGGGGGTTGAAGTATGGGGTAGGAAAGGGATGATGATGATGATGATGATGACGACGACCGACCTTGCAAACACAGCTTCGGTGCGTCCATGATAAAAAAAGAAAAGAAAGCAAGCTTCGCTGGCATGCGTGCGCGTGCGGCTTACAATGTACTGTGCACATGCGCGTGCAAGGGCGCCACCGGGCGCGTGAAGATGATGTGATTTGCACGACAGCCAACGGACGACGACAGCGTTATCAGAAAAAGGCAGCCGCGCGTGACAAACTGTCATCGCTGGCTACTGACCCGTTCACCCTCCCTCTTGCAACCCAAGGCCAGAGACTAACCCCACCCCCACCCCCCACCCCTCATACACATGCGCTAACCTTCCCTTTCTCTCCACGCGCCTTAATATACCCCCTGGTTTAAACGATTTATTATTCAGTTACATTCGCATAGACATAAAACACAACAGATTGAAGCAACAACGAGCGAAGCTTATAGCGTGCTCAGTTAGAAAATGTACACAGCAATATTGGCGGAATTTACAATGACTGAATTAAACGTGGAAAACAAACATACGAAACAGAACAAAAAAAGAATGAAAATGAAAGACTGGGTGGATGCAAACTTGAATCAACACAGCTATACATTATTTTTTTATCATTAGGAAAAGATGCAATACACAAACATGAACATAAATAATATTACGCACATCACAAAGAGAGAGAGAGAGAGAGAGAGAGAGAGAGAGAGAGAGAGAGAGAGAGAGAGAGAGAGAGAGAGAGAGAGAGAGAGAGAGAGAGAGAGAGAGAGAGAGAGAGAGAGAGAGAGGGAGAGGGAGAGAGACCGACCCAAATTTTGCCATTCACAAGTCCCAACCCTGTGCCGTTGATACACATGCATAAGTATACACATCGCACTAGCTTATATATTGCACATGTTTTTTATTTATTATATTACAATCTAAATTATTTCATTAACTTATAATCTGTTGCTGGTAGCAATAAATTGCTGAACAGTTTTAAAAATATCTACATTTTCTGCATTTGTTAGACTGTGGTCTCCAAATAGAAGCGTATGGGTATTAATTTTGTTAACAGTTAGTTAGAATTGTGTTTATTCTCACATGATGAAAGTTTTTACAGTGTAACAAATAGTGTTCTGCATTTTCTGTGGAGTAACCGCACGCGCATTTGGGGTCAGCTAGTAGATGTCTTGTGTACAGATCGTGGTTATATTGCTTGCTCCTAGACGTAATCTGCAGTGGTTAACTTGGTCTTGTCTGGAACCAGTGTAGTAGTAGTAAGAAGGCACACTAACATCAGACAGAGAAAGAAATTGTTTAAATAATACCCCCCCACCCCTCTACACACACTTACAACCCCTCTACACACACTCACAACATACACACATACGCGCGCGCACATACACACACACACACACACACACACACACACACACACACACACACACACACACACACACACACACACACACACACACACACACACACACTCACCTGAAGCAACTAATGACACACACACAATACTCTGTAAAGTCAACGGCCTCTTCTCGAGTGTGTGCGCGCCTGTATGCATGCACGCACGCTGCACTTGCCAGGAGACTGATTAAAACGTGTGTGTATATGTGTGTCTGTGTGCGCGTCGTGTCCGACTATGAACCCCAGATAGCAGAAAGAGGTAGCTGCTCTTCTGGCGAGCTGGGATAGAATGGTCGACCTATGGCGATATTTGTCCCGCCAGAGGGCAGTCAATGCACTAGGGGCTTATCACGCGATTTTCTTACTTGGGCGTAGTAAGAGAGAGAGAGATGGTAGGACTAGTCATTCTCTCTCTCATTTTCTTTATCCCCAACTAAGAATATAGAGAGGATTAGCCCCACACGAGCGTCATGCCCTCTGGCGTGAAATAAATCGCACTAAGTCTCTCATTGAGTACCAAAGAAATGCCTTGCTCTATCAGGGGATATATCCCCAAGCTGTATCGAGAGAACTTCAATAGACGATTTTCGAGAAAAACAACAACAACTAGGGGAGAGCACTTCGTGAAAATTAGAGTTGATTACCTCGACTTACTCGGTCAAAACCATAGCAACCATGGCAGCATGGCATCGAAGCTTGAAACCGCAGGATGTGAGTCAGCGACTTGCAAACTTTTTTTGTTGTTGAAAAATGAGGGGCAGCCAGTATCCACAAACCGATAAAACTTGCAAAATGTGAGGTAAAAATATAAATGACATCAATTTTAGAAAGACGCACGGTGTTCTAAGTGCTATATGTCTACTCAAATACACGAGGCGAGAGCTGGGGATGTACCTGACGGTAGAGTAACTCGCCCTGTTTGACCGATTGAATAAGGCAAAGAAAGATCACTCCCACACACCATGAAATTACTCCCCTTATGTGTATTTTTCCCGAACAATTCCTATGAAGACAGCTATCTTCGTTGGAAGGTCCCCAGATTCTAGCTAGTTCCCAAAACTGCAACACTAACAGCTAACGAAAAATTATAAAAGGGCCAACAAAATTAATGCGAAAAAAATTCTTGAAAAAGTGAATACAAACGTTGAAACTTAAAAATATAGTTATACCTTTAAAAAGGATGTCGTGTGACCACGCGGGATAATATCCGATCAAATAAAGGAAAAATTGTTATTCATAAGAACATTAAGAAATCTAATGTCAACAAAAAGCATTGCACAAAAAATGACAGCTTATATTTCCTGAATGTTCTGTTGTTGTTTTGTTTTTTCCCTTGTTCTTGTCCCCCCCCCCCCCCCCACCCCCCCCCTCCCCCCCCCCCCCCCCCCCCCCCCCCCCCCCCTCCCCCTCAGAAATCAAACATTTTACTGGCATAAAATCACTTTCTCACATACACACAGTTATTAAACTCTCGCCCATGATATAAAATAGGCTCAGAAACTTCTTTTTTTCTCCCCGCCAAATCAATGTTTTTGTTTGTTGGGTTCGTAATAATATTATTTGTCTTGTCAAATTCATTGGATTTTGTTG
>CM065687.1:35753634-35763634 GCA_017654935.2 Phymorhynchus buccinoides | reverse complement strand
CTCTCTCTCTCTCTCTCTCTCTCTCTCTCTCTCTCTCTCTCTCTCTGCCCTGTTCTAAAATGTATAGTTCTTTTATACGTGCTTCAACATATATCTGTGTGTATGTGCATGTATTCTTGCGTGTGCCGCGCGCACGTGCAGGTGTGTGCGTGTATGGTTACACGCATGTATGCCCGCACAAGTATTAACAATTATACATGTGCGTATGTAATTCTATGAATTTGTATTTCAACCTGTCTTTATCACAATACCTGCTTTGCTACCTTTATGTTTAATTATGTATGTGTAATTTTATGCCTTGCCATGTTTGTATTCTATGTTCGTATATGTACCAAGGACAGATTGGAAGACTAGGCGTTGCCTAAAATCTTTATCCTTGAAAAATAAAGTTAAAGTTTTCAAAAAAATGTTTTCAAGTTTTCAAGCTCTCTCTCTCACTCTCTCTCTCTCTCTCTCTCTCCCCTCTCCCTCCTCCCCTCCCCACCCCCCCCCCCCCCCCCCCCCCCTGCTTTATTTACCAGTATCTTATTCACTCCGTACATAAACAAACTTAATTTATTTATCCTTTCCCCGTTTGGCAACTCACTTGGTTGGGTGGTTTTTTTGGTATTCATTTTTTTAATTTTTATTGTTTACTGTACAGTCCCTTGTATGGTATTTTGCACTGGTGAAACTGGCAGGATAATTATACACAAATTAGTAATCAAATAAAAACGCTTATATAAACATGAAACTGAAAATGAAGCGCACTGTCATAATGTTCGCGAACTTCACAGCCGTTACACTTATGTTCACAGGCAGCAGATGCGTATGGCTTTACCGTCACGCTTTTAATACATAATTTGTGGATCAGGGGAAGGGTGAGAGTCATATTGATTTGGTCTTGTTGCTCGCTTTCCATACAGAAAGTGTCAATTTCCCCTCTCGCCTCCCTTTTGTTTTTATGCTCTCTCTCTCTCTCTCTCTCTCTCTCTCTCTCTCTCTCTCTCTCTCTCTCTCTCTCTCTCTCTCTCTCTCTCTCTCGACCCGTGTGGTAATGACAATAACATTTGCAGTGTTCCAGTGTTCTCTCTCTCTCTCTCTCTCTCTCTCTCTCTCTCTCTCTCTCTCTCTCTCTCTCTCTCTCTCTCTCTCTCTCTCTCTCCCGTGTGGTGATGACAATAAAATGTCCAGTGTTCCAGTCTCTCTCTCTCTCTCTCTCTCTCTCTCTCTCTCTCTCTCTCTCTCTCTCTCTCTCTCTGTCTCTCTCTCCTTCTCTCTCTCTCTCTCTCTGTCTCTCTCTCTCTCTCTCTCTCTCTCTCTGTCTCTCTCTCTCTCTCTCTGTCTCTCTCTCTCTCTCTCTCTCTCTCTCTCTCTCTCTCTCTCTCTCTCTCTCTCTCTCTCTCTCTCTCTCTCTCTCTCTCTCTCTCTCTCTCGACCCGTGTGGTAATGATAATAACATTTGCAGTGTTCCAGTGTTCTCTCTCTCTCTCTCTCTCTCTCTCTCTCTCTCTCTCTCTCTCTCTCTCTCTCTCTCTCTCTCCATGTGGTAATGACAATAACATTTGCAGTGTTTCAGTGTTCCAGTGTTCTCTCTCTCTCTCTCTCTCTCTCTCTCTCTCTCTCTCTCTCTCTCTCTCTCTCTCTCTCTCTGTCCTCTCTCTCTCTCTCTCTCTCTCTCTCTCTCTCTCTCTCTCTCTCTCTCTCTCTCTCTCTCTCTCTCTCTCTCTCTCTCTCTCTCTCTCTCTCTCTCTCTCTCTCTCTCTCTCTCTCTCTCTCTCTCTCTCTCTCTCTCTCTCTCTCTGTCTCTCTCTCTCTCTGCTCTCTCTCTCTCTCTCTCTCTCTCTCTCTCTCTCTCTCTCTCTCTCTCTCTCTCTCTCTCTCTCTCTCTCTCTCTCTCTCTCTCTCTCTCTCTCTCTCTCTCTCTCTCTCTCTCTCTCTCTCTCTCTCTCTCTCTCTCTCTCTCTCTCTCTGTGGTAATGACAATAACATTTGCTCTCTCTGTTCTCTCAGTGTCTCTCTCTCTCTGTCTCTCTCTCTCTCTCTCTCTCTCTCTCTCTCTCTCTCTCTCTCTCTCTCTCTCTCTCTCTCTCTCTCTCTCTCGACCTGTGTGGTAATGACAATACAATTTGCAGTGTTCCAGTGTTCTCTTCTCTCTCTCTCTCTCTCTCTCTCTCTCTCTCTCTCTCTCTCTCTCTCTCTCTCTCTCTCTCTCTCTCTCTCTCTCTCGACCTGTGTGGTAATGGACGCCGTGTGGTAACAATACTTTTGCAGTGTTCCAGTGTTCTCTCTCTCTCTCTCTCTCTCTCTCTCTCTCTCTCTCTCTCCTCTCTCTCTCTCTCTCTCGACCCGTGTGGTAATTACAATAAAATGTGCAGTGTTCCAGTGTTCCAGTGTTCTCTCTCTCTCTCTCTCTCTCTCTCTCTCTCTCTCTCTCTCTCTCTCTCTCTCTCTCTCTCTCTCTCTCTCGACCCGTGTGGTAATGACAATAACATTTGCAGTGTTCCAGTGTTCTCTCTCTCTCTCTCTCTCTCTCTCTCTCTCTCTCTCTCTCTCTCTCTCTCTCTCTCTCTCTCTCTCTCTCTCGTGTGGTAATGACAATACAATTTGCAGTGTTCCAGTGTTCTCTCTCTCTCTCTCTCTCTCTCTCTCTCTCTCTCTCTCTCTCTCCCCCCCCCCCCCCCCCCCGTGTGTGTAATGACAATAACATTTGCAGTGTTCCATGATCCAGTGTTCTCTCTTTTCTCTCTCTCTCTCTCTCTCTCTCTCTCTCTCTCTCTCTCTCTCTCTCTCTCTCTCTCTCTCTCTCTCTCTCTCTCTCTCTCTCTCTCTCTCTCTCAATTTCCCATCTCTAGTTCTCTTCCTTTAGACATAACTGTAGACATGAATAATGGATAACACCAATACAACAACAAGAACAAAAGCTCTACGGTCAACAAAAGCTATTAATTCTTTACAGAAAAAGGCAACTTACAAATGAGAGAGAATTACGAATGGTTGACAGCGATATTTTGTTCCCCCTTTCTTTATAGCCTACAACCAGCGAATGACAAAATTTACTAGATGCGTATTATTATTATTATTATTATTATTATTATTATTATTATTATTATTATTATTATTATTACCATTCTTATTATTCTTATTCTTCTTCTTATTCTTATTCTTATTATTATTATTGTTATTATTATCATTCTTCTTATTATTATATTATTATTATTATTATTATTATTATTATTATTATTATTATTCTCTTCTTCTTCTTCTTCTTCTTCTTCTTCTTATTATTATTATTATTATTATTATTATTATTATTATTATTTACCAAATTATTGTCTCTGTAAATCTGTCTCTCAATCTCTCTCCTCGTTATCTCCTCGTTATTTCCCCCCCCCCCCCCCCCCCCCCCCCCCCCCCCCCCCCCCCCCCCCTCCCCCCCCCCCCCCCCCCCCCCTCCCCCCCCCCCCTCCCTCCCTTCCTCGCTGTCTGTTTATGTGGGTTAAAACATGTCTTGATATGGACACCACACATAGTGGGCTACCCATTTTAAATATGTAAAAATGACATAATCTATGTCCATATTTCAGTTGTTTGATTAATTGTTCTAGTTATTTTACACTTTCGGTCAGCTCAAATATATATTCATTTAGGGTTATGTTTAGGGGTAGGGTTAGTATTCCAAAAAGGTTATTAGCTAAAAATGTTCCTAAAATACAGCTTTATGATGGTAAGAAAGGCAAAAACGGAAAAATACAATTAACCGAGAAATGTAAGGGGGGTGGCACATCTTTACCTTTACCTCACCAATAGAATGTGATTCTTATTATAATATATATTGCTTAAATAGTTTTAACAAGTCCAATTTTTGAAAATGACCCCTGTTGTTTAAATTCTTTCATTTCAATTTATGTATGATTTGAAGTTGTTTACTAATGTTATGTTTAAAAACCCAGTAAGAAAAAAACTACATACAATTAATAATTTGATCTAAATCAAAAGATGTACGCATAGCATACACACCAAGCAAAGACAGTCTTTTCAAATTGTTAATGTAATAAATTTTCTGGATTTTGTGCATAACTAAAGTTATTGTCAAAGATTTTATATAATTTTTGTACATACCTGTATGTAGTTTTGAAAAACTGTTAAATAAAAAAAAGAAGAAATTCTACCAACAACAACCCCCCCCCCCCCCCCCCCCCCCCACACACACACACACTACTAAATTAAAAGTTTGAAGACAAATTCATTATGATGATTAAAATGAATTTCAAACCATGTTCAACAATCAATACTAAATGTTGTCAACATGTCTTATACTGCAGTGCTTAAATCAACTTTAGTGTTTAAATGCATTATTATTGATTAAATTAAAATATAAATGCTATCATAAAGTTAAAAAACCCATTTTACCTGGTGGTAAACCCTTAATTAAAAAGAGCTTTCATGGAGTCTGTTGTTCCATATCTGTAGCTTACAATTGAACTAAAAAGCATCAAAACGCTACACTCACACAAGCACATGAAGATGAAATAAACAATAAACAGGGCGAATCAAACCAAATTCCCGTCTTTAAAAAGACTTTGACGAGGCGAACGAAGACAACACACTAAACTTAACGAGGATCGCAGTGAATGGAAAACAGTAATATCCGTAGCGTACATAATATAAATCCGATACAGTTTTTTGTACTAGATTTTACTAACTCTAAACAATGCTGTTCATAACACACACAAAACAAATTCTGGAAGTAAAGTGTGGATGAAACCTCGCTGGCATTCTGACAGAGACAGAAAGACAAAGAAAGACAGTGTGGGTTTTTGCACGTACAGAATTAAGCGCAGTGGTGATAACAGTGAATAATAGATATGGAAGCGAAAGGCAAGAAAAACCAAAAACGGCATAGAAGCGAGTGCAAAAGTGTGACGCGTGAACACGTGACCACATCAACACTGCAGCTACCGCAACATCTTCCAAACCGTGCACGTACGTGCCTGCGCGTGCACAGTGTGTGATACTCTTTGCTTACACAACAACAAATACAATAGCTATGCAAATATATATATATATATATATTCATCTCAAGCTCTTACTGCAACAAAATACGTGACAACAACAGCAACAAATACAACAACAACAGCAACAGCAACAAATACAACAACAACAACAGCAACAACAACAACAACAACAGCAGCAACAAATACAACAACAGCAACAGCAACAAATACAACAACAACAGCAACAGCAACAAATACAATAGCTATGCAAATATATATATATATATATATATTCATCTCAAGCTCTTACTGCAACAAAATACGTGACAACAACAGCAACAAATACAACAACAACAGCAACAGCAACAAATACAACAACAACAGCAACAAATACAACAACAACAGCAACAACAACAACAACAACAGCAGCAGCAACAACAACAACAACAACAGCAACACAACAACAACAACAACAGCAGCAACACAACAACAACAACAACAGCAACAACAACAACAACAAATACAACAACAGCAGCAACAACAACAAATACAACAACAGCAGCAGCAACAACAACACAACAGCAACAACAACAACAACAACAACAACAACAACAGCAGCAACAACAACACAACAACAACAACAACAACAACAACAACAACAACAACAGCAACAACAACAACAACAACAGCACAACAACAACAACAACAGCAGCAACAACAACAAACAACAGCAACAAACAACAACAACAACAGCAAAAACAACAACAACAACAGCAGCAACAACAACAACAACAGCAGCAACAACAACAACAACAACAAATAAATACAACAACAGCAGCAACAACAACAACAACAGCAGCAACAGCAGCAACAAATACAACAACAGCAGCAGCAGCAACAACAACAACAGCATACAACAACAACAAACAGCAGCAACAGCAGCAACAAATACAACAACAGCAGCAACAACAACAACAAATACAACAACAGCAAACAAATACAACAACAGCAGCAACAAATACAACAAAACAAATACAACAACAGCAGCAACAAATACAACAACAGCAGCAACAACAACAACAAAAATACAAACAACAGCGGCAACACCAACAACACATACAACAACAGCAGCAACAGCAGCAACAAATACAACAACAGCAGCAACAGCAGCAACAAATACAACAACAAAACAACAACAGCAGCAACAGCAGCAACAACAGCACAACAACAACAACAATAGCAACAACAGCAGCAACAACAGCAACAAATACAACAACAGCAGCAACACCAACAACACATACAACAATAACAAACAGCAGCAACAGCAGCAACAAATACAACAACAGCAGCAACAACAACAACAAATACAACAACAGCAGCAACAACAACAACAAATACAACAACAACAGCAGCAACAACAACAACAACAACAACAACAGCAGCAACAACAACAACAGCAGCAACAACAGCAACAACAACAACAACAACAACAACAACAACAAACAACAGCAGCAACAAAATACAACAACAGCAGCAACAACAACAACAAATACAACAACAGCAGCAACACCAGCAACACATACAACAATAACAAACAGCAGCAACAGCAGCAACAAATACAACAACAGCAGCAACACCAGCAACACATACAACAATAACAAACAGCAGCAACAACAACAACAAATACAACACCAGCAGCAACACCAGCAACACATACAACAATAACAAACAGCAGCAACAGCAGCAACAAATACAACAACAGCAGCAACACCAGCAACACAGCAACACATAACAAACAACAGCAACAGCAGCAACAGCAGCAACACATACAACAATAACAAACAGCAGCAACAACAACAACAAATACAACAACAGCAGCAACACCAGCAACACATACAACAATAACAAACAGCAGCAACAGCAGCAACAGCAGCAACACATACAACAATAACAAACAGCAGCAACAGCAGCAACAACCAAATATTGTCTTTAACATAAAGAATGATAAACAATTTCGATACAACCACCGACACCGCAACATTTTTAAAGGAATACGCAAAAATCAACCGTAACAAATAACAAAAGGATCTTAGGACCAAATGTTATCTAATCTAATCTGATTGTTGCATAATATAAAGAAAAAGAAAAGAGACCCGGGCCTGCATTCACATTGAGAGAGTATGAGACTTATCGTCACGGATATCTTAGAACTCCTTGTAAAGTCTTAGTATTAAATCCCACTACTTTAGAAGAAATTCTAAGATATCATGATGATCACTCTCACACTACTCTCTCAATGTGAATACAGGCCCAGGAGAATGAATGCAAAATATAATGATATAATGATAAAAGCATGAGTACTGTGCTATTGCAACATCTATCTACGTAATGTTAAAGTTTTTAATTGTTGTTGTTGTTAGCCATTTCACCGCCAAGGTCGCATTTCAGCACCACAGTGATTTAACACCTATGTCACTAAAAGGCATCAAATCGGGGTCTATTATCCAAAGACCCTATTGTGTTAGTTTTGGGAAGTAAGGATAGACCTTATTTTATACGTCACAGAAGAATTCCCAATACTGCAGATGGATTTTGTTTCTCTACTCAGGTAAATTTAATGGACATTTTTGGCTAAAATATGGCTGGCGGTGAAAGGGTTATTACCCCCCCCCCCCCCAAAGAACTCTAGGTTGAAACGGAGTGTCTTTTCTACTTAAAAAAAAGCAAACTAAAACTTGGGATAAAAACCAAGATAAAGGAAAACGAACAGGTCCTGTTTTTCAACCTCCTACACCTGAACGCGTACATTCATGCACACATATACACATGCACGCAAGCTCGCAAGCACACACGCATGCGCAAACACGCTCCTACCCTCACCCCACCACCATTACAACCAAGTCACAGAAAAGGCAAAAAGCTTACCATATACGAAGTTTATTCTAGTGAAAATGTGTGTGTGTGTGGGGGGGGGGGGGGGGTGCGTGCGTGCGTGCGTGCGTGACAGACAGGCAGGCAGAGAGGCAGGCAGACCGACAAACAGATAGACACACATAGACACAGAGAAATGGTTGGGAAGGCGAGGTGGTGTGAATTCTAAAAGCTAAAGAGACACGACGATAGAGAATGAAAGGGCCGGCTACACCTCAACTCATATCGTACAACTATACGTAACGATTCGACCACGTGGACTCAAACCACGAATCAAATTTGTTCTTCGAGACCACGTTATCGAGTCGTATCGTACAGTCGTATGGTATTAGTTGACGTGTAGCAGACCCTTTAAAGAAAGTGAAAACCTTAGTTCTGCTAACAAGTTCTCCTATGAAACAAAAGGCCAATTACATACAAGCTAATGCTCAAACATGAACAAACACAACATAATCTTCTATCTAAAACAAAATGCAGTTTAGGCTTACTATATGTGAAAACAAACATTTTTAAGAAGCGCACACATCAAATTAAAACAACTTCACAATATTTCGGCACGTGCAACTTTACTCCTTTTCATTTTACTTACCCGAATCAATCTGCATCATGGCTGCATGCACACAGAAAAGAACACGATAATATACATCCAGAACAGCCCAGGAAAGTAAGCTAAAGGACATCATGCATTACTGCAGTGTGTCGTGCCTTTCTGAATCAGGATACAACAAACTGGAATCATGTGGGGGCTACTTTATTGCAGAGGGTGTAAGATGCCGTACATTGCTGTGAGTTGTACTGTATCAACTCGTTTTCTGCATTGCATCACAACCTACTACAATTATATTGGTCTTATGTCAAACTGTACGCTAATTCATTGGTGTTAAGGTGATATGTATTACATATTGTATGCGTGGCTTGGAAGGCATTGCATTACGATGGGTTAGATGCTGTGCATTGCTGTTGGGATTGTACTACATGAACTCATATTCTGCATTGCATCACAACCTACTACAATGATATTATTGGTCTTATGTCAAACTGTACGCTACTTCATTGGTGTTAAGGTGAGATGTATTACATATTATATGCGTGGCTTACTGTGTTCCTTGGAAGGCATTGCATTACGATGGGTTAGATGCTGTGCATTGCTGTTGGGATTGTACTACATGAACTCATATTCTGCATTGCAGCACAACCTACTACAATGGTATAATTTGTCTTAATTAATATGTCAAACTGTATGCTAATTCATTGATGTTACGGTGATATGTATCACATTGTGATGGATATTGTATGCGTGGTTTACTGTGTTTCAAGGCATTGCATTACGATGGGTTAGATGCTGTGCATTGCTGTTGGGATTGTACTACATGAACTCATATTCTGCATTGCATCACAACCTACTACAATGGTATCATTTGTCTTAATTAATATGTCAAACTGTATGCTAATTCATTGATGTTACGGTGATATGTATTACATTGTGATGGATATTGTATGCGTGGTTTACTGTGTTTCAAGGCATTGCATTACGATGGGTTAGATGCTGTGCATTGCTGTTGGGATTGTACTGCATGAACTCATATTCTGCATTGCATCACAACCTACTACAATTATATTATTTGTCTTATGTCAAACTGTACGCTAATTCATTGGTGTTAAGGTGAGATGTATTACATATTGTATGCGTGGCTTATTGTGTTCCAAGGCATTGCATTACGATGTGTTAGATGCTGTGCATTGAATTGTACTGTATCAACTCGTTTTCCGCATTACATCACAACCGACTACAATGATATGTGTCTTAATATATCAAGCTGTATGCTAATTCATTGATGTTAAGGTGAGATGCATTACATTGTGATGCACATTGTATGCGTGGCTTACTGTGTTCCAAGACATTGCATTAATGTGTTAGATGCTGTACATTGCTGTGAATTGTACTGTATGAACTCATATTCTGCATTGCATCACAACCTACTACAATGGTATCATTTGTCTTAATTAATATGTCAAACTGTATGCTAATTCATTGACGTTAAGGTGAGATGCATTACATTGTGATGTATATTCTATGCGTGGCTTACTGTGTT
>CM065687.1:35741134-35748634 GCA_017654935.2 Phymorhynchus buccinoides | reverse complement strand
AACTAATGCAGCCTATGGTATGAAACCGGTAGCAATTAGCAATAAAGTGCGGACAATTTAAACATTGATTTTAGCACATTGTTGGAGAATAGTAAACAAACAGAGTGATGTGAATACATGACATCGTAATTAGCAACATAGCGTATCGGGATATATGAAGAAAACAAAAACAAAAAAAAAGAAACAAATCATGGAGGGTCGAATGTAAGTGTCTCTCGGAGACTTCGAGAGGGAGGGAGGGAGAGAGAGAGAGAGAGAGAGAGAGAGAGAGAGAGATAGAGAGAGAGAGAGAGAGAGAGAGAGAGAGAGAGAGAGAGAGGGAGAGAGAGAGAGAGAAAGAATGAGAGATGAAAGAGAAATGAATGAAATGAACGGAAATTGTTTGAATGAATTCAGGCCTCTGCCCATTTTCATGGAGCACAGTTACAAAAATACAACACGAATAAATGTCCAAAGCACATTTTGACATGCATATTCCATACAACAAAATAAGCGCGGCACAGTGCAATAACTACAAAGATGCATTCATTTTGTCAGTTTCTGCTCTGTCAGTTTAAAAGTTTAATTAAAGAAGAACCAAGCTAGTTTCTGAGAGAGAGAGAGAGAGAGAGAGAGAGAGAGAGAGAGAGAGAGAGAGGAGAGAGAGAGAGAGAGAGGAGAGAGAGAGAGAGAGAGAGAGAGAGAGAGAGAGAGAGAGAGAGAGAGAGGAGGGAGAGAAACAGAGAGAGAGGGAGAGAGAGAGAGAGAGAGAGAGAGAGAGAGAGAGAGAGAGAGAGAGAGAGAGAGAGAGAGAGAGAGAGAGAGAGAGAGAGAGAGAGAGAGAGAGAGGAGAGAGAGAACACTGGAGAGAGGGATGCATTCATTTTGTCAGTTTCTGCTCTATCAGTTTAAAAGCTTTAATTAAAGAAGAACCAAGCTAGTTTCTGAGAGAGAGAGAGAGAGAGAGAGAGAGAGAGAGAGAGAGAGAGAGAGAGAGAGAGAGAGAGAGAGAGAGAGAGAGAGAGAGAGAGAAAGCACTGAGAGAGAGAGAGAGAGGAGAACCAAGGGGAGAGGAGAGAGAGAGAGAGAGAGGGGGGGGGAGAGAGGAGAGAGAGAGAGAGAGAGAGAGAGAGAGAGAGAGAGAGAGAGAGAGAGAGAGAGAGAGAGAGAGAGAGAGAGAGAGAGAGAGAGAGAGAGAGAGAGAGAGAGAGAGAGAGAGTAGAGAGAGACAGAGAGAGAGAGAGAGAGAGAAAAGAGACAGAGAGAGAATGCGCGCACACGCGTGTGCTTTGTTTGTTCTTATTTGACTTTTATTTCACGTTCTGCAGGCCCCTAAACGATTGGAATGATTGGAAAATCTTTGAATCTTTACATGGATGAGTGTGAAAAGAAATCGCAAAAAAAATCATCTTGTTGCAGATGCTGAACGATGTATTTTTTGGCATGTCTAACTTTAATATTAAAGGTTAAAAAATCTTCTTTTTTTTTTTAGTGTTTTCGTACAAACAAAAGTATAAACCCTTGAACACCTTCGTCCTTTAACATTTAAAAGTGTGGCAAATGTCACCTATTTAAGTCTTTTTTATACTTTTTTGTAATCTAACCCTTATGGGCAAGAAAGAGCAGAACAAAAATATCATGGGGTTCTTGTTTAATCTTCGGAAGGAAAGATTTCATCATCTAGCCCTATCTTGTGAAGTCATGTAATGTATCCCCCCCCCCCCCCCCCCCCCCCCCTTTTTGTTAAAAAAATTTCCCACCAACTACCCCACCACTCCCCCCCGTGGGGATACCGGGGGTCTTTTGCATAAATAGTTCCCCCACCTTCTGGAAGTTATGTGCTTGTAGCTTCCTCTAATCTGTCACTCTCTTTGACTCTGCCTTTTCCCTTTGCTTACTGTCATCTACTATCTGTCTGCCTTAATGGTTCATTCTCCTGCCTTTAAAAAACACAAAACACAAACACTTTCAAAAAGATTTCCTCCAGCCGAAGTCGGACTTGCTGGGCCTCACTTTTTTTCCGCTAGGCGCACAACGGCAGCATGACGCATCTGCGCTCATAATTGACAGGAAACAGTTAGAGCGATCGAAGAAGAAGAAAACATGTAATGTATTGTCTCGTATCATCCTTCCGTTTGCCTTGTGATGTCTTAATTATGTGATGTCATGTTTTGTCTTGGTCAGTCCCGTTTACCTTGTCTTATTATGACCTGTCTTGTACTTTTTTTCTCTAAATCTTGTCTTGTCATGTCTTATCGTGTGATGTGGCGTCATGCCATGCTTTATCCTTTATTTTTAACCCTTTCACCGCCAGCCATATTTCAGCCACAAAATGTTGTCCATTCAATTTACCTGGGTAGAGAACAAAATCCATCTGCGGTATTGGGGGATTCTTCTGTGACATACATAAAATAAGGTATATCCTTACTTCCCAAAACTAAGACAATAGGGTCTTTGGATAATAGACCCCAATTGGATGCCTTTTAGTGACATAGGTGTTAAATTACTGTGGTGCTAAAATGCGACTTTGGCGGTGAAAGGGTTAAATCTTATCTTGTCATGTCTTATCGTGTGATGCGGCGTCATGCCATGTCTTATCCTTTAAAAAAAAAATCTTGTCTTGTCATGTGTTATCGTGTGATGTGGCGTCATGCCATGCCTTGTCGTTTTTAAAAAATCTTGTCTTATCATGGCTTATCGTGTGATGTGGCGTCATGCAATGCCTTGTCCTTTTTTTTAAATATCTTCTCTTGACATGTCTTAGCGTGTGATGTGGCGTCATGCCATGTCATGTCATGCCCTCTCTTTCTTGCTTTTGTCTATGTGGCAATGGTAGTAGACACGGCAATAAACAAAAAAGTGGACAGACACACAGCCCAGATGTAAACTTAAAAAGAACAAAAAAGAGAAGAAGAAAAAAAGAGAGAAAAAAGAGAAGAAAAAAAAGAAAAGAAAACAAAAGACCAAAAAATAGCAAAGGCGGAGGGAAAAAACCCACTTAAAAAGAACATCTCTCACCTTCTCTCCCGACATGGGCGAACCCTGGCTCCCGCTCCCACTCCCACCAGCACTCCACCTCCCAGCCATCACCTCCTCCTCCTCCTCCTTCTCCTCATCCTCCAGCTCTCTCATGGGCGTGGGCTGCTCGGGCAGCCCCAGGGAAGGGCGGTACCCCGGGTGGCGATGCGAGGGTCGGAGAGCCCGACCACCCCCTCCTCCTCCTCCTCCTCTTCCAGACTCCCCAGAGTCCGAGTCTCCATCGTTGGCGAAGACCCGAGGTTCTCCTCCTCCTCCATCGCTGGAGGTAGGCGAACTGAGGCCGCTGCTGCGGCTCAGGACACCGCCGCTGCCGCTTCGTCGGCCGGTTCTGCTGCCGTCGCCGGTGACGGTTCCGGTGCCGGTCCCGTTTCGCTGCCGCTCGCTCACCGCTTTCTTTTTGTCCGAATCTGGAAGGACAGAGAAAACGGTTTTTTTATTTTTTTAAATTATTATTATATTGGTGTGGTTCAGTAGATTGTGGAAAAAATGTTTTTTTTGAAAGTGAGCATGGCTTGTGGTTGAATGAATGAATGACAGTTTATGCTTAATTTAACGTCATCGCGGTCACAAGGACACATATGGGATACATGTATTACGTATTTGCAGAGTTACGAAAAATTGTGGTTGAAATGTAAGCGCTCTTTATGTAGCCGTCTCTGTTTCTGTTTTTCACGTCCCTGTCTCTGTTTTTCTCTCTGTCTGTCTGTGTGTCTGTATCTGTGTCTCTCGGTCTCAACCCCACCCCCTCTCTCTCTCTTTCCCTTCCTCTCTCGCGAGCGAACGAACGAAGGCGATAGTTTACATTCACAAAATTACTTACGTTCATAATTATGATGACCATCCCACTTTTGTTATCTGCAGATGATCGATCATCAAAGAGAAAGAGAGAGGGATGGAGCGGGGAAGAGGAGGGAGAGAGAGAGAGAGAGAGAGAGAGAGAGAGAGAGAGAGAGAGAGAGAGAGAGAGAGAGAGAGAGAGAGAGAGAGAGAGAGAGAGAGAGAGAGAGAGAGAGAGAGAGAGAGAGAGAGAGATAGAGATAGAGAGAGAGAGAGAGAGAGATAGAGAGAGAAATGAAATGAAAAATATTTTATTAATCTAGGCCATGGCCCCTAATGAGAGGGAATGTTATACAAAGTAACAAACAAATGGCACAAATTACAGGGTTCATACAAATTTATGATACCAAAATTCACAAACTTTCAAAGACCTGTTCAAAGACCCTTTATCCTATTTTCAAAGACCTCTCACGACATTTGCTTCAATCATAATTCAAGTTGCACCAGTGTAGCCAAAGCGACTCAGATTTAGCGAAGAGAAGTAACTTCACAAATCGAAGACGTCTGCTAAATGGAGCAAGATCTTTAAACTGCGGATATTGGAAAATAAGCCAAATTAAATCGCTCCTTTAATAATTCTGT
Source organism: Phymorhynchus buccinoides (assembly GCA_017654935.2). NCBI lineage: Eukaryota > Metazoa > Mollusca > Gastropoda > Neogastropoda > Raphitomidae > Phymorhynchus > Phymorhynchus buccinoides. The sequence goes on along the minus strand of CM065687.1, from coordinate 35,744,197 downwards.
AAGCAAACAAAAAACAATTTATGGCGTCAATGACATTTTTAAGTGTCAAAGACTTTTTTTCACAAACCATTTCACGAATTTCACAGACCAAAGCCAACTTTCAAAGACTTGAAAATGGCACTCCATTTCTCAAAGACTTTCAAAGACCTTCAAAGACCGTGCGAACCCTGAATTATATAACCAAAAATAATAGGCATAATATTAGCACTGAAAGTGTGTTACGAACATAATGTGTCTCTAATCTTGAGAGAGAGAGTGAGAGGGGGAGAGCGAGAGGGATAGGGTCCAAAGAAGCAAGCATTCAACTAAATGAATCACCAAGAACACAAAACTTAATAGTAATGACAATAATATGTGACCCAGCACCAGAAAAGGGACATTAAGTATCAAACTGACCATTCTGAGAAAATTATTCATTGGAAACCTTCAGATAATTCTCTTTCTAATGAAACAAGAACCATTCTTGTATCTGTTTCCGTTCCAGAGTTGTGAGCGTTTAAAGTTAGTAGTGTGAGCGTCGGCCATTTTGAGAAAACACAAGTCTAAAATCTAGCCTAGCTGAAGAAGATGTATTGACCTTATCGTTGTAAAACACTTATAAGACCACATTGAAGATTATCCTTTACACATATGAAAGATAAGATGCTAGGGACACAAAAATACCCATAACTCCAAATTGACAATTCTTTTCAGATTTTTGAATTTGCAAGCCTGTTGTGAGAAAACTAACCCAACGACTTAATGTCCCTTTCGTGGTGCTAAAGCTCTGCGACTTCGACCCAATAAACGCCCTGAGCAAAATGAACTGAACGCAGCCTAGCACAGTGACAACCATTCCACCGCCATGATGTTTACCTGACAGAACACCTCAGGTTCTGATAATACACCGCACTATCCAATGGTCGACTTAGCTGCCGATTTCAACCGCCAGGTGGTGACAAACTCAAGTGGGGCTAATCCTAGTGATGTCCTTTGTTGGGATTTTATGTGCATGCCAGACAAAGATTTTCTTTATCTTTTTCTAAAGACAATACATTTTGATTGATTGATTGATTGATTAATTGAGTAGAAGGGACTCCTCTCTCTCTCTCTCTCTCTCTCTCTCTCTCTCTCTCTCTCTCTCTCTCTCTCTCTCTCTCTCTCTCTCTCTCTCCCCAACAAAGGATATCACTAGCATTAGCCCCACTTGAATCTGTCGCCACCTGGCGGTTGAAATCAGCAGCTAAGTCGCTCATTTGAAGTGAGTCTATGCAGCCGTTCACGATATATTGCATGCATTGACAAAGAATTAAAAAAAAGAAGAAAAAACGCCACACAAACAGAGACGAACGGTCTTCGCAATAACAATTCGCTCCGCAAAACACGTGGAGGGCTACGAATAATTTTTTTTTTGGGTTGCAAATATCGAACCCAAAACATCTCTCTTCTTAAAACTGATAGCGACGAGAGGAGTTTCATTCCGTGGGGGCTCATTTGACAAGAGGGGGGTCTGGCTATTTGCCCTAACCCCTTGACGAGACGAGTGTTAAGCACTCTCGCGCACTTTCTGTCGTTATGTGCACATCAGTCTAAAATCCCTAAAATGACCCTGTTTCTGCTTCTTTAAAAAAAAAAAAAATATTGCACGTATTTCTCGGTTGCATTTCTCGGTTAATTGTATTTTTCCGTTTTTGCCTTTCTTACCATACATAAAGCTGTATTTTAGGAACATTTTCAGATAATTCTCTTTTTTGGATTACTAACCCTAACCCTAACCCTAGCCCTAAACCTAACCCTACCCCCCACTATGAACTGCAGTACACCGCGATTTGTCACAGTTGTGGTTCGATGCGTTTTTCCGTCTTATAGGGTGGGGGGTAGGTAGGGGTTAGGGTTAGGGCTAGGGTTAGTATTCCAAAAAGGTTATTAGCTAAAAAGGTTCCTAAAATACAGCTTTATGTATGGTAGGAAAGGCAAAAACTAAAAAATACAATTAACCGAGAAATGTAGAGTGTGTTGACCTTTACCGTAGATCATGGTATCCGCGAGAGGACAAATGTACGCGGAAGGACTTAACAGACGAGATTGAAGCCATGATCTCTGGCCCTGTGCCTTTCCCCAGCCTTTATCGTCCCCTTCTTCTCTTTTCAAGAGGGCGGGCATGTTTTGCTATTGGAGCTATTTGCTTCTCCAAACGGCAGATATTAAAATTGTTTTCTGCGTGTCCCTCCCCTGCCCGCCTTTTCTCTCTCTGAATCTGTCCGTCTATCTCTGTCAGTCTGTCTGTTTCTGTCTCCCCCTCCTTCTCTGTCTGTCTGTCTGTCTGTCTGTCTGTCTGTCTCTCTCTCTCTCTCTCTCTCTCTCTCTCTCTCTCTCTCTCTCTCTCTCTCTCTCTCTCTCTCTCTCTCTCTCTCCTTTTCTTCACTCCTCTGCAGGCGATATCCAAGATAAAGCTTTTAAAACAACTGGGGATTCTGTCGCCTTGTGTGTGTGTGTGTGTGTGTGTGTGTGTGTGTGTGTGTGTGTGTGTGTGTGAGTGTGTGTGTGTGTGTGTGTGTGTGTGTGTGTGTGCGTGCGTGCGTGCGTGCGCGTGCGTGTGAGTGTGTGTGTGTGTGTGCGTGTGTGTGTGCGTGCGTGCGTGTGTGTGTGTGTGTGTGTGTGTGTGTGTGTGTGTGTGTGTGTGTGTGTGTGTGTGTGTGTGTGTGTGTGTGTGTGTGTGTGTGTGTGTGTGAGTGCGTGCGTACGTGAGTGTGTGCGTCGAAATGTCGAAATGCAAGTAGCAAACAGCTACAAATATTTAGGATTAGTCTTTACGACTAAATTAAGCATGAGTAGGGCATGGCAAGAAATGTATAGGAAAGGAAGAAGAGGTGTGATTGATATGTTACGATCATTAAAAAGACTGAAGTGCATTGATCCAGCTACTTTCTGGAAACTCTTTGATACGCAAGTGGAACCAATGATAACCTATGGAGCAGACGTATGGGGGCTATTGAAAAATGAATTGGTCGAAAAAGTGCACACGTTAGCCATTAAGCGTTTTCTAAATATCCCCTTACATAATTCTAATAAAATGGCATACGG
>CM065687.1:35701134-35733634 GCA_017654935.2 Phymorhynchus buccinoides | reverse complement strand
AATTGATTAATTTGTTTTTTAGATTTTTGACTTTGCAGGCCTGTTGTGAGAAACTGACCCAGCGACTTAATGTCCCTTTCGTGGTGCTGGGTCACATATTTTACACAGGCATCAACAAAAGCAACTCGCTCGGAATATTCGCTCGAAGAAATGGTACATACAGTTATTTTCACTTGTCACGCTATTCACAAAAAAAGTTTCTTCTATTTTACTGTATAGATTATTATACTTAACCACTACTTTTCTCCGTTTTCTCTCTGTCTCTTCTTCTTTTTCTTCTTCTTCTTCGATCGCTCAGACAGTTTCCTATCAGCAGATGCGTCATGCTGCCGTTATGCGCCCAACTAAGAAATAGTTAGACCCAGCAAGTCCGACTTCGGCTGAAGGTAATCTTTTTGAAAGCGTTTTGTGAAAATAAAAAAAGGCAGGAGAATGGACCGGTTAGGCAGAAAGACAGTAGATGACAAGACTCAGTAAGCAAAGGGAAAAGGCAGAGTCAAAGAGAGTTACATATGAGAGGACGTTACAAGCACAGAACTTCCAGAAGGTGGGGGAGCTATTTATACAAAAGTGCATTCATAAATACTTCTTGAGCATATGATAGTCTAGAGCGTATAAGGGCATTTGCTAAAATTGTTAAAGTTTCAGTATCTTGCCCCCAAGATTGTTTACTAACTATTTTAAGGAAGTTTAAGCTTTTCCTTGCTTTGTTTAAAATATAATCAATATGAGCAGTCCATGTTAGCTTACTACTTAAAATGACTCAAACGAATTTGACACGTTTAACCTAGTTTAAAACAATGCCATCCAAGATGAAAATTGGAAGTTTATCTGGATCATAACCAAAGTTAAAAAGCATCATATGTGTCTTTTCTGGCGAAAGAGAAAGTATTTCGTTTCATTGTTTCTTTCATCCATAGGCATATATCGTCAGAAAATTGAACTAACTCTGTATCTTTACAAAGACCTTTGGGCAGATCAGAAATCAATATGTTAAACAATATTGGCGAAATTACTGATCCTTGAGGTAAGCCCATTTGTAAAGGCCATGGGTTCGAATATGTATTTTCTATTATGTCCGTCTGTCCCCATCTACCCCCCTCTCTGTTTGTCACTCTCTGTCTCTCTGTCTGTCTGTCTCTCTCTCTGTGTGGACAGATTGGAAGAACTCTCTCTCTCTCTCAGAACGTTTTGGTTAATGACATTTAGAATTGTTAAAATTTTCTCTCTCTCTCTGTGAATAAAACAGCTTACAAAGGATATACACCGATTTATAATTCAAGCTGCGGCTATTGGGGTGCTTCCGCCATTAATTCTGCTTATTTTGTCGCAATTAGATTAAAACAAATCGGTAAAAAAGCCAGTTTGAAAAACGTTTTTACTGTTACAAAAACTGAAAAAAAATGATCCATTAGCAAAATTATACGCCAAAAGTTTCAGAAATCGGCAGGAAAACCACGAAATACATCAATAAAGTAAACATTCAAACGCGCGTACGTACACACATACGCACACACGTACGTGTACACACACACATACACACACGCACAGTCGCACACACGCACGCACACGCACACACACACACACACACACACACACTCTCTCTCTCTCTCTCTCTCTCTCTCTCTCTCTCTCTCTCTCTCTCTCTCTCTCTCTCTCTCTCTCTCTCTCACACAGAGATAGTATGACTCATCTCAGGAAGTAACAACAGAAAATCAACGTAAAAAGCAATTTGGAAACGAGAAACGGTTAAACGAAAATTGACTGCTAACAATTTGTAGACTCATAAAAAGTAAATGAGACACGTGTAAAAAATAGGAAGAAATACATATTATATATAATTTTATGCCCCCATATATATACATAGAGAGAGAGGACAGCTCTGTCACGTTGTTTCAAATCCTTAATGGACACCACAGCATAATCTTCATCAGGACTCATAATCATCATTATCATCAATATATATATATATATATATACTCTCTACATTCCTCCTCACCGGGAGTATTTTGGTGTTTACTACGATTTCTATGACCTCCCCTATTGAATCCTTCACTGGATCCACCAACATGGCATCCCATCTCTTCTACTCCCTTCGAGGGATTGTAATTTTAGAACATGACTATTTTTGTTATTTTACACAAGATTTTTATCATTTCTTTTGAATTAAGTGCTGGTTTGCTTTTATTGTGGACTTTCAATCTGGTGCAAAGAGGACAACATTTCTCTTGGAGAAAGTCTTCTAGCTCAGTTTGAATGTTCACTGTGGACATTCTTTGCAGGCCGATATGCAGACTGAAGAGTCTTTCTCAAAGACGAAACAGCTGTCTTTGCATAGGCATTGTCTATCTCCCCCCCCCCCCCCCCCCCATTGGGAGAAAAAAAAGTAAATCAGCACATTATTTTCTTTTATTCTTTTCAGAACAAATCGTAAAGTTAAAATTAAAGTTATTGAGTTTCTTTCTTAGGTTCACAAACTTATACATTGGACACAAAAAAAGTTTTATTAAAGCAAACTATATATATATAAGAGGAAAGTTTAATGGTGTGGTTGTTTTTTCTTCTTCAATTCTTGTACGTTTATATATATATATATATATATATATATATATATATATATGAACAAACAATCTCAGTTTACTGCTGTAACCGTTCCTCCAGCCTACAGGACTAAAAAGTTAGAGCATTTGAAATGCATTGATAGTACAAATTTTAAAACAATTTTTGTCCCTATGTCTTTGGAAATGAACATTAAAATCAAAAGCAGTTATATTAACTTGGTGTTTGATCTATGTTCTAAAAAACCCATAAAGAGTGCTAGTTTAGTTTTCCCTCCTTGTTGAATCGGAAAAAACGAGACAGAGAGGAAGCAAGATAATAAATAAATAAAGAAAGAAAGAAACAAATAAATAAATACTGAATGAATTGAATTTGTACTTGCGCATATTCATTTATTCGTTGATTTCTGTGTTCAATTATTCGTTCATGTATTCATTCGTTCAAGTATTAATTCGTGTATTTATTGACTTTTAAATATATATATTGATTTATTTATCGATTTTATATATTCGCTTATTTATCCATTTATGTATGTATTTATTTATTTATTTATTCACTCATTTATGTATGTACTTACTTATCTATATATTCATCTATCTATCTATCTATCTATCTATGTATTCATTAAAATTTACATATTTAGTTATATTGATTTTTTTTTTTTAAAACCTCTCTCTCTCTCTCTCTCTCTCTCTCTCTCTCTCTCTCACACACACACACACACGCACGCACGCACGCACGCACGCACGCACGCACGCACGCACGCACGCACGCACGCACGCACACCAATCTTGATAGAAATCAAATCAAAGCGCGCACACACGTTAGCATTCATGACGCATTCAAACAAAAATGCAATACAAAGCGAACACACACGTATGACATAAATGGTATACAGCAGAAACAGACCTAAAGGCAAGAGAGAGAAGAGAAAGAGAGTGGAGCCTCAATGACGGGGAGAACAGGTGGGTTTTGAGGTTAGATTTGAAAGCAGAGAGGGTCGGTCGCTGACGGAGGGAAAGAGGAAGTTTGTTCCAAGATGTCGGTCCTGAGACAGCAAAAGAGCGCCGACACACACACACACACACACACACACACACACACACACACACACACACACACACACACACACACACACACACACACACAAAGGAGCACTAACCTACATGTACTCGATCCTTATCAAAATAACTTAAACAGCCCTACTATAATTATTCACAACAACAAACATCTTCTTTCGTAATATCAAGACGACGATAATTATTTTCTGGAGCTCAAGGCATGTCAGCATGTTTTTTCCTCGTCAAAGAAAGAGAAAAAAACTCGAGTGTTAAAGACCCACCAGATCACGTGTCAAAATCACGGGTTTCACGTCTTATAGCTGGTAAGAAATCTTGTTTCGACCAGGTTTCACTCCCACCCACCCATACAAATGCCCCCAAATTCAAAACGAAACATCATTTTAAAGAGCAGCCTCAATTTGAAGTTGGGGGAATTTGTATGTGGGTCACAGCTACCCAGAAAAACCCCCCAAGGGACTTAATCGTGATGGGTCAGTGTGTCTTTAAGAAAGGGGCTGTGATGGTGGTTAAGAGAGAAAAGGGAAGAGGAAGAAGAACGGTGAAGAAAGCGAGTACGGCAACATGTTTATCACCACGATAGTTATAGTTACTCGAAGGGACACATCGGCTTCAGGTAACTGCATTGCTGTATGCCTGTCAGTCGTTTCCGACCATGACAGCCAGATAGCAGAGGGAGCAGCTGCTATTCCGGCGGGCCGGGTAAAAAAAATGTGTTTATAGTGGAGAAGCCTTGCCCAGGGTACATCCCCACTCTCTCGGTCAAAGGGATTCGAGGACCGATGGCGTTTGGGGAAGGTCCCTAAAGGCCAACACATCCCTTTGGCTGCAGCACTAGAGCTAGTGCAAAATACTGCACCCCCTATAGTTTGAGAGTCAAACTCTTCCACAGAAGACTAAACTGTACCGTAATATTCCAAAGTTGTTGAACGTCACTGTCACAAAAGTGACTTTTTTGTTTTGTTGCTTAGTATAGGTGTTACTATATTTTAGAGCGCGTGCGTGCGTGCTTGTGGTTTGATGGAGATATTCTTGTTGTAGTTTGATTGGATGACAGTTTTTTGGCGGAAGAATAGTTAATAAGTTGATGGAGACTGAAGTGTGTGTGTGTGAGGGATCCGGCAGTGCGCGGTGGACCAGGGTGGTGACAGGTTGTGTGTGTGGGTGTAGTGAAGTGAGTCTGTTTCTTTAAATAACTTTTATTTTGTTTAATTACCAGCCGCGAAGCGAAGCTGGTATTGTTTTCACTTGGTCCGTCCGTCCGTCCGTGTTCAAATTTGCTCAAAATGCATATTTCGGTGTAAAATGGCCGCACATAGAGTTATCAGTGTGTTTCAACAAAACAAAAAAATGTTTGTTTGTCTGTCTGTCTGTCTGTCTGTTTGTCTGTCTGTCTGTCTGTTTGTCTGTCTGTTTGTTTGTTTGTCTGTGACAGCGATAACTCGAAAACGCTTGGATATATCAACATGAACATTTACAGGTGGATCATAGGGGTCAAAAGCTTGGACAAGTTCGAATTTGAGCAAAATCGGGTTCGCGGTTAAGGGTTTAGGTTAAGATTAGGGTTAGGGTTAGGGGTGCAAGCGTGTGTCGCGACTGGGTCAGTTTACGCAAGTACTCTAGTTATTACCTAAGTTTAGACTAATCACTTTTCTTTCTTTATTTTATCAAATCACCTTTCTTTTAAGCGCGCGTTTGTTGATTTGTTTATTTGGTATACTTTGTTGATTCAAAAGATTACCCAGTTCTTATTTTATGCTTCTGTTTTTATTCGTATGTATGACTGATTCATTGGGTGATAGATTGCTCGGCCAACGCTCCTCACTCTCTCTCTCTCTCTGTCTGTCTTCCAGTGAGAATGTGACAGTCACTACTGTTGAAGCGCTCTCATTTACTGTTTGTCCCTATCACAGGCTAATGTTAACCAATGATTTAAAGCCATTGAGTAAAGGGTTTCATGTAAGGCTGTGTACACACACAAGCGGATATTCAATGCGGAAACCCGTGCGAAATCCATAACTAAATGAAACAAGGGCGTCGCCGAGCGGCAGACATGTCCGTCACCAGCAATGCCACGCACTTGCGACACCCCGTAGAGTGTCACATCCTGACACAAAATTGGAAGGGATTCTGTCTTCTAGTTCACGAGATACAGCTTGAAGAAGAAACATATAGCGCAAAGAAGGAAATTTCGGTTTTCAAGGTCACACTTCAAGGTCAAGGTCAGCATGGTGATAATTTATGCTCGGATGTTTTCTTCTCTAGGGTATACAGTACCACACACAATCTGAAGCGCTTCTGTCAAGTACCAATGTGGAAAATATGGCTTAAAACCCAATGTGTAGACCCCTACCACATTCAAGGCCTACGGATCGCCCGGACCGTGACCTTGACCTTGATCGGTATGCCACCATCAGAACGGGCATAAGCCAAAGTACCTTCATGCCAAATTTGAAGACTCTAACACTAACGGTGTGGGAGTTATGGCCCCTGAAAGATTTTCGGTTTTCAAGGTCGTACGCCAAGGTCAAGGTCACGACGGCAATATGGTTTGCGCGGATGCCTTCCTCTCATGGTGACACACCAGCACACACAATTTGACGTGATTCTGTCAACCCGTTCGAAAGATATCCTTGGGACAGACAGAAGGAGAAAAAAATGACCCTCCGATTTTCAGGCTCCAGCGATCTTTTTGACCTTGACCTTGACCTTGATCGGTATGCCATCATCAGAACGGGCATAAGCCAAACCACCTTCATACCAAGTTTCAACATCCTATGTTGATCGGTGCCCGAGATATGGCTTTCAAGGTCGTACGTCAAGGTCAAGGTCACGACGGCAAAATGGTTTGCGCCGATCTCTTCCTATTAAGGAGGCACACCTTCACACAAAATTTGACGCGATTCGGTCAAGCGGTTCGGGAGATATCCTTGGGACAGACAGAAAGAAAATTTTTTTTTTAAAAAAACAAACCCAGCCCATCGCAATAGTCCGTCTTGGTGACGGACTAACAAAGAAGGGAAAAGATTTGCGCACGTGTCCGAATTTCCCCTATAATACGTAAACTTTTATCCTTCTTTCTTCCACTTATTTAGGGTTTTCCGTACGGAACTTACGCGTCTAATGCGAAACCGGCCTTATACTCCTCCGTAAAAAACCCACTACACATTTCAAACGATTCTGTGCAGTAGTGGCTCACAAGATATTGCGCAAACAGAAACAAGCACGAAGTGATCACACAATACCCCCGCAATGGGGCAGCGAGCTCATAACGGACAGATCAAGGGAGCAGGTGATTATGAGTGCCTGTGGGGTTGACATTCCATTTACAATTCTTGTCTGGAGCATTCGTCTTAGGTTCCAGAATAACGGCAGACTCAGTGATCACGAGTGATCCATCTTAAGAAAACGGTTTTTTTAGAAAGTTTGTTTTCAAGAAATATTGTTGTTCTTGCTGTTAATATTTTGTTCATCCTAAAAACAAATTCAAATGAAAGTTACATTGACAGTAAGAATGCTCAGTTTTCAGATGTTAAAAATAGCTTCCTTTTGCAATGTATTCATATTTTGTTTGTGTGATTCATATTCTATTTATAAGTTTCAAACTAACTAGTTGTGGCTTCTACTCATGTATGCGCACAAATGACCAGTTGTACAGAGCTGGCATAGGAATTTTTGTTTTATTAACCCTTTCACCGCCAGCCATATTTCAGGCAAAAATTCCCATTAAATTTACCTGGGTAGAGAACAAAATCCATCTGCAGTTTTGGGGATTCTTCTGTGACATATGTAAAATAAGGTCTATCCTTACTTCCCAAAACTATGACAATAGGGTTTTGGGATAATAAACCCCAATATGATGCCTTTTAGTGACATGGGTGTTAAATCACTGTGGTGCTAAAATGCGACTTTGGCGGTGAAAGGGTTAAATGCGAATAATTATTATTCTGCTTATGTCGTACTCTGTCCTTTGTGCCTAATGCTAATAAAGCTGATGTGTCCATCGACTTATATGAACAAAAAATAATAAGCGAAAAAGTGAACATCATGATTATGAGTAGTCTTTCACAGTTTACGGGAATCAAATTTAGTTACAGTTGATGAAATTCTGCTTAACGTCCTCCGATCTTGAACAGACACGTGGGACATTAGTAGATATAAAGATGGTGGGAACGATCCTGGAGGCAATGCCCGGAGGCAGTGCAACACCAAGAAAGTCCGAAATTTTTAACAATACGGATGTGTATTTTTAGTATGACACTGATTGGGCAGCATACTTTCTTCATGACATGGACGTTTTTTTTCTTCTTTTTAAAAAAAATATAAAGGTAGTTCTTAACAGACTGTTGGCTAAGATGAAGATTCAACAACCCCCTCAACGTCTTGGTTCATTGCGATTTTTCAGTCGCGTCGCTATATTCTGCTATCAGCACATTATGCATACCTTTAATTGTTTAAAAGTATGAAAATTAACTTTAAACATAGAAAAACGAAAGAGGCTTATGAGCTCAATCTGCAGTAAGAAAGGCAAGACTGAAAAATCGGAAAGATCCGAGGAAATGGAGGAGATATGCATCTTTGCCATACTTTATGCACAAGATAAACATAGTTTATTTACTTTTCGTCATAAATAATAACAATCAACTTCTCATTCAAAGTTGCTAGCCTTCAATCACACACACACACACACACACACACACACACACACACACACACACACACACACACACACACACAGAGAGAGAAACATTATGTCTGTCTATCTCTCTCTCTGTCTCTTTGTCTTTGTCTGTCTCTCCCTCTCTCTCTCTGTCTCTGTCTGTCTGTCACTCTCTCTCTCTGTGAGAGTCAGTCTCTCTCTCTGTGCCCCTGTCCCTCTCTGTCTCTCTCTCTCTCTCTGTCTGTCTCTCTCATTGCCTGTCTCTCTGTGTGTCTGTCTCTCTTTGTCTCTCTCTCTCTCTCTATCTGTCTCTCTGTCTGTCTCTCTTTGTCTCTCTCTCCCCCCCCTCTCTCTCTCTCCTTCTCTCTCTCCCTCTCTCTCTCTCTGTCTCAGTCTCTCTCTCTGTGCCTCTGTCCCTCTCTGTATGTCTCTCTCTCTCTCTCTCTCTCTCTCTCTCTCTCTCTCTCTCTCTCTCTCTCTCTCTCTCTCTCTCTCTCTCTCTCTCTCTCTCTCTATGTCTGTCTCTCTTTGTCTCTCTCTCCCTCTCTCTCTCTCTCTCTCTCTCTCTCTCTCTCTCTCTCTCTCTCTCTCTCTCTCTCTCTCTCTCTGCCTCTCTCTCTCTGTCTGTCTCTCTCTCTCTCTCTCTCTCTCTCTCTCTCTCTCTCTCTCTCTCTCTCTCTCTCTCTCTCTCTCTCTCTCTCTCTCTCTCTCTCTCTCTCTCTCCCCCCTGTTCTCTCTCTGTTCGTTGTTGTTTTCGTCGTAGGAAAGAGCAACAAAAGGGTAGGCGGTGCTCGTTGCAGTGCACATGAAATATTCATCACCTTTCTGGTGCGCTGCATGGCAAGCTCCGAACCGTGCGTGTACTGCCTCGGGCTGACTCTTTTTATGCGTCACTGAGCTGTCTCTCTGTCTGCCTGCCTGTCCGTCCATGTCTGTCTGATCATATGTCTGTCTATTTGTATGCCTCTCTCTCTCTCTCTCTCTCTCTCTCTCTCTCTCTCTCTCTCTCTCTCTCTCTCTCTCTCTCTCTCTCTCTCTCTCTCTCTCTCTCACACACTCCGTCTCTCTACTTTTTTGTTGTATTATTATTATTAGTAGTAGTAGTAGTAGTAGTAGTAGTAGTAGTAGTAGTAGTAGTAGTAGTAGTAGTAGTTAAGTAGTAGTAGTAGTAGTAGTAGTAGTAGGTATTAGGCACTTTATAGTCACAGAGGCGTCTCTGTGAAATTCGGGTTGCTCCCACCTGGAGAGTGCGTCGCGTACTGTTTTTTTCTGTAAACAAATCATCTCCTCTTACGGGGGTGGATAACTATGGGCGTGTCTCTTGCAGTCAATGAATTATCTCCCTTGACAGGGATAGCCGGAAGTACAGCATTTAATCCCTGGAACAGACCACCGGTGCGTTTCACGCAAAAGCGTTTACGAAGGAAACCTGAATTATCATCAAGACATCAACCCTTTCTTTAAAGACACACTGACGCACCACGATTAAGTCCCTTGGTTTTTGTTTGTAGCACAAGCCACAAACCTATAACCATGGACACTACACATTGAAGGGACATCCAACTCAGTCATGGTCACAACGCTTTCTCTCTTGCGAACTCCCGTTTGTGGCCAGTCGCTCGCAGAGTGTCCGACCTGACTTCCGGTAGCATGTAAACAAACGGCTTCAAGTAGGGCTAGGCCTCATCTGGATATTTTCTTCTTCGAAGATATCGACTCGATCGTAGGGGTAAGTATTTTTAACTGATATCAAATATGAATTTAGATCAATAATTTTGTTCTTCAATTTATTTTTATTCTCAGTATGCGATATTTGAGCCGTAATCGAAATCAATAAACTTACAAAGTGAATGTCACTCTTCTTCTTCGCTGTGCGTGGCCACGATCAACTCGGATCATTTTGCCACTCAACTCGCTGTTAGAGTCAAAGTGATATCTGGTAATGACCAGACTACGGTCTAAAATTAGTAAAAATCAACTAAAAAAATGTGCAATGTAATAGTTCATCAGAAGTTGATCTTGTATTTCAACAGGAGGATGCATACGTTTGCAGCTTCTTTCATGGTTCAACACCACCACCATACATGCCTTCAAGTTCACAATCAGGACCAGTACCTATGTAAGTACAAGCCTAGGCCTACAATCACATGACTATTATTACATTACAAGTTTCAAGTGACCAGTGTGTATGCACTTCAAAACTGATTCATGTTTTGTTTTAGAGCTTGCATGGGTCTACATTACATTGAACGATTACAGTGAGAAGTAAACTTTAAGGTTGAGAGAAAGTTAAAAATCTTCATTAGGATTAAATTCAGTTCCAATTCCAAGCATTATTTGTAAACAAATGTGTGTACATGCATTTTTTGGGGATAAAAAGTTAATGCATTGATTGTTTATTCTGTTGACGTTGTTATTCACTTATTGTTGTTGTTGTTGTGGTGGTGGTGTGTGTGTGTGTGTGTGTGTGTGTGTGTGTGTGTGTGTGTGTGTGTGTGTGTGTGTGTGTGTGTGTGTGTATGTGTGTATATATATATATATATATATATATATATATATATATATATATATATGTGTGTGTGTGTGTGTGTGTGTGTGTGTTTTGTGTGTTTTTGTTGTTGTTGGGGGGGGGGGGGGGGGGGGTACACCAACAGATACTTCAGTGTATCAGAAGTGGTTGGTTATATTTTACTGACACCAGCAAACCAGTTAATTGTTAGTTAAGATTGTTAGGAAGTTAGGTAATTTGGATACAAACTGCCAGGCATCTTTCCCAGCCTTACTTTAATGCTTACTTTCTTTTTTTCCACATCAAAATTATAGCTGAAGCCTGTACTGCCTGCTGTCAGACAAGTACATGTCAGAAGAGGATTGCCAAGTTAACCAGGATGTTAACAGTAAGTGACATTGGATTTGATGGTGGTGGTTGGCTCAGCATATATGAGACTACTTAAAAGATGTGAAGTAAAATACATCCTTTGAAATTTAAAAAAGTTATATTTCATGTGCTCACAAAATAGGGTAGGCTAGTAGGCAAATCAGTTGAATTATGTTTTGGTTATTTTATAAGTGTGTGTGTGTGTGTGTGTGTGTGTGTGTGTGTGTGTGTGTGTGTGTGTGTGTGTGTGTTTACCTCTGGACTTCAACCGAGGAATTGAATTCAAGAGATATGATGCTTGGATTTGTTATATTTTTCAGTCTTGTAATAAACTTTACAATGGCTGCAACAGTTCAAGTGGTATTCAGTTTACAAGTGACATTACATTTCTAGAAAATTGTTAGGCTTTGACGTGAGTTTGAGTTTGACAGGTTTCCTGAACCTTTTCTTTTTAATTTAGTTTGTGTATTTTTTTAAATCTATATTTATTGTGGGGAGGGGAGGGGGTAGATCAATAGATGCACAATTGAGACCAATGGTCAAAATTTGCTTATGATTGTTTTACAGGGAAAAATGCTGCCTGCCTGGGGAAAGGGGCAATGTTCTAGTGTGCTGCAGGGGAAAAGGCCATCAACAAATTCCATCAAACCATGCTGAGCAGTTCCAACTCCCAACTGTGTGTGTGTGTGTGTGTGTGTGTGTGTGTGTTTACAGCCACATCAGTGGTGTTGGGGTTCTATAAAATCTTATTTTTTTTAAAAACTAGGATAGTTCAGTGATGTCCCGAGGCCCCGGTCATAGGCCAATGACCTATTAAAATTGAAAATGTCCTATTGTGTTCTCCCTTTTCAGTAAAAATTTATGTCTGATTAAGTTTTTAACACTGGCATGCTTTGCATTATTGATTTCAGGATATTGTCCTATTGATTTCTCTTGTCCTAGGATAGTTTGTCCTACTTTTCGATCCTCGGTACATCACTGTGACTAGCCGGCAGTTTGGGCCAATACTTAAGTATTGCCTTGAATGTAATCAGTATAGACATATTTAATTTCTTAGTAATTACAAGTTATTTTTTTTTAATGTCATGTTTTAAAATAATCATATGCGTTCGTTTGGTGTAGATGTCTGATGTTTCGCATAAATTTATCTTCATTAAGAGAGAATCTGTGTGGATCATATTGTTCGTTCTATCAGTCAATATAATTCTTGAATAAATGTGTTGAAATGATGATGTTGATGTGTGTGTGTGTGTGTGTGTGTGTGTGTGTGTGTGTGTGTGTGTGTGTGTGTGTGTGTGTGATGTGTGTGAGAGAGAGAGAGAGAGAGAGAGAGAGAGAGAGAGAGAGAGAGAGAGAGAGAGAGGGAGTTTTAATGTAACCGTCGTCATATTTCTCGCACTATTAGGCAATACTGTTTCCCCACACTGAGACTCCTGCACCTTATATAATGAGACGATTAATGAAAAATAAGAACAAAATCTTAATTTTGTGTTAACATTTGGGGGTGGGCTTTATAATAGTTGTGACGTAAGTGTCCCGCGCGACCCGCTTTCTTTATTTCTTATCTACACCCCCCCCCCCCTTCTCCCCTCCCCCCCCCCCCTCTCCTTTTCATGTCTCGACCAGCCGCCACGTTAATTGCCATCCCGCGTTCAAAGAGAACGCCGAGTAAGGGCGTTGTCTGTTTGAAGTTCGACTTGTCTCCCCGGTCAGCACGTACCACCTACCGAGGTTATCTCCCTTCACCCCCCCCCCCCCTCTTATCTACCGTCTCATCACAAGAAAGTGACAACCATAGTCGGCCCCTTTCAACCCTTCCTTTCCGAGCACGAGAAGGATTTGAATGTCCGGCACGTGATAAGGATGTAATAGGCGCGTGATTGTTCGGTACACTCTGAACAGCATCTTGTGACGTGTCGACTGTAATAAACCAATAGCAGGCTTTCATTGTTTGAAAGTGAAGGCTATAATTGGCGTAGTGAGAAAAAGTTTTTCACACAAGACGCTGAAACTGACTAGAGCAACACCTCTCCCAGCCAGAATAGCCCACCTAGTAAGTCTTATTGATGACTGGTGATTGAGACTGGTTGTTTGTTTGACTCTAGTTTTGATCTAGATCCTATGTTCAATGATGAATAAGGAGTAGATAGATATGTTATAGAAAAGAAGTGGTAAACATTCTGTTCTATTTATGCACACTGATTATTTGTGTGTGTGTGTTTTTGACTTGAACACTTTCGGTACCAGAACCGGAGTTTATGCCTACTAACCCATTTGTCTATTTTTAGTAGGAAACCTATGGGCCGCAATCTTGCACTTTATGATACCCTTCCTTTCCAGGTGTTGGATGGAGAGTGATGATGGATTGATCACCTTTTATGTTTTTCTGATCTCAGTTTGTTAACTGAAATTCAGTTTATTTATTAAATAGTGCTATTGTACAAGGGAAGCCTTCTAGCCGGTTGGGATTCACTAATGCCCTGCCGACTGAAGCCCCTTGTCTCTAAGCCATAGAGATCTACATCCACCTTCTCCTGTGATTATCAGCAGGGCATCGTGGGCCGGAAGATCATCCCGGACTCCACCACGCACCAAGACGGGACTGTCGCCAAGACGACCCGCACTCAGAATCCGCGAGGAGACCACGCTTGAACCGTGCCATCCCGCGAAGCCGTAACCGGAACGACTGGGAGCTACTCTCATCTGACGAGCAAGCCCAGCCACACCAGCATTCGCCGATCACTACGGAGGAACTCAACCACAGCTAAGTCCCCCGGACTGCGCCAATCATTTGAACTTTCCTACGGACAATGAAGATAATTAGTAACCCTTCCGGCATGGGGCGAACCTTATAGAAAGACAAAAGTCTTGTAAATCCTTTCGGATTCCATTGTTTTTTTGATCCATATTTTGTTTTGGCGCCATTGAGCTGCTTTATTATTATTGTTGCATAATCTTATGCAGATTTTGGGAGTAAATAAAATACAAGTGTCAAATAATCCTGAACCCTTTGGTCAGACTGATGAGAGTGGGAGTCTTGTAATTTCATGTAAAACCCTACTTCTCTCTGTCTGCCATTTAGAGCAATTCAACCACTTGTATTTCTTACAACCATACGAGCCAGAACCCGGGCACAAATATAAATTTATTAGATGAAAAGGGGCCGGGAAAGTTGCTCATCTCCATACCCTAGAGAAGTGGGCTAAAGGCAAATTATCTAAAGTCTTCCCTAGGGACTTAGCCTTTTAACCCATTACCTCGTCACAATAGTCAGAAACATATGGTACTGCTCATAACTATAGGCCTTGTCAAACAGATTTTCTGTTAGCCTGCAGTTTGGGCAATAGTTTTGGGAGTGTGAGAAAGATCTGTATAAATAAGACAGTACTTTCTTCACTAATGACAAATCATTGCAATTTAGTCTTTTGTGAATTATACCAGCACCATAGTAACATCAGAGACACTCAACAACTTCACAAATATGGCTATGGCTTATCATCAGATGCACCACCCTAAATACTTAAAACACTGAATGAAAACAAATGAGAAACTACATAGCAGGCAAAAGGCTGTGAATCCTACAGTACCAGTGCTATGCTATGACTTTCATTGTTTCAAACTGGGAGGCATGTGAATCTTACAGTGTCAGTGCTATGCTATGATATGATATGTCTTTTATTACTTCAAACTGGGAGTCATGTGGATCCTACAGTGCTATGCTATGCTATGCCTTTCATTGTTTCAAACTGTGAGGCATGTGAATCCTACAGTGTCAGTGCTATTATATGCTATATGCTATGGCTTTCATTGTTTCAAACAGGGAGGCATGTGAATCCTACAGTGTCAGTGCTATGCTATGCCATGCTATGACCTTCATTGTTCAAACTGGGAGGCATGTGAATCTTACAGTGTCAGTGCTATGCTGATTTCATTGTTTCAAACTGTGAGGCATGTGAATCATACAGTGTCAGTGCTAGTATATGCTATATGCTATGGCTTTCATTGTTTCAAACTGTGAGGCATGTGAATCCTACAGTGTCAGTGCTATTATATGCTATATGCTATGGCTTTCATTGTTTCAAACTGGGAGGCATGTGAAGCCTACAGTGTCAGTGCTATTATATGCTATATGCTATGGCTTTCATTGTTTCAAACTGGGAGGCATGTGAAGCCTACAGTGTCAGTGCTATGCTATGCTATGACTTTCATTGTTTCAAACTGGGAGGCATGTGAATCATACAGTGTCTGTGCTATGCTATGCTATGCTATGGCTTTCATTGTTTCAAACTGGGAGGCATGTGAATCATACAGTGTCTGTGCTATTATATGCTATATGCTATGGCTTTCATTGTTTCAAACTGGGAGGCATGTGAATCATACAGTGTCAGTGCTATTATATGCTATATGCTATGGTTTGCATTGTTTCAAACTGGGAGGCATGTGCACTGCAATGTACAGCAGCCTTTAGGGATGTTCCTCTATGCCACTAGTCCTAAATTCTCAAGGTCCCCAGAGTGGGGATGTCCCCTGGGCAAGGTGTCTCCACTAAACAAATGTTCAAGCTTACTGTTTCAGTTTCAGTTTCCCAGATGAGCACTTGTCTTTCTTATTATTTAGAGGTTACTGACCTGGGCCTGTATCCACAGTGAGATGGCATGACACTTATCATTATGATATAGTGGAAGTCCTTCTAAAATAGTGGAATTTAATAGGACTTTAGGAGGACTTCTAAGATATCATAATATTAAAATAAGTCTCATACTATCTCAATGTGAATATAGGCCCTGCATGGTCACTGCCAAACACTATTTACTGAGAAGTACCCCCCCCCCACACACACACACACACACACTGATGTAGCTGTAAGCACACACACACACACACACACACACACACACACACACACACACACACACACACACACACACACACATCATGGATTGTAGAACAAAAGATGAACTTGTCAGCTGTTCATGATCACCCAGACAACAGACTTTATGAAGATTCAGATTTTCTATTTATTATTCTATTATTATCAGTCAGAATCATATTTAAACTCTTAAGCCACAAACACACACACACACGCGCGCACGCACACACACACACTTTCTAAAACACATGTATGCGCTCTCTCTCTCTCTCTCTCTCTCTCTCTCTCTCTCTCTCTCTCTCTCTTCCACTGACTTTCTCTCAAACAGATGCATACACTCCCTCTCTCTCTCTCTCACACACACACACACACACACACACGAGCGTAGCCATAGGCCTACAACAAGCATAGGCCTACAACGTTTCTCAATACCGGATGTTGGTAATGCACCTCTGAGCTCCGCACATGCGCAACGGGAGTTGCATGGTTGGAGAAGCGTGTTGATCATCCCCTAAATATAGAATCCGTGCTATAACTCACTTTGTCGGTAGGTCGGTTTGTCTGTCTGTCTGTCGGTCCAAAATTGTCGCACATATTTTAAAGGAGAAAAAAAGACTTGGACATAAAGTAGCATTTCAGTTGTCATATCTACATATCTACAGTCCTTACGTATGGAAAGAATTATATACTGAACAGAGCACATAATCGTCATTTTAAAGCGTAGAAAATAATAAACATACGTAATACAGACACTGCAACAGACACGACGAGTATGCGGTGCTTCTTTCGATGAGTATAAGTAGGATAAATAGTTTTAAATGTTTTCCAAAAGATATAAAAAGTTACGAAATGGTGCAGAGATAACATTCTGGTTTACAGATTAAAATTATTGAAAAGCCAGGGGAAGCGACTCAGTGTATATAATGATTGCAGTGGTAAAAATAGACCGCACTTCAAATCAAGGCTGCTCTTTAAAATGATCTTTCGTTTTCAATTGTCGCACGCCACAAACGATTGCGAATCCACGCTTGTTTTTCTAGGTAGCTGTGACCCCCAATATGTCCCCAACTTCAAATGGAGGCTGCTCTTTAAAATGATGTTTCGTTTTGAAATTGGGGGCATTAGTATGGGAGTCCTGGTCAAAACAAGATTTCTTATGGAATACTAACCCTAGCCCTAACCCTAAACCTAACCCTACCCTCCACTATGTACTGCAGTACACCGCGATTTGTCACAGTTGTGGTTCGTTGCGTTTTTCCGTCTTATAGGGTGGGGGGTAGGGGTAGGGTTAGGGCTAGGGTTAGGGCTAGGGTTAGGGCTAGGGTTTGTATTCCAAAAAGTTTATTAGCTAAAAAGGTTCCTAAAATACAGCTTTATGTATGGTGAGAAAGGCAAAAACGGAAAAATACAATTAACCGAGAAATGTAGGGGGGGTGGCACATCTTGACCTAAGCGCCCCCTTTTCCTCTCTCCTTTCCCCTCGGACCTTTCCCCTTTCTCCCAGAACAGAGAAGCTGCCAAGAGAAAGTCAAACTTCACAAGTTGATTTGTTTCCATCAAATGGTCCAATCATTACGCCTGAACACGCCGATATTGAATTGAAAGCGAGGTGGGGGGGTTTAATACTTGGGGGATCGGAGGCCCTTTTCTTGCGCACTTTGGTAATGACTCCATCCCCCTACCCCGTTTTCACATTCAAATTCTTAGCCTTTTCCCAGCTATTACATTTTGCGCACGCAGTTTTATTCTGTGACAATCGGGGGACTTTACAAACGACACTGCCTACCTGTCTGTCAGTCTGTCTGTCTGTTCTCTCTCTCTCTCTCTCTCTCTCTCTCTCTCTCTCTCTCTCTCTCTCTCTCTCTCTCTCTCTCTCTCTCTCTCTCTCTCTCTGTGTGAGACTGAGAAAATGTGTGTAAGTATTAAAAAAAAGGATTCAAATCGCTGTACCTCCTAAAATACTGTTTGAAACGATTACCAAGGTGCTGGTATGGATTTTTAGGCTGTTGAAAATAACTTTATCCAGCACTTTTAATACACTACTCTACGCCTGCATTCGTAACATATTCTCAACGCTCCATTGCATAGATGTAAAATGTTGGTCAGAAAATTGAGCCCACCGCACCCCTTTCAGACTCCTGATTAATGGATGAAATTTAAGTTGACTGGGATATACGCAGCGCATCTCAATGATCTTGCATTGTGAAATGAGTACAATATGTCACATCCTTACATATTTAAAACAAAATGCTAAGATTGTTAAGATCCTTAGAATGGCATGATTAAACGGCCCAGACTCGTTATATGGAAAATGTGCATTAAATTAAGATCAGCCTTAGGGAAAATGCATGGCTGGTGAAAACAGTTCCCACTGCCAGCCCGTTCAGAGTTCAGAGAATAGCGTACGTACATGCTAATGGGACGTCACTTACCACCCCATGGCCATGGACACACAATGCCAAGCTGATACCATTATACAATTTCCGAGAAGAACTAAGAGCCATACGACCTCCATCCCTCCCCGCGGTTCTGCTGTTCCCTTTCTACATATCTAATCCCCCAGGGCCAGCCATTAAGCCTGGCGCCATCGTCCAATCGATGACGACATGGGGGCCTCGCACTATGGCAAACTAATTGCAGCATAAGAGAACATATAATAATACACTGGTCTATGTACATTTTGAATAGAAGATTTGCAAAGCCCCTATGCGTGGTTTGAATAGAAGACTTTTTAATGAAATGATTAACAGTGTGATGAAAAGTAAATCAGCACAGACTTAAGTTTGTAAAACAAATCTATTATGTGAAGAGAATGAGAAAGCAGAGAACGCAGCAGAAAGCTGTCAAAATATTGACATTGGCCGCTAACATAATGTATGACATTCAAACTGTGTTCATTAAACGTGGGTGAAGGAGTTTTGGAGGGACCTAAAAAAACATTTTCTTTAAACCTGCCTTCTTTGAGACATAAGACAAAAAGCTATGTCATGGTTTCTTGTACTCTGCTGCTTCCTGGACTTTCAATCAATTTTGAATAACAAAAAATGTATGTATTAATGGAACATAATCCAGAGCATTCAGCTTCATAGACAATCAATATTGTCAGTTTAGAAAAGAATAGGCCGGACCTGCCAATGGTTTTGTACAAAATTAATGTAGACAGCCTGCCACAGCACTCTTTTTTGTTTATTGCATTACAAGAGAGTTGTCTTGATTTGTCTTTGATGTGGTGTATGTTGTTGATCTGTGGTGTATAATGAATTAGGTTGATCAACATTATATTTCTGATGAAAGACCAAAGTATCCAGTTATCGGAGGGGAGCACAACACCATATTCACGCTAAGTACGCATTCACATAAGAATGTTGGCAAAAACAAGAACTGTACAACTCTACAGGCTTTGCTGTTTTTCTGAGGCTCTGTATACTGCCAACTAACGTCTGATCAATAAACACATGGCACTGAACCAAGAAAAGATGGCAATCGTCCATATCGCAGCATCATTTCACAGAGACTATAAAAGTGAGGGCAGACTGAGGTCTCAGCTTAGCCCCACATGGCCGAAAGGCCGAAGAGGGCGTAAAATCCTATTATCACGGTCTCAGCTTAGCCAGACTTTCATTTCTTGAGAGAAACAAATGCAATATGTTTCGCCAAAATGATAATACACCTTGGTACGGCCATTAAAAACCACATTAAAAACTAAAGCAATTGAAGTTGTTAAAATTAGCATGAACTGGGCTTAGGTATGTTTTGAAAAATACACGTGGATAAAATTTATATGAAAATATCGAAAATGGGAACAAGTTTTAATATTTATTTCTGGCCATGGAAAAAGGGACGAATCATGGAATGTATCCCCCCCCCCCTCTGCTTTTACTCCCTGATTTTCTGACGGTTTCCAAGGCTTAGAATAAAGCTAATTATCGCATTATCAGCGAGAACGAAGAACATCAGCCACATCATGACGTCATCCCTCAAATAGCTACAATGGTGACCTTGGACCAACTGCCAGCTGTTAAGAGATGCAGAAGATAATCCACAAACAAAAGCCATATAATCATATTAAGGATGTGAAAACAAGTTAAACGTGTTCTGCTAGACTGGCGATACAGAAGGGTATGTTAAAATTAAGTCGAGATTAAAACATTATGTTGACTTATAGTTCTATTTTCATTTTCATTTAATGACATTGGCAGGAACAGCTTTGAATTATTATCGACATCAACAATCAAACAAGCGTATGTAGTAAGTACAAAGTGGTAATAGGACACATTATTTTTCAGTAGATTTGTTGGAGTGTATAGACCAATCCAGTTATAATCATTTGTTACACAGTATACAAGCTAGAGAACTACGTGACTAAATAAATGCATAACTGAAGGAAAGAAAACGGAAGAGTTTTGTGGGCGATGCATACAAAAAATGTGATTGTCTGCTCTACATATTTTTATGACTTGACATTGCTTACGGAAACCTGTACATCTCTCCCGGCATTTTGCCATTCCCTTTCAGGATTTGGGAACAAAAAAAGATGCTAGTAAATCACATCTCCCTTCCATCAGCAAAGATCATCTTAGCAAAAATAGCAGCTTTAGCCAGGCTGTCACCTGTCACGCGACACAGTGGGAGATAACCCTGATATATTAACAATAACCCTGATATAATAACACTACGATGAGTGGGGTTTACCTACATAACTGTCTAGGTCATGCACGCACAGAGCAATTGAGCAGTATGGTCGTGCAGGAGGACGTGGACAGTTTTCTCACGTTAAAGATTCATCAATAGCAGTTAAGAACAATGTTATCTCCATCTATCACAAGTGGTCTCAAATTAACACGTATTTCCACTAACCCCCCTTTAGAAATCCGGATTAGTTTCTTCTGTAGCCCCAGGTAGGGCCAGTTGTACGGTTTGGGTGGACTTTATTTTTCAGAACATGGTACCTACCTTCCAAGCTTCAAGCTGATGTTGATAGATGATTTCCAGCCTGGTAGCTTCCACAGTCTGGCACTCCATCAGTACTGTGTATCTTGTGCCTACAACAGCTAAGCGATCTACAGCTGCTTCTGTTGATGTGGTTATTTTTTTTAGCAAGGACTTGTCTTTACAACAGGAAGTGCTGGTCCTTCGCCCAATCCTTCCTTGTTCTTACATTTAAATGCTTGGAACCGCCTTTGGCGAGTACAATATGTCAGTAAACTATTGGTACCAGCCACGAAACCTCGTCAAAGACAAAACGATATTCGCTGACTGTAAAATAGATTGCACTGTTAATATCTAGTAGCTGCATTGACTCTGTGCTAACTGTTTCTCTTACAAGTTGGTTTGGAAGTCTATGTTTGAAGAACACGCGAATGTTGGATGATGTGGTGAATGTGCGTAGTAATGTTGTTGGAAAGAGAGTGACAGGTTTGAATGAGCTTTATGAAAGACGAATCAAAAGAAAAGCCAGAAAGATTTGCGAATGATACATCCCATGTTTTGTACAGTACAGTCATTAAGAACTGTTACCTTCAGGACGCCGCTACAAGACTTTCAAAGTAAGTCCAGGGCACAGAAAAGTTTCATCCCCAGATCCATCCACCTCCTAAACTCATGATCCTTTTGAAAGTCTGCTCGAGTTCAAAGATTCTACCGTAATCCTTTTGTTACATGTATCCATGTAGCCTGTGTACTCCTAAAATATGTACTTTATACTTATGCATGCCAAAGGTCAATGTCTTTATGCATTGTATTCATTTTTGTAATACTCATTCATCTTTGTAATGCTCATATGACTTGTCATACACAAATGTGCTTATATTTATGCATGCTGAATGTCAATGTTTCTGTTTATGGAACCTGGACGAAATTTCTCCTTGAGAGGTTCAGTGGAGCCTGTTCTGATCCAATATGCATAGGATGCCACCTACTCAGGTCTCCTGGTGAGCACTATGATTGCTTTAGTTACTGTAGAGCCGGCCTACCGATCTGAGACCACCCCAGATCTGAGCCTGTCTCGTGTCCACCGCGCATGCGCGAAATCTCGCATCGTGATTACTCCCTTACTTGTTTCCTTGAGAGATAATATAGTTATTTTGAATTTGAATCTATAGGAGAAGCGGGAGTATTTCTAATCTCTCTCTTTTTTGCTTTAGCATCAATGTTTTAAAAAAAGCAGCATATCACCATCCAAATTGTAGACCATTTCAATTAAGCTCAACCAGCAAACAAAATGTTCCCTTTAAAAGCTATTCGTCTGTAACGCGAACCCTGGGAATGAGATGGTAAGATAGGAAAAACAGAGACTATCATATGGTGTACCTCTGGTTTCAAAACCGTACTGAGCTGGTTATGCGGCCTTGACAAGCTGTCAGATCCGCCATGCCAGCTTGACGTGATCATAAGACTAGTTCTATACACACATAACACCAGAGTCACCCCATATCCCTTTCCTAGCGACATAATCTCCAAAGCCTGCAATACAACCAAACATCTTTTGATCGATGAGGCCAGGGCTTTGATGCAAGGGGGAAAATTTCCATCAGCCATATCACCACACCATCTCCCAGATATCACAGAGTATAATGGTGGTTTCTGCCAGGCAGTTATTTGGCTGTTTTGCATACAGGAACAGATAACCCTGAAATAGGAATGCCACGCTGAATGGGATTAGCCCAAGCCCAGTTTAAAAGTCACTGATCTGGGAAAAAATCTCTTACATTCAGTGAAATGAGTTGTACATGAGGTTTGGCGGATACAGATCCTTTCAGGGTGGTTAAGTACAATAAGTAATATAATAATAAAATTAAACCAAAGGTGAATACTCTCTTTCTAATTAACTCCCTTCCACAAAAGTTGATTACGATACCAATCACAGAGCAGTGCGTGAGTCAGAACCAAAGTGAGACAAACAAAGCATCATTCTCAAAAAAGAATGTGCCAAGTTCGTCTTTATGACCCTCCACCCACACAGTACACATCAACAATGGTGGAGAGGACAACATGCAAACAAATCGACATCTATCCAAGAGTGGCATAGCCTTCTAACCTTGAATATGTTACACATAAACAACACACAACACGGAACAAACTGGTAAGCCTCGAAAGGAAGTTTAATTAATCATTCTTTAATATAATAATAATAGTACATTTATATAGCGCGTTATCTCAAATGAGCCCAAAGCGCTTTACAATCAATTATTCATCAACAAGTACACTGTAAACCTGTTGATTGCAGCAGAGAGATGGAGCCAGAAACACGCACACAGGTTCACTAAGCGTGGACATTATTGTACTTCTGAACATTTTGAACATGCTCTATCATTAACAACCCCAAGGGAGAGTGGGGATGAAACCGAATAAGGTTAATTTAATTATCTTTTATTGTTTCGGCTATTCTTTCTACTGGTTCTGGATCTTAAGGTCAAAAGAAAATGAGCATATCAAAATATCAAAGCATTTAGTGGAAGAAATTTAATGAGTGGGAAAAGAAGTTGGAAAACCATCACTATTCATCTAAAAAGGAACCGATTTTTGAACAGTCCATACAAACAATAATGCTGTTAAAAGAAAGGAATAGGCTCCAATCTTCAGTTACATCAAAGATATTCTAAAAGGGTAAGATGGATTACTTAAGAGCTCGGCGAACCGGGC
Source organism: Phymorhynchus buccinoides (assembly GCA_017654935.2). Taxonomy (NCBI): domain Eukaryota; kingdom Metazoa; phylum Mollusca; class Gastropoda; order Neogastropoda; family Raphitomidae; genus Phymorhynchus; species Phymorhynchus buccinoides. The sequence goes on along the minus strand of CM065687.1, from coordinate 35,709,947 downwards.
TGATAGAGTTATCGTTAGTGGGGCCAGTACACTTTTCACAGTGGAGGCTATCCAAAAACTCAGAATGGAACTTGAACGGAGAATTCAACTGGCCTATCGATGTGTAAAATGTGTACTGTTTCAAAGGGACATAACCAGTGTTTCTGTCCTCACTACTCATATAGGGAAAAGAGACCGGATGTTTATCTTCCCCTATACAGTCTTTGGTTACATCACGACCTTGACATAGTGTCCTTTCCACAAGTGTGCTACTCCCAAAATATGAAACTTCGAACCTTTTGACCGGAAGTATTCATGTAACGTAATTATCAGTAACGTTTCTGACATAAATACCAATGAGCTGTACCATTCCTTAAGGTTCTCTGCACTCTTTCTCCAGCCATCTAATCCCCCTTGGCGCACTCCATATAGCCACCCATTCTCTGGTCGATGCGGATCAGGACTTGGACGCAAAAACAATCGATGGCGAACCATATAAATGTATATCCAGAAAGTATGCAGATCTACATGATTATAATGTTTCTAGGGCTTGCCATTTAAGTAGACTGAGACCACTGGCATAATATAACTGTCTGGAATACATGGGGAATTCTGTGGTTTTATGATGATCAGTTTGGTATCTTTAACAATATGCATTGTCATCAAACATCACATCCAATGGGAGTACGTTTATCTGGCTTGCCATTTTGGTTATAAAAACAAATTGACAGGTATCGTTGCCTGGATCTGGTGAACAATTATCCCAACTATGATTATGAACGACGCTGCAGTTTAGGCCCAGGAGAGTGGAACACATATTTTGATTTACACATATACAGACACAGACATAGGCACAGAAATGCAGAGGCAGTCATTCCAGTTGCAAAGCACTACCGTTCGTACGGAACTGGGAGCACAAAAACTGGGCATCAGCCACGTCAGCATCACGCCATCTCCCAGAGATCAAGAGAGCTAAGATGGCGGCCTCAGCCAACTCGTCGGCTGTAAGGAGATAGAGACTGACGAGAGTTGAAGAGAAGAGGGATTAGGGGGGAGGCTAAGAACGCGAAGCCCCTAAAATAGCAACTCTCTCAGCTACTGGGGTCTGTCTCATGCAATTTTTAACATATTATTTGAGGAACTTCCATAGTCAGAAGAAATGAAAACGGGATTGATACTAATATAAATTACTGGTGAACTTGCGAGCAGGTCATAAAAAAGTTACAAACATTCATAAAGAAACGTTGAAAGAAAAAATAGCCTTATTTCCTTTCATTTCTAGTCAAATAATGTCAACCTTTGTTATGTTCTGGTGTACTGTATACGACAAGACTGATCGTCAATATATATCTACGTTTTCATGATGAAAAATATTTGTTTTATTGCAAAATTGAAAACATAACATCCGTGCTATCCTCTTATAACAAAATGGAGAGATCATGAAATGACAATCGTGATTCAGTTATGACATGACAGATGTACAGTTTGGATATTTATTTTCAACAAACACTGGAGTCTGTATTTGAGGGAGAAGAGAAAAAAGAGTAGGTGGAGGAGGACAGTGACAGCAATGATGACACTGGTGAAACAACATAATGAAAACTATGTTGATTTTAAAAAATCACAACTATTTGATTTTGTCATCCTTTATCTAGCTATATTAAACCCTCGGGTCTTTCTATACGGATAATGATCTTTTAATCCATCAGTGCCGAAGCATAAGACTGACAGCTAAAAATCTTCGAGTAATCATACAAAGATGACGACACCTAAGAAGACAGGTAACCAACCTGTCGACTATCTTTGAAATAATGGAAAAAAAACCGCGTTGTAAGGGAGTGGAGGAGAGATAAAATGGAGTTTTACGCCCTCTTGGTCTGAATCAGACACATATGGGACATTTGTAAATACAAATATGGTTGGAACAATACTGGAGGCAATGCCCGGAGGCAGTACGAAACCAGTAAAGTCCCGATTTTTTAAAATTAATGCAGATAGCTGTAGCGGTGACCACGCCTCGGTTAAACCTCATCGGCTATGGCACCGCCACAAGTAATTTAACCCTTTCACCGCCAAAGTCGCATTTTAGCACCACAGTGATTTAACACCTATGTTACTAAAAGGCATCAAATTGGGTTCTATTATCTAAATACCCTATTGTCTCAGTTTTGGGAAGTAAGGATAGACCTTATTTTGTATATGTCACATACGAATCCCCAATACTGCAGACAGATTTTGTTCTCTACCCAAGTAAATTTTATGGAAATGTTTGGCTGAAATATGGCTGGCGGTGAAAGGGTTAAAAGGAGTGGAGGGGGTAGTCGTTGGCATTTTATTTTGCTTCGCAAGACGATGGTATACCGCTAGAACGGACCATTCTTTAGGTTCTTATGGTTGCATTGTTGAACCTTGCAAATTCAACTGTCCTTGATATTCATGAAATCAACTTATTATGACATAGTATGACTCGTTGACAAAAATTATAAATGAGGCAGGGTGGATTACTTCCTAGCTTGGAAACTTTCTCTGTCCGTCCTGTTGTCAAGAAATACCTTCTTCACTTTTGGTCGAGTCAAGGCTGCGGAAGGACACACGGCAACAACCGTCAACTTATACACTACAATGACCTTGACACGTTGGCCTTTCCACCAAGGTCACTGCCCTAGAGATTTGAGATTTTAAACCATTCGAACCCCTAAAGTATCCACGTGACATAATGATAAAAATAACGATTCTGACGAAGAGCTTTAAAAATACCATTCCTCAGGCTTCTTCATTTATTTAATCCCTAGGGCTCACCATAAAACCAACTATCTTCTGATCGATGTGGACAGGGATTTGAAGCCAGGAGGGGGGAAATGGCCGTCAGCCACTCCAGCACGCCATTTGAAAGAGATTGCGAGAGCTGTAATGGCGGTACACACCAAGATGTGAACTGTCGACAGGTACAGGTGGGACAGGTAAAGATGGAGAGTAGGGGTGGGGCTTTATTACCCGGCCAGAGGCTGGGGTTTTGCGACTGGTTTGTGTGTGTGTGTGTGTGTGTGTGTGTGTGTGTGTGTGTGTGTGTGTGTGTGTGTGTGTGTCTGTGTGTGTCTGTGTATCGATTATCTTAAAAACTACTGTTTGGACTTTGATTAAAATTGGCAGAGGGGTAGACAGCTTGAAAAGGAAGCTTCCTTTCGTTAATCAACACCGTGCTGACCTTGACCTTGAAGCTTGACCATGAAAACCGAAATTTCCTTCTTTGGGCTATGTAATTTCCCCCCAGCTTTATTTCGTGAACTAGTGAACAGAATCGCTTCAAATGTTGTGTGGTGGTGTACCATGGTGCAAGGAAGTTTGTATAAAAATTCAGCTGTATCTCGTGAACTAGTGAACAGAATCGCTTCAAATTTTGGGCTATGTACTTTTATGCGTTCTGTAAGGGTGGAAAGTGGTGTGTTTATTAGGGGGGGGGGGGAGGACATAACTCTGACCGGGTTTGCATTGTCATAATGCCTTGCTGCCGCTCGGCGATGCACTTACAATGCGTTGCTGCCGCTCGGTGATGCCCTTGTTAAGGTAGCCTACGTGAAGAAAAAAAGTTGGTGTAATTCCAAAAGTACCATTTCCATATCAAACGTGGTTTGATTTAGTATAGGGTGGTAGGGTGGAGAGGGGGGGGGGGGGGGGGGGGGGGGGGGGGGGGGGTAGGGGTGCTTAGGGTACTCGGAAAAGCTGGTGTAATTCCACAACACGACATTTTCCATAGCAAAGGTGTTCCAATTCAAGTCTCTCTCTCTCTCTCTCTCTCTCTCTCTCTCTCTCTCTCTCTCTCTCTCTCTCTCTCTCTCTCTCTCTCTCTCTCTCTCTCTGGCGTTTATAGTCCATTAAATGAAAACTTTGACTTGTTTTAAAGAACAATGTTTGTAGCCTAAAATAAAACTCATGAGTATACACAGGCCTAAATGCATCAATGCGTAAACCAAACCATACAGAACTGTTCGTGAAGTTAAGGTTTAACGTCCGATCATCAGCGAGCAGCACATGCGAGACGAAACCATCAACCAACCATCATCGATGCGATTTATTAAAATAAGTTTTTGTAAATGCACAGCAAGGGAAGCACAACGAGTCACAGTTTATTTTGGTGTTTTTCCTTTTTAACCCCTTGACTGCCACCAACGTATTACGTACTGACCTGATGACATCACTGATGATGTCATCAGATGAAGAGGAATAACCCTGATATGCTGGCTTCTGCTCTAACACAGTCAGGAGAGTTGTATCCCTAGACAAGTTTGCCAGATTGGCTCTGTCGGTTGTCTTTTTTATGGCATGATTTGCCCAATGATGTTTTCTTTAAAATTGTCTCTGTCAGTCAAGGGGTTAATGCCAAAAACCAATGAAGATACAAAATCTTAGAGAGATAGGTAAGCGATAAAGAAAAACAAGATTGTCTCCAAACCCACACACCACCTTTTTTCTTCCGTAAACCATGACACATAATCCATGCTGATATACATTATAGCTGACACATCCCATGGTTTAATTTGTGGGGGTTACATTTAACCCTTTCACCGCCAGCCATATTTCAACCAAATATTTCCATTAAATTTACCTGGGTAGAGAACAAAATCCATCTGCTGTGCTGTATTGGGGATTCTTCTGTGACATATATAAAACCCTTACTTCCCAAAAGTAAGACAAAGGGGTCTTTGGATAACAGACTCCAGTTTGATGTCTTTTAGTGACATAGAAAGTTAAATCATTGTGGTGCTAAAATGCGACTTTGGCGGTGAAAGGGTTAATAAAGAAATATTGACATATTTTTTTCACGAAAGTAATGACCAATTCTGAAAGCATTTAGTTGCGTTTACAAAATCTCGTATTCAAGCTGTTTGTGGCCATGGTTTTTTTTAACGATTTATACAACAATCTGTCGACCTACAGGTAAATATAATGGGGATGGAGGATAGCAGGGGTGGGGTTGGTGGTTGGGGGATAGGGGTACCTGGCCAGTTCGAAGAAGATGAAGATGGCAGATGCACAGGACGAATGCCACTGTCCATAAGATCGTGCCCTTGACACAATAAACTTTCACATAGTTCACTGACCCTTCGAGTATCAAGTTACACGTTAGATTTATTTCTTTAAAAAAAAAAATTTTAACAGTAAAGTTTCCTCCGCATGGCATAATAAGGTTAATTATGTTACAATTTTGTCGAAGAAGAAGCAGAAGACCTGAGAGTCGCACCACTACTATGGGGTTTTGCCACTCTCCTTTCCTGGTAGTTTAATAATTCTCAGGGATCGTATTACAGCCCACTATTTCTCTCTTTAATCGACGCTGACAGTTAGTTCCCAAATCTAAACAGCCAAGGTGACCTTAGAAGGTAAGAGAGAGAGAGAGAGAGAGAGAGAGAGAGAGAGAGAGAGAGAGGGGTTAATCCTTTCACCGCCAAAGTCGCATTTTAGCACCACAGTGATTTAACACCTACGTCACTAAAAGGCATCAAATTGGGGCCTATTATCCAAAAACCCTATTGTCTTAGTTTTGGGAAGTAAGAATAGACCTAATTTTATATCTCACAGAAGAATCCCCAATATACAGATGGATTTTGTTCTCTTCCCAGGTAATTTAATGGAAATGTTTGGCTAAAATATGGCTGGCGGTGAAAGGGTTAATAGATGTCCTCCAACTACCCCCAACCCTCTCCCCACTAATCAACTTCATAGCAAATGAGTCGTATTTTGACAGAAGTTCATAGTTCGTTTCTGATATTTCGTGAACGGTCTCCAATTTTTCGATTTTCGACAAGTTAAGATTTAACATAAAAATAATTATTGTGTTTTTTACAACACGTTAACATTTCAGGCGAAATATTTCAACATGTTCATTGATTTTTGTTTTCAAGATTAAAATAAGAACTCTATACGTTTTTTGTTAGAAAGGTAGTTATTCACAATACATGTAATCAAAAGGCCGCAAGGCTTTGGCTCGGCTAAGATGCAGATTGACACCCCCTCCCCATCCCCTCTTCAAGTTTTCGGTTCTTTCGATTTCTTCGGTCTTGGCTCTGTTGCTGCACAAAATAACAACCAAACTGAGTTGAAGTTGCTTGTACGCCGGACCGTACTTTCTGTTTAAATGTGAAAAACAAATGATCTCTGTTGCCACAAGTAAATGATTCCGTCGAGGCAAACAACAGGGTTGAGTTTCTCTAGATAACGGTCGCCGCGCGAGTAACGGTCGCCGCGCGAGTAACGCTTACGCCAAACGGGGCCTAAGAAACACTTAAAACTCTTCTTTTGCATTCGCAGTTGTTTATATTACTTGGTTTGGTAATAGAGGTCAAGATGTGCCCCCCCCCCCCCCCTGCATTTCTCGGTTAATTCCATTTTCCCGTGTTTACCTTTCTTACCAAACATAAAGCTATTAACCATGTTAGCTAATAACCTTTTTGGAATACTAACCCTATCCCTAACCCTAAGCCATTATCTAATAGGACCCCCCCCCCCCCCCTATGTATTGCAGTACACGGCGCCATTTGTCACAGTCGTGGTTCATTGCGTTTTCCCGTCTTATATGGGGGGAGGGGTAGGGGTAGGGTTAGTATTCCAAAAAGGTTATTAGCTAAAAAGGTTCATAAAATACAGCTTTATGTTTGGTAAGAAAGGCAAAAACGGAAAAATGCAATTAACCCAGAAATGCAGGGGGGGGGGGGGGGGGGGGGGGGGGCATGCTAGTCACGTGATAATTCGCCAAAAGATACCTTGGGAGTAGCCACAAAACGTTCTTGGCAAACGTAGGCGAAAGAGGTGTTTCTTAGTACCGTTTTTGCCGATTTGCGCTCACGCTACGTAACGTTAGCCCTTGTGAAACGGACCCCAGGACAAGAGAATGCAATGATACCAATAGGCCCCCTCCCCCCTCCCTTGTTTAACAAAGCCGCAGCAACCTTGACACAGTAAACTTCCGAACAAGGTCACTGCCCTTAAGAGCCAGAGAACTTTTTAACCTCTTAATTTCAAACGTCCACCACGGAAACGAATCATGAAATAATGATTTTTTTTTATTTTTTTTTTGTAGGGTTGCCAATGAAGACCTAAGAGTCGATGCACTACTATTTCTCAGGCTTCGTTCTTTTCCCTTTTCAGCAGTGTAATCCTGAAGGATCATCCCCATACAGCCCACCGGTTTTCTTCGGATCGATGGGAATGAGGTTTTAGGTGGAGCTATGGACATTAGCCTTTGACACAAGACGGCGTTCCCTTTGAAGGCATTTTGTCATCTCTCTCTCTCTCTCTCTCTCTCTCTCTCTCTCTCTCTCTCTCTCTCTCTCTCTCTCTCTCTCTCTCTCTCTCTCTCTGAGTGTGAAAAGTAAGATTAGGTTTTTATTTTTCCGTGTGTATGAGCTTACTTCACACATTTTGAATGTTAATAATGAGCATAGATAATAATAATAGGTTTTGTTTTGTTATTGATGTGCTAAGATATGCCCCCCCCCCCCCCCCCTACCTATCTCGGTTAATTCTATTTTTCCGTTATTGCCTTTCTTACCATACATAAAGCTGTATTTTAGGAACATTTTTAGCTAATAACCTTTTTGGAATACTAACCCTAGCCCTAACCCTAGCCCTAACCCTACCCCCCCCCCACCCTATAAGACGGAAAAACGCAACAAACCACAACTGTGACAAATCGCGGTGTACTGCAGTACATAGTGGGGGGTAGGGTTAGGTTTAGGGCTAGGGTTAGGGATAGGGTTAGTATTCCAAAAAGGTTATTAGCTAAAAATGTTCCTAAAATACAGCTTTATGTATGGTAAGAAAGGCAAAAACGGAAAAATAGAATTAACCGAGAAATGCAGGGGGGGGGGGGGGTGGCACATCTTTACCTTTACCCAATATAGGGAAGTATTTTGCATGCTTTATATTACTTTGTATGTGTTTATTTTCGTTTTCCATTTTCTACTTTACATGTATTTGTCCAGAGGGCTGGATGTAAAAAAGCATGTTATTGCTTACTCTATTACCCTCTATAAATAAAATAAATTCATTAATTCATTCATTCATTCTCTCTCTCTCTCAAGGACAGATTGGAAGACTAGGCGTTGCCTAAAATCTTTATTCTTGAAAAATAAAGTTAAAGTTTTCAAGTTTTCAAGTTTTCAAGTTCTCTCTCTCTCTCTCTCTCTCTCTCTCTCTCTCTCTCTCTCTCTCTCTCTCTCTCTCTCTCTCTCTCTCTCTCTCTATCTCTCTATCTATCTCCCTCTCTCTCTCTCCCCCTCTCTCTGTGTGTCGCTCGCAAGCGGCAAAAATAGATTGTTCCTTCTATTTGATCAAGGGGAATAACATAAGCCAGGAGATATATCTACCATAGGGTCATCAGAAGAGCAGAGCTCATTAGACTTTGAGGCAAGGATTGGGAAGGAACTATAGTCTGTGCTAGGACCATCATCGCAGAGATAGATAGATAGATCGCTTTTGCCATTTCTGAACAGAGCGTTGGCGTATAAAATGGCAATTATTGCCAGGAATGTGAGGTCTTTAAATGTCCTCCTTTTAACATAAATGAGATGTAATGTCAATTATTGCATAACAATACATTGATATCTCTAATAATAATATTAAAAAAAGAGAACAGAACAGAAAACCAAAAACAAGTAATACTCGGTGGCTTAAAGACCCCCCCCCCCCCACGTCACGTGTCACATTCCCTCTTATGCTTGGAAGATTTCTTAACATTTATTACCAGCTATAAGAGGGAAAACGCGTGAAAACCATGATTTTGACACGTGACGCGGTGGGTCTTTAAACCCTTTCGTACTCAAGTAGGATATCGTCTT
>CM065687.1:35691134-35696134 GCA_017654935.2 Phymorhynchus buccinoides | reverse complement strand
ATCGTCATCATCATCATCATCATCATCGTCGTCGTCGTCGTCGTCTTCGTCGTCGTCGTCGTCGTCTTCGTCGTCGTCGTCGTCTTCGTCGTCGTTGTCCTCCTCCTCCTCCTTATCATCATCATCGTCGTCATCATCATCATCATCATCATCATCATCATCATCATCATCATCATCATCGTCGTCGTCGTCGTCGTCGTCGTCTTCGTCGTCGTCGTCCTCCTCCTCCTCCTTATCATCATCATCATCGTCGTCATCATCATCATCATCATCATCATCATCATCATCATCATCATCATCATCATCATCATCATCATCATCATCATCATCAATATTGTTACTGTCGTCGCCATCGTCATTGTAGTCGTCGTCGTTATACTCCTCCTCCTAATCATCATCATCGTCGTCGTCGTCGTCCTCCTCCTCATCATCATCAGCATCGTCGTTGTCGTTGTAGTCGTCATCATCATCATCATCATCATCATCATTATTATCGTCAACATTGTTACTGTCGTCGCCATCGTCGTCGTTATGCTCCTCCTCCTAATCATCATCATTGTTGTTGTCGTCAACCTTCTCGTTATATCCCTCCTCCTAATCATCATCGTTGTCGTCGTCGTTATCCTTCTCATCGTCGTCGTCGTAGTGATCACCACTACTGTCGTGACTTTGTACTTCTCACACAAGTTGCACGTTTATTTGCGTGTGACCATGCGCGTGCTCTTGCATGCATGCATCTGCGTGTAATTTATACTTATAATTACCCGGCCAGAGGCCGAGGTATTGCGATGGGCTTGTGTGTCTGTGTGTGTGTCTGTCTGTCTGTGTATCGATTATCTTAAAAAACTACTGTTTGGATTTTGACTAAAATTGGCAGAGGGGTAGACAGCTTGAAAAGGAAGCTTCCGTTCGTTAATCAACACCGTGCTGACCTTGACCTTCAAGTTTGACCTTGAAAACCGAAATTTCCTTCTTTGGGCTATGTAATTTCCCCCCAGCTTTATTTCGTGAACTAGTGAACAGAATCGCTTCAAATTTTGTGTGGTGGTGTACCATGGTGCAAGGAAGTTTGCATAAAAGTTCAGCTGTATCTCGTGAACTACTGAACAGAATCGCTTCAAATGTTGGGCTATGTATTTTATGCGTTCTGTAAGGGTGGAAAGTGGTGTGCTTATTGGGGGGGGGGGGGGGGGAGGGACATCACTCGGTGCAAGGAAGTTTGTATAAAAGTTCAGCTGTATCTCGTGAACTACTGAACAGAATCGCTTCAAATTTTGGGCTATGTATTTTATGCGTTCTGTAAGGGTGGAAAGTGGTGAGTTTATGGGGGGGGGGGGGGGACAGGACATATGTCTGGCCGGGGTTGGCATTGTCACAATGCGTTGCTGCCGCTCGGCGATGCCCTTGTTTTGGTTACGCGGTCATCAATATGTCCGCACATCCAGGCCTGCGCGCGCGAGCGCACGTGTGTGTGTGTATATATGTGTGTGTGTGTGTGAACCCGAATGTGTGTGTGTGTGTGTGTGTGTGTGTGTGTGTGTGTGTGTGTGTTTGTGTGCGTGCATGTGTGTGTCTAAGTCTCTCTCTCTCTCTCTCTCTCTCTCTCTCTCTCTCTCCTCTCTCTCTCTCTCTCTCTATGTATGTATGCGTGTGTGTGTCTGTCTGTTTGTGTGTGTGTCTGTCTGTGTGGTAAGAGACAGGGAGACAGACATACAGAGAGAGAGAGAGAGAGAGAGAGAGAGAGAGAGAGAGAGAGAGAGAGAGAGAGAGAGAGAGAGAGAGCGAGAGAGAGAGAGACCCCCCCCCCCTCTCCCCCTCCCCCCCACTACTTCTTATTCTTTTAGAAATGGGCTTATAAATAAGAAAAAAAATAATAACCCCCTTGGCACCACCATTACCCCGTTCTCTCCTATTGTTTGTACTTTGTTCACCCCCCCCCCCTCCCCCCTCCCTCCTTGTCCACTGATCGTACTTAACAAAGAACAAGCAAGCTCTTTGGACACTCTAAGCAGCTAGCTCCGTCCGAGAAGAAAGAAAAAAAAAAACGGAGAAAAAGAAAAACAACAACACGCCACTTTGTGTAACGACTAGGTTGGACGATCTCTGTCACTCTTAATCCTTCCTTCCTTCTTTCCTTTCTTTCTTTCTTTCTTTCTTTCTTTCGTCTCTTCCTTCCAGTTTTCCTTTCTTCCTTCCTTCCTTCCTTCCTTCCTTCCTTCCCTCCTTTCAATGTTGTAGTCTTTTCTTTTGTTTGCCTTTTGTCTTCCTTCCTTTCCTTCTGTCTTCCTTTTCCCCTTACCCGCTTTCCTGTTTCTTTCTTTCATTCATTATTCTGTTTCATTATTGTTCAGCCTTTCGTGTCCAGTTCTGTTCTGGACGTATAACACACCCGTTTACCTCTTCCGAGCTCTGGCTGTCCTTCGGTGACCCTAAACCCCCCCCCACACGTACTAACCCCCACCCCTCACCCTCCCTCTCGACCACACCCCTCGTCACACACCCTGTACTAATCCACACTTTCTCCTTCTTACTCGCAAAATAGCCTCCTCTCTCTCTCTCTCTCTCTCTCTCTCTCTCTCTCTCTCTCTCTCTCTCTGTCTGTCTGTCTGTCATTTTCTCTCTCTCTCTCTCTCTCTCTCTCTCTCTCTCTCTCTCTCTCCTCTCTCTCTCTCTCTCTCTCTCTCTCCCGGTGTCCCTTGCAAGGGAGTTAAGCGCTCTATAAATAACCAGTAGTAGTAGTAGTAGTGGTAGTGGTAGTGGTGGTGGTGGCGATGATGGTGATGGTGGTATTAGCAATACTAGTAGTAGGAGTAGTAATGGTAGTACTAATAGAAGAAGTAAATTGTAGTGAAAGAGGTGTTTTTCATTTATTTCTTTGTTTGTTTGTTACTAGCGCAACTCCGAGTACCGGTAACGCCTAGTAACGGTAACGCCTAGTAATGGTAACGCCAAGTACTGGTAACGCTGAGTACAGCAAATTTGAAGCGATTCGGTTAAGAAACGGCGGAGTTATAAGGCCCCGTTTCCCGTTGGCGCTGCTCTGAGAGGGACGCGCTCTCCCTAGTAATGGTAACACCTAGTAACGGTAACGCCAAATACTGGTAACACTGAGTACAGCAAATGTGAAGCGATTCGGTTAAGAAAAGGTGGAGTTATAAGGCCCCGTTTCCTCATTGGCGCTGTTCTGAAAGTGATGCGCTCTCCCTAGTAACGGTAACACCTAGCAACGGTAACGCCAAGTACTGGTGATGCTGAGTACAGCAGATTTGAAGCAATTCGGTTAAGAAACGGTGGAGTTATAATGCCCCGTTTCCCGTTGGCGCTGCTCTGAGTGTGACGCGCTCTCCCGATTATCTTCAAATTTGCTGTCAGACTTTGCCCCGGCCACAGCAAGCCTGACAGCAACTGAAAGCGATTCGGTTAAGAAACGGCGGAGTTATTTGTGAAAAGGTGAAGCGGCGTATATCGCGCGCGTTTATGAATCGATTCGCTTCTGGTTTGGCACAGCGATAGTCACCGTCGCCGGTTTCGCGCATTTGCCAAACCGCGCAAATGACACGGCCTCTTCGGTTGCCGTTGCCATCGCCCCGTTAGGGCTGATAGCAAATTTGAAGCGATTCGGTCAAAAAACGGCGGAGTTAGAAGGCCCGTTTTGTGCTTCAGACAGACACACAGACACACACACACACACGGACACTTGGCTTTTTATTATATGAACTAGCGCAACGCCTAGTACTGGCAATGCACCATACTGGTAACGCCTAGTAATGGTAACGCCTAGTACTGGTAACGCTGAGTACAGCAAAATTGAAGCGATTCGGTTAAGAAACGGCGGAGTTATAAGGCCCCGTTTCCCATTGGCACTGCTCTGAGAGTGACGCGCTCTCCCGATTCCCTTCCAATTTGCTGCCAGGCTTTGCCCGGGTCAAAGCAAGCCTGCCCGCAAATTTGAGGCGATTCAGTTAAGAAACGGCGGAGTTATTCGTGAAAAGGTGAAGCGGCATATAGCGCGCGCGTTTCGGAACCGATTCGCTTCCGGTTTGGCACACCGATAGTCACCATCCCCGGTCATGTACCTGCCAAATTGGAAGGCAATCGGTCCAGAAATGCCGGAGATACGGGCGCCGAGAGTCCGGCGGATACGCGTTTCGAGCATTTGCGAAACCGCGCAAATTACACGGCCACCCCGGTTGCCGTTGCCATCACCCCGTTAGGGCTCACAGCAAATTTGAAGCGATTCGGTCAAAAAACGGCGGAGTTATAAGGCCCGTTTTGTGCTTCAGACAGACACACACACACACACACAGACGGACAGTTGGCTTTTTACTATATGATGATTCGGTCGGTTAGTTTTCTGTTCTGCTTGTTTGTATTGCTGATGTTGATGTTCTGCCTATCATGTCGTTGCTGTATTACTGTTAATCGTTGTTTCTGTTGGCGACTTTCCTGTGTCTCAATGTTCATTCATAGTATTAGTTATGTATTGCATGCTTAGAACCAAGGACAGAATGGAAGACTAGGCCCAGCCTAAATACTTATCCTTGTAAAATAAAGTTTCTGAAGTCTGAAGTCTCTCCAACGCACACACACATTCACGCGACATGAGAGCTAACACCACATACGTATGTGAAATCTACCCAAGCAATCGATAGTCAGTCTCCTTGAAGGTTCCGTTTGCACTGTAGTACTACTATGCCCTATCACTGAGGTAGAGAGAGAGGAGAGACTCCCTCTTGTCTGAAGATGGTTTGGTCGTATCCTACTAAACATCACTAGAATGCGAAATTTAGAGCCTTCACGTTCGAGCGAAGGGACATACTGTGAAATAACTAACATACCTTAACACTCCAGTGTCCTTGCCTCTCTCAAATGCTTTGCACATTACAAAAAGATTTAGTACAAGTAAGCTTTCGGTATCATTTCGAGATGGGGAAAAAACCCGATTTGCAAAAACAAAACAAAAAAACAATCACCTCTTCTATAAAATGAGGTTGTGAAGG
>CM065687.1:35668634-35686134 GCA_017654935.2 Phymorhynchus buccinoides | reverse complement strand
TTTATTTTTAGGGTCCTGCTGTTTCGCGTATGCGCCTGAAAGCAGTAAAGAAAACCCCCAAACGTTTTTGATAAACGATTTGAATTATATTTTATTATGTAGGACTCGAATATCAACCAAGGGCTAGGGTATCAGCCAAGGAACATATTAATCCGCTAGACACGTTTTGTTTGCATTAATTTTAAATTTGATCTTCAATTTTATTTGTTACTGGAGATTGTTTTTCCTTTATGTTTTATTTTCGTTACTTTTTTCTTTTTCTGGAGTTTGTCCCCTCATGGCTTTCTCTCTCTGTTTTGTGGTGGGTTTTTTCTTTTTCTGGTGTTTTTTCCCCTTATGGCTTTCCCCTCTGCTTTGTGGGGTGTGTTTCTTTTTCTGGTGTTTTTTCCCCTTATGTCTTTCCCTCTGCTTTGTGGGGGGTGTTTTTTCTGGTGTGTTTTCCCCTTATGGCTTTCCCTCTGCTTTGTGGGGTGTGTTTCTTTTTCTGGTGTTATTTCCCCTTATGTCTTTCCCTCTGCTTTGTGGGGTGTGTTTCTTCTTCTGGTGTTATTTCCCCTTATGACTTTCCCTCTGCTTTGTGGGGGGTGTTTCTTCTTCTGGTGTTATTTCCCCTTATGACTTTCCCTCTGCTTTGTGGGGTGTGTTTCTTCTTCTGGTGTTATTTCCCCTTATGACTTTCCCTCTGCTTTGTGGGGGGTGTTTCTTCTTCTGGTGTTATTTCCCCTTATGGCTTTCCCTCTGCTTTGTGGGGTGTGTTTCTTCTTCTGGTGTTTTTTCCCCTCATGGCTGTCCATCTCTGTTTTTTTGGTGTTTTGGTTTCTTTTTCTGGTGCGTGTTTTGCCCCTCATGGCTTTCCCTGTTTCTTGGTGTTTGCTTTTTTTCTGGTGTCCCCCCCCCCCCCCTTCTGGCTTCCCTTCTCTGTTTTGGGGTGTTTGTTCCTTCTTTTTCTGGTGTTGTTTTCCATTATGACTTTCCCTCTGCTTTGTGGTGTGTTTTTCTTTTTCTGTTTTTTTCCCTTATGGCTTCCCTCCTCTGTTTCTTGGTGCTTGCTTTTTTTTTGTAACTGACTCACACACACACACGACCGTTACTCTGCAGAGCCGGTGACGCACCACGATTAAGTCCCTTGGTGGGTTTTTTGGTTGCTGTGACCCACATACGAATTTCCCCATATTCAAATTGAGGCTGCTCTTTAAACTGATGTGTCGGTTTGAATTTGAGGCCATTTATATGGGAGTCAGACTCGGTCAAAACAAGATTTATTTCCAGTTATAAGAGGGAAAACAACGTGAAACCCGTGATTTTGACACGTGATCTGGTGGATCTTTAACCCAGTATTGTTATTCATTATTAAAGTTACACTTGCTTTTCTGTGACTGTTGTGTGAGATTCCACTTTGACAGTTTACTAAGTATTTGCTTTGCTGCTGTTGTTGTTATTGTTGTTGTTGTTAGGGTTTTGTTTTCGTACCCTGGCTAAAAGACTCCAGGGCTCCTCCCAACAGCCGAATGAATCACTTGAATACTATGGTACAAATGCACCAGTTAAGGATAAGAACATTTACGTGCGTGGGCGTTTTTGATTACCCCGCCACGTGAGCAACCACACTGTTGTCAGGATGCCACCCGAAACACTACGCAATTCACGATACATGTACTTGGTGTCTGTGATGGTGTGTGACCGTAAAGGCGCCCCTACGGAACGGTGTGTGTGTGTGTGTGTGTGTGTGTGTGTGTGTGTGTGTGTGTGTGTGTGTGTGTGTTAGTGTGTGTGTGTGTGTGTGTGTGTGTGTGTGTGTGTGTGTGTGTGTGTGTGTGCGTGCGTGTGCGTGCGTGTGCGTGTGCGTTAGTGTGTGTGT
Source organism: Phymorhynchus buccinoides (assembly GCA_017654935.2). Classification (NCBI taxonomy): domain Eukaryota; kingdom Metazoa; phylum Mollusca; class Gastropoda; order Neogastropoda; family Raphitomidae; genus Phymorhynchus; species Phymorhynchus buccinoides. Next base: position 35,684,276 of record CM065687.1, on the reverse strand, counting down.
GTGTGTGTGTGTGTGCATTTGTGTGCGTGTATGTGTGCGTGCGTGCATGTGTGTGCGTACAAATATGTGCTCGCGCGCGTGCTCGCATGTGTGCGTGCATGTGTATGAGCGTTTTTTGTAAGTGTGTGTGAGTCAATAAGTGAGTGATCACGCGCGGCGTGTTAAGAAATGACCAAATAGTAAAATAGAGAAAAAATAGTATTATAGGGACAGGTACGAACAAACAGAAAACATAACTGGACTCTACAAACAACATTATATATCATAATAATAAACATCCCTTTCATCGCCAACCATTTATGAGCCAAACATGTCAATTAATCTTACAGAAAATGACTTTTGTCTGCAATATTGTGGGATTTCTCCGTGACTCATTTAGAAAAGGGTTAATCCTTACTGCCCAAATTTAGGAACACAATATTTGTTTCGCAAATGCGCGAAACGCGCATCCGCCGGCCTTTCGGCGCCCGTATCTCCGGTATTTCATGACCGATTGCCTTCAAATTTGGCAGATATATGACCGTGGACGGTGACTATCAATGTGCCAAACCGGAAGCCAAAAGATTACTTAGGCGCATAACAGCAGCATGATGCAAAACGGGCCTTATAACTCCGCCGTTTTGCAACCGAATCGCGTCAAATTTGCTGTCAGGCTTGCTGTCACCGGGGCAACGCCTGCCAGCAAATTGGAAGAAAATCGGGAGAGCGCGTCACTCTCAGAGCAGCGCCAACGGGAAACGGGGCCTTATAACTCTGCCGTTTCTTAACGAAATCGCTTCAAATTTGCTGTACTCAGCGCACCAGTACTTGGCATTACCGTTACTAGTGTGTGTTAAATCATTGCGGTGCCAAAAATGTGACATTGGCGGTGAAAGGGTTAAAGATCCGTTGCGCATAAGTAGGTAAGCATAGAGACAGTCAATACACAGAATACACTCCAAAGCACTTCGTGAATTGCGCTCGTTCAATGTCTTTATTATTTCTTTCAATCCCTCCAGAATCATCTTTCCATTCATATCAGAACAGTAATATGACACCTGTATCATGTAATGTTATAACATTAAAACAAAAATGACTTTACAACATCACACACAAAATGTGCACACGATAATACCTCCAGAAAAAAAGACCTTTGTACATTAAAAATAATGAAAAAAACACGAACACGTGAAATAAAGAAGCACAAAATGTTTTCACACCTAGCAAAATCACAGTTTCAAAACAGTATGCGATCATGCAGGTGTGCGTGTTCTGTGTGTGTATCTGTTTATCATAGACGATTGCTCTCTCTCTCTCTCTCTCTCTCTCTCTCTCTCTCTCTCTCTCTCTCTCTCTCTCTCTCTCTCTCTCTCTCTCTCTCTCTCTCATCAAATTGTGTGCCTCTAAGTCAAATAGCATGTTAACTGCTGATGACATTAAACCATTTTCATGTATCTCTCTCTCTCTCTCTCTCTCTCTCTCTCTCTCTCTCTCTCTCTCTCTCTCAAATTGTGTGCCTCTATGTCAAATGGCATGATAACTGCTGATGACATTAAACCATTTTCAACTCACTCTCTCTCTCTCTCTCTCTCTCTCTCTCTCTCTCTCTCTCTCTCTCTCTCTCTCTCTCTCTTCTTTCTCTCTCTCTCTCTCTCTCTCTCTCTCTCTCTCTCTCCTCTCTCTCTCTCTCTCTCTCTCTCTCTCTCTCTCTCTCTCTCTCTCTCTCTCTCAGAAGTATAGGGTAAGGAAGGTAGCAAGGACGGGAATGTGGAAGTAGAGGAGTAGGACCACAGATATCTCTCTCTCTTCTCTCTCTCTCTCTCTCTCTTTCTCTCTCTCTCTCTCTCTCTCTCTCTCTCTCTCTCTCTTCTCTCTCTCTCTCTCTCTCTCTATCTCTCAGAAGTATAGGGTAAGGAAGGTAGCAAGGACGGGAATGTGGAAGTAGAGGAGTAGGACCACAGATCTCTCTCTCTCTCTCTCTCTCTCTCTCTCTCTCTCTCTCTCTCTCTCTCTCTCTCTCTCTCTCTCTCTCTCTCAGAAGTATAGGGTAAGGAAGGTAGCAAGGACGGGAATGTGGAAGTAGAGGAGTAGGACCACAGATCTCTCTCTCTCTCTCTCTCTCTCTCTCTCTCTCTCTCTCTCTCTCTCTCTCTCTCTCAGAAGTATAGGGTAAGGAAGGTAGCAAGGACGGGAATGTGCAAATAGAGGAGTAGGACCACAGATATATATCCCTTGAGGAATGTTGAATATCTCTCTCTCTCTCTCTCTCTCTCTCTCTCTCCTCTCTCTCTCTCTCTCTCTCTCTCTCTCTCCCTCCCTCTCTATCTATTTCTCTCTCTCTCTATGCGCTTGCGAGTTGGACGAGAAGCAGAGTCGAAACCATAACGGAACTACGGTTTGGTGCCCGATAATAGACCCTGAAGGAGCTGCCGATAGCGTGCCAGTTATGCCACTTAACCCATGATCAATAGTCACTCACCCCCCGCGCCCATTCACCCTACCCCCCCCCCCCCCCCACACACACACACACACACACACACACCCTATCTCCTTCACGACCATTGTCCCTCCCAGTCCCAGGTTGTTTTATTGGGTACAAACCCAGCCAAACATCCATCTCTTTATTTCCCTCCCAGCTTCCTAGGAATACCTTTCTTATAGTATAAGTATATGCACTTTAGTGGGAGGAGTGTAATGTATGTATGAAGGCGGGTCAATAATTGAATTGTCTGGAGATTGGACTAATAGGGACAGACAGGCTTGATACGCATGCGTCGGCTACGCACGCAGGAACGGTCCGGTGCATTGTGTGTGTGTGTGTGTGTGTGTGCGTGTGCGTGCGTGCGTGCGTGTGTGTTTTTATCCCTGCGTCGTACACACGCGCGTTCGTGTGCACGCGCACAAACACACGCACTGACACACACACATACATACACATGCGCGCATACAAACACATACATGAACCCCCAAAATACACACATACACACACACACACACACACACATATACACGCCCGCCCGCACGAACGAACAAACACACACACACACACACACACACACACACACACACACACACACACACACACACACACACACACACACACACACACACACACACATACACATGCGCGCATACAAACACATACATGAACCCCAAAACACACACACACACACACATTGATTCAACATTCCTCAAGGGATGGGACTGAGCGATTATGCAACCACATACTTCGACCATAAATTAAACGGTGTACGCTTTCAAACAGAAAGGGCGAATGTTATTACCCCCTTTCGTGTGGGCAAGTAGTACTGTAAAGCCCCATTATCTTCATCAACCAAAGATTTTTTGTTCTTTTACATAAATATTTATTTGGCGGTGGCTGAATTTTCTAGGTCGCCATCAGTGAAAACGGCTTCGGCCATTAAAGACCCACCACGTCACGTGTCAAAATCACGTTTCCCCCCTTATAGCTGGTAAGAAATCTTAAGAACTCTTAGCATAAGAAGGGAATGTGACACGTGACGTATGGGGGGGGGGGGGGGGGGGGGGGGGGGGGGGGGGGGGGGGGGTCTTTAAATCCGTTTTATTTTTTGAAAATATTTGATTCTTGGGTTTTTTGGGGGGTAATGACTGACCATAGAATGACTGACCATAATCGTTGTGATAACCTAAAATGGCAACCAATCTAATATTCTCACATTTCATCACGACGACCATTCCAGTAGGTCAAAATGTGGAGGAGGAGGAGACTAAGGCGCAGTTTTGCTCGCATGCAGACATACAGACGCACACACACAAGTCCTCGTTCTAATTGCAAGGTACCATTGTTCTCACAGAACAGCGGATTTTGTTTTTTTGTAAATGTCACTAAGAACATGAAGGCAGTTAATGGGAGGACAAGAGAGGGGTTGGGTGGGGTGGGGCGCAAAAATACTTAAAGACCCACCAGATCACGTGTCGAAATCACGGGTTTCACGTGTTTTCCCTCTTATAACTGGGAAAAAACATCTTGTTTTGACCAGGTCCGACTCTCATATAAATGCCCCCAAATTCAAACCGAAACATAATTTTAAAAGAGCAGCCTCACTTTGAATGTGGGGACATCTATATGTGGGTCACAGCTACCCAGAAAAAAACCCAAGGGACTTAATCGTGGTGCGTCAGTGTGTCTCTAAAGAGCCACTGACCCAGCAAGATTAAGTCCCTTGGGTTTGTTGTTTTTCTGGCCGGGTGTGACCCACATACAAATTCCCCCATACGCAAACGAGGCTGCTCTTCAAAGTGATGTCTCGTTGTTTTGATGCATGGGAGAATGTGTATGGGGGGAGTCACGCCTGGCCAAAAATAAGATCTCTTACCAGCCGAGAGAGGGAAGCGCGTGAAAACCGTGATTTCGACACGAGACGTGGTGGGTCTTTTTAATCGATTCGGAAATGCAGGTGTGCTTAATTTAAAGAGATCGATCCCACTAATGTACGACAATGTTCAACGAAAACATTCGCGAATTGTCAAAGTTTCAAATCACTTGCTTTTTTTTTTTCTTTCTCTCTTTTCGTAAAAATCAAAACGCGAACATTACGACAAAAATACACGAACGCTAATTATTGGGCTTCTCTAAAAGCCGTGGTTTTTTTTCACACCTCTAACTCCCCCCCACAAGCCACAAACCTATAACTCACTTTGTCGGTCTGTCGGTCGGTCGGTCGGTCCGTCGGTCGGTCCAAAATTGTCGCACATATTGTAAAAGAGAAAGAAAAGTACAGACAGAAAAAAATACCTTGGGCATAAAGTAACATTTCGGTTGTCATATCTACAGTCCTTAGGTATGGAAAGAATTGTACACTGAACAGAGCGCATGAATCTTCATTTTAAAGCGTACAAAATAATAAACATACGTAATACAGACACTGCAACAGACACGACGAGTATGCGGTGCTTCTTTCGATGAGTATAAGTAGGATAAATAGTTTTAAATGTTTTCCAAAAGATATAAAAAGTTACGAAATGGTGCAGAGATAACATTCCGGTTTACAGATTAAAATTATTGATTAGCCAGGGGAGGCGACTCAGTGTATGTAATGATTGGAGTGGTAAAAATAGACCGCTGCCACAAACGATTGCGAATCCGCGCTTGTTTTTAAAAAACATTTTCTTTTGGGGGCACATACACAACACAATATTTCAAACATATTCATTGTTTACCAACATAGTTATGACAATATCTGCATTTAGGTACAATGCAATACACTAAATTTTAAAAAAAGAGTCCACCAATGCAAATAACCACGATTAACGCTCCGTATATTGTTTGCTTGTTGGTCTCTCTCTCTCTCTCTCTCTCTCTCTCTCTCTCTCTCTCTCTCTCTCTCTCTCTCTCTCTCTCTCTCTCTCTCTCTCTCTCTCTCTCTCTCTCTCTCTCTCTCTCGCCTTGTTTATTAGTAATGCTAATTAATGAGTTTTACTTCAAACATTACTAATGCCATCAGCTTATGCCTAGATTCTTATAAATCTCTCTCTCTCTCTCTCTCTCTCTCTCTCTCTCTCTCTCTCTCTCTCTCTCCTCTTCTCTCTCTCTCTCTCTCTCTCTCTCTCTCTCTCTCTCTCTCTCTCTCTCTCTCTCTCTCTCTCTCTCTCTCTCTCTCTCTCTCTCTCCCTCTCTCATATTCCCATGTTATCACATAATGGTTTTTTTTTGTTTTTTTGTTCTTCCTTAAAATTGGGTTTATTCTAAAAAAATTGTCATTGTCTGAAAATGGTTTCCCTTTTTTCGTACTCAATTTAAACTACCAATTCAAGTTCACCATGTTCCATTCAAGTTGTTCCATTTTCTTGACTTGATTGTTTTATGTCAAATTTTCTTTGCTTGATGCATGGTATGAATGTGTGAGTGAGAGGGCAAGGTGTAAAGAAGCTATTGTAGCTTATCCTTTTTACCCTCAATAAAACATTCGTATTCGTATCCTCTCTCTCTCAACATGTTTATCTCTTCTTGAAACTGTTCCTTCAGTCGCCTCACATTATAATTACATTATATTTTTTCTGTAGATGAAATCCCCCCCCCCCCCTCTCTCTCTCTCTCTCTCTCTCTCTCTCTCTCTCCCCCCCCTCTGACTCTCCTCCTCTCCTCCTCCTCACCTAAGACATCCCCTTCCACAGTCTCTTTCTCTTTCCCTCGTTCTCTGTCGTTTTTTCTTCTCATCACCCCCCCCCCCCCTCTCCTCCATCACTTCTTCACTCCCTCCATCTTTTCAAACTCTCTTCTCAAGTCAATGCCCTGGTTTGGCCTTAGCGAGTTCTGCACTTTTCATATTCAAACACAGGATTGAGACTTCCATCACTTTAAAAATACAAAAACAAATACACACACGGAGACACACGCGCACGCGCGCGCGCGCGCACACACACACACACGCACACATACACAAACACACACACGCATGCACTTTTCGGCTTGCAAACATGTCCAAATTCGCATTCCCTCGCACCAATCCGCTCTTGCGTGTGTCATTGTTAAAAAGAAACACTGTGAAATAAGATTAACCCTTTCACTGCCAGCCATTTTGTAGCCAAAAACCCCCCATAAAATGTAACTGGGTTGAGAAAAAGAAATGCATCTGCAATATTAGGAATTCCTCTGTGACATGCATAAGATTAGGCCTATCCTTACCTCCCAAAATGAAGAAAATGGGGTCTTTGGATAACAGGACCTGATTTGATGCCTTTTAGCAGCATGGGTGTGAAACCATTGTGGTGCATAAAGGCGACATTGGCGGTGAGAGGGTTAAACCCCATCGCATTCTCTTTTTGTTGTTGCTTTGTGTAACTCTCTCTTCCTCCTTTCCCCCCGCATTTCTTTCTCTCCCAAACCGTAACACCCCCACCTCTCTCCCTCTCTTAAAGTACATTATGAGGGGAAACACAATAACTAAGAAAATATATTAAATGGATAAACTGACATAGGAAACGAAAGAATCTATGAGGGTTTTTTTGGGGTTTTTTAATTGTATGCGAGTCGTATTCCAATTGCGCACACTTTTTAATATGATATACGCTGACAAAAGTGATTAGAATCATTCAATTTTCTTTCCTTTTTTGTTTGTTTGTCCATCACTCAAGACAGATTCCTGTCAAATGAACGCTGATGCGTCATGCTGCCGTTATGCGCCTAACTAAGAAATAGGCAGGGCCAGCATGTCCGTGTCCGGCTGGAGAAGAAAACCTTAGTAAGAACTTCTAGAACAAAGGTAGGAGAATGGACAAGTCGGGCAGAAATATTAGTAGATAACAGTAAGCAAAGGGAAAAGGCAGAGTCTCAAAGAGAGTGATAGATTAGATGAAGCTACAAGCGATGAACTTCCGGACACATATGGGACATTAGTAGATATAAAGATGGTGGGAACGATCCTGGGAGCAACTCCCGGAGGCAGTGCAACACCAGTAAAGTCCCGAATTAGAAATAATGCAGATGACTGACTAAATCACATAACCGAACTTCCAGAAGTTGGGAGAACTATTTATACGAAAGACCCTCGGTATCCCCGGTATGGGGGTGGGGGGGTGGGGATGTCCAGTCCATGCGAATGACCGGCTAAAAAAGCATTCTGTAGCAAACAATTGATTACTGCACTTAAGACAAATGGAATATTTGCCTAATGTTAAGATCAGCTCCCTCCGCTGTTCCAGGGTGAAGGCTTAGGGTTAGGGCCAATCAGCTCCCTCAGATTTACCTTGTCCGTTAAGCTGATTGGCCAACTTCACCCTGGAACAGCGGAGGGAGCTGATCTTAACATTTGCCGAATATTTTCAAATGATCCAACACTCGGAACAACAAAAATGAAACCAGAACACACACACACACACACACACACACACACACACACACACACACACTATAAACATACACTCACCCCATGTATTCATGTAAATTATATGCATGCATAGATTAACAATCCTTCCGTACCTTCCTACACGCACACCCACGAACCCCCACATTTGCACATAATCATACACATACTTTTCTCTGTGTGTCTGTGTCTAAGATCAATGTAAGGTGGATAGACGTTAAATTAAAGAACGAACACACTATAAAAACAAAATCCGCAAAGCAGTTTCAGGTTTCAACTGAAACATATTAAGAAATGTATAATGTTATTTCTCATTGCATTTTGCACCAAGTTAAAATGAACACTTTAGAAACAAAAACATATACTTGCGAACTTTTTATTTCCTTTTTATTATTTTGGTTTTATCTCGTGTAAGAGTTAGCACTATATGAGATTGGATATTAGAAACAGCACGTAGGATTAAAAAGGAAAACAATACAACAAATGGCTACATACATTGATTTAACAACATGTAATATAACTAACATAAAACTGGAATTTAAAAGAAAACTATGACAGTGTACTCGAGTGAAAAACATGCTTAAATTGTTTTCACACAGCTACGAATGTCTTTTGTATTTCCCTCATGTACCCAAGGCATAAAAATAAAGAAGGTCACCGCCTGCTTTTTTGTTTGTGGCACAAGCCACAAACCTATAACTCACTTTGTCGGTCTGTCGGTCTGTTGGTCGGTCGGTCGGTCGGTCGGTCCAAAATTGTCGCACATATTGTGAAAGAGAAAGAAAAGCGTGCCACAAACGATTGCGATTCCGCGCTTGTTACAGTTTGCTTTTATTTTGGTATATTTGCTGTCTTAAAAATTGCTTACACGCGGGTTGTTCATTAAAGCTTGTTGTCCTTACTCCTGAGAGCTGGAATTGCGCATACAAAGTAGAAAGTTGTTCTTCAAAAGTATTCAAAAGTCTGAAGTCTGTGAACACCTTTGTTCCTGTTCTATGGACCAAGCAAATAAAAATAAAAATAAATCGGTAGCAAAAAAGACATTTACTGAAAGTGCTTTTTGAGCACTCAATATGCGACTTTGACAGGTCAATGTGACCGGAAGCGAAAGAGGAAAAAGCGGGCTTCCGGTAAGGGGAGTTGCGGTCCTTTGCTACTTTCGTTTTTATGTTGCTCGGGCATTAGCTTCCAAATTGAGATGTTTCTGCTATTGTCTTGAGTGTTGGTCAGTATGGTTCGAATAGATTGCGACATTTTATATTATTGTACTGGAATGGGTGTACAGTTACGCTACCCTTTTGCTTTCGAAACTGCAGTAGATCTGACTTACAACGTTTCATGGCTTGCTTCAAGACTTAATCGACACAAAGACAAACAACAAAATGTTCGACAAATTATCTGACATTAAAATCATGTAAGCATTCACCGCTGTCCGACATGACTATCATTTAAAATACGCGCACAGAAAGTCCATCTTTGACTTTTCACAAAATATCAAACGCGTATTGTTTTAAATTTTGCATACGAGCTAAACTTCGGAAGAGCAACGTATTATCTTTCAACCAACAGACGAGATAATTCATTAAAAAAATAAAAAAGCTGAAATTAATTTTTTTTTAATACCTTATCTTTCTTTAAAACACGTAAGAGATAATTACTTGGAAATAGCCAAGTGTTAAATTGTTAGAGGCTCGGTGCTCAAAGACCCCCCACGTCACGTGTCGCATTCCCTCTTATGCTAGGAAGATTCCTTAAAGATTTCTTACCAGCTATAAGAGGGAAAACACGTGAAAACCGTGATTTCGACACGTGACGTGGTGGGTCTTTAAGGCCGGATATAATATAATAAATTCAAAATTTGGAATTTAAAAAACAAATTAATCAGGGTTCGGATATGCGTCGCACGTAACGGTTTCCTCGGGAAGAGACACGACCTTTCGCTTAACATTAAACAGAAACGGTCATAAATTGACAAGTCGGGGATTCATCCATTGACATTTTCGGTAAATTGAAAACTGAAATGAGTTTCTGAAACTCTATGCCGTGTTTGGCGGGTGGATTTGTTTTACTAGATGGATATAAAGTTTAAATATTTGTAATACAAAGAAAGAAAGACAGAAAGAAAAACCGAAAGAAGAGAGAGAGAGAGAGAGAGAGAGAGAGAGAGAGAGAGAGAGAGAGAGAGAGAGAGAGAGAGAGAGAGAGAGAGAGAGAGAGAGAGAGAGAGAGAGAGAGAGAGAGAGAGAGAGAGAGAGAGAGAGAGAGAGAGAGAGAGAGAGAGAGAGAGAGAGAGAGAGAGAGAGAGAGAGAGACGTGGCAGACAGACAGAGGGACAATGAACACAGAACACTGACAAACTTTATTTAACAATGAGGCACAGAGAGAGAGAGGAACGCACAGAGAGATTAGGAGGAAAGTAAGAAAGAGAAAGATTGATGGGAAAACTGACAGACAGACAGACAGATAGACAAAAAGACAGACATACAGACAGAGTTATTTTTGCAAGACAACAAATAAAAACAAAACGTACAGATTGTTTTTTTAAAGAGTGAACTACATCGACGCAAATTGAAATTTCACCAAAATATTGGAATAAAGTGTCCCATTTCCCTCCAAAGCCAGGGTTTTCAAAATTTCGAAGAGCTTTTGTTAGGGTCTGGAGAGATCTGGAATCAACCAGGCTGAACCTTACGATTTCCGGTCGACATTTTGTTTCTCTCCCTGTAACCTCAAGCCTATACTTATTTATATACCTGCCCTCCTGGCAACCAGGCCATATCAGCTATTTATCTACTCTCTATCTCCATAGATGAGGTCTACATTTTTAATTGCAGGATATCATTTCTTTCGGAAATCCGGCGATTGTTACCCTCTCTCTCTCTCTCTCTCTCTCTCTCTCTCTCTCTCTCTCTCTCTCTCTCTCTCTCTCTCTCTCTCTCTCTCTCTCTGTGTGCAGACAGAAATACAGTGACAATCCCATAGACAGCAAACAGTAAAGCAGAAACAAACGACTCTCTAGCGACTCTTTGGAAACGATGCTTTTTGTACGTCTTTTCATACGTAAAAACTCTAAAACCACACAGAGGACTGAACTCGCAACTGCCAGTTGTTGTTGTTGTTGCCTGTCTGTCGTTTCCGACAATGACTGCCAGATAGCAGAAGGGGGGCAGATACTATTCTGGCGGGCTGGGCGAGAATTAGTTTATAGTGGAGATGCCTTGCCCAGGGTACATCCCCACTCTCTCGGCCAAAGGGATTTGAGGACGAGAGTTGGCGTTGGGGAAGGTCCCCAAAGGCCAACCAATCCCCTTTGGCTGCAGCACCAGAACCGGTGCAAGGGATCCCCTCGTTCGAGAGTCATAGTCTTCCACGGAAGACTAAGCTGTAGCATGATATTCCAATACTGTAGAATATCATGTATAGTACAGCTCTCATTTACTATTGGCCCTTTCTACAGGTTAATGTCAACCCGTGATAAAAGCCATTTGAGTCCAAAGGGCCTCAACTGCCAGTAGTATCAAAGAAAAGAACTCTTACTGCAGACTGCAATCATACATAATAGTCGCTTTTCTTTTTGCAAACCACGGGGGTCTTTTCAGGGTAATGACGGAGCATCACAAGCCTATTCGGGACGACTCTGACTGCCTCTGATAATGGGTAGTTTATGCGTGGATTGACTCGTGGGAAGTCAAATCAGATTGTATGCAAATGAGAGAGAGAGAGAGAGAGAGAGAGAGAGAGAGAGAGAGAGAGAGAGAGAGAGAGAGAGAGAGAGAGAGAGAGAGAGAGAGATAAACGCGAATGTTTATTGAGGATAACTGACTAAGCACAACATATGGCATTTATTTTGCATCAGGTCCTCAGAGAGAGAGAGAGAGAGAGAGAGAGAGAGAGAGAGAGAGAGAGAGAGAGGAGAGAGAGAGAGAGAGAGAGAGAGAGAGAGAGAGAGAGAGAGGAGAGAGAGAGAGAGAGAGAGAGAGAGAGAGAGAGAGAGAGAGAGAGAGAGAGAGAGAGAGAGAGAGAGAGAGAGAGAGATAAACTCGAATGTTTATTGAGGATAACTGACTAAGCACAACATATGGCATTTTGCATCAGGTCCTCAGAGAGAGAGAGAGAGAGAGAGAGAGAGAGAGAGAGAGAGAGAGAGAGAGAGAGAGAGAGAGAGAGAGAGAGAGAGAGAGAGAGAGAGAGAGAGAGAGAGAGAGAGAGAGAGAGAGAGAGAGAGAGAGAGAGAGAGAGAGAGAGAGAGAGAGAGAGATGACTATCATTGCTGAGTCATGAGATGACTGGTCAAATAAATCGTAGTGATGTGAATTAATCATACTGGCGAAAGAAACTCGGGGAACTAAGGGAAAAGGATGAGATGGATAACATGACTAAAGAGAATTTGTGTTTTATATTATAAGTGTCTTCATAAAGTAGTCATCATTGACTTTCATAACTTCGGCCCATCACAAAGGTAATGTAACACGAAAACACACCCACCCTAAAACAAACCTGTGCAAACACACTTGTATTCGTTCAAAATAGAAAACGTCGCATCCCTAATCTACGGGTATAGGGGAAGACGGGGTAAAAAGCGCATGGGCAGGTAAGAAGCCCACCCCAATTATCTCATGAAATGAAGCAAATTTCAGTCTCATTTTGCCCATGAGACGAGCGTTAATGTCTAGCATTCGTCTCATGGGCAAATTTGACTGAAATTTTCTTTATTTCATGAGATAATTGGGGTGGGCTTCTTACCCGCCCATGCGCTTTTTACCCCGTCTTCCCCTAATACTAATATAAAGGTAAGCATACGCTTGATAATTTTGACACAAAATTACAAAACCAATGGGAAATAATCACCTTAAAATGTCTTTTTTAAAATATCGGATAAAACATAATTTCTGACCAATTAATTTGTGCCTGGGACACACAATAGAATGAATTTTATATAATTAATTTTTGTGCCACAACCAAAAGTGAGCCATGTTTCACTAGAAAATTTGCCACAAGTGATATGATGGGCGTTTGTGGGTTTTTTGTTTGGTCTTGTATAAAACATTTGTGTACAATGTTCTCCAGAAAAAAATAACAACATCTCGTTCATTTAGAAAGCAAAGGCTACATCCAAAACAAATGGCCAACAATACACCAGAAGAAATTCGGACCAAACTTAGATTTAGGCCTATTCATTACGGCATTAGAATGATGGCATCAAACAACCTCTTCAGTGCAGAGTGGCACAGAGGTATCGCGTTCGCCTCTTGTCAAGTAAACCCGAGTTCGAACCTGGGTACAGGGGATTTTTCCTCTCTCACTTTACACTAGGCCTTACGGTCTGGACGTGGGAGTCTTTCGGATGAGACGATAAACCGAGGTCCCGTATGCCCATGCAATTAGCACACGTTAAACCCAGTGGCAACGAAAAAGTTGTCATTTGGTCAAAATGTACCCCACCCACCCCCTTTCCTTCCTCATCAGTCACACAAAAATCGCATGCAAATTGTTTTTAATAAATTGGGTGGCGCGCCTCTGGCTGCGACGCCCTCTCCAGGTGGGAGCAACCCGAATTTCACAGAGACGCCTCTGTGACTATAAAGTACCTAATACCTAATAATACCTTCTCCTACATTAGAGCTTTGTGCTGGTCAGGTATTAGTATTTTTCACAATGGTGGTACCACTACCCAAACTTGGCATTTCACGATCAGCAGGGTCAGGCAGCAATCCAATCGATTCGTCCCTTTTGAAAGGGTGCAACAAGAAGAGTCGTGGTAGTGTGGTAGTTAGTATGGTCGCTGATGAGGGTCAAGTTCCAGAAACTGATTTCAAATGGTGCTAGACGAGGACAGGCACTCTAGGCACCAAAAGAGACCAGCCTCCGACACGACCACGCTGGACCATCTTTCACCTCTTCCTCATCTTCTTCCTTTTCCTCCTGTTCCTCGTCCTCTTTCCCGTTTTCTGTGTGGACTCCCTTCCCACCTACAGTCTTTGTCCTCCTCTTCTTCCTCCTCCTCCTCTTCTTTCCTTCTCTTCCCTTTCCGCCTGTCCCTCCTCCTCTTTCTTGCCTTCTATGTGGACTCCCTTCTCACCTGCAGTCTTTGTCCTCCTCTTCTTCCTCCTCCTCCTCCTCTTCTTCATTCTCCTTCTCTTCTTTCTCCTTCTCTTCCTTTTCCTCCCGTTCCTCCTCCTCTTTCCTGTCTTCTATGTGGACTCCATTCTTCCTTCCTACAGTTCTTTCTTGCTCCTCCTTTTCCTCCTACCTTTCCTCCTTCTATGTCCCATTCTCTTTGTCCTCCTCTCCTCCTTCTCTTCCTCCTCCTCCTCTTCTTCCTTCTCTTCCTTTTCCTCCTCCTCTTTCCTGTCTTCTATGTGGACTCCATTCTCACCGGCAGTGTTTGTTCTCCTCCTCTTCTTCCCCTTGAAATGGCCACAGTACTCAAAGACGTTTGCGTTCAGGAACGGCCGTTGTCCTCCGTGCACATTGCGGTACAGACCTATTTTCGTTTTCCATTAATTTACAGTTTTCAAACTGTTTGGACCAACGCAGACATCCATTAGTTACACCAGTGTTCAACTAATGTGAAGAGTCGTGTGCGAGGGGGATGCTGGCGGACAGGCATAGGGGTTGTTTTGTGCCCTGGGACACACGCAAACACAAAGACACACACGCGCACGCACGCACGCACACACACACACATTTCCATCTTCCTACCCCAGCCACCTCCCCTGTATCATTACACCATCCTGTTGTTCACTTTTATTTCCCATAAGCCTCTCTCCCTCCAATCCCATCCCCAATTCCTGAACCCGGTTTACAACTAAACTTTCCATGTCAAGTTATTAGTAGCTAGGAGAGGAGAGGGAACCGCCCTTAGTTTTGGTCTAAGATCACTGTAAGGTGGATAGACGTTAAATCAAAGAACGAATGATCACACACATACATACACACACAAATACGCGCGCACGCACGCACACACTCTTCCATCTTCCTATTCCAGCCACCTCCCCTGTATCATCACTACATCATCCTGTTGTTTGTTTGTTCACTCTGATTTCCTCTAAGCCTCTCTCCCTCCAATCCCACCCCCAATTCCTGAACCCGCTTTACAACTAAACTTTCCATGTCAAGTCATTAGTAGTAGTAGTCAGGAGAGGGGGGGGGGGGGGGGGGCGCCCAACCCGACCCGCCCGCCTCGCTCTTGCCCCTCCGACCCCCTACCCTTTTGCCTTCGGTCCCAGAAGTGTCCCTGCATCAAAAAAGAACTCTAGTCCCCGAACCCCCTCTCCAATACCCCCCTCCCCCTCCCCCCCCCCCCCCCCCCCCCCCCCCCCGCACCTCACCCCCTAACTCTCCCGAGGCCATTCTGTTCCTCCAGACAAGGCCAAACGAGAGATGCAAAGGTTACAGCTACAAGGGCTGGTTAATCAAAAGAAGTTTGGGAGCATCAGGTCGCCCGAGGGGGTGGGCCACGCGGAAAGCTCGGGTCCTTTTCTGCCCGAGCCCCTGACCGTAGGAGTGTTTTCTATCATGTTGTTCATTCATCATCACGCCCCCCCCCTCCCCCCCCCCCACCCTAACCCCCCTTTTTTGGTAACCCCTGTTTTTCCTTGTAACACTTTCTCCTCCCTTTATCATTATTAACTTTCACATCGGTAATCAAGGAATTGGCGATTTTGAAAAGTGAAAAAAAGGAGGTTCCAATCGATGGAGATGAATCTTCCTCCTCTTCCTTTTCCTCCTGTTCCTCGTCCTCCGTGTGGACTCCCTTCTCACCTACAGTCTTTGTCCTCCTCCTCCTCCTCCTCCTTATCCTCCTCTTCCTCCTCAT
>CM065687.1:35648634-35653634 GCA_017654935.2 Phymorhynchus buccinoides | reverse complement strand
CCTTGATATGCTGGTTTTTGCTCTAACACAGTCAAGAGAGTTATATCCCCAGACCATTTTACCAGATCGGCTCTGTCAGTTGTCCGTCATTTTTTCATGGCATGATTTGCCCAATGATTTTTTGTTTCTTTAATTTTCTCTGGCAGTCTCTTTGGAAGATTGTAGAGTGAGAAAGACATATCAGAGACAGACCTACAACTGTCCTATCCAAATCGAAAGGCTGTCAACAAGACTGGGGTTGTTGTTGGGTTTGGGGGGGGGGGGGGGGGGGTATGTAAGGGGGAAAGAACACGAGAGAGTAATGATGAATGAAGGCCCCACGGACTGATAGTCTCCAAGACGTTCATCCCTGTCCGTCTAGCCACTGGACAGTGTCTGTGTGTGTGTGTGTGTGTGTGCGTGTGTGTGTGTGCGTGTGTGCGTGCGTGTGCGTGTGTGTGTGTGTGTGTGTGTGTGTGTGTGTGTGTGTAAGGAAGTAAGAGAACGTTGCGTGCAAGCATCATGTTTATTTTACTTTCTAATGATTAATTATTTGTTTGCCTTTAATGTTCTTGTTATCAATGTAAAGCGCACTGAGCTCATGTGAGAAAGAGCGCTATATAAATTCCCATTATTATTATTATTATTATTATTATTGGAACGAAAAAGAACGAGCGAAGCGATACGGTTGAACCAAAGTTATGAATTCTGGTACTTTGTGCACAGTCTTTTTTTTTTGCCCCTTCACAACTTTCAATGAGCGGCTTAGCTGGATGTTTTGACCGCCAGGTGGCATAACGCTCGAGTGGGGTTAATCTTCTCTATATTCTTAGTTGTGGATAAAGAGAGAGGGAGGGACTCTCTCTCTTTCTCTACCCACAACTAAAGATAGCACGAGATAAGCCCCTATTGAGTTGGTTGCCACCTGGCGGTCAAATTGGCGAGCTAGGTTGACAGTAAAGGTAAAGATGCGCCCCCCCCCCCCTCCATTTCTCAGTAGTTTCCACTTTTTCAGTCTTGCCTTTCTTACTGCAGATTGAGTACTTCATCCTCTATCGTTCGCTATATTTAACACAAATTTGCATCCATTTACATAATTAAACACATGCATTCAATAATAGTAGAAGATAAAGGCAAGACGGAAAAAACGCAATGAACCAGGACTGTGACAAAGGCGGTGCAATGCACTACATGGGGTGTGGGGGGGGGGGGGGGTGGGTGTCCTATTAGATAATGGCCTTTATCATGACTGCGATTATTTATTCAACAAAGATAATTAGCTGAAAAAGAAAGGCAAGTGTTCATAAAATGCAGCTTAATGTTTGGTAAGAAAGGCAAGTGTGAAAATGCGAGGAGAGCCGAGAAATGTAAGGGGGGTGGCACAATCTTGACCTTTACCGAGAATTGAAAGAAAATTAAGAATGAGAGGTACTGGCGAAAGGGGGTGAGGGAGAGAGAGAGAGAGAGGGAGAGGGGCGAGAGGGGGAGGGGGGGGGGGAGAGACAAACAGAGACACAGACAGCTAGACAGGAAAACTAAAACAAGCCAAGAGACAGAGAACTCGAGATAGAACTGTGAAATGAGAACGAAGGGGGGGGGGGGGGGGGGGGGGGGGGGGTGCTCGCGAGAGGTGAAAGTAATGAAGAGGCGCAATGAAGGGGCTACAACTTTCAAACAAATCTATACATAGCAGTCATTGTCATCAAAGAGAAAGGGGGGGTGGGCGGGGAAAAGGGGGGGGGGGGGGGGGAACAGAACACCACCACAACAATCGGTCAAGAAATGAAGACGTTAAGAAAAAGAAGAAGAGATGTACATCAAAGCTACCTCCGTAACACAGTATTTCGCCAAAGGTCTCTTTTTGGTCAAGAAAATAAACCAGGAAAACAAATTCCCTAACAAATCCGCCTTTGAACAAGGTTACACGACACTCGATTTGTCACCCTCCCGACACTGCCAAAATGGCAACCCTTCCGCTTCCTGTACCCCCCCCCCCCCCCCCCCCCCCCCCACACACACACACACACACCCCCCCACCCTAGCTCTGCTCTAGGACTACCTAGATAGCCCCCTTGCAAGAAATCCGGCTCAAGCACTTCAATGAATATTCATGTCAATGGCCAAGACGTCATCTGTATATATCTTCGTGTTCATTACCTTCCTAAAATCCCTCCCGACAGATACGGGGGGAAAAACTCCGCGGACTGAACAGATAAAACATGTCGATAGGAGAGGAAGAGTGGTATTCGATGATACAAAAAAAACAACCTATTCTGAAGATCAAAGGTGAGGGAGGGGAGGGGAGGGGGAAGGGGTAGCGTAGTTGGAAAGACGAGCACAAGGAATTGATCCATAAGAAGTCATCAATCGGTCTTTTTCGTTGATTGCGGATCTGTCGCTAGTTTGCTTGCGCTGTTTCTTGTCTGTTTGTTTTATTTTTTTCTTATCTTGTCTTGTTCGGCAAAAAAAGAGAGGAAGAAACAAGAGGAGGAGGAGGAGGAGGAGGAGAAAGAAGAAGAAGAAGAAGAAGATGAAGAAGAAGAAGAAGAAGAAGAGAGTCTGTGTTTATGCTTGAGTGCGAGTGAGAGAGAGAGAGAGAGAGAGAGAGAGAGAGAGAGAGAGAGAGAGAGAGTGGTGTGTGTGTGTGTGTGTGTGTGTGTGTGTGTGTGCGCGTGCGCGCGCGTGTGTGTGCGTGCGTGTGCGTGTGCGCGCGCATGTCTTTCTTTTTCAGTGATGCATGAATATAAAAAATAAGCTCATAGATAAGGAGGAGGAGGGGAGAAAGAAGAAGAAGAAGAAGAAGAAGAAGAAGAAGAAGAAGAAGAAGAAGAAGAAGAAGAAGAAGAAGAAGAAGAAGAAGAGTGTCTGTGTTTATGTTTGGGTGCGAGTGAGTGAGTGAGTGAGTGTGTGTGTGTGTGTGTGTGTGTGTGTGTGTGTGTGTGTGTGTGTGTGTGTGTGTGTGTGTGTGTGTGTGTGTGTGTGTGTGTGTGTGTGTGTGTGTGGTGCGTGCGTGTGTGCGCGCATGTGTTTATTTTTCAGTGATGCATGAACAAAGAAAGCACATACATAAATTAGACAAGATAATTATGCATGTTGATATGCTTGCTTTTTTTAAAAAATGAGTATGAGTAATAAGCATACACAAAGTCCAAAAGAGATTAAGATGCCACACAAAAAATCAAACAAAACAAAAGATAAGATACATCGTGGGGAAGGGGGAGGGGGGGCGCGCGCACAGAGAGAGAGAGAGAGAGAGAGAGAGAGAGAGAGAGAGAGAGAGAGAGAGAGAGAGAGAGAGAGAGAGAGAGAGAGAGAGAGAGAGAGAGAGAGAGAGAGAGAGAGAGAGAGAGAGAGAGAGAGAGAGAGAGAGAGAGAGAGAGAGAGAGAGAGAGAGAGAGAGAGAGAGAGAGAGAGAGAGAGAGAGAGAGAGAGAGAGAGAGAGAGAGAGAGAGAGAGAGAGAGAGAGAGAGAGAGAGAGAGAGAGAGAGAGAGAGAGAGAGAGAGAGAGAGAGAGAGAGAGAGAGAGAGAGAGAGAGAGAGAGAGAGAGAGAGAGAGAGAGAGGAGAGAGAGAGAGAGAGAGAGAGAGAGAGAGAGAGAGAGAGAGAGAGAGAGAGAGAGAGAGAGAGAGGGAGAGAGAGAGAGAGAGAGAGAGAGAGAGAGAGAGAGAGAGAGAGAGAGAGAGAGAGAGAGAGAGAGAGAGAGAGAGAGAGAGAGACTGAGGCAGAGAAGACAAAGCATACAGAAACAGATCAAAGATCTTATAGCAAGAACTACATACAAACAGCCAAAGCGAAGACGGTATGGATAAAAGAGATGGGAAGGACAGGACGGGGTGGAGGCGGTGGGTGTTCTGCCGTATGTTCAGCGTGTTCCTGACGCCATACTTGTCACAGTCGGAATATCTGTTTATTCCGCGATAACAGTTAACACCGTCTTTTTACGATTACGTATGCATAGCAAGCAAAGAACGGCGGACAAATAAAATACAGCAGCAGTGCACCCTCTCCTTCCCCTCCCCCCCTCCTCACCCCCTTCCCCGCTCCCCCTCCCTATGCCTATCACGCCATTGCTGCCACATCTAGTCTGCCGCTTCCTTTCGATGACATCCTGGACAAATTTCAAGTGTGTGGGGGGGGGGGGGGGGGGGGGAATGGTAGGTACATGGTCCAGATGGTGGTGTCTCCAGAAAGGGGAAGTTGAGGGTAAAATTGGGACTGAGAGAGAGAGAGAGAGAGAGAGAGAGAGAGAGAGAGAGAGAGAGAGAGAGAGAGAGAGAGAGAGAGAGAGAGAGAGAGAGAGAGAGAGAGAGAGAGAGAACTTGAAAACTTGAACTTCATTTTTCAAGGATAAAGATTTTAGGCAACGCCTACTCTTCCAATCGGTCCTTGATACATATATACGAACCTAGAATACAAACATGGCAAGGCATACTATTACACATACATAATTATGTGAACATAAAGGTAGCAAAGCAGGTGCTGTTATGATGAGAGAGAGAGAGAGAGAGAGAGAGAGAGAGAGAGAGAGAGAGAGAGAGAGAGAGAGAGAGAGAGAGAGAGAGATTAGAATGTATTGAGAGAGAGAGAGAGAGAGAGAGAGAGAGAGAGAGAGAGAGAGAGAGAGAGAGAGAGACAGAGACACAGAGAGAGAGACAGACATAGACAAGAGAGAGAAACCAGACAAAGAAAGAGACAACCTGCATTGAAGAGATCACTTCAAAACATGACGGAAAAGGAAGCTCACACAAAAAAGGAAAAGAAGCCTTCACTATACTACTACTAGTAGTAGTAAGCTCTGAAGAGAGAGAGAGGCAAAGACGTTTGTCCATTTGTCCACTGATGTATGATGGCACGTCTGGCATGTTGTAACAATAAGGTCACGAAGTGTCGTTTCTCCCCGTCCCCCTGTGGCATTCTCAAAGTGGACTTGTTCTCAACATGTCTGCGCATGTGCGGAAAGTTATGGATAGGTTTAGGGTTAGGCCGGATTCACATTACACGCGTAAGCTCCGCACGGAAAA
>CM065687.1:35618634-35643634 GCA_017654935.2 Phymorhynchus buccinoides | reverse complement strand
GGAGAAAGTGTCATGAATAATGTACAAGATCCTGACTAGCCATTTTTTTAACCCACATGAGCAACGTCCCTCTTTCTCTACTTTCTATCAGTCCTCTCTGAACTAAAACAAAGACCCCCCCCCCCCCCCCCCCCCCCCAAACTCTCTCTCTCTCTCTCTCACACACCCCACACACACAACAAAAACACACACGCACACACACACGCACACACACACACACACACACACAGAAGTACATTTTCTACTTCAATGTCCTAAATATGCAGATCTTAGAAACACGACTTGATTCCTGCTAAAGTAGTACAAGCATCCATCAATGTTTCAATTGGTGTTGTTATTTGCAGCTGAAAATACCACTACATCATGATGAATTGTGCACGTTTCGTCCACAAAGCATTATAATTTGTGCTCATGTCCACTCACTTGTAAAGGGCCCAAGCCTGATACAATAAACTACCGTGATCTCTCTCTCTCTCTCTCTCTCTCTCTCTCTCTCTCTCTGCCCACTGACCCTAACACATATCACATAGCGCGCACCTGCGTGCTTGCGTGCGCGCGCGTATGTGTGTGTATTTCATGTGTGTGTCCGTGTGTGCCCGACGACAGGAACGTTTCATGCTTGTGCGTATAATGATCATGCATAAGCTAATAACAGAGGGGGTGCGGGGGGCGGGTACAAAGTGGTGTAGTGGGGGAGTGGAGACATGCAGACAAGACTATCGCAGCCACGGGGACCCAGGCTACACACACTATAGCAGAAACAAAAAAAGATCCATACGACCCTGGGACACATCTCATTTGCATTCCTTTGACCCCTTCACTCTTCCCCACTTTTTGAATCGATGCGACTAAAGAAGCTGAGAAGGGAGGGGAGGGGTGGGCGGTGGATGGTGGGAGGGGGATGGATAAGGCACAGTATTATACACAGAGAGGATAAGCGGGTGGGGGGGGGGTAGGGTAAAGGGGGGGGGGCAGGGAAGGGAGGGTGGGGGGGGTGAATGTGATCGACTTTTCTCCCCACCTGAGTCCCCTCGATGATAATAGCTTACTGTCACTATCGAAGGAGAGAAAGTGTGTGCAGTCGTGTACTTTGGCACCACCCCCACCCCCTCCATGTTTTACGACCTTCAATCTCAAAAGTCTGCTACCTTTCAATTTGTTTTAATTAAAATAATCCTAGGCTGATCCTAACCCTATCCCCTTCCCGAGGCACGGCAGAATGTTGCTTGCTTCTCGGTGAAAATTGTCCAATGCCCCCAAAAAAATGATGGGTGGGTGGGTGGAACTAAAGTACAAGATTGTCCAGAACAGTGATGTGGAGAGGGATGGAGGGGGAGTGGGTGTGTGGTTGTGTGTGTGTGTGGGGGGGGGGGGTATGAGGAGGGAAGAGACTCGATCCATACTTTACGTCAGTAAAGAAGAAAGAAAACGAACCGAGGATGCTCTAATAATTATAAAAAGGGAAGAACAAGAAGGTTAGTGAGTACAACGTAGCGGAGAGTGTGAAGGCAAGGAAGAAGGTAGTAGTGTATTAGTAGTAGTAGTAGTAGTAGTAGTAGTAGTAGTAGTAGTAGTAGTAGTGTAGTAGTAATAGGAGAAGATGGGGGAGGGGGCGGGGGAAGAAGGGTTGAAGACAAGAATGAGAGCAAGGGGGGCAAAAGTGAGAAAAGTAGCGACGAAATGACCGCGGGGTTGGGGTTGGGGTTGGGGGGGGGGTAGTGTAAAGAAGAGCGAATTACTATGCAGGAACGAAAGAGAGAAATTGGAGGAGAAATAATAAGGAACAAAGATGGGGAAAGAAAGTGAGGAGAAAGAGAACGTTGAATAGGGGGGGGGGGGGGGGGGGTAAGAAAAGGGAAGAAAATATATGGACGAACCAAAAATGAGACAAAATAAGCATAAGACAAAGAGAACAACCTGTACTCGTAAGTGTGGGGTGAATGGGGGAGAGGGGGTGTTTTTTTTAAAGAAGGGGGGGTTGTCAGAGACAGAGATACAGACAAACAGAATGAGACACAGACTGGGAGGGAGAATATAATTATGGAATTAACTGCTTAAGTGATACTGTTTCTTTGGTTTCAGATTTTTAGTGTATAATTGTATCGTGGCATTCAGAGATAGAGAGAGAGAGAGAGGGAGGGAAGGAGGGAGAGAGAGAGAGAGAGAGAGAGAGAGAGAGAGAGAGAGAGTGGAAGAGAGAGAGAGAGAGAGAGGGGGTAGAGAGAGACGAGAGAGAGAGATGGATGGCGGGAAGGAGGGAGAGGGAGAGAGAGAGAGAGAGATGGAGGGAAGGAGGGAAGGAGGGAGAGAGGGAGAGAGAGAGAGAGATGGAGGGAGGGAGGGAGTGAGAGAGAAAGAGAGATAGAGGGAGAGAGAGAGAGAGAGA
Source organism: Phymorhynchus buccinoides (assembly GCA_017654935.2). Lineage (NCBI taxonomy): Eukaryota > Metazoa > Mollusca > Gastropoda > Neogastropoda > Raphitomidae > Phymorhynchus > Phymorhynchus buccinoides. The sequence goes on along the minus strand of CM065687.1, from coordinate 35,641,248 downwards.
GAGAGAGACTCAGAGAGAGAGAGACAGAGACAGGGAGAGAGATGGAGAGAGAGAGAGAAAGAGAGAGAGAGGGATGGGTGAGGATGAAAATTAGGGAATACTTTCTCACCGAGGAAATGAGGTAATGATAGCGCTAAGAAGAAGAATGAAAAGAACTTTCACAAGGGAACAAAATCGTTGAAATAGAGACAAGGAAAGGAAAAGCAAGTTAGTTGTACACGAAAAGTACAATCCCTCAAATCCCAGCCCCACCGATATTATTGGACCAATTAGGGAAGAAACACCCGTTTTGCATAAGTACAACTTGCAGTATAACATCCACCCTCCACCCCCCACCCCCACTCCTCCATCAGTTCTCGTACCCTTTTTCACTCCTATGAGAAAGTACGGAACAGATCAGTTTAAGCCAGTACATTTCGATTTCAATCTCTCTCTCTCTCTCTCTCTCTCTCTCTCTCTCTCTCTCTCTCTCTCTCTCTCTCTCTCTCTCTCTCGCTCTGTGTGTTTCTCGCTCTCTCTGTTTCTCTCTCTCTCTCTCTCTCTTAACTCTCTCTTTTTCTCTCCCCCCCCCCCCCCCCTCTCTCTCTCCCTCTCTGTGTTACTCTGTTTATCTCTGTCTCTCTCTCTGTAGCTCTCTGTCTCTCTCTCTGTAGCTCTCTCTCTCTCTCTCTCTCTGTCTGTCTCTCTCTCTCTCTCTCTCTCTCTCTGATCTCTCTCTCTCTCTCTGTCTCTCTCTCTCTCTCTCTCTCTCTCTAGCTCTCTCTCTCTCTGTGTTTCTCCTCTCTCTGTCTCTCTCTCTCTGTGTATCTCTCTCTCTCTCTCTCTCTCTCTCTCTATAGCTCTCTCTCTCTCTCTCTCTCTCCTCTTCTCTCTCTCTCTCTCTCTCTCTCTCTCTCTCTCTCTCTACTCTCTCCCCCCCTCTCCCCTAACTTGGCAATGACTCGGTCAAACCTTTAACAAGGGCAACTGATATTTCACAACGCTAAAAAGACAAAAAAACTAAGACCAAGACAAAAAAATGTTCAAAAAAACATTTCATCCATACTTGAAAATTGAACTTGGCCTCATAAATCAGCAGTACATTAAATCACCAGTACTCAATCAATGCGTATATTATAATAAAGCATAATCGCTTTTACCCCCCCCCCCCCCCCCCCCCCCCCCCCCCCCCCCCCCCCTACCTCCCCCCCCAAGAAATAGAAAAACGGAAATCTTTACCCTGCACAGAAGAAAACAAAACGCATTGCACCCTTTTTGTTAGGACACCAAAAAAATAGAAAAGAGAAACAAGATCCTTTTCATCAGGTTCAAGTAGGATCAAGGACAAGTCACAAAAGCTTGTTTGCATCTTTCACGATGTGTTTTTTTCTTTCTTTTCCCATTAGTTAAATTAGGGTTGGCGGGCAATCCATTAGAGAGTCCAGACCTATAGGCACAGGCCTCTCACCTTTGGAAGATGTGGAAATCAAACCTGAACAAACAAGCAACAAACACTGAGCAAAAAAAACACAACCAAAAACACAACATGGCTAACTCTCAACCAATCAGAATGGACACCCCGGTGTCATGAGAAATAAGTACCTACCGTGAAATTAATACCCTTCAAAAAGCGCTCTGGAGCTATTCTTATTTCATGTGTGATAAATAAGACAACTATTATTTAAAATATTGATATTTAAGTGGCAGTGCTCAATCTACACGGAAAGAACCAAGAAATAGAGCGGGAGGGTGTATATCTACATTTTTGCCGAGAAATCGATATAAGAAAGCCGTGTCACTTAGTTTCGTATTTTTTCAAAATGGCGGACGATAGAAACTACCATCCGTGCAAACAAAAATCAATAATAATAAATATTAGAACAATATCCCTGACTTCTCAGTATTTAATGATGAATCTTCTGTTCTTCCTACATGCCACAAGACGTACGCCTCTGAATGCATTTAGGGGCGAATGTGTCCCCAAACAGCAATTTGAATGAGAAAAAGAGTATTTATTTCATGGGTAAAATATTGTATGCAACACCGGTACCCGTGCTATAGCTGACCGTTATAGCTCGGTCCGGTGTCACGATAAATAAGTACCTGCCATGAAATATCTACCTCTCGCATGCGAACTATAACCATCTAACCCTAACCCTATCCCTAACCACGGAAAGAACCAAGAAATAGAGCAGGAGGGTGTAAATCTACATATTTGCCGAGAAATCGATGTAGGCCTACAAAGCCATGCACTTAGTTTCGTAAAATAATATTCTGATCGCTTCTCTGCCTTTTGGCTAAGACAGTGAATCAGGAATATAATTTTTTGTTTATACCCTGGTTGGTTTGTTCAGCCCGTCGTACATGGCGAAAGCCGATACGCGACGTTAAACTGAACTTCCATCGTAAAATTCACAATGGCAAACGATTCTGATTGGCTAGGCGCCGGCTAGGCCTACTTATTTCATGAGGTAGGATGTTCTTTTCACACCGGGACCGTTCACACAAAAATCAGTCGTTTCGATGATCAACAATGTCCGTCCATAATAAAGGGTCTCTGACCGATTGGACGCTAATATCATCAGCTCAGTTCATATCAACATCTCCCATTGACCTACAACACAACATTGGTCTTGTCCACATTCTACAACAATGAAGCATCGAATGCCGATATAAAAAAAAATAGCCTCGATTTATCATGTCACACGACAATGGCGAGTTTACTGGTTTCCCTAACAATCACCATGGGTGGCCAAATGGACATCTAAAACCTCGGAGGTAAAAAAAGAAAAAAGAAAAAAAAAGCCGGACTTCCCACCCACTCGTTCCAATCCAGTGACACAGAAAGGAACGTGGACCAACAAGCGCGTACTTGCTCGCTCACCGCTGTCGGGTCCACTCTCGGGCCTTTTACCCAGTTATAGTGTCACAGGGAGCCAACTGTGTCCACAAAAAGCCGGTGTCGTGAGAAATAAGTAGCTCCCATGAAACAAGTACCCTTCGCGTGGCAACTATAACCATCCTAAGCCCTAACCCTATCCCCAACCCTACCCCTAACCACGGAAAGAACCAAGAAATAGAGCAGGAGGGTGTAAATCTACATCTTTGCTGATAAATCGATGTACAAAGCCATGCCACTTAGCTTCGTAAAATTCACAATGGCGGACGATATAAAAAAACACAAAAGTAAATAATAAAATATATTATAAAAATATCCCTGACTTATCACTATTGAATTACGAATCCTCTGTTCTTCCTGCATGCCACAAGACGCCTCTGAATATATTTAGGGGCGAATCTTTCCCAAACAGCAAGTAATTCGAATGAGGAATGGGTACTTATTTCATGAGGTAGAATATTCTCTTCACACCGGGGTCCACCGAAGGGTCAAATCCAGGTAAAAAGCTGGCTTAGCGCGCGGTCCACATGACATGACGAAACAACCCACGCCATTAGGGAAGGTGGACTTAACGTCCTGGTATACATACATACGCGGTGGATCGAGCATGTTTGCGCCTATAGTTACTTACTAATGAACTACAGGAGCTCTCAGAAGAAAACCAAAAAAGAGATACGTCAGAAATATGTTGGCCTGCGCATCCACAGATTTGAAATCAAGAATGTAATACCAATCGAGATACAAACCGACAAAGCAAACTCAGGTATTGACACCTAGCTGTAATGTTGTCGGTATTAGCAAATAGGCAAATGCGACCCAGCACCACGAAAGGGACATTAAGTGTCAAACTGACCATTCTGAGAAAACTATGCATTTGGAAACGTCGGACCATTCTCTCGGAAAATCACGTAAACTAATAATAACCAATGCTGTTCAAAACCTTGATTGTTCCTATGAGTTTCCGTCGATCTGGAATTTTTAAAAAAAATCAACCTCTAGAGGATAAGCTTACTGACGTCATGAACAATGGCTGAATTCACTTGCTTTGTCTTATTATCTGAGCTACCATTTCGTTTCTACCCGTTACGATTGCAACCAAGATTCGACAAAACAAGCAAATTGCCTTTCTTTTTTGTGTACAAAAATTCAAACAAATCTCCATATAAATAACGTGACCGAAATAAGAAATCAATCCAAAAAACGATTTAAGCTTGTTAAAAAAAAACCCACCACACAGATTGTGTAGGTTTAAATCTGGACATAGAAATAAAAACTGTGAAGCTAAAGAAAAAGTCTCACACAAACGCAAGTACATGCTACAAAATGAAAATGAAAAAAAAAAACTGCCTTAAAATCTTAACTATAAAACGTAAAATAATACCAAGACACACTAATGACAAGTTCTGTTTCGTTCGGTTTCTTTTGTCTAATAAAAAAAAAAACCACAAAAAAAACTTTGGCTCTGAATCAAGCTCACACACGCTTCCAGTACAGTTCAACGATAGACCGGAATTCCAGCGAAAAAGAACACCGGTTAAATTGCAGTAGCTATCAGACAGACCTACACGCACCATTTGACCACAAAGAAAAAAATACAACGAACACTTACTTCTGAGGAGAGAAAAAAAACACAACACCAACCAATCTACCTCGTGTCACGGGTAAGATACCGACCGTAGTAGTAGTACACAGTGAAGCAATCGTGCCTTAGGGGTACTAAAACTTGTTTTACCGAACCGAAACGTACTGTTAGACGTCTATTAAAAAAACCCACCTTGTCTACTACCTACATACATGTAAAAGGGAGCAGAAACAAGAGAGAAAAAACGCAATCACCTTGGCGTGTCAAATGGGTCTTCAAGGGGACAAGCGGGCAGAAACACGAAGAAGGAAGAGGGGAGAAAAGGAAAAGGACAGTACGAAGAACTAAAACAAAATGACAAACTAGTAGTAGATAGCATGCAACAACACACCTTGACGCGCACCTATATAATACACGCGCGCACACGTATACAGGCAGGTAAAGGTAGGGGTGGCACAGGTGTGGCGGACTACAGTGACAGACGATACGAAATGACGGATTCAAAAACCTCTGGTCGCCCCCCCCCCCCCCCCCACGCTCACCCACAATCCTCTGTTCCCCCCCCCCCCCACTCCACCCCAGCCCCACCCCAGCCCCACCCTCCCTCCCTCTCTCACTCAACCAACTGACACCCCCACCCCACTACCCCTCCCCTCCTGAACCAACGGACTTACCCATACCTGAGCAACACCCCCCCCCCCCCACCCCCTTCCATCCCTTCACTACATCACCACACCTTTCATTCTGTTCCTTCCTGTACTACCTAATACTCGACCTTTCACTCCCCGTCCCCCCGCTCCCCTCTCCCCCACTCTCTCTCTCTCCTCTCTCTCTCTCTTTTTCTCTCTCTCTCTCTCTCTCTCTCTCCTCTCTCTCTCTCTCTCAAAAAACTGTACTTACATATGGCTACCGATCCTACCTAACACACACACACACACACTACTCTCTCTCTCTCTCTCTCTTCTCTCTCTCTCTCTCTCTCTCTCTCAAACTGTACTTACATGTGGCTACCGATCCTACCTAACACACACACCTACTCTCACACACACACTCTCTCTCTCTCTCTCTCTCTCTCTCTCTCTCTCTCTCTCTCTCTCTCTCCTCTCTCTCTCTCTCTCTCTCTCTCTCTCTTCGTCATTCTTTTCTCTCTCTCTCACTCCCACCCCCCACCCACGAATATCTACCTAAACCTGTCCCTACCTAGTCCATCTCTCTGGCAAACCACCACTCCACAACTACTGTTATTACTACTACTACTAATACTACTCTACTACTACTACTACTACTACTACCTACTACTGTCACCCCCCCCCCCACACACACACACACAACACACACCTTAATATATTACCATGCAACCCAAGGGCATTGTACAAAAAAAGCCCGGAGCAGTCAGAAGGCGAAAACAGGGGTTGTTGGAGCGGGAGGGGTCTGGGGACAGGAGGGAGAGGGAGAGGGGGGAGGGGTGGCTTGGGTCCTGAACCCTACAGGCTCTCTCACATTTCTGTTTTCTGTCCTCTGTTCTCTTTATGTCTTCGTCTGTTCTTTATCTCTCCGCGGTTCGTCTTTCAGACGGTTTCCCAACAAAACCTGTACGTTTCAGCCCCACGAATTTGCAACAAGTTGCTGTGTTCGCTTTTTCCTTGTCTTGGCTCCACCGCTCTGTGGTGCAACGGCTGCTATGTGTCTGCTACTAAAAAAGGGAGTCCGCGCGGTCCACCCCCCCCCTCCATACTCACTCGACGCGCTTCACAGTTGTCAGGTTAGATATTCCATGGCAACCCATAGGGAACCGAGAAAAAAAGGCTTGAGCATTTCCCATAGGGATCAAGAGGAAGGTGTTGGAGGGAAGGGGTGAGAGAGGAGAAGGGAGGGGGGGATAGCGGACATTTAGTCAGTGACCTACAGGGTTGGAGAGTCTCAACTGTCTGTCTGTCCGTATGTCTGTCCACTACTGTTGAGAGGCGTTTCAGTCCCAATGTCAAGAGTGTGTGTCGTTTTTGCTTGCTAGCTTGCTCGTGGTGGGTTGACAGCTAAAAAGGCTTCCGCGGTCCACTTTCTACTCACTCGACGCGTTCAGTTGTCAGGTCAAAACATAGGACGCGAGTCTGATTGTGCTGCTTTGGTATAGAGAGAGAGATCATTAGAGAGAGGAGATCGAGAGAGAGGGAGAGGAGAGATAGAGAGACAGAGAGACGAGAGAGAGAGAGAGAGAGAGAGATCAAAGGACAGAGAGAGAGAGTAGAGAGAGAGAGAGCGAGAGAGAGAGCAGAGAGAGGAAGAATGAGGGAGAGAGGGAGATACAGGAGAGAGAGAGAGAGGAGAGAGAGAATACATAAGCCCATTAGATGAGCCGTTCATTAATAATTTTGTGTGTCTGTACCGATCGGCTCTGCAGGCGGCATGTGTGGAGCGAGAGAGAGAGAGAGAGAGATGAGTAGAGAGAGAGAGATGAGAGAGAGAGAGAGAGAGAGGAGGAACATGAAGAGTACACATAATGAATACATTAATTTTATTTTGTGTCTGTACCCCGGCCGCGCGGCATGTGTGTATCATAATTTGTGTTTGTGTGTGCTTGTGTGTGCGTGTGCGGGAGCGGGTGTAGCATACAGAGATAGAGAACGAGAGTTACAACTATTGGCGAGTATGAACGAATGTGGTGTGTGTGTGTTGTGCGTGTGTGGCGAGGGGAGGGGGGGGGGGGGGGGCGTGCGCGTTCGTGCCTATATATACTAAGTGCGTGTATGTGCGCGAGCGAGCGCACTTGTGTACATAATTAAAAATAATACTTCTGTGTGAAGAGGGGAGGGAGGGGGTATCGCCTGATAGAGAGTATCAAGAAAGAGAAAGACTAGACAGACGACCGGCGCAAAGATACTTTAGAAGTTCAGACGGCTTAATTGCAACGAGCAACGATGCATGCAACTTATTGGGAGAGATACCCCCCTCCTCCCCAACCAAACCCTCCACCCAACACCCCTCCCATCGACGCGGAACTCCTCATCTTCTTCTCTCTTATCTACTTACTCCCTTTCTACATCACCCTCTCCTATGTGATATACTCACGTCTACCTTCTCTCCCCCCTCACCCCTTATAATATTGATCATTTAGACTTCGAGTTCTCTACTTGTTGTTACCATTGGTCTTTTGTCTCTCAACATCTGTTATGTCTGCCTCTAACTACATCGTTTTATCGTCCTTTTGTTTAGTACCTGCATGTCTCTCCCTTCTCTCACTTTGTTTCCGTGCTGTCTCGCCGTCTCTCTTTGCTGCCTGTTCCCCTTCCCTTCTTTAACTCCGTTCCCTCCTCGATCTATACTCTCTCCCCTCTACCCTTACATCCCTCCTATTGCCTTTCCTTTCTTTCTGGTAGCTTTCTGTTTGTCGTTGTAGGTGTCGTTTCCCCCCTGTTTCATTTATTTGTGCTGCCTGATCGTGTGTCGTCTTGCATTTCGCACGTATAGAGAGAAGATCCCCACAGAGAGACGCGGGCCGGGTGTGGGGACGCTTCGCTTTCCCGAGTGAGTTCGTCAAGGCCGTTAGGCTCTACTCTCTACCAGAGGTCACATACTTCCTTCAGGAATTATTCTGATCCGACATGCCTCGCGGCCCTCTCTCTCATCCGAGGCGCGCGTGTCCGATCTCTTTCCCCTCTTCCTAGACAGGGCGTCAAAAATCTCCACTTTTATTGCTTAGACCTATCGTCTCAGACATTGTATCTGACCTCTCTCTCTCTCTCTCCCTTCTCCCCTTTTTATCTTCCCCCCCTTTTTTTCCCTCCCCTCTCTCACCCTCCTCACAATAATCTCCCCCCATAGACGCCTCTTACGGCACTCGCACGCCGCACGCACACGCGCGCACGCGCACAAACACAAACACACACACGCACACACACACACACCCACACACACACAATCACACACTAACACAAATACAGACACAACACACACACTACACACACACAGGCGGCGACACACAGGTTAACAACTCAATCAATCAGGGGCCACTTGTGAGTAATTCCCTCGCCCTTATTCACACTCACACACTCACACACACACACGCACACTCACACAAACACACACCACCACACATCCAACACAGAACAATTCCATCATCCACATACATCACCCACTCACACCCACACCTTTTACAACCACCCTTTTCACACACACTCACGTCTACCTCACACACCAACCCACATCACACAACTACCCTCCCCTTCTCTGTCCCACACTCACATCAACGAGGCGGCTCGACACACGCCATCTATTGTCTTCCTTGGAAATTTTACAACTTACAATTGTTCCATGCTTTTGCCTTGGCACTTGCTCGTGCGTATTTATATCCACTTGTTTTTCCGCCCTCTATCCACACACACACTCTCAACACACAACACACACACACACACTACACACATTCTCTTTATCAACACCACACACGCACGCACATACAGCCACGCGCACACCACATTGCGCACCACACATAAAACATACACACACGTATTTACGCACGCACGCCAAGCACACAGCACGAACACACACACCACACAAACAACACACACACATACACTCATAAGCATACAAACACGGCGAGCACACGCACACGCGCACGTAATCGCACACACGCACGCACACACACAACAAACACACACACACCATCACACACACACACACACACACAACACTCTTTTCTCTCTCCCTCTTTCTCCTCTCTCTCCGCCACTTTTCTCCTCTCTACCACCCTCTATCTCTACTCGATCTCTATCTACTCCTGCCTCTTTCTTCTTCTCTTTCTCCTGCTCCTCTCTCTGCCCCAACCCCTCCCCTCCCTCTTTCTATCATTTTCCATTCTCTTTTATCTCCCCCCCAGCCTGAGCACCCAGTCCGGGCAAACAAAAAAACGTGACCCACTTCTTTCGACCCTCACCGACCCATGATCCCGACCATGTCCGCCGCCACCCCCGACCTATCTCTTTAAAGTCCACCTTAAGAAAGAAAGTGTGTCGCCCAGGTTTCTGTGTTGGTTTGAACACGCTGACTCTCTCTCTCCTCTTGTCCTTCCACCTCCTGCTATCTTCCCCCGCTCCCCTTCCCCCCCCCGTCTTTCTCTCTCTCTACTACTCTTCTCTTTCTTCTCTGTTGTCCTGTCGGTCTCGATGTGTGTCTTCTCGCTCTCTCGTTTCTTCTCTCTTCCTCTCCTTTTCCTCTCTCTCCTGTGCTCCTTCTCTCTCATTCTCTCTCCTTCTTGCCGTTGTTAGTTGTGCTTCTTAGTTCTGTTCTCCCGGATGGCGTGTCTCTCTCACGTCCTCTTTACTGCCCCTCCTCCTTGCACACTCACTCCTTCTCTCCTCTCTCCCTCGCCTCCCGACTCTCTTCTCTTCCCCCTCCCCTCTCGCCCCTCTGCTCCTTCTCCTTCACTTCACTAACCTCCCACCACTCATGCTCTCTACCGCACCTCCCTCTCTCCCTCCCTCTTCCCCTAACACTCGCACCCCCCACCCCCTTCTCTCTCTCGAAGAGATTCTCTCCTTCTTCTCTTCATCCCCCCTTCTCCCCCCCTCTCTCTTTTGCTACCTTGTTCGTTCTCTCGCGTGTCCTCTCCTTCTCGTACTTTTTCCCCCTCTTCTGCTTGTTTGATCCTTCGTCTTAGTCTGTTGTTGTCTCTCCTCTTCCTCCTCTCTAAATCAGTTTTTCTCCCCTCCCGTCTCTCCTCCCTCTCCCTCTCTCTGCACCCGATGTGTACTGTCTCTCCTTCCTTCGCCTTCTTGTCCTTTCGTCACTTGAGAGACATTGCATATGCGGTACTATCCAAGACGGTCTTTGCTCTTCCTGTTTCTAATCATTGTACCTCCCTCTTGCTTCTTTCTGGAGGAGCCTGTCTGTCTATCTTCCCTCGTCTAAGTTACTCTCTACGTCTTCCTCTCATACTCTGTCTGCTTCTCTCTCTCTCTCTCTCTGTCTCTTCTCTCCCCTCTCTCTCTCCCTCTCTCTTCTCTCCTCTCTCCCCTCTCTCTCTCCCCCCTATCGTCTCTCTCTCTATCTATCTCTCTGCTCTCTTCCCCAATCTCTCTCTCCTCTCTCTTCTCTCTTCTCTTCTCTCTTCTCTCTCTCTCTGTCTGTTTCTCACTCTCTCATCTCTCTCTCTCTCTCTCTCTCTCTACTCTCTCTCTCTCTCTCTCATTATATCTTTCGTTCTCGCTGTGTCTTTTTATCTTCCAGTTCTCTCTCTCTTCTCTCTCTCTCTCTCTCTTCTCCACAAAATCAAGCCACGGGTACAGGCAGATGGTCAATCGGAGTTTGTCCATGCGTGAATGAGTGAATGGTCAGTCCGCTGATAAATCAGATGAACAAAGAAAGAACAGGGGCCAAACTAACACGAATACTTAGACATTAAAGCTAACGTATACATGTTTCAACGGCAATGTTCCCCGAAGTAGTGATTATAATGCAACACGACCTATCGACAAGAGAGAGAGAGAGATGAGACGAGAGAGTGCAGACGAGAACCGATGAGACAGATGCAGAGAGATGACCGTACGAGATGCGTCAGTACTGAGAGAGTGATGAGATTGAAGAAGCGATCGTGTCGAGAGTAGAGAGAGAGAGCCTGAGAGAGAGAGAGAGAGCCGAGAGTGGACGATGAGATCGTAGAGAGGATGAGATGTCGATGAAGAGAGAGAGAAGAGACGAGATGAGCGAGAGAGAGAAGATAGTAACAAATGTTGGGGGTGAAATAACAACGCATCTTTACCACGAAACACAAAGACAAAAGAAAAGGATACCGAAAGAATTTGCAGGGCATTGTAAGAAACAACGTGACATATCTACATGTAGTTTGGCTTATTATGGACTTCTTGCGTGGCAAACAAAGGCACACATAAACATAAACACAACACACACACACGCGCGCACACACGCGCGCACGCACGCACACACGCACACACACACACACAACACACACACACACACACACACACACACACAAAACACGCGCGCGCTTTGCATGCCACCCCAATACATTAACTGCTGTTTTCGAGCTACAATTACACGGTTTCTTTAGGAATGTAAAGAAATATGAATACTGTACAGTCCATACAAAAATGAATTTCATACTTCCTTAGTAGGGTCTACGCGGTTAGCTTTGCCTTGGTGGAGATCAATCAATCAATCAATCAATTCAATCAATAACTTTAATGATCCCCTGGGGAAATTACAAAACAAATTCACAGGCTCGATAAATCAAACAATACTAAAACATACATTATATATAACTCCAACATCACAGAGGGAAACAGCACGAAAACATTTAACATCGTCCAATGAATAAAATGTAGCGACATTGATTAAATTTACATATAAGATATTAGGACAGAGGAAAACAGTAATGTACATTATAACATCGTCCAATGAAATAAAAAATGTTAAAATATTTGATTAAATTTACATATAAGATATTAAGATCACAAACACAAAGATAAGATATTAAGAAGCAGTATACATAAATCGAACATCACAAAGGAATCTGTGCCCTTCCTGTGCTTTCTGGTGATGAATTTGGACAGTAAAATGCTCTCCCAGACTAATCAACAAAGCATTGCTCATTACAATGTATGGGAGTTCAGCACCAGGGTTTTTAGTGTTAGTCAAAGGAGGACATGAGCTCACGTTCAAACTAAACATTCTCGTTTTAGTACCACTGTCAAGGAAGAATTATTATGGCCTGCAACTTTGCATATACGGCTTTGCGATTAAATATATTGCCATTCTTTTCTTTGAAAAGACAAACATAGCAAAGCATTACTTCTTGTCTTTTAACCCTTTCACCGCCAGCCATATTTCAGCCAGACATTTCTATTAAATTTACCTGGGTAGAGAACAAAATCCATCTGCAGTATTGGGGATTCTTCTGTGACATATCTAAAATAAGGTCTATCCTGACTTCCCAAGACTAAGACAATAGGGTCTTTGGTTAATAGACCCCAATTTGGTGCCTTTTTAGTGACATAGGTGTTAATCACTGTGGTGCTTAAAATGCGACTTTGGCGGTGAAAGGGTTAAAGAGTATAAATGAATACTGGTATTGCGACACATTCTTAGCATAATATACAATCATCATCGTGTGAGAGAAAAAAGATAATTAAGACATTTAACATTCTATATAAGAAATGTAACATTCTAAAGAAACATTATGAGTAACTTATACCACAAAACACTACCAACCCTACATGCACTGTACAAATGTGGCTTGAAAAACGCTTTATACTAGCTTAAAATGCCACTGTTAATAGTGGTGGATCCATAAAGGATGCAAGTGGTTCTACCCATAATGCAGATAATATTAGATCAAAGAAACCACAAACACAACTAACCAACCTGCTGTATACTTTTTGAAGTTAACTCTGTGCTGTGAAAAGAATAAAATAAAAGTAAAAGATTGTGCTGGTTTACTTTTAGTCCCAATGGGGGACAGACAGTGTATGAACATGGTACATAGAGAGATCTCTTTCGAATTATGGAATTCTCATGTACCATGCTCATACACTGTCTGCCCCCAATTTTTTTTTTTTAGGACAAAAAGTAAACCAGCACAATCTTTTAATTTTATTTTATTCTTTTCACAGCACAGAGATAACTTAAAAAAGAATACACAGTTAGTGGTGTTTGTGGTTTCTTTGATCAAATTCTAAAAAAAAAATGTGACATTGAGATTGTTGTTGCTCGTTGTTGTTTGGTTACTCGTTGAGTTTGTTTTAGCGAAACGGGGTTCACGTGATTACAGCGCCAGCCACACCGCCCGCTGAAATCGTACTTCTGTACGATACGATTCGCCTCACGTAGAACTCCAAGAACAAATGCCGCTATTGGCGGCATACCGATGATCGTCGTGATCCGAATCGTATCGTACAGGTCGTGCGATTTCTAACGGAACGACTCTGTGGCTGGCCCTTTGCAAACCGGTAGGACGTGGACACTGGACCTGTCCTAATCGTACATGGGTACGGTACTCGGACTAACTTGTCTTATATTCGATGTTTTCACACTTGACCGTTGTTCGCCACAAAACACCATGCTTAATTTACATTGTGACACAGGTCGGGGGCAGTTTACAATCGATCTCGAGAGAGGTAGAGGATAGAGAGAGAATACGAGAGAGAGAGGCTGAGAGGGGAGAGAGACACAGAGAGACGATGTAGAGAGAGACAGAGGGGGTGGAGGAGAGAGAGAGAGAGAGAGAGAGAGAGAGGGGAGAGATAGAGAGAGAGAGAGAGAGACGAGAGAGAGAGGAGAGAGAATTGGAGAGAGAGAGGAGGGGACGAGAGCATGAGAGAGAGAGAGAGAGGAGGAGAGGGAGGGAGAGACGAGAGAGAGAGAGATGAGCAGAGAGAGAGAGAGACTACTCGTTTACTTACCTTCACCTTCTTTAGAGCCCTTGGACTAAGTAAAAGGTTTAAAGGACGTTCGTGTACAGTCATATTCATGAGATGAATCGCGCGTGTTTTTGAAGTCACCCAAGCAAGGTATATTATTTTAAGAAAGTGACAAAATGCAAGAAAGAAGACGGGGCTTTGCCGCTGGTGTAGTTGTTGCTTCCTGGCCTGCTGTGTTAGAGGACAGAAACAAAGAATATTGCTGCTATAGTTCTCTTGAGTTTGTCACAGAAAATATGAAAGAAGGCGAAAGAAGCGGTCGTAGGGGAAGACGGGGCTAAACGTCGCAGCATGGGCGGGTAAGAAGCCCACCCCAATTATCTCATGAAATGAAGCAAATTTAGAGTCTCATTTTTCGCCATGAGACGAGCGTTAATGTCTAGCAAATTCGTCTCTTGGCAAATTTTTACTGAAATTTTCTTTATTTCATGAGATAATTGGGGTGGGCTTCTTACCCGCCCATGCGCTTTTTACCCCGTCTTCCCCTTATGATATATGTTACGACCCACATCAACGTGTCTGAAATAGCCAATTTCATGAAATGGGCAACAGCATTGGGGGGCCAATTGTGCCCAATTTGCATGAAATGGACAATGTATATCACATTTTTCAATTCCCATTCAGAAAGGGTGTTGATTACGGTTGATTCAACAGTGACACACTTTTCTACATTGTCTGTTCACCCCCATCCTGCCCCCTAACTCTACCAAACGTTACTCTGGGGACATGCCTGAGCCACATGTTGTATCAAACGTTTGATCAAATTAAGCCTGAAATAAAAGAAGTTAAAACTCATCTTTAAGTGTCATTTCTCATTCGTTTGAACCAAATCTTGATGTCTGAGTGTTAATGAACGAAAACTGTTTTTCATTCATATTGCTTTTCTAAATACCAAGTTTGAAATTAGCTATTTCGTGAACTGGGACAGCCATTTTGCCTATTTCATGAAATGGGCAATTTTCACGGAATGGGCATAACATATTATAAGGTGATACTTCAAACTTCAAATATATGTGTTTGGCTTCGTTTCGTTTTCCATTACAAAAAATTAATAATACACGGGCAAGCTTCAGCCGCGCGATAACAAAAATTGGTTGACCATTTTCTTCAACAATCAACAATAACTATTTAAGTCCCCCAAAAATTGGTTTTTGATTGGTTTAAGAAAATCTATTTTGTTTTGTTTCTAACTTCTCCTTCAGTACAGAAAATCAACCAACCAGAACACACGTCGTCTCCCAAGTCCTCATTCATCTGAAGCAGAAAAGTGGATTTATTGAAGAAAGGTTACTAAAAACAAAACAAAAAGTAAAATCAATGAAAATGCTCAACTAAGGCTAGCCAGTGAATTTTTTTGTATTTCATTACACAATTATCTCCCTGTCAATTTGGAAAATAATTAGTTTTACTTATTCCGTGAACACTATTTATATACAAGCAACGACCCGAAGGTGTTTCACAACAGAATGTAAAACGCAACTATAAAACGTTGCCAAAAACGCATGATACTAACTTGCATTAGCACGGTCTAGCATTGTGGCGGTACCATAGCCGATGAGGTTTAACCGAGGCATGGTTTTACCGCATACAGCCTATCAAAGCAGAAAACCCATCTGTTACATTAAAAAATCGGGACTTTACCTGGAGTTGCACTGCCTCCGGGCATTGCCTCCAGTATTGTGCCCACCATCTTTGTATTTACAAATGTCCCATATGTGTCTGTTCCCGACCGAGAGGACGTAAAGCACCATTTTTTCATTCATTCATGATACTAGCTTCAACTCTTATCAACATATGTATTGCTAAACATTCGGGACTTTAATACTGGTGTTGCACTACCTCCGGACATTGCCTCCAGTATCGTTCCCACCGTCTTTATATCTACTAATGTCCCATATATGTGTCTGTTCCAGACCGGAGGACGTCCGTCAATCAGATTTTTATGATACTAAACTAGACAGATAAAGTGTCATCTTTCACTGTCCAGTTTTACCATGGGTCGTAGATTACATGTAGTGTCTATGATTTAACCCTTTCGCCGCCAGCCTATTTTTCTTAAACCATTAAACTTAACTATGTAGAGAAAAAAAAAACCCTGCAATATTGGGAATTCCTCTGTGACATATATAATATTAGGCATATAACTTACTTAGCTCCCAAAATTAAGAAAATACGGACTTCAGATAAGAGGTCCTCATTCGATACCTTTTAGCGGCGTGGGTGTCAAAGCATTGTGGTGCATACATGCGACAGTGGCGGTGAAAGGGTTAACACATTGGCATCACATGGCACTATGTTTGACCTACATACCGCGCACTAGACACCGCGTTCTACTCGACCCTTTAAAAAAAAAAAATTAAAAAAACCTTGCGCAATCCGACTAACTACCTACCCAAAAAAAACACCGAAAAAATGCTCCACGCGCTTTCAGTGGTAATTTAAGTGTCAGTTCACTGGCAACTCCCCAATTACAGTATCACTGCTTTAAGCCCAGCCCAGCCGACCACGATGGTCTGTTCTGCGGGGCTGTCCACACGTAAAAAGTAAATGCAAAGAGAAAAGACTGACTGACAGACAGACTGACTGACAAGCGATTGACAGAAGAGACATTGATAACAAAGAGATAGAGAGATAGAGAGATAGAGGGGAGAGAGAGAGAGAGGGGGTGAGAGAGATAGAGAGAGAGAGAGGGGATGAGATAGTAGAGAGAGAGGGAGAGATAGATAGATCGAATGAAGTAGCTGGGATAAACAGAGATG
Organism: Phymorhynchus buccinoides; assembly: GCA_017654935.2. Lineage (NCBI taxonomy): Eukaryota > Metazoa > Mollusca > Gastropoda > Neogastropoda > Raphitomidae > Phymorhynchus > Phymorhynchus buccinoides. The sequence goes on along the minus strand of CM065687.1, from coordinate 35,624,601 downwards.
GAGAGACCGAAAAATATAGATAGAACGAGAGAGAGAGAGAGCGATAGGAGAGCGATAGAGAGAGAGAGACCAGAGCTATATTGCGCGTCGAGCGGTATGTGGTTGTCAGGATGAGTTAGACGGGAAGGAGAGAGGGGCGGGAGGAGAGGATAAACATATTATATAATAGATCGTTGACCAGCGGAGGTGAAGGAGAAGAAGAAGAAGAAGTAAGAAGAAGAAGAAGAAGAACAAGAACAAGAACAAGAAGAAGACGAATGAAGAAGGATGAAGAAGAAGAAGATAGAACAAGAATAGAAGAAGAAGAATAAGAAGAAGAAGAAGAACAAGAAATAGAAAGAAGAAGGAGAAGAAGATTGGAGAAGAAGGAAGAAGGAAGAACAAGAAGAACAAGAAGAATAAGAAGAACAATAAGAAGAAGAAGGAACCAGAAGAAAAATAAGAAGAACAATAAGAAGAAGAAGAAGAAGAAGAAGAATAAGAAGAACAAGGAACAGAAGAACAAGAACAAGAACAACAACAAAATAACAAAAGAAGAAGAAGAATAAGAACAATAAGAAGAATAAGAAGAAGAAGAAAGAATAAGAAGAAAGAAGAAGAAGAAGAAGAAGAAGAATAATACTAATAAGAACAAGAACAAGAAGAAGAAGAAGAAGGGATGGGGGTCAAAGATGCAGACGAAAGGGAAATAATGTCAAAGATTGATCCGAATAATGTAAGTGACCTAGACAGAGAATGAAAGAAACGAGACGGATGGATAGATGTTAATCCACAAATGCATGTACAGATGTGTGTTCGTTTGTTTGTATGTATGTGTGTGCGACTGAGTGAGAGAGAGAGAGAGAGAGAGAGAGAGAGAGAGAGAGAGAGAGTAGAGGAGAGAGAGAGAGAGAGAGAGAGAGAGAGAGAGATAGAGAGAGAGAGAGAGAGAGAGAAGAGAGAGAAAGAAGACAAACAGAGAGAAAGAGAGAGTGTTACAAACAGAGACAGGCACAAATACGCCTTTAGATAGACGGAGAGTCAGAGGCAGAGACATCAGAAAAGGAGAGAGAGAGAGAGAGAGAGAGAGAGAGAGGAGAGATAGAGAGAGAGAGAGAGAGAGAGGAGAGAGGGAAAGAGAGAGAGAGAAGAGAGAGTGAGAGAAGAGAGAGAGAGAGAGAGAGAGAGAGAGAGAGAGAGAGAGAGAGAAGAGAGAGAAAGAGAGAGAGAAAGAGAGAGTGTTACAGAACAGAGACAGGCACAAATACGAGATAGACGGAGAGTCAGAGAAGCAGAGACATCAGAAGGGAGAGAGAGAGAGAGAGAGAGAGAGATAGAGAGAGAGAGAGGAGAGAGGAGAGACAGACAGAGAGAGAAAGAAGCCTTTAGATAGACGAGAGAGAGAGAGAGAGACATCAGAGAGAGAGAGAGAGAGAGAAGAGAGAAGAGAGAGAGAGAGAGAGAGAGAGAAGAGAGAGAGAGAGAGAGAGAGAGAGAGAGAGAGAGAGAGAGAGAGAGAGAGAGAGAGAGGACAAACAGAGAGAAAGAGAGTGTGTTTAGAAACAGAGACAGGCACACAAACACGCCTTTAGATAGACGGAGAGAGTCGGGGACAGATACATCAGAAAAAGACAAAACAGGTCATGAATGATACACAGATAAATAATAGGGACAGATCAGCAGCGTAAGGTAGACAAACAGACAGACAGGCAGATAGACAGACAGACAGACAGGCCGAGAGGTCAAGCGAGAAAACAAACAGCCAATGATGGATGGCCATCCATCATCCGCCATGACAGGCAGCTATCAGGGGCAGCCACTCCCCGTGATTTATCGTGTCTCGTTGGGGGGTTGTCAACCTTAGCGTGACCGCTGCTACGTCTTGGAGACTCCAGTCATCTCGTCAGTCCCAGCTAGAATAGTGGACTACTAGTACAACACTGCCTCCAAATGGCAGTCATTTTTAGGAAGCGAGTTTGACTATAATTACGCAGCAAACGGTATGTCGGTTCTTGCTTCTGTAACCCGCTGGTCGCTTCCCACCTCTTGTCTGAGAACTGTAATTAGTCCGTCTGTCTGTCTATATATGTCTGTCTTTCTCTGTCTCTGTCTCTCCTCTCTCTCTCTCTCTCTCTCTCTCTCTCTCTCTCTCTCTAACATCTGCCTAAAATTGCCTAAAATCTTCATCCTTGTTAAATAAAGTTTTTCAGTGTTCAGTGTTCTCTCTCTCTCTCTCTCTCTCTCTCTCTCTCTCTCTCTCTCTCTCTCTCTCTCTCTCTCTCTCTCTCTCTCTCTCTCTTCTCTTCTCTTCTCTTCCCTCTGCATTTATATCCATGCATGTATACTAAGCAATAGGCCTACAAGACATTGGTTTGACTTCTAATAATTATGCCTACTGATCCCGAAATTTGACAAATAGGACAATCTACCAATAGCATGATAAATATTAATAAAGACTATCACAAAATGACCATGACCATTCCCATTCTTGGGAGTCCAATCAGTAACACGATACGAACATGCCCGCATCTGCCACACTTCCGCTTCCGCCCGCCATTTTAAAAATATGTTCCCTGCTTCTATACTGTCCAAAAAAAGATACGCATAACTTGTAGGCCTAGTCAAAGTTTCATCTTAATTTCAAAACTTAACAGAAAATCACACAATGCGTATTTCTTTTTGCAATTTGACATGGTGATGGCTGAATGTATGGCGAGTGCATGTGTATCCTCAAATCATTCAGTCAGTTGATATCCTTGGGTGTGAGGGCTGTCAGGACAGTAGGGTGTGACCGCCTTGAACAGCAACAAGTGCCTGGGACACTATCAGCATGGGACTTGATCAGACGGCGAATGTCTTCTGTGGGATGAAGTCCTACTCCTCCTGCCGTGCTTTCAACAATTTGCGGTGATTCACTGGCACATCGTCTCGGCAGTGCACGCGTCTATCCAGTTCATCCCTGAAATGTGTTCTTTTGGGTTCATGTCTGATGATATGGTTGGCCAGAGAATTTCGTGGAGGTGATTGTCGGTGAGCAACTGGGTGCCGAGTCGCACAGTATGAGGTCCGAGCCTTGTCCTGCAGGAGCACAGCGCTAATGTCGTGCAGAAGAGGAAGGACGTGTGGACACAGAATGTCCTTAGGTAGTGCTCTGCAGTTAGGCGCCCTTGCACCACTAACGGATTCCCTTTCGTAGACATTTGCGAACAAGGTGTTAACTCTGTGTTCACGAAATTGCATGACATTCTATCCATGCATGGCCGGTGGGCATGACAAAAATCGCTTTTCTGACATTTTAAGCACTGTGTGCGCATGCGCATGAGCAGAGAGAAACATTGACAGCGATCATGACAAGGACCACTGGGTGAACACTTCCAGTAGTTTGGAGGATATGCGTGCTGCAATACAATGACGGAAACGACATTTGAAAAAGTATGCATTTCTTTTTTTGGACAGTATATATTCAGTAATGAACACAATCCAGAATATGTTTCAAATAATATATCTTCTTCCAAGCCGCATTTTCACTCTCTACAGTGAAAATATATTCACTCTCTCTCTCTGTTCTACAGAAATAAGAAATACCTGATAAAAATAAACACCCAATTATATCCACATTTAATCACGCTCCTCTGAATGAAACGCATTTGGTAAGTTTCTAGGCCTTTGGATGTCATCTCAACGTGCGCACGGATGCACGAAGCATGCAAAAATGTTATAAAACTAACACACACAACAATAACAATAACAATAACAAGATTTTCTATTCTTGAATAAATTCTTGTTTAAACCAATAACAGAAGGACAGCATTAGCAAAACAAAAGCTACCCACTCATATGCACCTCAAAACCAAGCCAAACCAGAGATTATCATTCCGGCTAATAAGAGATTACTGAAATCACTGAACTGAAGAGCTGAACTCGCAGTGCTATACAAAGAAAGAAGGCATTGGCTAAGAAACAGCAGCGGCCAGCCAACTTAACTACACGTATTTCTTCTTTGTCTAGCCAGCCTAGATTTTAGCCACAGCTACAGATTATGCTACAGTAGCTACAAAGTGTATAGAGTACAGCGGCATGCCAGGGGGACGGACTACATACAACCCGGGGTGCCACGCCCAGTCCTTGGCGACAATGACTGGGGATTTGCCGGGTAGGCAGGTACCCGCTTATTTGCAGGGCTTGCGCGTCAACACGCACCCTGGGGTAAAAGTATATTATGTGTTTGTTGGTTGGCAGCTAAGGCGCCGACTTGACCGGCTGGGGTCGGGGGTAGTGAGGGGGGAAGAGGGCAGGGGGAGGGGTCATGGGGGGGGGAGTGGGGAGTTAGCAAGAGGGCTGTTAGAAGAGACACAGACAGACGGACAGACAGGTGAAGACATAATTATAGAGACAGAGGATGGATGGCATGTGTATGATATTGAAATGTGAGAGAGATTAAGAGTAAGAGAGAGAGGTGGATGGAGAGAGGAGAGGAAGAGAAGAAACTACGGAATGAGAGAGAGGAGAGAAGAGAGGAAAAAAAAAAAAAAAAAAAAAAAAAAAAAAAAAAAAAAAAAAGGAAAAAAAAAAAAAAGAAAAGACAGAGAGACAGGGATGAACAGAGAGAAAGACAGAAAGAAAGAGAGAGAGCTGGACAGAGAGAGAGAAGAGGAGTGAGAGAGAGAGAGAGAGAGCGATGAGAGAGAGAGAGGGAGAGAGAGAGAGACCCAGAGATGAGGGAGGACTGAGACCTGACGAGAGGAGACCATAGAGAGAGAGATATAGATAGAGAGCGAGAGAGAGAGAGTGGGAGTGAGAGAGAGAGGGAGAGAGATGGAGATAGAGAGAGAGAAAGAGAAAGACAGAGCGACAGGGATATACAGAGAGAACGAGAGAGGGGAGCGAAAGGAGATATCTCCCCCTACTTACGCGGTGGAGGAACGAGAGAGACGAGGTGGTTTGAGAGGAAGGGACCCCGGAGATGCGGATCGAGATGAAACGAGAGAGGCGGTGAGAGGAACGAGTTGAGATAGAGAAGAAGGGGCCGGAACGATCGCGGGTGAGGAGAGCGGAGAGAGGAGTGGAGACGAAGGGGAGAAGCACTTGAAGAGAGAGGAGAGTGAGGAAGAGAGGGAGTAGAGACCGATGAGGAGGGAGAGGAAGTGAGAGGAGAAGAGAGAGAAGAGGAGAAGAGACGGCGATCGGAGAGGAGAGAGAGCTGTGAATAAGACAGACGTAGGGCAGAGAGACGAGAGAGAGAGGAGAGGAGGATGGATTTTGTAGTATGAGAGATGGGAGGAGAGAGAGGAGAAGAGACGACGAGAGAATGGAGGGGACGGAGAGAGAGAGGGATGAGCGAGAGAGCATCTGCTTTGCAAAGGGTCTAAGCAAATTTATTGACAAAGGTAAATGTAGCTAGAAATACAAACGTTTGTGTGGGAAGAGTTCAATCAAGCTTACACTATCTAAAATAATTACATTAATAATATAATTCGCATTAATGTGCTTTACGTGTAAGAGACGGGAACATGGAACAATGTGGTGAAATGGCACAGAGACAGGTATTGATTTTGAGTTGGTAGGGAGAAGTGAAAGGATCGAAAGGTTAAGGAAAGAGTTTGGTGGGATACGAAATACACTGAGATACAAGAAAAAAAGTAGCACCTCTGACATTATTCCGAGTACATCAGGAGAGCTAGACAGAGCCGAGAGAGAGTAGATGAGAGAGACAGAGAAGCGAGAGAGAGAGAGAGATAGAGAGAGAGAGAGAGAGATAGTGAGAGAGAGAACAGAAACCGAAAAGGACACAGAGAGTAAGTGACAGAAAACAGAGAGAGAAGATATAGATCAGTTGATAGTAGAGAGAGCGCAGATCGAGTGCATATAGTCGTCTATAGTCGTTTCGGGGTCTGCTCGATCACTGGCGTACGTCGGTCGGAGTGGCTAAGGTGCTTCATGCTCTAGTCAGTCAGGAATGTGCGGATGAGCTGTCTAAAGCATAGTGAT
>CM065687.1:35599896-35604896 GCA_017654935.2 Phymorhynchus buccinoides | reverse complement strand
CACACACACACACACACACACGCTCGCACACGCACACGCACACGCACACGCACACGCACACGCACACGCACACGCGTGCGATCACGTTTCTATTTTCCATCTCTATTCTTTCATTTGAAATTAAGCCAAAATATAACCATAAATACCCCCTTTCCCGTCACCACAAAGGAGACAAGCAGACAATGACAGATTGTCTGGCAGCCGGGCCCAGTGGTTAAGGGCTGTGCTTAGCAAGGTGGCAGAGTGGTTAAAGACGTTCGCCTGCCAAATGCAATGCGTGAAAGCAGCGTGCGTGACCCGGGTTCGAATCCCGGCCTCGCCCTTTCTTTCTAGTTTGAGAGGAAAACCGGACGGAACGTCGAGTCCTTCGGATGAGGACTTCAAGCTTATTAGTCTGACCCGTGCGCTTTACGCACGTAAAAATCCCTCGGCAGTTGAAAGTCGGTAAGAGCAGGGAGAAACCCCGCTGCCTGGTATGGCCAAATTGATAGCTAAGTTTTCCACGTGTGCCCCCCCCCCCCCCCTCTTCACCCTGTGCCCCCCCCCCCAAAAAAAAAAGTTTTAATTGGGTAGGCACTGCACTTGCGGCGACGCGCTCTCCAGGTGGGAGCAGCCCGAATTTCACAGAGATACGTCTCCGTGACTAGAATATACCAAATACCAAATAATGTATTAATGCTGCAGTTCAACACCCCTCATTTGCAGTTTACCCATTATAAATCAGCATTTTGAAGCTGGAGCATTGTATCCAGGAGCATGTTGTTGCTGCTCTTTCGGTGGGGTTTTTTGTGTTTTTAATTTGATATTTTTTTTTTTATTGAAATTTTTTCCCACGCAATTTGCATAAAGCATAATACACAAACATAACTGAAAAGTGAAACATAAGCATTAATCGCTCACATAACGTTTTCTTTTCTTATATTATCATAATACTTTTGTTGAAAATATATTGAAAAATAAACAAAATAAGAAAAAGCATACATAAGCATACAACACAATTGCACAAGTTCACACACACATACATGACAGAGAGAGAGAGAGAGAGAGAGAGAGAGAGAGAGAGAGAGAGAGAGAGAGAGAGAGAGAGAGAGAGAGAGAGAGAGAGAGAGAGAGAGAGAGAGAGAAGAGAGAGAGAGAGAGAGAGAGAGAGAGAGAGAGAGAGAGAGAGAGAAGAGAAGAGAGAGAAGAGAGAGAGAGAGAGAGAGAAGAGAGAGAGAGAGAGAGAGAGAGAGAGAGAGAGAGAGAGAGAGAGAGAGAGAGAGAGAGAGAGAGAGAGAGAGAGAGAGAGAGAGAGAGAGAGAGAGAGAGAGAGAGAGAGAAGAGAGAGAGGTGCACACATTCACCTTATCTTATTTCAATATATGTTTATTTTGTGTGTTTGTCTGTCTGTTGTTTTAATGGTTCTGGTGCAGTTGTAGAGAGATCTTCAAAGAATCCTTTGATTTTCGCAAAAACATTTTAAAACGGGTTGTCTGAGAAAGCATATTTCACTTGGTCTGCTCCCAACCTCTCTCTCTCACTCTCTCTCTCTCTCTCTCTCTCTCTCTCTCTCTCTCTCTCTCTCTCTCTCTCTCTCTCTCTCTCTCTCTCTCTCTCTCTCTCTCTCTCTCTCTCTCTCTCTTCTTTCTTTCTCTATTCTATCGCTCTTTTATGTACATGTACAACTAAGCACACACACACACACACACACACGCATACGCACACACACACACGTACACACACACGCGCGCGCGCATACACACACACACACACGCATACGCACACGTACACACACACACGCGCGCATACACACACACACTCACACACACACACACACACACACACACACACACACGTATATACGCGCACACACACACATATACGCACACACACACACATACACATACACACGCACACATACACACACACACACACACACACACACACACACACACACACACACACACACGTATATACGCGCACACACACATATACGCACACACACATACACATACACACGCACACATACACACAACACACACACACGCACACATACACACAACACACACACACACAAAACACACAACACACACACACACACACACACACACACACACACACACACACACACACACACACACACACACACACACACACACGCACACACACGCACACACACACACACACACTCCTCCTTTACGCATTAGCTTCCGAGGCCCTTCCTTGGAAGTTTTAGCAGTACATCTTTCTCACCTGAATCTCTTGACATACCCCATGCCCCCCTCACCCCCCCCCCCCTTACCCCCATTCCGTCCTGTTTCCCTCTTTTAGTCTTTCTTTCACTCACCAAAGGTGTGAGTCCTATCACCCAGAAGTCATCTAGCCGGTAACCTAGTTGACTTTCCCCTTCAACACGTTGCCTCCCCCAAAAAAATCCGGCATGCTTTATGGGCCCTATTATGCTTCAAATGTTTAGCGTTGTCAATTATTTCCCCTATATAAGGGAAGACGGGGTAAAACGCCCACGGGCGGGTAAGAAGCCCATACCTATTATCTCATGAAATGAAGCACATTTCAGTCACATTTTGCCCATGAGACGAGACGAAACATTAACACTCGTCTCAAAACGTGACTGAAGTTTGCTTTATTTCATGAGATAATTGGCATGGGCTTCTTACCCGTCCATGGGCTTTTTGCCCCGTCTTCGCCTAATCTTCATCTATGCCCTGTTTAGATGTTTGTCTAGCTGCTATGTTCCTTCTTCGTTCCTTTATGTTTTCGTCTTCAATCAATACCACTCCTTTCATCCTCCCCTTGTTCCTCTTTTGCCATCTCTCTCGTAAACTCACAAAGAGAGAGAGAGACAGTACACACTTTCACAAAAGCGTTCTTCTCACATATTTACATCTGCGAACTTGAACAACCCAACTGCGCAAAACCTCAGCACAAGAGAGGCATAGAGAAAAGACAACTTGACAAGAACGACAGACAAACAAAAGCAAAGACAAGACTAGAAAGACAGACAGAAACACGGACAGCAACCACTCAAAAGAACACCACATAGGGGAAGACGGGGTAAAACACCCATGGGCGGGTAAGAAGCCCATGCCAATTATCTCATGAAATAAAGAAAGTTTCAGTCAAATTTGCCCATGAGACGAATGCTAAACATTAACTCTCGTCTCGTGGGCAACATGTGACTAACATTTGCTTAATTTCATGAGATAATTGGCATGGGCTTCTTACCAGCCCATGGGCTTTTTGCCCCGTCTTACCCTATCAGAAACCGAAACAACAAACATAAAGACAGAGAATAGTAGGCAGTCAAACCAACCAACCACCAGGACACAACGATCAAACATATGCTAGGTAGACAGACAGACATATAGACAGACACAAACCCAGACAACACAAGACAAGGCATCACAAACCCAGACAGCACAAATCCAGACAACACAAAACAAGACAACACACATCTAGACAACACAAATCCAGACAACACAAGACAAGACAACACAAATCTAGACAACACAAGACAAGACAGCACAAATCTAGACAACACAAAACAAGACAGCACAAATCTAGACAACACAAAACAAGACAACACAAAACAAGACAACACACATTTAACACACACAAAAACACAGCACAACTCCATACAACACAAAACAAGACAGCACAAATCCACACAAGGCAGACCAATTAAAATCCACACAACAATTAAGACAAGACAATGCAAATCCTGACAACATAAGCCAGCACAAATCCAGACAACACAAGACAAGACAGTACAACACAAGTCAACACAAAGACGACACAAAACAATATAGCACAAATCTAGACAGTTCAAGACAACACAAAACAAGACAGCACAAATCCACACAAGACTAAACAATGCAAATCCAGACAACAAGACTAGACTATGCAAATTCAGACAACACAAAATAAGACATTACTATTCCAGACAGTGCAAGACATTACAAATCCAGACAACACAAAACATTACAAATCCAGACAACACAAAACATTACAAGTCCAGACAACACAAAACAAGACAGCACAAATCCAGACAACACCAAACAATACAAATCCAGACAACAAGAAGACAAGACAAAGCAAGTTTCAGACAACACAAAATAAGACATTGCAATGCCAGAGAATACAAAGACAGCACAGATCCAGACAACACAAAACAAGACAGCACAGATCCAGACAACACAAGACATTACAAATCCAGAGAAGACAGACAGGATAGCACCAATCCAGACAACACAAAACAAGACAGCACCAATCCAGACAACACAAAACAAGACAGCACAAATCCAGACAACACAAAACAAGACAGCACCAATCCAGATACCACAAAACATTATAAATCCAGACAACACAAAACATTATAAATTCAGACAACACAAAACAAGACAGCACAGATCCAGACACCACAAAACATCACCAATCCAGACACCACAAAACGAGACAGCACAAAATCCAGACATCACAAGAGATTACAAATCCAGAGAACGCAGGCAGGACAGCACAAATCCAGACAAAACAGTACAAACTCGGACATCACAGGACAAGACAGCACATGACAAGACAGCACATGACAAGACAGCACATGACAAGACAGAGAAGAAGAAAAAACACAAACAAAGACCAGACAGGACCAGACCAAACAAAGCCAACACCCAAATCACAAATCCTTACCAGGGTCTCCTGTTCTCTCTGGTACTGGCGGATCTGCAGGGCCTGGAGATCCTGGACGCGCACCAGCCTGTGCTGAAGCTGCACCTTCTCCTGCAGCTGCGCGTGCCGCTCGCTCAACACCTCGGCACGCGCCTGCTCCCACACGTCGGCCACGTGCTCCAGGCGCTGCACGTGCAAGTACGGCTATTATTAGCCATTTTAAAGACCCCACTACCAGCACCGTCGGTTCAGACAGATTAAGAATGGAAAAATTGAGTTATTGATTGAAGGGGTGATCGTGATCATGTACGTATTGGGGCTCATTACATTTTTTG
>CM065687.1:35544896-35592396 GCA_017654935.2 Phymorhynchus buccinoides | reverse complement strand
TGATTTTGAGTAGAAACAATAGTACATCTAGAATATCATCTTCTGATTTAAATAGAAACAGTAATACATCTAGAATATCATCTTCTGATTTAAATAGAAACAGCAGTATATCTAGAATATCATCGTCTGATTTTGAGTAGAAACAGCAGTACATCTAGAATATAATCTTCTGATTTAAATAGAAACAGCAATACATCTAGAATATCATCTGATTTTCAATAGAAACAATAGTACATATAGAATATCATCTAGCACTGTTGTCGTTGTGCCAGAGCGAGAAGGGGGGGGAGAGAGAGAGGGGGGGGGGGAGGGAGAGAGAGAGAGAGAGAGAGAGAGAGAGAGAGAGAGAGAGAGAGAGAGAGAGGTGTGGGAGCGTGGGGATACAGAGATAGATGAGAAAATGTACTTGAGAAAAATAAGATCATTACAATTTACCTTTGTTGTAGAGTGGGGAGAGAGAGAGAGAGAGAGAGAGAGAGAGAGAGAGAGAGAGAGAGAGGAGAGAGAGAGAGAGAGAGAGAGAGAGAGAGAGAGAGAGAGAGAGAGAGAGAGAGAGAGAGAGAGAGAGAGAGAGACAGAGACAGAGACAGAGAGAGAGAGAGAGAGAGAGAGAGAGAGAGAGAGAGAGAGAGAGAGACAGACAGACAGACAGACACACAGACACAGACAGAGAGAGTCACACACAAAGGTGACAGGGTAAACAGAGAAGACTGTTCCATAAGGAGGGGGGGGGGGGGGGGGTATTTCTCTTTCTAAATTTCACCGCTAAAACGGTGCAGGACAGGATGACAAAACAGAACTTATCGATTACACCTTGGTATTTAAACCAATCTCTCTCTCTCTCTCTCTCTCTCTCTCTCTCTCTCTCTCTCTCTCTCTCTCTCTCTCTCTCTCTCTCTCTCTCTCTCTCTAACCAACCACCATGACATCAGCTCTATTTCAGCATCTCAAATCACCTGCCGCCCAGTCAAGGGACAGTCGGTTTCTTTTGCAGTTTCTTATTTTGGGTTTTTTACCCCGTCAGGTTGGCGGAACCTTACAAAATGTCCCCACTTACATCCATCCACCTTTATAACAAAACAATTGTTAAGAAATGACAGAAATAATGCTCACTTTAAAATAGCAAATATTATGTAAAAAAACCAACAACACCGTTTTATGAGAAACTCTGTCACCCCCACCCCCATCCTTTTTTCTCTTCCTCATTCAAAGAGTTCACCTGTCTTTTGCTTACACTTTTTTGAAGTTTTGTGGGGGTATTTGTTTTTTATCATTACATTAGCACATCATATACAAACCGTACCAGGTAAACAAACATACATATCCATTTTCTTACACATCCAGAATTACATAATTATCTAGTCTACTTATAATAAACACGGAAAAGCATGGATGGTTGAAACGGGGATTCCTGGCAAGCGAATAGACTTCTTCACGTGTATTTTCGTCTGATATCACTTTCAGTGGTAAGATGAAAAATATTGCGTACCCACACATTCGTTAGTGAGTACACAGTGCTACACAAAGCTTTTTTTTTTTTAATGTGTATATGGATAGTTACTTTCTTGTTTTTATTTTTTATCAAGTAAGGACAAAGACTGTACAGGGGAAGATAAACATCCGGTCTCTTTTCCCTATATGAGTAGTGAGGACAGAAACACTGGTTATGTCCCTTTGAAACGTAACACATTTTACACATCGATAGGCCAGTTGAATTCTCCGTTCAAGTTCCAGTCCGAGTTTTTGGATAGCCTCCACTGTGAATAGTGTACACGTCCGCACTAACGATAACTCTATCAGCCCGGTTCGCTGACCTTTTAAGTAATCCATCTTACCCTTTTAGAATATTTTTGGTAAGGATCATCGAGAAGTTGAAGACACTCAGTTTGTTTTCATCTGTTATAAAATAATTCTTAAACTTAAGAGAAAATTGTCATCAGAAGCAGCAAAAGATTGGACGCATAAAACAAGCAGTCAGGTAGAAATCGGTCCGTGTATTGATCCTAAGCATACATTATATACATTCAGCAAATTATTAGTGCTACTGAACAGCAAATTCGTAATATCACATTTTGGATGTATATTTCCTTGAAAATTCTGCACGGCACGCCGGACATGAATAAGATTGGTGCTTAAGGAAATATTGAATGTATTTTCTTTCTCTCTGACAACAATGTGATGTTGGTGATTGAATTAAGGAAATATTGAATGCATTTTCTTTCTCTCTGACAACAACGTGATATTGGTGATTAAGGAAATGTTGAATGTATTTTCTTTACTCCATGATAACAAGAAATTGTCCCGGTTTTGTCTATGTTTGTAAAATGATATTCTGTTTATGATTTCAATCTGAAGCCATATTAATTTTACATCTTTTATCTGTCGAAAGTGTTTGCACGGACCACAGTTTCTTCTCAGCTACCCCATTCAATAATAGAAAGAGCCTGAATCAAATTCCCCGTGGGTTCAAAACTATAATGAAACGAGGCTTTCTTGAAAGTGAACAAATACAAATTATTTTTTCTACTAGACATGCCATCGAAATACTTGCGAATTTGCTCCGAATTTAAACGAGTTTTGCTTAGTCATAGCAAATGCATAACGATTATTATGTATCACAACCTGCATTGGTTTTAAATTTAGCATATTAACAAAACACTGAAATTTGGAAAAAAAATTATAACAGCACAGTGTATCTATTTTATCTGTATGAAAATCATTACTATGCCTATAGCTAATACACATTTACATTGTAACAACATTCAGATCACAGGTTTTCAGCAGTATTGTTACACAATAATAATAATGTCAAAGTCTGTAAACAGCTTTGAATATTTCTTGCAAAACCATTAATTAAAGTTCCGAAGCAAGCTTATTTTATTTGCTTCGGTGTTTGTGTTTAAAACTTCCATGTTTTTCTATGTTTGTAAACTGATATTCTGTTTATGATTTCAATCTGAAGCCATAGTAACTTTACATCTTTACATTAATTTGCTACAATTTGTTTTATGCCCAGACACATTATCAGATCCTGATTAATTAGCAATTTCCGCCATAGAGCGGAAACAAATAATACCTTGAGCCACCTTCTGTTGTTCTTCATTTCGAATTCTAATTTTGTTTTCAAATGTATCGGTTTCCCTTATCTGTCTTTTGTTTAAAAAAAATTAAATTGTCCATGAATGTCGACCAATTTCACATAACAAAAACCATTCACGTGCTTGTCATTTGTCTGCCTCTTAGTGTGTACGTGAAGGTGTATGTGTTTGTCAATGCATGCCTTATCAAACTACAGTACAGTGGATTGAAACGTGAAGGTGTATGTGTTTGTCAATGCATGCCTTATCAAACTAGAGTACAGTGGATTGAAACGTGAAGGTGTATGTGTTTGTCAATGCATGCCTTATCAAACTACAGTACAGTGGATTGAAACGTGAAGGTGTATGTGTTTGTCAATGCATGCCTTATCAAACTAGAGTACAGTGGATTGAAACGTGAAGGTGTATGTGTTTGTCAATGCATGCCTTATCAAACTAGAGTACAGTGGATTGAAACGTGAAGGTGTATGTGTTTGTCAATGCATGCCTTATCAAACTAGAGTACAGTGGGTTGAAACGTGAAGGTGTATGTGTTTGTCAATGCATGCCTTATCAAACTAGAGTACAGTGGATTGAAGCGTGAAGGTGTATGCGTTTGTCAATGCATGCCTTATCAAACTAGAGTACAGTGGATTGAAACGTGAAGGTGTATGTGTTTGTCAATGCATGCCTTATGAAACTAGAGTACAGTGGGTTGAAACGTGAAGGTGTATGTGTTTGTCAATGCATGCCTTATCAAACTAGAGTACAGTGGGTTGAAACGTGAAGGTGTATGTGTTTGTCAATGCATGCCTTATGAAACTAGAGTACAGTGGGTTGAAACGTGAAGGTGTATGTGTTTGTCAATGCATGCCTTATCAAACTAGAGTACAGTGGATTGAAACGTGAAGGTGTATGTGTTTGTCAATGCATGCCTTATCAAACTAGAGTACAGTGGGTTGAAACGTGAAGGTGTATGTGTTTGTCAATGCATGCCTTATCAAACTAGAGTACAGTGGGTTGAAACGTGAAGGTATGTGTTTGTCAATGCATGCCTTATCAAACTAGAGTGTGACGTAAGTGTCCCGCGCGACCCACTTTCTTTATTTCTTATCTACACCCCCCCCCCCCCCCCCCCCCCCGCGCCCCTCATCTCTTTGCACTTTTCTTTTCTCTGTCCAACCGCCACGTTAATTGCCCGGCTGCTTCAAACGAACGCCGCGGAAGGGCGTTATCTCTTTCTCCCCGGTCGGCACGTACCACCTACCGAGGTTATCTCCCTTCACCCCCCCCCCCCCCACCGCTTATCTACCGTCTCATCACAAGAAAGTGACAACCGAGGTTATCTCCCTTTGAACACGGTTTTTCCTTTCCAATCACAAGGTTAGGAATGTCAGGAATGTGCTAAGGATGGAATAGGCGCGTGATTGTTCAGTACATTTAAAACAGCAAATTGTGACGTGTGGACTGTAATACACCAATAGCAGGCTTTCATTGTTTGAAAGTGAAGGCTATAATTGGAGTGGTGAGAAAAAGTTGTCACACAAGATGCTGAAACGTAGCTAGAGCAACACTCACAACCAGTCATCATAAGCCCACTAGTAAGTATTATTGATGGCTGGTGATTGAGATCTGTGTTTGTTTGACTCTAGTTTTGATCTAGATCCTATGTTCAATGATGAATAAGGAGTAGATAGATATGTTATAGAAAAGAAGTGGTAAACATTCTATTCTATTTATGTGCACTGATTATTTGTGTGTGTGTTTTTTTTGACTTGAACACTTTTGGTACCAGAACGGAGTTTATGCCTACTAACCCTTTTTGTCTATTTTTAGTAGGAAACCTATGGGCCGCAATCTTGCACTATTTTTAGTAGGAAACCTATGGGCCGCAATCTTGCACTTTATGATACCATTCCTTTCCAGGTGTTGGATGGAGAGTGATGATGGATTGATCACCTTTTATGTTTTACTGATCTCAGTTTGTTAACTGAAATTCAGTTTATTTTTATTAATGTAGTGCTATTGTACAAGGGAAGCCTTCAAGCCGGTTGGGATTCACTAATTCCCTGCCGACTGAAGCCCCTTGTCTCTAAGCCATAGAGATCTACATCCACCTTCTCCTGTGATTATCAACAGGGCATCGTGGGCCGGATGCTTACCCCGGACTCCACCAAGCACCAAGACGGGTCCGTCGCCAAGACAACCTGCACCCAGAATCCGCGAGGAGACCACGCCTGAACCGTGCCATCCCGCGAAGCCGTAATAGGAACGACTGGGAGCTACTCTCACCTGACGAGCAAGCCCAGAACTTCAAACAGCTAAGTCTACCTGACTGCGCCAATCATTTGAACTTTCCTACGGACACCGAATTAATTAGTAACCCTTCCGGCATGGGGCGAACCTTATAGAAAGACAAAAGTCTTGTGAATCCTTTCGGATTTCATTGTGTTTTAACCATATTTTGTTTTGGCGCCATTGAGTTGCTTTATTATTATTGTTGCATAATCTTATGCAGATTTTGGGAGTAAATAAAATACAAGTGTCAAATAATCCTGAACCCTTTGGTCAGACTGATGAGAGTGGGAGTCTTGTAATTTCATGTAAAACCCTACTTCTCTCTGTCTGCCATTTAGAGCAATTCAACCACTTGTATTTCTTACAACCATCTGACGAGCCAGAACCCGGGCACAAATATAAATTTATTAGATGAAAAGGGGCCGGGAAAGTTGCTCATCTCCCATACCCTAGAGAAGTGGGCTAAAGGCAAATTATCTAAAGTCTTCCCTAGAGACTTAGCCTTTTGACCCATTACCTCGTCACATAGAGTACAGTGGGTTGAAACGTGAAGGTGTATGTGTTTGTCAATGCATGCCTTATCAAACTAGAGTACAGTGGGTTGAAACGGGGATTGGTGTGCTAAGGGTCAGCCACACGACATACGAATCGCATCTGAATGCGATGCGATTTTGACGACGTGTGTCATGATTCACGTGAAATCCATGTACTGGGTCTACTGGAGTCTAGTGAGCGACAATGGCAAGTTATTTTAGACGGAACATTTTATCGTGACTCATGCCTCACGTGACATAATCGCATCGCATCCCCATACGATTGCATACGCCGTGCGGCGCCGGCTTTACTCCGTCTGTGAGTGTCACGATTTTTGTGTTGAAGCATAAACTGCAGAATCTATCATACTAAAAAAAAAAAAAAAATTCTCCCTAGGGTCCTAGCGATGTTGTCTGCCCGTTATGTCAATGTAACATAACACCTCACAATATCAACCCCAAAACCGTTGTTCTCCGTTCCACAGGAAAACCGTCACCGCTGGAACAATGATGGAAGTCTCACATCCACGGCCATGAACGGGTGGCTGGTAAAACGTGCACGTGCAGATAGCCAAGGTCAATTGTCATGGGAATCGTGACGTTTGCACGATTTTGTAATGGTATCCTTATTGGGATAAAAAAGGTCTCGGCCTAAATTGGACTTTTTATTACCAGTCGCGAAGCAAAGCTGATATTGTTTTCAGTTGGTCCGTGTTTCAACAAAAAAAAAAAATGTTTGTTTGTCTGGTACAGCGATAACTCGACAACGCTTGGATATATCAACATGAAAATTTACAGGTGGATACTAGGGGTCAAAAGCTTGGACAAGTTCGAATTTGGGCAACATCGGGTTAGCGGTTAAGGGTTTAGGTTAAGATTAGGGTTAGGGTTAGGGGTGCAAGCGTGTGTCGCGACTGGGTCAGTTAACGCAAGTACTCTAGTTTATGTTGTTTTTAAAGATACACTGACCGACCCACCACGATTAAGTCCCTTGGGCTTTTTTCCTGGGTAGCTGTGACCCACATACAAATGCCCCCAACTTCAAATTGAGGCTGTTCTTTAAAATGATGTTTCGTTTTCAATATGGGGGCATTTGCAAGGGAGTCAAACCTGGTCAAAACAAGATTTCTTACAGGTCAGCTATAAGAGGGAAAACACGCGAAACTCGTGATTTTGACACGTGATCTGGTGGGTCAAGAAAATACACACAAAAACCGGTTTGGGGGAAGAAGGGAGGACGGGAAGGGGGTGGAAAGGGAATTTTCCCATCAACTGGGAATACGTTTATATGGCTCGCCATCTTATGTGTGATTTTGTTCTCTTTTGTGTTTGTAGCTGCGGCGATGAAGGGAAAGGTCTCAAACCTCCCCATGTTCTTCACGAGCCAGCAATATTCGATGTCAGTTCACAACGTTCAGTCTCGCGAGTTGACATTTATTCACAAAACAACAAAACACATATACCTAGCTAGAGAGGCCAGACAAGCACAAGTAACTTCTAGAGACAAGACGTTCAATGCTGCACATGGTCATCTCCAAATACGGAAAGTGACGCCATTCGCGTGACAATGTCGGTTTCAGTTCAGCGAAACTTTAGAATGTGTATCTTTTAACCATTCAATCTGAAATTAACCTGACTCTAGCAGACCTGTTTACCCCCTACACAAGTCTTGAGTAGTCTGGATAGCTGAAATGAGTAGTTTTGGTGCAAAATGTGTAGTTTTGTTCATTAAACCATCAAACAATGTTCACTGAAAATGAGTAATTAGAGCATTATTTTCAATTTTGAAGAGTAGTAGAGGTCCAAATTGAGTAGAATACTACTCGAAAAGAGTAGAGTAAACAGGTCTGCTCTAGCCTTAACCCTAACCCTAACCCTATCCGTAACCCTAACCAAAACCTTAAACCGTCAAATACACAAAAAATAAAACTTTACTAAAAAAAATTGAGGGTTCCATGTTTGGAGATGACCAAGTGCAGTCTTGAACGCCTCGTCTTCTAGAGCTACAGCTTACATGGATGGCATCAGCATTGTAGAACTGGTGTCTGTCGCATAAGCCATAGAATAATAGACCAGACATCAACATCATGACATTGATACCTGGCGTGGGTTTGCGCACTTTAAGCTAGGTGAATGCAAAGATTGTAAACAAATTAACGGCACTCTTTCTCGTCTCTGTTCTCAAACGCACCTTCTGCTTTTGTTCGCATCTCAACTTATGTTTCCATCAGAACAACACATTTCTTACTTTCTTTTCAAACCGTTTGACTTGCCCTTTACAGAAGCTGGCTATCTTATATATATTTTCGAAATCTGTCTGTGTGTGTGTGTGTCTGTCTGTCTGTCTGTGTGTCTGTCTGTCTGTCTGTGTGTCCCTTATGCACGGCCACAGTTCTCAACCGATCGACACCAAATTTGGCATCAAGCATCCTTGGCACCCTCCGAAGGTCATGCCGTCCTTACTTTTCGGAAACCTCCGCCAAGGGGTCGTGGGGAGGGGGGGGGGGCCACACGCAGCTCGGATTTACTAACGGCAAGTGCGTGTGAGCTGCGAGCGTGGGGGGGGGGGGGGGGGGGGGAGGGGGGGGGGAGGGTGTTGAGGGGATGAGGGAGGGGGTGATGAGGGAGGGGGATGAGGGGAGGGGATGAGGGAGGGGGAGGGAGGGGCTGGAGGGGGGGGGGGGGGGGGGTGTGTTGGGGGGGGGGGGGGGGGGGGGGGGGTGTGTCAGGGGGGTGGGCTGGAGGGGGCCACAGTTCTCAACGATCAACACCAAATTTAGTATCAATAATTTTGTAACAATTATTACAATCAATAATGTACAAACAGGCTAGACGGAGTTTCTGTTTCTTTCATTATTTGTTTCCTGTTTGTTTGTTTGTTTTTGTTTTCACAGACTAGTGGTGTTGATTACAATATGACAAAACAATGCACGGATGTTTTCGACAGTACATATTTATCTGTATTAATTTTTAAAAATGGGGACTTTACTGGTTTCGTACTGCCTCCGGGCATTGCCTCCAGTATTGTTCCCACCATATTTGTATTTACAAATGTCCCATATGTGTCTGATTCAGGCCAAGAGGACGCAAAACACCATTTTCGCTCGCTTTCGACAGTACATGAAAATTATGCGCAAATGTTCATGTCCTGAAAAAAATAATAAAAAATGTCTGTTTGCGTCGTACGTGCACACACGTATACACGGGATGATGTTAATTGTCTGCTTGCACGTGCAAAACAAAAAAGGTTATATTAAGAAGATGCCATGTTGACGATTCCAGCAACAGGTCATCATCATTCTCCCTTCAACGAATGTTTTGACAGAACGAGCAGAGCATTAACAACGTGATCTGCACTTGGGGGGGATCTCTGTGGTGTGATGGGTATGCGGCAGACAGCTAATGTCATGCCCACGACAAAACAAGCCACTCATAGGGGCACTCTGCTCGGCCTCACTACAGCGTGCTGGGTCAACCCAAACTTGCAGACTAATGTTTATAGCTAGCTAGTGCTAGTGCAATGAACTTTTCAAAAACTGCAATGTTGGCAGGTGCTGCGAGTGCATTACACGCGTGCGTGTGCGCAGGCACGCACACACACACACACACACACACACTAAAGCGCGCATGCATGTAGGCAGGCACGCACGTGCACACACACACACATACATACACACACACACACACACACACACACACACACACACACACACACACACACTAACGCCCGCCCGCACGCACGCACGCACGCACGGACACACGCACACACACACGCACACACACGCACACACACACACACACACTAACGCCCGCATGCACGCACGCGCGCATGCATGCACGCACGCACACACGCACACGCGCACGCACGCGCACACACACGCACACACACACACACACACACTAACGCCCGCATGCACGCACGCACGCACGCATGCACGCACACACACACTAACGCCCGCATGCACGCACGCACGCATGCACGCACACGCACACGCACGCACACGCACACGCACACACACACGCACACGCACACACACACACACACACACACAGGGTGGAGAGGGAGAGACACAGACAAAACAGACTAACATAAAGTCAGACAGATAGGCAAGCAGAAAGACAAGCAGACAGACAGTCAGTACAGAGACAGAGAGAAAGAGAGAAACACAGAAAGAAAGAATCTTAATCACTGCGACTTTGACATTTAAAGACACACTGACGCACCACGATTAAGTCCCTTGCTTTTTTTCTGGGTAGCTGTGACCCACATACAAATGCCCCCAACTTCAAATTGAGGCTGCTCTTTAAAACGATGTTTCGTTTTCAATTTGGGGACATTTGTATGGGAGTCAAACCTGGTCAAAACAAGATTTCTTACCAGCTATAAGAGGGAAAACACGAGAAATCCCGTTATTTTGACACGTGACCTGGTGGGTCTTTAAACGCTCGAGACATTGTCCTGTTTCTGTATCAGTAGTACATTTGAATTCATATACACATTATGCTACTGAACAAAACTCTTAAAGACCCCATTTTTCAATAGGCTAGAATCTGAACTTTTGAACTAGGGGAAGACGGGGTAAAAAGCGCATGGGCGGGTAAGAAGCCCACCCCAATTATCTCATGAAATGAAGCAAATTTCAGTCTCATTTTGCCCATGAGACGAGCGTTAATGTCTAGCATTCGTCTCATGGGCAAATTTGACTGAAATATTCTTTATTTCATGAGATAATTGGGGTGGGCTTCTTACCCGCCCATGCGCTTTTTACCCCGTCTTCCCCTATACCTAAATTTCTGTAAAAAAATAATAATATAAAAAATACGATTTCTGTGTAACTAAATTAAACGTATTTAAACTATATTAAAGTATAGAACGATTCGGTGTAGCTGTTTTTCTTTCTTTGTTTGTTTTATAAGAACTTGTGAAAAGACGATCCTTAAGTTTTGGTTTGGTAGCATACTTATGTTTCTATTGTAAAGAAGCTCTGCGGAGAGATGGACAACAGAGGTCTTCTATGAAGGAGCTCTCCTATATCAATACAAGTGTTTAGGCCCAAAACTCCCTAACCGAAACACAATTTTTGTTGGGTAGCACATTATGTTTCTATACTTTTCCTGTGAAAAACACGGAGAAAAAAAACCTTCGAGATGATTAGAGTTGATTACCTCGACTTACTCGTTCAAAACCGTAGCAACCATGGCGGCATGGCGTCGAAGCTTGAAACCGCAGGATGCGAGTCAGCGACTTGCAAACATCTTTTTTGTATAGAAAAATGAAAGTCGGCCAGTATACACAAAATGATAGACCTTGCAAAGTGTGACGTAAAAAACATAAACATCATCAATTTTAGAATGACGCACGGTGTTCTAAGTGATGTAAGTCTACTCAAACACACGAGGCGAGAGCTGGAGATCTACCTGGTGGTAGAGTAACTTCCCCTGTTTGACCGATTGAATTAGGCAAGATCACTCCCACACACCGTGAAATTACTCCCCTTCATTATTTCCGAACAGTTCCTATTATAACTTCTTCTTTTTTTTAAAGAAGGGAGCGACGAGTGAGGATTGCTCGACGCAGTATATCAACAAAGAAGAACACGTTTGTCTCACAGAAAATATCTTCGTTTAGGTGTTAACTAAGAAAATTCACAGATTCATAGAAGGCAATCAACAATCCTATGTATCCATCAAATTTCAACTCAAGCCTCGACTTTACCCTCAAACCAACCTTTCTTTGCAGCATGTTCTCTCTCTCTGTGTCTCTCTCTGTCTCTCTCTCTCTCTCTCTCTCTCTCTCTCTCTCTCTCTCTCTCCTCCCTCCCTCCCTCCCTCCTCTCCCTCCCTCCCTCCCTCCCTCCCCCCCCCCTCTCTCTCTCTCTCTCTCTCTCTCTCTCTCTCTCTCCTCTCTCTCTCTCTCTCTCTCTCTCTCTCTCTCTCTCTTCTCTCTCTTCTCTCTCCTCTAAGCTTTGAAATCTCAGTAGGCTGATGCCTTTCTCCTCTCTCGAGGGAAAAGGGAAAGAAAGGATCTCAGCTAGGCTAAACTTTAGACTGTGATTTCTCAAAATGTCCGACAGTCACTCTCTCTCTCTCTCTCTCTCTCTCTCTCTCTCTCTCTCTCTCTCTCTCTCCAACTCTTCAAGTCTCTAAATGCTCGTAACTCTAAATCCATTTGGGCAATTCGGAGTTTTAATGAATATAAAAATAAGAACAACAGCGGAGTACAAACAGATTATAGTTACTTAAAACATAGATATAGAATTAGAATTGTCTGAAAATGCTAGCAGCTAAATGTGATCATTAAGTCGCTGGTCAAGTTTCTCACACCAGAAAGATAAAAATCTTATTTTTTTTATCAATTTTGAGTTATTATTTTCGTGCTCTCTAATATCTCACTAAAGGACAATCTTTGTTATGGTCCCTTTACGTGGTAAACTTTAGACTGTGTTTCAAAATGTCCGACAGTCACCTTACCACAAGAAAGCTCGTAACTCTAAAACGGAAAACGTTACAGGAATGGTTCTTATATCATTTGAAGGAGAATTGTCTGAAGTTGCTAGGTACCATTATCTCAGAATGGTCATTTGGGGATGTCCCTTTCGTGGTGCTAGGTCACAAAATATGCGACAAGGGGGGGGGGAAGGGGGGGAGCAAAGAAAGGTGAGGAGCAGAACACAAGAAGAAGTTAGTCTCAGGCTTTGGCTATTCTTGTCTGACATTGGAGATGAAGCTTAGCCAAGTAGTATTACTAGTCTTAGACCACACCACAGCACAAAGATCTGAATCAACCACAGAAAGAGAGAGAGAAAGAAAAGAAAGAAAAGCATTAATCCGACTTACTCTACATTCCAGTTCTTAAGAGGCTTCTCAAGACAGAACCATTTAATCCGTTCTACAACGCTTGACTACTTTTTCTTAAATATCAAGCGTGCAAACATAGTCGCACATACAATACACGCATTCCCACGGGTACACACACGCGCACACACACACACACACACACACACACACACACACACACACACACACACACACACCACTGCATCTTACCATTAATTTTGCTAATTTTCTTTTTGTTTTCTAATTGCGTCGTTTCTTTGCTGTTGTATTTATTTATTTATTTATTTATTTATTAATTTGTTTTCTTTAGTTAGTTCTTCAGTTATTTACATATTTATGAATCGATAATTCATTTATTTATTTACTTATTTACTTATATATGCATCTATTTATTGTTAGTTAGTTATTTAGTTTTTTTACCTACTGATTATCTATTTTGTCAATTTATGATTACTGAGGTATTACCAACTGCATGTTTGTTGAGTGATTGATTGAATGAATGATTGGTCAATCAATCAATCAAATCAGTCGGTGAATCGATCATCAATCAATTGATCGATCAAGAATATATCTGAATTAATCAATTAAATAAGCTCAATATTAAAATGATATTAATCAAATATATATATATATATATTTACGATCAAAAATTGAAGAAGAAAAAACAAGCACACCATTAAACTTTCCTCTTATGTATATAATTTGCTTTGATAAGAAAAAGAAAAGAAAAATATATTTTAACCTGGTCGACTCAATGGCTGAGGAAGGCTTTCAGTTTTATTAAATGGTAAAATAAAGCCGAAAATTTCTTTATTTTCATAACAAAAAGCCTTGTTGTTTTGTGATCTTTTTTTTATTATATACATATATATACATATCATATATAATGTCATTATTATCATATAAATAAGACTTTTTAATCCAAACTCCTTTACGTATTCATTCGTTAAAAACATCAACTGCACAAATTCCAAGAGATACAATTTTAAAAACATGAAATTAACGCAGGAGACAGAACCTGTAGAATTTGGCTGAACATTTCAGAAATAAGTATTTTTAATACCAAACTTAGCGAATTGATTTTGTGTGTGTGTGAGTGTGAGGGTTTTTTTTTTGGGGGGTTATTCACACTACTAATTATGACAACGATGTCAGTACTTTAAATGACCACGGACATTTATTGAGGAGAGGGTGAGGGGTGGGTGTGGGCGGGGGGTGGGGGGGGGGGGGCTGTCCTGTGAACCGTTGCCCTTTTTCTACGGAACTTCTCTGCATGGTGATGTCCTCAAATCCCCCTTAAAGACCCACCAGATCACCCTCTTATAGATTCCCTCTTATAGCTGGTAAGAAATCTTGTTTTGACCAGGTTTGACTCCCATACAAATGTCCCCCAAATTGAAAACGAAACATCATTTTAAAGAGCAGCCTCAATTTGAAGTTGGGGACATTTGTATGTGGGTCACAGCTACCTAGAAAAAAACCAAGGGACTCAATCGTGGTGGGTCAGTGTGTCTTTAGCAAACTCACAACCCCACTACCATCCTTTTCTATCTAATACATCGCAAACATTCTACGCAGTAGTTCTCTACATTCCAGCATATATCTCATCATCCGTCCCGTAACCTACACCCGATACCCCAACCCCAACCCATTCATGCGAGGAAAACAACCGCTTGTCATGCATCAACACCACTTGATAACTGCTTGAACAGAACCTCAATTTTGTTCAAGTAGTTTTTGAAAAAACAAGAGGCAAAGCCTTCATTCAAGGCTCACTCGGGGGGGTGGGGCGGGGTGCCAAAAATAATGACTTTGAGATGGAGGGTCGTAAACATGAGGGGGGTGTTTAAAGTACAAATGAAACTATTGTTAATGGATACAACTAAAAACATTTTTTTAAAGTGCTTTTGCCGATATTCGAACCCGGAACCATTGGCATGAGAGACAGACGCTCTACCAGTGAGCTATCGAGGCTTTGACTGTTGATGACTTTCTTAACTCATGTTGCCTATTGAGTACTCTCTAACCCACTAATCTAAAATGTTATGTGTTGGTTATCTGTTTACAGTGTTGTTTTAAGTATTTAATTATTCAAATCATTATTGTTTGAAAGCCCGAGAAAATGCAAACGTTAAAGTTTGGAGATTGCGACCACGGATTGCAACAAACAACATACAGTATTTATACGGCGCTGAATCTTGATAGAAATCAAATCAAAGCGCACACACACGTTAGCATTCAAAGCGCATTCAAACACAAACGCATACAACAACGCGAACACACACAGATATATGTAGTATGCAAAGAGAGAAGATTTGAACAATGTACAGAGAGAGTCTTCTATTTCAGCCGAGAAAATGCAAACGTTAAAGTTTGGAGATTGGACCACGGATGCAACACACACACACACACACACACACACACACACACACACACACACACACACACACACACACACACACACACACACACACACACACACACACCGAACAACTATCATACTATAGACAGAGTGAGCCAAAAATGGAAGACAGACATTATACACAGACTGACACACACACGCACCCGATTTCAATAGGCTGTCCCAGACTGTCCGAGTCTGGTACGCTAAGAAGTATTAATTAAGCATACTCTTAACGGCACACGATATTGATTAATAGATGTAATAACTAATAACGATATCTGACATGCATTACATTAACCTTAACATGTGTATCTTTTTACTCTAACTACTAATGTTTCGATGTTCCCCTTTGAAGAAGCTATTGCAAAATACTCCCCAAACCGTCGATCGTTATCGTTCCAGAAAGCTGTGTATGAAGCATACTAGCAAACAACATTCAGTACTCAAAGACAGGGATACAGATAATTATGTCATATTTCCCCATATTGTCTATCATGAAGAAAATACGAAAGATATAACAAGGGCATCGCCGAGCGGTAGCAACGCATTGTGACAATGAAAACCCGGCCAGAGTTACATAGCCCAAAGAAGGAAATGTCGGTTTTCAAGGTCAAACTTCAAGGTCAAGGTCAGCACGGTGTTGATCAACGAAAGGAAGCTGCCAATTTTAATCAAAATCCAAACAGTAGTTTTTAAGATAATCGATACACAGACAGACACAGACACAGACAGACACACAGACACACAAACCGATCGCAATACCTCGGCCTCTGGCCGGGTAATGAAGAAACTAAATAACGAAAAATACGTCGCCTATACGGTTTTGTTGCTGTGCAGTGTTGATTTGTTTTTGCTTCCCCCACCCCCCCCCCCCCCCCCCCCCCCCACCCCACCCCACCCCATAAAATAAGCCATCATAATTCTTAAGTAGTGTTTTTGGTGTGTGTTTTTGTGGGTTTTTTTTAAAGCAAGGTGCTGGAAATTATGACGACGCTGTCATAATTGTTTTTTCCCCCCCTGTCCTTTATTGATTTTTTCTTCTTCTTCTCTCTCTCCCCCTTCATGTGGCGTTATGACGTTGTCTATGGGAGTCGCCAACAAAACCTCCCTGGGGAGCGGATTATGTCCCTTGCCACAGAGCTCCGCCAGTGGGCGCCTTTGACCGTAATGGCCTCTCCGTGGCGTCAAAGGGAAGCAAGTTGGCAGCCCAAATAAGGGCCGTGGTTTCTGTCCGAGGTGAATACGTTTTTATCATTATTAACATTAACATAAAACAAAATCCCTGTTGGTTTGTTGTTGATGCTGTTGCTGTTTCTGTTTCTGTTCTGGTGGTGGTGGTGGTAGTGATGGTGGTGGTGACTGATGATGATGATGATGATGATGATAAGGCTTTTGCTGTTATTGTTCTTTAAAACAACAACAAACCGGAAATAATGTACCTAAAAACCCACCACGATTATGTCCCTTGGTTTTTGGGGGGGGGGTTTGGGGGGTAGCTGTGACCCACATACAAATGCCCCCAACTTCAAATTGAGGCTGCTCTTTAAAAAGATGTTTCGTTTTCAATTTGGGGGCATTTGTGTGCGAGTCAAACCTGGTCAAAACAAGATTTCTTACCAGCTATAAGAGGGAAAACACGTGAAACCCGTGATTTTGACGCGTGATCTGGTGGGTCTTTAAGTCACTCCCTCATGTTTACGATCCTCAATCTCAAAGTTTGCTTCTTTCAGTTGTATGAAATTAATCTTAGGATGGTTCTACCGCTATCCCTTTCCACACAAAAAAGGCAGAGTGCTGCTTCTGGTTTAAACGTTTTGATTGTCTTTACATAACAAACATACAAAGCAACCAAACTGAAGCAACAACAAGCTAGGCTTATGGCGTGCTCAGTATAAGAAAAAGTGCATATCAGACAATATAGACGGATTTAAATAAGTATATGCTTCGATCAAAATAAACAAAATACACAAAACCGAGTGTCAAGATAGATCATAATAGAATCAAATAAAAAAAAATCAAATCAAAATTGATTATCTCAAAGCAGAAAACAATTGCAAATCAAAGTTGATGATCTCATAAAAATACGCTAATGCTTTACTTTTTTAGCAAAATGACTTAAACTTACAGACACTGACAAACAGACAAAAACATAAAAAGACAGAAAGACACACCAGTAGATAGATACACTCAGAGAGAGAGAGAGAGAGACAGAGAGAGAGAGAGAGAGAGAGAGAGAGAGAGAGAGAGAGAGAGAGAGAGAGAGAGAGAGAGAGAGAGAGAGAGAGAGAGAGAGAGAGAGAGAGAGAGAGAGAGAGAGAGAGAGAGAGAGAGAGAGAGAGAGAGAGAGAGAGAGAGAGAGAGAGAGAGAGACGTCCACCCTAATTAAGGATCTTAGCCCTGTGTCGATAATAAATGATGGAAAGCAATCACATCATGCGCGACAACATCAATAAATCGTCAATTACATCATACATAGTAGCATCAAACAGTGTCACTAATTATAACAATTTAAAAACACAGAAAGAAAAGGATGCAACCTCTCGTATGCTAACAGCAAGAAAAAGATGAAGAAGACCAATACTAACATATACAGTGTCAGCACTAGCGACCACATCAACAGATATATTCCATCTGCTTCTCATTTGAACTTTTCAATGCAGCAATTTGAGGGACGAGCGAGCGGGAGGGGGGGGGGGGGGTGCGGCGTTAAGGGTTGACTAAAATGCATGTACACATGTTTGCAGTAAAATCAATCATTTTATTAATTGTTATAATTTTTTTTCGATTAATGTTTCGATTAGTTCGTTAACATATCGAGCATTTTTATCAACATTTTAAAGAATTCCATTGAGACAAGCAATCAGTCAGTCAGCTAGTAGTAAGTCAATCACTCAGCATTAACTTATTAAATGCTTGACGAAGTTGTGTGTTGGATAAAATGGGCAATGATGATGATGATGATGATGATATATGTGTGTGCGAGAGAGAGAGAGGGAGAGAGAGAGAGAGAGAGAGAGAGAGAGAGAGAGAGAGAGAGAGAGAGAGAGAGAGAGAGTGAGAGAGAAAGAGAGTGAGAGAGAGAGAGAAAACAGAATGTGTGTGTGTGTGCGCGCGCGCGCGCGTGCGTGCGCACGCGTGTGTGTATGTGTGTGTGTGTGTGCGCGCGCGCGTGCGCACACGTGTGTGTATCTGTGTGTGTGCGCGCGAGCGCGCACGCGTATGGGCATGCGTATGTGTTTGTGGGGTTTATTATGTCAGAGTTAAGGGCCAGCCACACGTCCACTAAAATCGCACGACTGTACGATACGATTCGATCACGTCGTGGTCTCGATGCGCGAATCACATTCATTTTGTTCTTGGAGACCACGTGCTCGAATCGCATCGTACAGTCGTGCGATTTCAGTGGACGTGTGGCTGACCTTCTAGCGCCTGTATGCGCCATGGCATGCATGCTAAAGACAGTGCTTGAGTGAGCACTACTACCCTTTTATGTAAAGGTCCACCAGTTGCATGAATCATGTATGCTGATGCTGATACTCATGATGGCTGGGGTTGAGTGGAATCGTGCCATTTTATTTTATGCACCAAAGTAATATAATTATAGCAAGAGGCAAAGCCTTCAAGGCTCACTCGAACAGGCACATGTGGGGCAACAACAAACAAAGATTGAGGGGGGGGGGGGTTAAAGTACAAGATTGCCAATTATTTTTTAAAGTACAAATGAAACTATCGTTAATGGATACAACTATAATAAAAAAAAGAATAATAAAAAAAAAGTGCCCGTGCCGAGGATCGTACCCGGAACCATTGGCATGACAGACAGAAGCGTCTATTTTCCCGAGAAAATGCCAACGTTAAAGTTTGGAGATTGGACCACGGACGCAACACACACACACACACGCACACACACACACACACACACACATATCACACACACACACACACACATATCACACACACACACACACACACACACACACACACACACACACACACACACACACACACACACACACACACACACACACAGAGAGGGAGAGAGAGAGATAGAGAGAGAGATACACACACACACACACACACACACACACACACACACACACACACACACACACACACACACACACACACACACACATACACACACACACATACATACGCACACACAGAGATACACACACACCACACACACACACACACACACACACACACACACACACACACACACACACACACACACACACACATTGCCCAGTTTATTCAACACACAACTGCAACAAGCACTGACAAGTTAGTTGATTCAGGTTCTGGCGTGCTGCTAAACTGAAACAGTAATGACTGGCAGGGTTGTTAATTGTGCGTGTCCTTAAAGACCCACCACGTCACGTGTCACATTCCCTCTTATGCTAGGAAGCTTTCTTAAGATTTCGTACCAGCCATAAGAGGGAAAACACGTGAAAACCGTGATTCTGACACGTAACGTGGGGGTCTTTAAATCATTATTATACAAGACAGGATTTTTAAAAAATATTTCATGGACGCTATCTCACCGTTTTGTCACACAAAAAGATAAAGCACGTTTTGGGTTTTTCTTGTGACCTCAGTTTTTGTCCAATGTGACAGAGAGAACAAGATAGCAAAGCCATATAATATGCACACCCAGTTCAACGTAAAGATCAAAACAAACGCAAAACAATAATAATAAAAAACGTTTCTTAATTTGAAAATGAAGTAAAAAATGAAATTAAATGTCACGCTCCTAGTCGCTCTATAATATCCCTAGACTTTCATAAGACCTTCTTAAAGACCCACCAGATCACGTGTCAAAATCACGGGTTTCAGCGAGCGAAAATGGTGTTTTACGTCCTCCTGGTCTGAATCAGACACATATGGGACATTTGTAAATACAAATATGGTGGGAACAATACTGGAGGCAATGCCCGGAGGCAGTACGAAACCAGTAAAGTCCCGATTTTTTAAAATTAATACAGATAGCTGTAGCGGTGACCACGCCTCGGCTAAACCTCATCGGCTATGGCACCGCCACAAGTGAGTACCTGGGTACAGGGGATTTTTCCTCTCACTTTGCACTAGGCCTTGCGGTCTGAACGTGGAGTCTTTCGGATGAGACGATAAACCGAAGTCCCGTGTGCTCATGCACTTAGCACACGTTAAACCCAGTGGCAACGAAAAAGTTGTCATTTGGTCAAAATTTACCCCCCTCCCTTCCTTCCTCATCAGTCACACAAAAATTGCATGCCAAAAAAAAAAATGGGTGGCGCGCCTCTGGCTGCGACGCGCTCTCCAGGTGGGAGCAACCCGAATTTCACAGAGACGCCTCTGTGACTATAATGTACCTAACCTAATCTAACCTAAAGTATATCACGGGTTTCAGGCACGTGTTTTCCCTCTTATAGCTGGTAAGAAATCTTGGTTT
The DNA here is from genome assembly GCA_017654935.2 of Phymorhynchus buccinoides. Taxonomy (NCBI): domain Eukaryota; kingdom Metazoa; phylum Mollusca; class Gastropoda; order Neogastropoda; family Raphitomidae; genus Phymorhynchus; species Phymorhynchus buccinoides. The sequence continues at coordinate 35,571,813 of CM065687.1, read as the reverse complement.
GACAGGCCATACAAGTGCCCCCAAATTGAAAACGAAACATCATTTTAAAGAGCAGCCTCAATTTGAAGTTGGGGGTATTTGTATGTGGGTCACAGCTACCCAGCAAAAAACCCACAAGGGACTTAATCGTGGTGGGTCAGTGTGTCTTTAATGAAAGTCAAGGGAGATAACTTATTGCCTTGGATCAGCGTGGGCTTTTCGTGTTAAAGACACACTGACGCACCACGATTAAGTCCCTTGGTTTTTTTCTGGGTAGCTGTGACCTACCTATAAATGTCCCCAACTTCAAATTGAGGCTGCTCTTTAAAATGATGTTTCGGTTTGAATTTGGGGGCATTTATATGGGAGTCAGACTTGATCAAAAACAAGATTTCTATCCAGCTATGAGGGGAAACACGTGAAACCCGTGATTTTGACAAGTGATCTGGTGTGTCTTTAAAACATTCACTGTATGGGTATGGCAATATGAACAACACAGAAAACGTCCTCGGGTGGCACATTCTCGCATTTTCTCTCAACTTTGGTTCAAATCTATCCATTTCCATTCGTTTCATGCAGTGTCTTTGTAATAATATTCAAGTCAGCTTTATTACTGGGGTTACGTCGATATGGCTTGCTATTTTTTTTGCTGAATCTGGAACTCATGGAACGCTAGTTTTGATTTCACAGTAATTTGAGATTGGACATGTATCCTACACAGGGGCGGACCAGGTGATTCGTAGGGGGGGAGGGGGGAGGGGGGGAGGGGGGGGGGTTCCGCCGTTGGTTAAGGGAGCTCCATAGCCAGCCAAGAAATCCTTTGTTGAGTGTGTGTGTGTGTGTGTGGGAGGGGCGGATTTGTCAGCCGCCAAGAAAGCAAAAACCTTCCACAAGAATTTTTGAATACCGTCAGAAGTTTTGTTCAGCGTGGAGGTGGGGGGGGGGGGGGGGGGGGGCGTCACTTCACCACGACACTGAGAGCTGATATGAGAACATTTCAGCATTTCGCAGCCTATCTTGCACCCAAAACACACCTGTCGCGAGCTCCTGTACCTTCTTTAACCCTTTCACCGCCAGCCATATTTCAGCCACAAATTGTCATTACATTTTCCTGGGTAGAGAACAAAATATATCTGCAGTATTGGGGATTTTTCTGTGACATATATATAAAATAAGGTCTATCCTTACTTCCCAAAACTAAGACAAAAGGGTCTTTGGATAATAGACCCCAATTTGATGCCTTTTTAGTGACATAGGCGTTAAATTACTGTGGTGCTAAAATGCGACTTTGGCGGTGAAAGGGTTAACGTACATCCTAAGGTACAGGGGGATGGGGGGGGGGGGGGTCTGGGTGGGAGGGGGGTGTCCGGAAACTCCTTTCACAGCCTACCTTTCCTTCTAACACTCAAATCACACTATTTGCGGGCCGCTACATTGCCATTTTATTGCGTTTTACGCCAAACATCCGAGTCATTTTGGTACTTTTCACCCATCTATAACGTACACGTTTGGTGACATGTACATGTGCATGTTCCTCCTTTTTTGGGGGGTGGGGGGTGGGGGGGGGGGGGTGTCCGGAAACCCTGTAAACCCCCAAGATCCGCGCCTTCTAGATGTAGTATAATAAATAAATAATAGGCCTAAATGTCACTGTTCACGAGAAAACAGACGTTTGCGTAAATTAAAATTTCTTTTACATGGTGGGGACTAAAATTCTTAACGAATAGTAAGAATACACCAAAACTGAATTTAATTAGCTGGATGGGCTACTTTTCATCTCGCACTAACTGAAACTTAAGATTTGGCATCTAAGATACACCATTTGCAGAAATTTGACATAGAACAAAGAGTTTTGGCTCTGTACCCCTACCAATATGTTTTTTTCAACAAATATTTTTTTCAAATGTGGATCCATTTTTGTTTGTTTTCATTATGTTGTTAGAATACATAAACATAGAGATAAAATAAATATACCTTCAATAACAAAATTTATATTTTTTTAAGATTGACTACTAATGTCTCAGTAGCTCATAAAATATGGTCTGCGACTCAAGTATGGTTTTCGCAGACACGACCACCTTAGCTTTATTAGGTCACTGAACCAACTGATGCTCCGAAATAATTTGCACGTCTTGCTACAATCAAAGACACTGAAATGGGAATAAGACAATAAACTGGAGAGTTACGGCGAGCTATCAGGGTTATCGTTCGTGATCCCATTAACAATGTCGGCTCTATCCAAAGACTGGAATTTGAACCGACGTTCTTTTTAAATACCAGATTCAAATTTGAGTGCCTGGGCAAACCTTTTTCTGTTTTCCTGATGACAAAGAAAGGTAAATAAGCTGCAAATACGGCCAGAAAATCTATAAAAACAGTAACAACCAGTGTTAGATTACTGCTGATGTTCATGGTTCAAGGGGGGCATAATCAGAGTTTCTGTCCTCACTACTCACATAGGGGAAAACGGCCGCTTGTCTGTCTTATTCCCCATTACAGTGTCTTTGCTGCAATCTCCCGTTCTATTTCCGAGCTAGATCTTGAAATTATATGACACTTGCAAGAATAGTTGTCCAAGAATTGGGGTGTTTTTTGGTATAAGTTCTAGTTCTCCATTTCTAAAAGAAGAAAACATCTCCATTATACATCTGCGTGTTTTTGCAAATATCAGAAGAAATGTCAACGACCCGAGAAGACCATTTTGCGCAGAAACTCTCTCTCTCTCTCTCTCTCTCTCTCTCTCTCTCTCTCTCTCTCTCTCTCTCTCTCTCTCTCTCTCTCTCTCTCTCTTCATATATATTATGAATTTTTGTTTTATTATCGCCTACTTTTCTTGCTATAACGCATGTTTATTTGGTTGTATTTGTATTTACATCACTAAACAAATGATACGACAGAGTGGTTATATCAAAATAATTAAGTTCGTGTCATTATTTTGATCCTAATTAATTAGAAAACATTTGTTGTTGTTATTGCTATTAGTATTAATACTATTTATCCAACTTACCAAAAGGGTAACTGTGTTTTTCTTTTTAAAGTAATGCAAACACAGCCCCCCCACCCCCAACAATAAAATATGCAAATTGAAAATTAATGATTGAATTCAATATAAATCCAAAGAGTTGATCTTCGACTTGGATTATTTTTTTCAGACTCAATTTTTTTTTTTTAAAGTAGCAAGTACCTAATATAATAATATATGATGAACTTTGGGATTTGTAAAACACTTTACTTACCATGTGGTAGTGGTTTTTTAAATTTTTATTATTATTATTATTGTTGTTGTTGCTGTTGAAGTTGTTGTTGGTTGTTGTTGTTGTTGTTGTTATTATTATTTTATTATAAATTGTTATGTCAACCGAATGAGCCCAAACATCGTAAAAACAAATTTTAAAAAAGCATTGTCCCCAAACCACACAATCACTAGGGTAACTGTGTTTTTCTTTTTAAAGTAATGCTAACACAGCCCCCCCCCCCACCCCCCCCCCCCCACCCCCCACCCCCAACACAAAAAAAAATGCAAATTGAAAATTAATGATTGAATTCAATACAAATGCAAAGAGTTGATCTTCATTACAAGCTAACAATTACATCATCCGTATAGATTTTTTTTTTGGGGGGACGATAGAAAAAAATCACAAAAGCGAGGGGATGGGGAGGTTTGGACAGAGTGGGAGGAAGGGGTGGGTGAACATGATACTATTGATAGTGTTCTCTACACGATAGTCAGTCGTAAAAGGATCATAGTCGTCAATAACAGTGTCCAATACTAACTATGGCATAACTGATTGTAATGCCCAGTCATGTAGTCTTGCTGGATACAGCAGGCTCGCGATGTATCGATTAGGTGCCATGTAGAGTCAGTGGCATGCATGGTGATACTGTCAACGGCCGTACAGACTGACTACTCACGCACACGAAACCCGCGCGCACGTGAAGACGCGCGCACGGATAATCAGTAATAGATACACACATCACACCGAGTCACACACACACGCACACGCATGTACGCACGCACGCACACACGCACACGCACACGCACACACACACACACACACATGCACACACACACACACGCACACACACGAGACGATAGACAGACATACACACACCACACACAGACACACACATACACATACATACACGCGCGAACACACACATTATGTACACATTACATAATAGCCTAAGCACACGCGCACACACACATATTCACACAGAGAGAGGCAGGCAGACAGACAGGCACACACATTATGTATACACACACACACACATGCGCGCGCACGCACACGCACACGCACACGCACACACACACACACACATACACACGCACACGAGACGACAGAGAGACAAACAGATATACACACATCACACACAGACACACACACATACATACGCGCGCGTACACACACACATTATACATGTTCACAGAAAGAGATGGAGGCAGAGACAGACAGACACACACATATGTACACACACACACACACACACACACACACACACACACACACACACACACACACACACACACCACACACACACACACACACACACACACACACACACACACACACACACACACACACACACACATCCTCCTCCTCCTCCTACACCATAATTATATCCTTCACGGATTCACGAATGCAGAACTAGGGCTTGCTTGGCAAGGAAAAGAAAAAGACTGTTTCACGAGGAAGATACCATTTCTTGGTACCGCCTCCACTCAAAATGGGAAAAAACCGACCTCACACTTACTTACTTCCTAGTTTCCACTTCTCTCTTGAAACATTCCTCGTACAGTTGTAGTATCTTCACCCTCCCCCGTCCCTGGCCACCTCCACCCTCACACTCCGTCCCCTTACCATCACCATCATTCACAGCGTTGCCACTACCCCCCCCCCCCCCTGCCCTGTCCCACCCCCTTGACTGTTCTTAAGTTTCTTTCGGGGTGGGTGGGGTGTGGGGGGGTGGGGGTGGGGGGGGGCATCCTGTCTCGTACTTATGTTTCTTGAAAAAGACATTTGTAAAAGCTTCCTTCTCCCCATTTTACACACACACACACACGCGCACACACGCACGCACACAGGCGCACACGCGCGCACGCACACACAAGCAGAAAGAGAGAGAGGGTTTATGAATAGGAATAAGTACATTTGTCTCAAAAATTGACTTTTTTGTTTGAAGTTCATTGTCTACTCTTGAATGTTGGCAGCAAGGATACTGTTCCTGTATGTTCGTATAATGATACTGAAGGTGATTGATTGATTGATTGATTGATTGATTGAAAGGTTGGTTGGTTGATCAATCGATTGACTGATTGATTGATTGGTTAGTTGGATGATTGAATGACTGGTTAATTGAGTGAGAGAGTGAGTGAGTGAGTAAGTGAGTGAGTGAGTGATCGATTGATCGACTGATTGACTAATTTTGTCGTCGTTTGTAGTAGACCAAAGCAATCAACTTTTTTGTCGTGTGCTGTACGTTAATTGACAGATTCCGATATTGATTATCATCAAGTCAAAGAAAATATAGGTATATCTTGAACGTTCAAAACACAAATAAAACCACAAACTATTGTCACAGACTCACAATTCAACAGTCTCCCCAAGGGCGTTCGAGTCTCAATAATTACAAGTCTGTTTGTCAATTACAAGTCTGAAAGCCATCAGCATTGATTCTCTCAGATTAAAAAACTATAAGTATTTTCTGCACAATATATATGGATATTATAATAGTTAATAATATATAATATTTATTGTACATCTTCAAAGTAGGAAAACAATGCAGAAAAGTATCCATGTTTTCTGATTGATATGAATGAATGAATGAATGAACGAAACACTAAACACAATAATAATTATTTATGTTTGTGGTCAGTAAATAAGCTTAATCAAGCAACATTAAGCATGCACACACGTTCAATAATAATAACAATTATCATCATCATCATCATCATCATTATTATTATTATTATTATATGGAATATCAGAAGAAAAACAATTTTCGTTATCATGTAAACGGTACCCCCACCACCCACCACCCCTCACACACACACACACACACACACACACACACACACACACACACACACACACACACACACACACACACACACACACACACACACACACCTTCCCCCAAACAAAACCAAAATGCATACATTTTTATTTATTTATTATTAGCGTGAAACTGTATGGTTAGTTTGTGATACGAAGGCAAACTGCATGCCTCATCTTACCATTATGAACTATCCCACATCCCACTGATCGCTAACGGGTAATTCTCAGTAAAAATGCTGATTGCAAAACCACAACGCTGGAAACAGTTTGGCCTGTCAGTCCCAGGGACTGGTGATTGATGTTGTTTCTAGGATTAATAAACGGGTTTCAATAGTGAGTATCTGCGGTTTTCCCTGTTCTTTTGTTTCCCTGGGTGACTGTCGCTGATGAGGGACTGGTTTTCAATATTCCTAGCACGATCAGTGGCATATTCCCTTACGCATTAGCAAATATAATTTATTGTATGTTGTAAGCATGCCAATCTTCTTTCAGTTTGAACATTTCTCATTTTAGTCACCGTAAAAACAATTTAAGCAAAATTATTGGTTTTATCCTTGCATTAACATTACTTTGTAACTGCATACTTCGTCATTAAAACTTAAAAATAATAAATTCGTCAACACATCTGTATTGTTAAAAATTCAGGACTTTACTGGTGTTGCACTGCCTCAGGACATTGCCTCCAGGATCGTTCCCACCATCTTTATATCTACTAATGTCCCATATGTGTCTGTTCCGGACCGGAGGACGCTAAGCAGAATTTCACCAAAACACTAAAGTGGCCCATCATTTTGAGAATTGACCCCTCATTTTGTGCAGTCATATGTCATATGACCCATGAAGTCTGAAAACAATCTGAAGCTCTGTACTACTACTACTACTACTACTACTACTACTACTACTACTACTACTACTACTACTACTACTACTACTCCTATTACTACTACTACTATTACTACTACAGTTGCTGCTGCTGTTGTTGCTGCTACTGTTAAGCTGCTATTACTACTACTACTACTACTACTACTACTACTACTACTACTACTACTACTACTACTACAGTTGCTGCTGCTGTTGTTGCTGCTGCTGTTGTTGCTGCTACTGTTAAGCTGCTATTACTACTACTACTACTACTACTACTACTACTACTACTACTACTACTACTACTACTACTACTACTACTATTGCTGCTGCTCTGTTGTCATTACTAGGTGAAGACGGGGTAAAAAGCCCATGGGCGGGCAAGAAGCCCATGCCAATTACCTCATGAAATGAAGCAAATTTCAGTCACATTTTGCCCATGAGACGAACGCTAAACATTAACACTCGTCTCATGGGCAAAATTTGACTGAAATTTGCTTCATTTCAAGAGATAATTGGCATGGGCTTCTTACCCGTCCATGGGCTTTTTACCCCGTCTTACCCTACTTATCATCAGTCTTCTTCAAGACCAACTGTTACTTCGACGAAGGTTGATGATGCAATAGTATGCTCGGGGCCTTACGGAAGCCGATGATGATGGCCTTGTGCACAAATGTTGCTGCCGACGCTACTGTCACTTTTTGTTTCCAGTGGCATCCACAAAACTTCCAATATTAACTATTCAAAGGACCCCCAAAAAATAAGAAAATGAATCAGCCCATACAGTGAGTGTTTCAAAATACACAAGAATATTCCTCATAATTATTATTATTATTATTATTATTAGTCTCCACCGATCTTAAACCCTTTTGGGTATAAGGTCGTCACAATTTTTCAGACGATGAATTTGGGAAGCAAATTGCGAAGCGGGAGTAGCTTTCAGTAATGTTTGATGGATAAACTCACATTTATGTGACTATTTTTAAATTTTCCTTACAATATAATGATAGATTATGTTTGCAATCTGGAGTACCAAAAAAAAGGGGGGGGGGTGCGTAGCGCTATCGCTACGTATCGAAAGAACTACCCGTTGTTACCACTACTACCCAATAGAGAACAATTGAACACTGAACACTAAAAAAACATTTGTAATAACCCTTTCAACGCTAGCCATTCGTCAATCAAAATTTACCATTAAACTTACCCAGGTAGAGAATAGATTTTGTCTGCAATATTGGGGATTCCTCTGTGACATGCATAAAATAGAGCCTCCTATCCTTACCTCCCAAAATTCAGAACATAAGGTCACTGTATGCCAGACCCTCATTTGATGCCTTTTAGTAACATGGGTGTTAAATCATCGAGGTGCCAAGAGGCGACAGTGGCGATGAAAGGTTGAATATTTTAAAGATTGGTGATGGCTGAGTCCATCTGTCAGTTGGAATTCCGACAGACCCTAACCCTAACCCTAGTCCTAACTAGAGTTGAGAACCGGTTCAAAAATCCGAACCGGTTTTAAACCGGTTTTCTCTCTTCCAGTTCCAACCGGTTTTATCGAACCGGTTTTTTTAACCAGTACTCCCATCACTAGTTTCACCTATGCAAACACATATTTATTTGTCAGAATATCCACACACATACATGCACGCGCACACATACACACACATACGCACAATAAAGAAACATATGACTTATGACAGACACACTCAACTCAACACTCAGTCAAATTCAAAGCCGCCATACACCACCACAAACTAGAAACCCTTTTTTGGTTTACAAACACCCAATCTGCGCTGAGAATCAGTGTTGTTTTTCCAAAAGAATGCGTTATTCTAAGAAAAGCTTACTTTCAGTGTGCAGTTAAAAACCGGTTCACAGCAACTCGAACCGGTTTTTCGAACCGCGAAAGTTTAGCACCGGTGTTTCGGTTCAAACCGGTTTTTCCCCCCAACTCTAGTCCTAACCCTAACCCGAACCCTTTTCCTAACCTAACCATAATTATTCCTTACCTAAGTTTAACCCTATTTTAACCCTAACCCTAACCCTTCGTTGCCGTAGTGACTTAGCCCAGTAGTGTCGTGTTATCGATACGTAGTGATAGCCGTACTACTGATTTATCTTGGTAGTGTTATCGATACGTAGGGATAGTGGGATATACCCCCCCCCCCCATTTTTTTTTTTTTTAATAGTCAACGTTAAATGAAAACAAGTGCAACTCCGAGGGGTCGCAGCATCGCCGAACTACTCCGACATCGGAATGTGTCGGCTGTGCACATACATAAAAACGCATCAAAGCAGCACGTAACTGAATAATTTGTTGTATATAGCCTTGGGGTTCGGACCCGTGATTTGAGCGCGCGCGATCATGCGCACACGCACGCACAGAAACAATCCTGACAACTGTGTTATACCATTAATCAAGAAATGTGAAAAAAACCTGCATTAAAATACATGCAAAACTTCGCGAGATATTAGCGATTATGTGTTTTGGGATTTGAACCCCGTAACTGGCGCGACCTTGACCTTAATGTAAAACTAAATACATCAGTGGATAGCTTGCATCTTGGCAAACTAGTAATAGTATACCAAATTTGATGATGATAGACTGAATAGTTTTTGAGAAAAACGGACGAATAGCCGGACGGACGGAGGCACGCCGGACGGACACCGGACGGACCAGACAAAAACAATAGCTCCCCGAACCTTCGGCTCGGGGACTAACAAGGACACGTCGCAAAATGTACAAAGGAGGTAAGGGACGGGTGGGGGTGGGGGGGGGGGGCCAAAGCGGACGGGAAAAAATAGATAAGCTTACAGTACTTCTGTGTCGCCGGTTAGTGACACCAAAGACTCGGTGAAGGCTGAATGTGTACGTAAGCGTCTGTGCTTTACTGAGTTGATTGCTCATTTATTTTTGCGCAAATGACCTCTCTCAATTATTATTCTGGAATTTCAAGTCACTAAAAAGCTGGGCGGGTAAGAAGCCCACCCCAATAAAACATTAGGCCTACTAACTAAGTCACTCTTCAAAGCTTACCTACTTACTTACTTACTTACTTACTAAGCCAGCCTCATTGGACTTTAACGAATAAAACCTTCCCATGAAATGAAGTCTGGAACAGACACATGATGTCGGACATTAGTAGATATACAAAGATGGTGGGAACGACCCTGGAGGCAATGCCCGGAGGCAGTGCAACACCAGGAAAGTCCCGATTTTTTTTTTAGCAATTCAGATGTAACTCTGAAATAAAAGCACTTCCCAAACTAGGTACATCCTTAAAAATAAGATAACATAGGCCTACCTACGTCTGAATGTGATCAACTTACATCATTTATATTTACAACACCTGTGCGGATGCGACAAATTCACATAAAACATGAATGCACTATATATAGCACCAAAAACATGTTTCACGCGCAGCTGTGTCGATTAGTCGATATTTCAAAAACACGGGTGTAATGTTCTCGGCTTGACGTTGTTCTCAATCTACATGCGCATGCGCGAAACTGATCATAATACGTACCATCAAATGCTATCTTTTCTGTATTCGACACTAAACTGGCCCTAAACCTATACCTAACCCTACCCCAAACCCTAACGCTAACCTGAAACCGTCAAACACAAAAAAATAAAGTTGATGGTACGTTATGAGATCAAAGATATTCTAAAGGGGAAGATAAACATCCGCTCTCTTTTCCCTATATGAGTAGTGAGGACAGAAACACTGGTTATGTCCCTTTTAAACAGTACACATTTTACACATCGATAGGCCAGTTGAATTCTCCGTTCAAGTTCCAGTCTGAGTTTTTGGATAGCCTCCACTGTGAAAAGTGTACTGTCCGCACTAACGATAACTCTATCAGCCCGGTTCGCCGAGCTCTTAAGTAGTCCATCTTACCCTTTTAGAATATCTTTGCTTACAGGCACTATTCATTTTACGCTGCTATGTTTCTCTCTGCTGGTTACGTGTGTACTATTTGATATCGAAATGGTTACATGTCATACGTACAAATTTTCATGTACCCCTGGGGTCTGAAATAAAGGACTTTGACTTTGGGCTAACCTCCAATGCAACACGATAACAAAACGGTAACAACCAGGGCCTGTATAAGTGTATTCACATTGAGATAGTAGGAGACTTATCAACTCGTGGTATCTTAGAAGTCCTTCTAAAGCAGTGTAATGTTTCGACTGTAGGCTGCATTGCACATTCGACTGTAGGCTGCAGTGTAATTTTTCGATTGTATGCTGCAATTTACATTCGACTGTAGGCTGCCATGTAATGTTTCGACTTAGGCTGCATTGCACATTCGACTGTAGGCTGCCATGTAATGTTTCGACTGTAGGCTGCCATGTAATGTTTCGACTGTAGGCTGCATTGCACATTCGACTGTAGGCTGCCATGTAATATTTCGACTGTAGGCTGCATTGCACATTCGACTGTAGGCTGCCATGTACTATTTCGACTGTAGGCTGCATTGTAATGTTTCGACTGTAGGCTGCCATGTAATGTTTCGACTGTAGGCTGCATTGTAATATTTCGACTGTAGGCTGCCATGTAATGTTTCGACTGTAGGCTGCATTGCACATTCGACTGTAGGCTGCCATGTAATATTTCGACTGTAGGCTGCATTGTAATGTTTCGACTGTAGGCTGCATTGTACATTCGACTGTAGGCTGCCATGTAATGTTTCGACTGTAGGCTGCATTGTAATGTTTCGACTGTAGGCTGCAATTAACATTCGACTGTAGGCTGCAGTGTAATGTTTCGACTGTAGGCTGCAATTAACATTCGACTGTAGGCTGCATTGTAATGTTTCGACTGTAGGCTGCAATTAACATTCGACTGTAGGCTGCCATGTAATTTTTCGACTGTAGGCTGCATTGTACATTCTACTGTAGGCTGCCATGTAATGTTTCGACTGTAGGCTGCAACTAACATTCGACTGTAGGCTGCAGTGTAATTTTTCGACTGTATGCAGCAATTTACATTCGACTGTAGGCTGCAATGTAATATTTCGACTGTAGGCTGCAATGTAATTTTTCGACTGTAGGCTGCACTGCACATATCTGTAAATTCGACTGTAGGCTGCATGGTAGATTCGACTGTAGGCTGCACCGTATACTCAACTGTAGGCTGCATGGTATATTCGACTGTAGGTTGCATGGTATATTCGACCGTAGGCAGCACTGCACATTCGAATGTAGGCTGCATGGTATATTCGACTGTAGGCTGCACTGTAATGTTTCGACTGTAGGCTGCAATGTATAATCCGCCATGTATTTTCGACTGTAGGCTACATTGTAGGATCTTTACCTTTACCCATTGGGGTATTCGATTGAATTCATGTCACCCTTTAACAGGGCTTTAGGACTTCTGAGATATCACGATGACAAGTCTCATACTATCTCAATGTGAATACAGGCCCAGGGCTTGTAATCACGAACTCGTGTGTCTTAGACAGCCAACACGGGTAGTAGAGCTTAAATTAGATTAATCTCCGAAAAAACGATTGGCTGCTTAGCCAAATTTCCAAACTACTACCGTGTTGACTGTCTAAAAGGGCCCGCTAAAATCGCACGACTGTACGATACGATTAGATCACGCGATCTCGAAGCGCCGCGAATCACATTTCGTTCTTAGAGACCCACGTGATCGAGCTACTTCAGTCTAAAAATAAAAGTCATGCGGTAGTCATGAAACTAGCCCTAACCTAATATTAACCCTATCCCTTTCCCGAATAAGGTACACTGTTGCTTCTTAGTGAACATTTTGAATCAGAAACTTTGGGGGTACCTTTGAACTACAAATATTTTGAAAACATTTTTTTTTTTAAATAACTTACTACAAGACCGAGAATTTCATCAAGGACCAATCAACTAGTGTCAATATTTATGTCAAAAACATGTTCAGAGCGAACAGACAAGATATTCAGTTTTTCAAAAAGAAAAGTGACAAAAATTCAATTTACCTTTACAGTCCCGAAAACCGTGTCACACGCCACACCACTACTACTAACTTCTACCTCAGGCAGATCTTGTAGTTTGTAGCCGTCGAGTTTAGCCTTTAATAACTACACCGCACACGACACATACACAGAGAGAGAGACACAGAGAGAGAGAGAGAGATACACGGACACGGACACACATACACACCCCCACCGACCACTACACGGATCAAACGCAAACTAGCAACGAACTGCGTGCGATCCCACCGCTGGGCTTTTCGCGACGCACTACTACTACTCTATAACTACCTCGAGTGTTCAGTTCGCTCCCTCACTACGCTACATGACCAACTCCAGCCCCCCCTCACACACACACACACACACACACACACACACACACCACCACCACAACCAGCAACACCACGCCTCACCCCCCACCAAGCACCCCCACCCCCACCACATCATCATCATCATCGTCGTCCCCAGCCCAACAGGCGGGCCTGTGACAAGTAGAGTCCCCGCGTAGCGTATAGCGCTGTTGCAAAAGTCGACAGTGGATGTCGCCAGTAACTAAACGGGTCAATTCCCTAGGGCAGGAGCTAGTAGCTAGCCTACTAGTCACTCACACACGCGCTTGCACATGCATACCTAAGCATGCGCTTGTGTGCGTGCACACACACACACATACACATACAAGGCCGCACGCGCATACACGTAAACCAATTCACACACATCCCACTTCCTTCACACACACAAACACACACATACACACACGCTGCGCGCGCACGTACGTACGTACGCACGCACGCATGCACACACACACACACACACACACACACACACACCACCACCACCACCACACCACACAATATCTCTCTCTCTCTCTCTCTCTCTCTCTCTCTCTCTCTCTCACACACACACACACACCACACACCCACACACACACACACACACACACACACCACCACCACCACTCACCTCTCTCTCTCTCTCTCTCTCTCTCTCTCTCTCTCTCTCTCTCTCTCTCTCTCTCTCTCTCTCTCTCTCCTCTCTCTCTAAACTCGTCTCTCTCTCTCTCTCATCTCTCTCTCTCCAACCACAGTAGTAACTAGCGCAAGCGCAGGCCATGTTCCTGTTCTCGTCAACGCACAGCAGCCATTAGCAGGTGAGTCAGCAGGTGAGAGAACTGGGGGACGACACATTCTTTTTTTTCACCACTAACTGATCCGAGGACTAGAGAGAGGACCGCTTGCGGGACCATCAAACAAGGCCTCATGCAGAGGCAGCCCAGTTTGGTCGACCCTAGCTGCTGTCGGACTATTTCCACGTCAGCCTATTGTCACTTGTCTAAGGCCGTGTACACACATTAAGCGGATATTCCATGCGGACACCCGTGCGCAATCCATAAATAAGTGGGGGGGGGGAGAAGGAAAAAGTCAGATATACATCTGTATCGTTACAAATTCGGGACTTTCCAGGAGTTGCACTGCCTCCTGGCATTGCCTCCAGGATCGTTCCCACCATCTTTATATCTACTAATGTCCCATATGTGTCTGTTTCAGACCGGAGGACGTTAAACGGATTTTCATTCAAGGAAAAAGATTTGCGCACGTGTCCGAATGTCCCCTACATGCGTAAACTTGTATTCTTCTTTCTTCCACTTATTTAGGGTTTTCCGTACGGAACTTACGCGTCTAATGTGAACCCGGCCTTAGTCTCTAAGGTTATGGTCGACAAAAGTGTGGGGGCTTGTCCCGAGAAAAAAAAAGTCGACATAATGGTTTGCAAAGTGTCGACAAAAGTAGTTAAGTTTATGGCGTGCAAGGGGTCGACAAAAGTGGTTGGTCGACAAAACTTGTGAATTCGACAAAAACGGGCTCTATGAACGGTTTTGGACGGAAGGAAAATAAAGACGGCGAAACATACGTTCCCCCGAAGACGGAGTGTGGCTGCCCATGTGGCGGGGTAATCCAAAACGGTCGCACACGTAATAATGTTCTCATCCCTAGCTGATGCATAGTGTTCAAGCGTTTCGGCTGGGAAGATCCCTGGAGTCTTTTAGCCAGAGTACGTCAACAAACAACTGACATACCGTATTCTTCTTCGTCGTCCTCGATCGCTCAGACAGTCTCCTGTCATTATGAGCGCAAATGTGTCATGCTGCCGTTATGCGCCTAACTAAACAAAATACGTCCGTTTTGGGCTGAAGAGTTTCTAGAACAGGAGAATGGACCACGTAGGGCAGAGAGACAGTAGATGACAGTAAGCCAAAGGGAAAAGGCCGAGTCAAAGAGAGCGATAGGTCAGAGGATGTCATAGTTACAAGCACAGAACTTCCAGAAAACTGGGGAACTATTTGTACGGCGAAAGACTCCCGGGAACATACGTATTGATAATAACGTGCGCAAGAGCATTGAGGTTACATACACATCGACCAGAAGAGGACGGGACGAAAGAGGTGTGGGGGGGGGGGGGAGAGAAGAGAAAAGGAAGACAAAAGTGAGGGTGGGGGTGGGGGGGAGAGAAAAAGGACACAAGAGGGAAGAAAAGAAGAGGAAGTAGGGAGAAGAAGGAAGAAGAAGACAGGTGGGGGGTGGGTGGGGTGGGGGGGGGGGGGGTGTAGAGAGAAGGAGGAAGAAGAGAGAGAGGTTCGATGCAAATGTTGGGTGGGATTGGGGGGTGGGGGTGGGGGGGGGGGGACGAGAAAAATATTGACCAATCCAGGAAAGCCAACATACAGAAACATGCTAAGTTGCTCGCATGTTGTACGATTGTGCAGCAAGCGAGTGGTCCTTGTCAGGGAAAGCGTTCCAGTGATGACTGCGAAGAGAGAGGGGAGTGAGGGAGGGAATGAAGAGAAAGATACCAGAGCTGAAGGACCGCTCGCTCACTCTGCACCGGTTTTCCCCCAACCGCCGCGTGACACCACGACCACAGTGGCACGCACACGCGCGCACGCGCGCGCACCGGACGCCCTCGTGCATATACATGCAATACACACACTCACACACGTCGATATACACACCCATG
Organism: Phymorhynchus buccinoides; assembly: GCA_017654935.2. Taxonomy (NCBI): domain Eukaryota; kingdom Metazoa; phylum Mollusca; class Gastropoda; order Neogastropoda; family Raphitomidae; genus Phymorhynchus; species Phymorhynchus buccinoides. The sequence goes on along the minus strand of CM065687.1, from coordinate 35,555,935 downwards.
TCGTAGTCGTAGTCGTCGTCCGTCACATCTCCTCACTGGCTTTCAACGCCGCGGAGGGTCAACTCGAGACTAGCATGTTGAGGTGAAGCGGTGAAGCGGTGCGGTAAAGCGGCGAAGCGGCGCGTCGCGCGTCGCGTACGCTTTGCCGCAGCGCGGTGACGCTCGCCAGACTTTGTTAACCAAGCAACCTACCCGTGAGCTACCAAGAAGACACTGGTGGGGGATTGGGGGGGGGGGGGGGGGTGGAGGGTGACGAGAGGGGGAGGGGGTTGGAGGAGGAAGGTAAGGATGGGGGTGGAAGTAGGAAGGGGCCATGCGCTCTCTCTCTCTCTCTCTCTAGAGCGTGGTGCCAGTCCACTGGAGGAGGGAATCGATAGTGTTAAATACCACGCCCCCCACCCCACCCCCGGCTGTCTGTCTTTGTTTTTATCTATCTACATATACGCATCTATCTCGTATCTACTGCCTCGTGCCAGCCAGCCTTGCATGCGTATGTGTTTACATGTTGTGTATGATGATATGCACACATCCGATCACATGCGTTCATGCGCGTGCGCGCACAACACCTCGGATCACATACAGGCACAACACACACACACACACACACACACACACACACACACACACACACACACACACACACACACGCACACGCATATAATGTTTGAACGCACACGCGCGCTGTCATATAGAGACATGCTTACAGAGACATGCACACGCGCGCGCGTACGCATACACACACATACACACACACACACATACACATACACACACGTGCGCGCGCGCACACAGAGAGAGATAGAGAGAGTGGGGGTGGGGGTGGGCAGGGTGACAGAGACAGAGATTTCTGACAACAACAACAAAATGTTAGGAAATACAAAACCAAACATTAGGTCGACATGTTTGTTATCGCAGCTCACCAGCTTAATGTATCTCTTGCTGATAATTGGGGAATCAAGTTTCAAATCTATTTCAATCTTAACATTATTTTGTTGACCAAAACATCTCCACACCAAAAACGTACGACTGTTTCACGCCTTTTCTTTACCCACACAGAAGACGTCTCGGGGATTAGAATGTCCCAAGCTCGAAAGAGAGTTGAAAGCTCAATTATTACACAGCTTCATACAAAACAAAATGAGCTCTTCTGAGAGCCCTACAGAAGATTACTCTCCTGGCTTATTTCATTTCCCTCGACTGATTGATAAACACTTTAGATAGTAGGCATAATCTATTTTTGATGCTCGCGCGAGCCAGCAAAAGAAGAAACGACAGTGAGCTAAGAAAATGGCATCAAGTGGAACGACACCTAGTATCAAAAGCTAAGGGCCATGACTCCACCTGAACAGCTCTTTACAGACCTACAAAAAAAAGTTTGTATCCATCCCTTCGGAAAAATGTGTTAGTGGTTTCCTTTATCGTAAGCTAGCACAAAAAAAGTTTTCGTTTCTACTCTTCTCTGTCTACCTGTTTGACTCAAAACAGCATATCAACCAGAGAGCAAAGCCTTCAAGGCTCACTCGAACAGGCACATGTGGGACATTAGTAGATATAAAGATGAAAGCCTTTTAGATACCGAGAAAAATCCAACGTTAAACTTACTACAGACATAGTAACATACAGACACATACACAGACACCCGGAAACCCGAAGAAGCATTAAAACATAGACTCACTTTCGTGTCGTTGACACGAGTGAGCCAAAAAGGAAAGACGAAGAAGAAGAAGAACTAATGAAATGATTTTAGTCAAAATTTACTAAAAGAGACACAGCATTATTTCCCTGAAATACATTTTTGTTCGTATATAATGTTGCATAGAATGTTGACACGTGTAGAATGTATACATTCCACGGCCTAAAATGTAGAATGTGTACATTCTATGGGATTTTTGTAGAAAGTTAACATCGGTATACTTTGTATGGGTTTTGTTGTCGGGAAGTTTCCCCTGCGCCAGTGCTTTATATTCCAGTTTTAACATTATGAGATCATTCATCCTTCAAACGGCGTTACTATTTTTGGCGGGAAAATGTTCCAAGATCTTTGCCTTGGCCGATTTAGCTTCGGTCCTAAATCAAGGAAGCAGACTTCAACGATCGATTGATTTTGCTCTGTGTGTGTGTGTGTGTGTGTGTGGGGGGGGGTGTGGGGGTGTGGTGTGTGTGTGTGTGTGTTGTGTGTGTGTGTGTGTGTGTGTGTGTGTGTGTGTGTGTGTGTGTGTGTGTGTGTGTGTGTTGTGTCTCTATGTCTCTGTTCTCTCTCTCTCTGTCTCTCTCTCTCTCTCTGCCTCTCTCTCTCTCTCCCTCTCTCTCTCTCTCTCTCTCTCTCTCTCTTCTCTTTCTAGTCTCTCTCTATCTCTCTCTCCTCTCTCTTCTCTCTCTCCTCTCTCCCGTCTATATGTCTCTGTCTCTCTGTCTCTCTCTCTCTCTCTCTCTCTCTGTCTCTATATCTCTCTGTCTCTGTGTCTCTCCTCTGTTTCTCTCCTCGCTCTCTGTCTCTGGTCTCTCTCTCTCTCCGCCCCCCCCCTCTCTCTCTCCCCCCCCTCTCTCTCTCTCTCTCCCTCCCCCCTCTCTCTCCCCCCCCCTCTCTCTCTCTCTCTCTTACTCTCTCTCTGGTTATGTTTGCTTTATCGATATCATGCTATTTTGTTCTCTCTCATGTTTCAACCTAATTGTTGTTGGCTCGTTTCTATCTCTTCATTTTCATTTCATACAGACAGTGCTATTTTGTTCTCTCTACAATTAATACAATCACTAATTGATTATTCGGTGATTTGATTGCTTGCAGTTCGTCACTCTTGTTAATTCTTCTTTTCTTCATTTTTTGTTTTCGGGTTTTTTCCCAAGCTATTACTTTTTTTACCACCACTATTCTCTCTCTCTCTCTCTCTCGTCATCGCCTCTCTCTCTCTCTCTCTCTCTCTCGCTCTCTCTCAGGGTCTCTCTCTCCTCGTCTCTCTCTCTCTCTCTTTTTCAAATTTCAGATAATGTTATCATGGATAATTTATTGCGATATTGTGTTTGTCGTTACATTGCTCATGGTTATTGTATTATGTGTTCCCCCATGAAAGGGGCTGTAGGCCCATACCGACTCAAATTAAGCTTCCGAGGGCTTCTCTCTTCTCGACTCCCGGTGCTTCTCGATCCTCTCTCTCTCTCTCTCTCTCTCTCTCTCTCTCTCTCTCTCTCTCTCTCTCTCTCTCTCTCTCTCTCTCTCTCTCTCTCTCTCTCTCTCTCCTCTATTCCTTTCTGTTTTATCCAACCTTCACATTATTTTTATTGTTCTGTTTTTTAAATTTCTCGTTTCATCTCGCTCCAAATGTTACGTTATTTCAGTGCTTCTTTGCTATGTATTTTTAAGCACCGACCATTAATTTAGCAAAACCACAGAATTGTTTAAAAAAAATTGAAATGTAATAGTCTAAGCAAAAATAGTCAAGTACATAAGCAGACAATTAATTAAGCGAAACGCAAATGAAGAGCATAAAACAATAGTCATTTTTGGTCTTCGGTTAAGAGCATACAATTCTAATCAAGCTGAAAGTGCTTAACACAAAAATGATTTTTTTTTTTAAACACGGATTTTGTGGCTTTGCCGAAGATTATGTGTAGGCCTACACATTGATTAATTGATGAATTGGAAGCAGGACAAATGGAACGAGCGAATTAAGGAATGAATGAATGTACTTATTGTGGACATTAATTATCTGAATGTTATATATAGGGGAAAGTCGCCAAATACCGAACACTTAACCCCTTGACTGCCAGAGAAAATTAAAGAAAAAATAATTGCACAAACCATGACATGAAAAAGACAACTGATAGAGCCAATCTGGCAAAACTGGTCTGGGGGTATAACTCTCTTGACTGTGTTAGAGCAAAAACCAGAATATCAGAGTTATTCCTCTTCATCTGATGACATCATCAGTGATGTCATCAAGTCAGTACGTGATACGTTATATGGCAGTCAAGGGGTTAAGGCATACCACCACACTCATACCAAGGACACACTCGAGCAGTGCCATATTTCCGGGTAAAAGAACACCCGCCAACTCTCCAAGACATCGGTGCCATGTTCTCACAGACCGAGAGAAGCACAATAAGTTGTAGTTTAGGCACACATACACACACACACACACACACACACACACACACCACCACACCTTGCCCACCCGTCAAAGTTTTGCATTGAAAACTGCCCCCCCCCCCCCCCCCCCCCCCCCCCCCCCCCCCCCCCCCCCCCACCCCCCCCCCCCCCCCCCCCCCCTACCCGAAGAAACGTTCCGAGTGTTGTTCTTGGGACAGGGATAGGGTTAGGATCAGCCTAGGGTTCATAGTCATAATAAAACTGAATGAAGCAGACTTTTTTAGATTGAAAGTGGTAGATGTCCCCCAGGGGAGGTCTTTTGTATAAATAGTTCCTCCACCTTCTGGAAGTTCTGTGCTTGTAGCTTCCTCTAATCTGTCACTCTCTTTGACTCTGCCTTTTCCCTTTGCTTACTGTCATCTACTACTATCTGTCTGCCATACCGGTCCATTCTCCTGCCCCTTTTTTCCACGAAACACTTTCCCAAAAAACATTTCCTCCGGCCGAAGTCGGATTCGCTGGGCCTAACTATTTCTTAGTTAGGCGCATAACGGCAGCATGACGCATCTGCGCTCATAATTGACAGAAAACTGTCTGAGCGATCGAAGAAGAAGAGGAAGAAAGTGGTAGACACGAGGTGGGTGGTACCATGGTGTCCAAGCTACGGCTTTGCCGAGATGCCTCTCTTGTTGTTGTGGTGCTTGTTGTGCTGGTGACTGTAATGGCATGGTGGTGGTGCCTGCTTATCGCAGACAACTCTGGCACTGACCGACATTTAGACCAATCAGCGAGCGAGTGTTCAGTACCGATATGCAAATGGTGAGGAGGACGACTCTTCAGTGTCGGCTGAGGAGTCGTGTTAGGCTTAGGGGGTTGGGGCTCATCTTGATCTAATTATACTACTCCCGATTATGCTCTCTCTCTCTCTCTCTCTCTCTCTCTCTCTCTCTCTCTCTCTCTCTCTCTCTCTCTCTCTCTCTCTCTCTCTCTCTCCATGTTTTCGTCTCCTCATTATCCCCCTTTTTTTCTCACTGGACAACATCCTTCTTCTTTTCTTCTTCTTCTTCTGCGTTCCCAGGCCATATGGCCACAATAATGGGTAAACTACGCATGTGTCCGGTCTTCAGTTTTCACTGGTCTCCCCGCCAGCGTACAGCAGACACATTCCGATTTCGGAGGAGCTCAAGGGAGAAAAATTATTCGGAAGATTGTTTTTGGAAAAAAATGGCAGGAGAATGGGGCCAATAAGTCAGAAAGATAGTAGATGATAGAAAGCAAAGGGAAAAGGCAAGAGTCAAAGAAAGTAACAAAGTGGCAAATTGGAGGAAGTTACGAGTACAGAACTTCCAGAAGGTGGGGGAACTATTTTTTTACGAAAGACCCCCCAGGTATCCCCACGGGGATCGACAACATCCATCTGTCCTTCACTATCGCACCAATCATTCTCAGTCGGGCTTTTTTGGGGGTAACACGAACCTGATACGCAATCTAGTACCCCCCCCCCCCCCCACCCCCCCCCCCCCCCCCCCTCCATCACCTCTTCTCGGTCTTTTCCTTGCTGTAGCCATATTGTGTAGTAAAACTCCGGCAATCTTGTACTTTAGTCCTCCCCCTCCCTCCTCCTCACGTCTACGACGCTCAATCTCAAAGTCTGCTTCTTTCAGTTTTTATGAAAATAATCCAAGGCTGATTCTGATCCTCCTACCCTTTTCAACAACAACAACAACAACAACAACAACAACAAAAGGCAGAATTTTGCTTCTCGTGGGAAATTTTAAATGCGAATGTTTCAAGGGGCCGGGAGGGGGGGGGGGGGTGAGACTAAAATTCCATCAAAGGCATTTTTATGCACCGCGTTTCACTTATAGTAATAACGTTTTGCCTCTAGTTTTTAGACTTATTTACTAACCAATTTGTTTATTGTTCTCCTCCCTCTCCTCCTCCTCCTCATACTGTATGATACATCTCCGCGATTTCTGTTTTATTCTTCCTCTTCTGCTTTTTACCAGCTACCCTTGAACTCCCATTACAGATTCTGAACCAGAACACACACACACACACACACTGACACACACACACACACACACACACACACACACACACACACACACACACACACACACACACACACACACACACACACACACACAACACACAACAACATACAGTATTTATACGGCGCTGAATCTTGATAGAAATCAAATCAAAGCGCACACACACGTTAGCATTCAAAGCGCATTCAAAGCGCATTCAAACACAAACGCAATACAACGCGAACACACACAGATAACATAAATGGAATACAGCAGAAACAGACCTAATGGCAAGAGAGAGAAGATAAAGAGAGAGGAGCTTTAATGACGGGGGAACAGGTGGGTTTTGAGGTTAGCTTTGAAAGCAGAGAGAGTCGGTCGCTGACGGAGGGAGAGCGGAAGTTTGTTCCAGAAGGTCGGTCCTGAGACAGCAAAAGAGCGCCGACCAACAGTTGAAAGCTTATACCTAGGGATCTGGAGAGAAAGAGGGTCAGAAACTGAACGTAAAGTGCGAGCTGGCGTATAGATGGAAATATTGTCACAGAGGTAACACACACACACACATACGCACATATACGCACACGCACGCGCACGCACGCACACGCACGCACGCACACGCACACGCACACGCACACGCACACGCACGCACGCACGCACGCAGAGAGAGAGAGAGAGAGAGAGAGAGAGAGAGAGAGAGAGAGAGAGAGAGAGAGAGAGACAGACAGACAGAGACAGACAGAGACAGACAGACAGACAGACAGACAAACAGAGAGACAGACAGAGAGAAAGAGGGATTTGTCAAAAAGAGCGAATAGGTGAATTTGCGCGACTTTTCCTCTATGCAATTTGCGCGAACATGAAGAGTGCAATTTGCGCGACTATCCCCTCCCACAGAGACAGGGAGAGAACGCACGAACGAACGAACCATTTGTTTAGAATTGAAGGATGAAAAAAAGCACTATGCTATTTTATATAGACTTAAAATTTATCAACCAAAAAAAGGAATGGTTCCAGCAAAAAAAATAGTATAAGTGCATGGCTTTGTACATCGATTTCTCGGCAAATATGTAGATTTACACCCTCCTGCTCTATTTCTTGGTTCTTTCCGTGGTTAGGGATAGGGTTAGGGTTAGGGTTAGATGGTCTTTTCTTTTGCCACAAGTATCTGTTTTTGGTGTCAAAATCATATATATATATATATATACTAGCGCAACGCCCCGTACCGGTAACGCCTAGTACCGGTAACGCCTTGTACAGGTAACGCCAAGTACTGGTACTGCTGAGTACCGGTTTCGCCGGGTCCGCAAAATATTATATTTTTACTTTTGTGGCTGAAAATACAATTTTTTGACCCCTACCACTTTCAAGGCCTACCGATCTCCATGACCTTGACCTTGACCTTGATTGGTATGCAATCATCAGAACAACCATAAGCCAAAGTGCCTACATGCCAAGTTTGAAGTCCCTAAGACCAACGGTGTGGACGTTATAGCCCCTTAAAGATTTTCGGTTTTCAAGGTCATACGCCAAGGTGAAGGTCATGACGGCGATAATTTATGCATGGATGCCTTCTCTCATGGTGACACGCCACCACACAAAACTGGAAACGATTCGGTAAAGCAGTTCGGGAGATATGCGTGGGACAGTAAAACCCAATCATTAGACCCCTACCACTTTCAAGGCATACCGATCTCCCTGACCTTGACCTTGACCTTCATTGGTACGCCATCATCAGAACGGCCATAAGCGAAAGTACATCCATACGGAGTTTCAAGACTCTAGGACCTGCGGTGTGGAAGTTATGGCCCCTTAACGATTTTCGGTTTTCAAGGTCATACACCAACGTCAAGACGATTTGCACGGATGCCTTCCTCTCATGGGGACACACCACCACACAAAATTTGAAGCGATTCGGTGAAGCGGTTCGGGAGATCCTTGGGACAGACAGAAAAGAACAAACAAACAAAAAAAGGAAACAAACACGAACAGCTCGGATTTACTAACCGCAAGTGCGTGTGGAGCTGTGTGTGGTCCCCCCCCCCCCTCCCCATGACCCCTTGGCGGAGGTTTCCGAAAAGTAAGGACGGCATGACCTTCCGAGGGTGCCAAGGATGCTTGATACCAAATTTGGTGTCGATCGGTTGAGAACTGTGGCCCCCTCCAGCCCCCCCCCCCCCCCCCCCCCCCCCCCCCCCCCCCCCCCCCCCCTGAACACAGCACACACACACACACACACACACACACACACACACACACACACCACACACGGGGGGGGGGGGGGGGGGAGCGAGGGGAGAGGGAGAGAGAGAGAGAGAGAGAGAGAGAGAGAGACACCGGCCGGCAGTTTCAACGATGGTGGGTCGCAGCAAATCCAATCGGGGACGCTAAAGAATTAATCAGTCGGTTTAATTTGTTGCTCGGATGGATGTCAGATTAATCTTGCCAAATAGCGCGAATGAGGCGAGAATATTGCCACCAATTATTTGGTGATTGATAAGAAGTTGGCCATAAGTTTGGGCCACATTTTCAACAGTCGCTGTTCTGACAGCTGATGATGCTGCTGCTCTTGCTGCTGTTGTAGCTGCTACTGCTGCTACGGTCGTTCGTTGCTGCTACTGGTAATGCTGTCACAGCTGCTACTATTGCACAGTAGTGTTGCTGCTGTTGCAGATACTGTTTTAACTGCTGGTGTTGATGGTTGTTTATAAACTTGCTATACAAAAAAAGTCTGTGTTTAATGAATGAGCAAATAATTATGGTGAGCATAGCTCATTCACGTTATGATAACAAGGACTTCCTTTTTTCTTTTTAGTGCACATTGTCTTACTTTTCCCGAAGGTAACATTTTTTGTCGTGTCTGATTTTTTTGTTTTCATTTATAACAAACAAGCATCTATAAGTAAACAATAAAGCCGAATGTAATTAATACAAATTACAAATCCAAACTTGTAAACAAGAATAGCAAGCTTAAAAACTGGAAGAAGAAATATTCAGAAGATGCATACCTTAACAGCAGATTTTCAAAACAGCAACAAATGTTACAACTGAATTTTAAATGCGATGCCATTTTCATTGGTTTCTGCCCATATCCTTTCCTTTTAGTAGTACTGTTTTTAAAAACTAAACTGAAATAAAATAACAGAAAGATAAACGGACAAAGGCGAACTTATAACCTCCTCGGTGGAGATTACAAACAACGTCATCTAAATAAAACACAATCTCCTTGATGGCTCAAATACTTGAGAATTGTATCCCCCTCCTCCCCCTCCTCCCCCCCCCCCCCCTCCCCCCCCCCCCCCCCTTCCCCCCATCACCACCACTTCCCACCTCCCACATTATCTTCTCTCCCTCTCCCCCTCCAACTTGTTTTTTTCTCCCCTCATCCCAGTCTCTCTCCTCTCTTCATAAAGGCCTAGCTACAGTACAGAACATACTATCCGATCAATGCAATGCGATTGCGACACGTTTAGGCATGATTCTCTAATAATAACTTGCCAGTAAATACATTGCGCTGCGATAATATTCCCAGAAGTGAAAGAAATTGCGAAAAGTGTAGCGTACATGATGTGGCAGATGAGTTCCATTATTTGTTTGTCTGTCCCTTCTTTAATGCTGAAAGAAATAGATATCTTCCGCGGTACTTTTTTGGTGCGTCCAAATGCGTATAAATTTAATGCTTTGTTTTCCTCAAAAAATAAGAAACTTTTGATTAAACTTAAGCACTTTGTTACAGTTATAAACAGTTCTTTTCGATGATTTGTATGGACAAAATGTAACATGTTTTGTTTTTTGTAATATAATAATTTTGTATATTTGTCCTAGTTATTTACTTGTCGTTCATAATATAAACATCACTCTGTTTTGATGTTCGATTGTTACCAACCGTGATCGTAGAGAGCGGATTGGTAATGTTTTCACTCGTGTCTGAGGTGGTGTTTGTATGTTTGTATGTATCCTCTCTAGCGTTTGAACGGATGGACTTAGGGTGCTCAAATTTTGCATGCGGGTAGGTAGTAGGAAGATCTAGGCCAAGTTCGATAATGAAGGTTATGGGTCAAAGGTCAAGGTCACTGGAGCCGAATAACGCTGCCGCGCGGGTGGTGATTTAGCGTCTTAACGCTGTAGTTTAACTATGTGTGTACTTCGTTTTATATTTCTGTGCCCCAAGTGGGTATGAAATAAAACATTTGCCTTGCCTTGTGACAGTCTACTGTCTAACGTATGTGATGAAATCGTACTAGTCATGTTGGTTTAAATGATTTTTTATTTTTCAAATGCACATTAAACAAATATTAAACAAACATAACGGCAACAACAAGCTTAAAGCTTATACTGTGCCACTTTACTTCAGATACATTTTAGCATGGCGGCTGGTAAGCACAAAAGGATGTTTAAAACAATTAGAGAAAATAAGTTGTTGTTCATGTTGATTTGGAAAATAAAACATTTAAACCAGAGAAAATAAATTTTGAATCCTTCGTGAAACCAACATTCTGAAAAATGATAAGTCAAAGCTTTGTGATATACTTAACCCTTTCACCGCCAGCCACATTTCAGCCAAAAATGTCCATTAAATTTACCTGGGTATAGAATAAAATCCATCTGCAGTATTGGGGATTCTTCTGTAGTATATCTAAAATAAGGTCTATCCTTACCTCCCAAAACTAAGACAATAGGGTCTTTGGATAATAGACCCCAATTTGATGCCTTTTAGTGACACAGGTGTTAAATCACTGTGGTGCTAAAATGCGACTTTGGCGGTGAAAAGGTTAAAGCACAGAAAAAAAAGAATTAACTATATACACGAAACGAACACAGATAACATGTTCACTGTAGTTGTAGTCCCCCGTACACGAATTTGATGAAATATCTGTAATGTTGCATCAGACATTTGATCTGATTCGTGAATTCTGGGATCTACT
>CM065687.1:35522396-35529896 GCA_017654935.2 Phymorhynchus buccinoides | reverse complement strand
AGTGATGGTGGAGCACAACCAGATAATATTTTGAACATAAAAACAGCCTTGTTGAATGTAAGTTTCAAATGGAAAGGCAAGATGTCTAATGTCACATAATCCGAAATGGTTAATGTTGACGATTTAGCTAAGACTAATTTCAGAGCACGTCTATAAAGACTTGACAGTGGCTTTAGAATATTTTCACTTGCACCATCCCAGATAGTTGATGCATAATTTATATGGGATTCAATAAAGGAATGAAAAAATATTTTACGAGAATGTAAGTCTAAAAAGTGTTTAATTTTGGATAACTGAAATATTTTTTGGGAGACACATTTGCAAACATTTGACACATGTTCAGACCAGGAGAGGTTTTCGTCAACAACTACACCAAGAACTTTGTGGAAAGAAACTTGATTAATAGTGTTACCGTTTATAAGAAGAGGAGGGACATTAAGATGAAGATTTTGTCGTTTCTGTCTACTTGTTATAACCATAAATCTAGTCTTTAATGGATGGAGACTCATGTGATTTAATTCAGACCAGTTAAGTAATTCATCAATGCTCTTCTGTAATCAGAATGACTTGAATGCAGTGTAGTATCATCTGCGAATAATTCGCACAGAGAACTGAGAACTAGAGGCAAATCATTAATGTAGATAGTGAATAATAAGGGTCCAAGAACTGAACCTTGAGGTATACCATACTTGGTTGTTAGAGTGGTAGACATAGCGCCATTAATTGCAACAATCTGCTTCCTATCAGTTAAAAATGATGAAAGAAGCTCTATTATGTTAGTAGATATACCATATATTTTAAGCTTTTTTAGAAGTAGGAATGATCAATGACGTCAAATGCTTTCGCAAAATCAACTATAAGGACACCAGTTAATTCATTGTTATTAATATTGGATAGCCACTTATCTACTAGGCTAGTGAGTGCTGTGTGGCAAGAATGTTTAGCTCTAAACCCAGACTGGCAAGGATGGAGTAGATCGAAATGATCAAAATGATTGATAATATGTTTTTTAATATGAGTTTCAAAAGGTTTAGATAGGGCAGAAATGATAGATATAGGCCTGTAATTGGACGGGTCTGAGCGAACGCCAGATTTATATATAGGAGTGACTTTAGCCACTTTGAAAGCTTTAGGGAATTGATTTTTTGAAATAAACAAATTGTAGACATAAGTTAGTGATTCGGTAATAACTGGAGCAGAGTGTTTTAAAATTTTACTATCAATATCATCAAGTCCTCTAGTATTAGTTGGTTTTAGGTGGATTAGTGCTTTATAAACCTCATAAGTGGCCAGAGGGGGTATACTAAGATCAGATAAAATTTCTTTTTTAGAACAAAAATCGTGTAAGTATTTAAGATCGTTTTCTGAGGATTTGTCTGAACTAATAATGGAACTAGCTATTTCTGAGAAATGTGCATTTAATGTATCAGGGGATAGATCCTTTATTACATGATGTTTTACATTCGCATGCTTATTAGTTAACTGATTTATGGCTGTCCATATGGATTTGCTGTCAGATTTTGAAGAAACTAATTGCTGAAAATATTCCTTTTTTGATGCCCTTTTTAAGGTGGTAACAAAATTCCTTTGTTTACGGGCATCTTCTAAGTCGCCATCAGAGAGGGAGAGGGGGGGGGGGGGGGGATGAGAGAGAGAGGAGAGAGAAGAAAAAAGAGAGAAAGGGGACTTATGCTGATTTTAAGTGAGAAAATATGCGTGTGAGTGCGATAGTAAAACAGAGAGAGAGAGAGAGAGAGAGAGAGAGAGAGAGAGAGAGAGAGAGAGAGAGAGAGAGAGAGAGAGAGAGAGAGAGAGAGAGAGAGAGAGAGAGAGAGAGAGAAGGGGGGGGTGAACTTTTAGTAAGTGAGGGGGGGTAGGAGGTGAGGTGTGCTTGCGCGCGCATCTGTGTGTGTGTGTGTGTGTGTGTGTGTATGTGTGTGTGTGTGTGTGTGTGTGTGTGTGTGTGTGCGTGTGTGTGCGTGTGTGTGTGATAGAAAGACACACAAGGACAGAAAGAGAGAGAGAGAGAGAGAGAGAGAGAGAGAGAGAGAGAGAGAGAGAGAGAGAGAGAGAGAGAGAGAGAGAGAGAGAGAGGGGGGGGGGTGGGGGGGTGGGAGCCGAACTTTTAGTAAGTGAGGGGGGTAGGAGGTGTGCTTGCGCGCGCATGTTTGTGTGTGTGTGTGTACGTGTGCGTGTGTGTGTGTGTGTGTGCACGCGCGTGTGTGTGTGTGTCTCTGTGTGTCTGTGCGTGTATGTGTGTGTGAGAGTGATAGAAAGACGCAAGGCGAGAAAGAGAAAGAGAGAGAGAGGGGGGTGGGGAGCCGAACTTTTAGTAAGTGAGGGGGGGTAGGAGGTGTGCTTGCGCGCGCAGTGTGTGTGTGTGTGTGTGTGTGTGTGTGTGTGTGTGTGTGTGTCTGTGTGTGCATGTGTGTGTGAGAGAGTGATAGAAAGACCTCAAGGAGAGAAAGAGATTGAGAGAGAGAGAGAGAGGGGGGGAGGGAGGGAGAGAGAGAGAGAGAGAGAGAGAGAGAGGAGAGGGAGAGAGAGAGAGAGAGAGAGAGGGAGAGGAGAGAGAGAGAGAGGAGAGGGAGAGAGAGAGAGAGAGAGAGAGAGAGAGAGAGAGAGAGACTTACAGACAGACGGGCAGATAAACAGAATAATAGACCCCAAAAAGGTGTGCAGTGCCGAGGTTGACATTGAAAGAGATGGGGGTAGCGGGTGCTAAGAGATTTGTGTGATTTTACGCTTGGTTTACTCTTTACTTACATGTTCTAAGTAATAGCGATAGCCCGGGTTCGAATCCGGGCGGCCTCGCCATTTTTCTAGTTTGACAGGAAAATCGAACTGAACGTCCAGTCCTTCGGATGGGGACTTAAAGCTAGCCTGACGACCTGTGCGCTTTACGCACGTAAAAATCCCACGGCAGTTGAAAGTCGGTAAGAACAGGGAGAAATCCTGCTGCCTGGTATGGCCAAATTGATAGCTAGGTTTTCCAAGTGTGCCCTCACCCCCTCCTCACCCTGTGCCCCCCCCCCCCCCAAAAAAAAAAAAAAAAAAAAAGAAGGAAGATTAATTGGGTAGGCGCTGCACTTGCGGCGACGCGCTCTCCGGGGGAGAGCAGCCCGAATTTCACAGAAATAAGTCTGTGTGACTAGAATATACCAAATACCAAAGATCTCACAAATCCAATGCCTTTTAGAAAGCACAATTACATGACAGAGAAACATTACAGAGTTCCCCGTTTGCTTCAGCTGATTGGCCTTGGTGTCGTGGGTTTTCTTTTCAGATATCAGCGACTCTTTTTGTGGGTATTACTTTAAAAAAACAAGTACTTAGGTCACAAAAAAAGCACTATGCATCATAACGCCGTGTACACACATAAGCGGATACTCCATGCGGAAACCCGTGCGCAATCCATAAATGAGTGAAACAAAGGGTTTTCCGTACGGAACTGACCCGTCTAATGTGAACCCGGCCTTACTGTTTTGCATTATCATAATATACAGTGGAACCTCCCTAATAAGACCTTCAACAATCATCCAAAATCAAGTCTTATAAGGGAGGGGTCTTAAAAGGAGGTAATTTTAATACTTACAAAGAGGGGCAATCACAAAGAAGGACACTGTCTCAGAGAAGTAGGTCTTATATGGGAGGGAGTCTTATAATGGGAGGTCTTATAAGGGAGGTTCCACAGTACTATTAGCATAGCGTAGCTGTTGGGCACAATAGGCTTCTGTTTTAATCCGTTTGTTTTATTGCGAGGCCCGGAAATATTAAAAGATTTGTTAAACCAACACACTCTTCTACATATTATTAAGGTCAACACTGTTCGGCCTCGTGTTGATCTTTGATCAACTGAATTTCTTGTTACACAGCTGAATTTCTCCACCATACGGATGGTGAAGATCAGCTACCCCCCCCCAACCCCCCCCCCCCCCCCCCCCCCCCCCCCCCCCCCCCCCCCCCCCCCCCCCCCCCCACCCACCCCCCCCCCCCCCCCCCCTCCCTCAATGTTTTGTGTTTGCTTGCTTGCTTGTTTTTTTTTAATTACTAATTGAGATATTCGGTTCCTTTTTTCTCTCGCACAATGGTCATGATGTTGCTGTTTGAAAGCAGCCAAAGCGTTCACCTTTCCCTGAATGCATTGATTCTGGTCTTTTGCAGCTGGCAGGTTCCCATACAAGTAGCCCTACCAACAATACCATCGAGCGGTCGTTGGTCAACGCACGAATTCTGTCTGACTCAGGGCGTGTTCACCATGGTCAAGCAAAAATACTGCCTCTTTCTCCTACATCCCTCCACACCCCCATTCTGGAATCACCATACTACCAGTTCCCCCCCCCCCCACCCCCCTCCTCCTCCATCCCCACCACCCCCTCCTAATCTATCTCCACCAATTCTTCGTCGGATCATGCATAATTCATGATGGCACCCGAGCAGTTGGACCCCTGGTTCCTTCTCCCCACCTTCCTCTTTCTCCTTCCTTCTTCGCTTCTTTCTGGCAATTACCGCTTCCTTTTGCACATATACACACTCATACATAAATAACCCCACACACACACACACACACACACACGCGCGCGCGCGCGCGCGTCAATGAGTAGCAATGAAAAAGTTGTCATTTTGCCAAAATTTACCCCCCCCCCCCCTTCATCATCAGTCACACAAACACCGCATGCACAACAACACAAACAAAAATGGGTAGCACATCACTAGTTGTGACGCGCTCTCCAGGCGGGAGCAACCCGAATTTCCCGAGTAACGGCAATACTGATGCCAATACCAATACCTTGCGCAAGGAATCTCCACTTTTTTTTGGTCATCATACATCAAACATTACTTTAAATACAACACACCACAAATAGTTTCCTTTATCCTTTATCGTGAAGCTGCTACACAACTTGCTGTTTCTCTCATACTGTCCAGGCTTGATTACTGCAATGCAGTCCTTGCAGGTCTCCCTCTCTCTACTGTCAAGCGTCTTCAGAGAGTCCAGAATGCTGCTGCCAGGGTTGTGCTCAGAAAGCGTAAGACTGATTCAGCGACACCCCTGCTGAGACAGCTGCACTGGCTCCCTGTTGACGCTAGAGTAGAGTACAAAGTGGCCACTCTTGCCTATCGCTACTTCGAAGGCTCTCTTCCAGACTACCTCTCCTCTCTTCTCTCTGCCTACACACCAGAACGCAACCTCAGATCAAGTAGCCTCAAACTTCTTTGCACACCTGTCACCAAATACAAAACAGTTGGAAACAGAGCTTTCCGTTTCCAAGCACCACACATCTGGAACAACCTCCCTTCCTCTCTCCGCAGCTCTCCATCTTTGTCTTCTTTCAAAACTGGCCTGAAAACTGTTCTCTTCAAAAAATACCTCTGTTGATCTCCTGTGTGTTCTCCCCTTCAGTTCACCCTCTGTGAGTTTTTGCTGAGTTGGTCTATGTGTGAGTGCAGTGCGATAATGGGCTAATTGGGTTTTTTCATGGATTTTTTATGGTTGTGTTTCCACTTTTGTATAATTATGTTGTTTTTCTTCATGATTATTGTATGTATGTTTTTTGTAAAGCGCTGTGAGTCCTGCTGCGCCAGGAGAACGGCGCTATATAAGAGTTATTATTATTATTATTATTATTATTATTATTATTATTATTATCATTCAATCTCCACTTTACACAAATTCCAGCCCTTCCTTCCGAAATAGCAGTCGCCCTCTCTGCTATCGCTGGTGTCCACAGCCTGAGACTCCGACAAACTGGCACACACTGACACCTTGTGGCCAACAGTCCCGGCAGGTCATTGAGGACATGACGTCATCCTTCTGCCCAGTGACAGGCATAGGGGGGGGAATGGACCGCTAACACTGTCCAGACATTGGGAGTCGTTTCCTTTAGCGTGACATTTACTAACAATAAAGGACAATCAATAATGAAAGGATAACCAGTGGACATTGACACGACTGAGGCTAGGGACCGAAGTAGATGGTGCGAGTGTGTGTGTGTGTGTGTGTGTGTGTGTGTGTGTGTGTGTGTGTGTGTGTGTGTGTGTGTGTGTGTGTGTGTGTACGTGTGTGTGTGTATGTCTGTGTGTGCGTGCGTGCGTGTGTTACTGTTAGTCGTGCGGCGACTATGACCTCCAGCCAACTAACGAGGAAACAACTGAAATTTCGGGAAAGCGAGACGACATTTCTTTGTAAGAGAGAGAGAGCGAGAGAGAGAGAGAGAGAGAGAGAGAGAGAGAGAGAGAGAGAGAGAGAGAGAGAGAGAGAGAGAGAGAGAGAGAGAGAGAGAGAGAGAGTACTGCCTAAGATACATTCCCACTCTCTGGACCAAGAACGCTTCAGGAAAGAAACCTGTCGCTGAAAATGGTCCCCAATGGCCAAATAACCACCACCCCCAAAAGGCTGCAGCACCACACAGAGCCAATGCAATGCCTCCACGTTTGAGCGTCATGGTCATTCACAAAAAGACTAATAGTTATACAGAAGAAATATTTCCTATCGCCATGACTTCAAAACATTGGTCCAAACATCCCTCATTCTACTACTACTGACCATCTTTATATTAAAAGCCAAGTGTGTGTGTGTGTGTGTGTGTGTCTGTGTGTGTGTGAAACACAAAACGGGCCTTATAACTCCGCCGGTTTTCGACCGAATCACTTCAAATTTGCTATAAGCCCTAACGGGGCAATGGCAACCGAGGCGGCTGTGTCATTTGCGCGGTTTGGCAAATGTGCGAAACGCGTATCCGCCAGCCTCTCGGCGCCCGTATCTTCGGTGTTTCTGGACGGATTGCCGGGGGGGGGGGGGGGGGGGGGGGGGGGGTGTTGCGGTGGGGGGTGTTCACAGAGAAGAATGAATGTTTTTGTTGAGGGTCCAGAGATTTACCAAAACGGACCTACAATGGTTGAACCACAGATTAAGAACCTCTCTGGTTGAACTAAGTAGGCTTTCAGTTCGTTTTTCTTTTTTGTCCTTTGCCGGGTTTGTTTCCTTTTTTTTTTTTTTTTTTTTTTCTTTTCTGTCTGTCCCAAGGATATCTCCCGAACCGCTTGACCGAATCGCTTCAGATTTTGTGTGGTGGTGTTTCCCCATGAGAGGAAGGGATCCACGCAAAACGTTTCGCCGTCCTGACCTTGACCTTGGCGTATGACCTTGAAACCGAAAATCGTTAAGGGGCCATAACTTCCACACCGTAGGTCCTAGAGTCTTGAAACTTGGCATGGATGTACTTTCGCTTATGGCCGTTCTGCTGATGGCATACCGATGAATGTCAAGGTCAAGGTCAGGGAGATCGGTACGCCTTGAAAGTGGTAGGGGTCTAACAATTGGGTTTTTCTGTCCCAAGCATATCTCCCGAACCGCTTGACCGAATTGTTGCCAATTTTGTGTGGTGGCGTGTCACCATGAGAGGAAGGCATCCGCGCATAAATTATCGCCGTCGTGACCTTGACCTTGGCGTATGACCTTGAAAACAGAAAATCTTTAAGGGGCTATAACGTCCACACCGT
>CM065687.1:35509896-35517396 GCA_017654935.2 Phymorhynchus buccinoides | reverse complement strand
CACACATCAAAGTTTTCCCATGAACGTTTTCATCGAGACGCAACATTCTGGCATTCTCGGGAAAGGGATAGGGTTAGGATCAGCCTGGTTAGTGTTGGTTGTCACGAAGCTGAAAGAACCAGACTTTGAGATCGAGAGTCGTAAACAATTAGTGGGTTGTTTAAAGTACAACTCTACCAAATGGGGGAAGGTGGGGGTGGTGGTGGTGGTAGGGGCAGGAGTTACAACCCTTGGAAAGAGCGGGAGATGAGGGTTCTTTATTTTAAGAAAAACAAGCGCGGATTCGCAATCGTTTGTGGCAGCGGTCTATTTTTACCACTCCAATCATTACATACACTGAGTCGCCTCCACTGGCTTTTCAATAATTTTAATCTGTAAACCAGGGCCTGTATTCACGTTGAGATAGCATGAGACTTAGCATGATGCTAACTTAGAAGCTCTTCCAATGTCCTATAGGATTTAATAGGACTTTTGGAAGAGCTTCTAAGTTAGCATCATGCTAAGTCTCATGCTATCTCAACGTGAATACAGGCCCAGAATGTTATCTCTGCACCATTTCGTAACTTTTTATGTCTTTTGGAAAACATTTAAAACTATGTATCCTACTTATACTCATCGGAAGAAGCACCGCATACTCGTCGTGTCTGTTGCAGTGTCTGTATTACGTATGTTTATTATTTTGTACGCTTTAAAATGAAGATTCATGTGCTCTGTTCAGTATACAATTCTTTCCATACCTAAGGACTGTAGATATGACAACCGAAATGCTACTTTATGCCCAAGGTGTTTTTTTCTGTCTGTACTTTTCTTTCTCTTTTACAATATGTGCGACAATTTTGGACCGACAGACAGACCGACAGAGAGTGAGTTATAGGTTTGTGGCTTGTGCCACAAACAAAAAGGAATCGGTTTTCAGTTGGAAAAGTGTGGGTAAAATTAAAACGCTAAGAAGTTTGAATTTTACCTTCATCCCAAAGACAAATACAACACGGATATTGCTAAAATTGGTGCAATGACAGCAACGACGAGAGACGTGCACTGGCTGGCCAGGTCATCCAAGTTAGGATGGGTGGGTTTTCTTCCTCTCAAGTTCCCTGGATATAACGCCAGAAAATGTCCGCTTTGGAATATCGCCCCAAAGAGAGCAAAACGGGGTGAAAAAGGGAAGATGAAAGTTTCGTGTGCGGGCACGGGGGAGGGGGAGGGGATTGACTTGGGATTTTGCTGACGAAAGGCTCCTCGTGGGGATACCGGGAGAGGGGGTGGAGGTGGTGTCGCAAGAAATAGTTCCCTCACCTTCTGGAAGTTCTGTGCTTGTAATTCCCTCTAATCCGCCACTCTCTTTGACTCTGCCTTTTCCCTTTCGCTTACTGTCATCTACTATCTTTCAGACTTTTTGGACCATTCCCCTTGACCTTTTGTTCCCAACAACAAAAATCTTCCCAATCACGTTTCTCCTTTGGGCTCCTCCGAAATCGGAATGTGGCGGCTGTACGCCAGCGGGGAGACCAATGGAAAGTGACAAAAACGGACGCGTACGTACTTTACCCATTAGTGTGGCCTTTTGGCCTGGGAACGCAGAAGAAGAAGAAGAAGAAGATGATGATGATGATGATGAAAGGCGTGGAAGGGGGGGGGGGGACTAAGCAATCAGGCCTGCTAATCCACGGAGAGTTCCTGCCATATTCAGACTTCTACGGTGTCATCTCTCACTCTCCTCTTTCCTTCCCCCTAGCCCTTCTCACGCGTCCTTTCACCTTTCTGCTGCCCCCTCTCCTCTCCTTCTCCGTACTCTTCTCCTCCCTGTTTATACACACACTCTCCCCCCCCCCCTCCTCCCCTCCTCTCCCTCTCTCTCTCTCTCTCTCTCTCTCTCTCTCTCTCTCTCTCTCTCTCTCTCTCTCTCTCTCTCTCTCTCTAACACATATATTATGTACGCACATGCGCAAGTGTTCTTGCACTCATAACTGTGTGTCCTCCACCCCCCCCCTCTCCACCACCCCCCTCAAAATCTACCAAGAGTGAATTGTAGCTGGAATTTGTCCTAATAACTACATAGTTTTGTTTTTGCTGAATTGGATTTGATTTGATTGATTGATTTAATTTAAAGTCTGTTCACCGCACAATGGTGATATTAGACTGGGGGGAAAAAACGAGAAAAAAACTGTTTTTTAGTGTGTGTGCGTGTGCGCGAGCGTGGGTGTGTGTGTGTGTGTGTGTGTGTGTGTGTGTGTGTGTGTGTGTGTGTGTGTGTGTGTGTGTGTGTGCGTGTGCGTGTGCGTGTGCGTGCGTGTGCGTGTGTGCGCGCGTGTGTGTGTATGTAAATATGAGTGCGTGTGTATGAGTAAGTATAACTATGCATATGATTTTATGTCTGTGAATGTGGAGGAAAAAACAACACAAAAAATCCCTAACAAATTATTAGCAAAAAATAAATTAAAAAAGTGACAAAGAAAACAAAATTAAAGTTAATTAACTCATGAACTAAAGTAATCTTGCAATTCCAGAGCTGGATATGACTGTAGCAATTTTGATCATTTCATGACTGTAAACTACATCTTTTAAAGTTCCAATTTGTGCAACTTGTATCCCAGATAGTTGGTATAACAATGATAATAATGGACATTCTAAAAGAATGTGTTGAAACTAATATTGGGAGACCACAATCGCATTCTACATCTTTAGAAATGTTGGTCCTCCACGAGTTCAATCGAACTTTGTAGATAAGGCTAGATAAAGATCTTGAACATAATATTATCTTAGATTTTGAAGGAAGCTTTTCATTATATATACTATTTTCTAACATAGAATTTATTTCGTGTTTTTCTAGTTTTATTAAACAATCTGAAGATTTTCTACCAGCACCTTCTTTCGCTAATTAGTTCATTCCCAACCATACCACAGTGCGATGGAATCCAGCAAAATTCTACGTTAATTCCGTTCAACATAATACAATGTGCTGAATTGGAGATATCCCCAAAAGAACTTGAAATTCAGCCACGATTGTAAGTTCTCCCGTCTCTGGGGGGATTTGAAATTGTTACAGGACAACTTCCAATTGGAGTTTGCCCCGGCAGTGACTTTCCCCCGGGGAAACTCCAATCCCACCTAAATTGGCCTTTCCTCTGGGGGGAATTGAAATCCCCCCAGATTGGAGAATCACCCGTGACATACGCATACCTGTTCATCTACAGATCAAATCATCACATTTACAGTATTTCAAACATAGAAGGTGTCTTACTCGTGTTTTGTTGCAGCTTTCAATCAACGTTATACACTTTAGTTCAAAACATATTATTCACGTATAGCACAGCACAGCCAATAATAACAACAAGAACAAGACAAAATAAGAACAAAAATGGAGGAGGGGGGGGGGGGGGGAGGGGGGGAGCAGAGGAAGATTTCTTTATGAAAATGAAAAGGTGGAGAAGAAGGTACAGGAGGAGGTGGAGAAGAACGAGAAGAGGAAGAGAGAGAAGAGGAGGAGGAGGAAGGAGAAGAATTATAATGATAATAATAATAATGGGAATTTATATAGCGCTCTTTCTCACATGAGCTCAGTGCGCTTTACATTGATAACAAGAACATTAACGGCAAATAAATAATCAATCATTAGAAAGTAAGATAAACACGATGATTGCACGCAACGTTCTCTTACTTCCTCTCACACACACACACACACACACACACACACACACACACACACACACACACACACACACACACACACACACACACACACACACACACACACTCACGTACGAGCGCGCGCGCACGCGCACACACGCACACACGCACGCATATAATGAGGGAGAGGAGGAGGAGGACAAGGCGGAGAAGATGGCGGAGAAGGTGGAGGAGAAGGAGGAAGAAGAACAACAACAACACCATCACCACCACTAACAACAACAACAACAACAACACGAACAAACACAAAAACACAACAAGAAGAAAGAACAAAAAAATGACTAAAAAGAGATGGAAGAAGAAGAAGAAGAAGAAGAAGAAGAAGAAGAAGAAGAAGAAGAAGAAGAAGAAGAAGAAGAAGAAGAAGAAGAAGAAGAAGGATACGAGACCCAGCACGACGACGACGACGACGAACAAGAAGAAGAGAAAGAAGAAGAACGGTACGATTCTTTTCCGTTTTTGTTTCGTTTGATTAGACCTTGCTAGCAACTAAACCAGTAAAAGAACACCACATACGGGGAGGAAAAGAACACAACACTAACAAGTGCATCGCCGAGCGGCACATACGTTCCCGAGCGGGTGAACTTGGGCACAGAACATCAGCATGACGCATCTGTGCTCCAGTGTCAAGAAACTGAGCAATTGCCCAAAACAAAAAAAATAAATAATAAATGTGTCAAACATGTGTGGTTGTAAATGACCGGTTACGGATGGTCATATCGACAGACGGTGACCGTTGTGACCTTGACCTTTCTTGTACTAAATATTCGGAATTACTTTAAGCCAATGCATCTGCACACCAAATGTGAACATTTTAAATCCAACGATGTGAAAGATATGGCCACAAGAAGAAATGTACGTTTTCAAGGTCCAACTTCAAGGTCAAGGTCAGCATGGTTATTATTTTTGTATGGGACCTTTTGCGTACCATGATGCACCACCACAGTAAATTTGAAGCGATTCCATGCAACAGTTCTTGAGATACAGCTTTGGGGTTCGAACCCTGTGATTCGCTCGCACGCACGCACGCACGCACGCACGCGCGCATGAGCGCACAGACAAATTCGTGATTCTAATATAATAGCCCTTTCATCAGAAAACGTTGGGGGGGGGGGGGGGGGGGGAAACCGCAGTATTTTTTAGGTAATAACCTTTTTGGAATACTAACCCTATCCCTAACCCTACCCCCCACCCTATAAGACGGAAAAACGCAACGAACCACAACTGTGACAAATCGCGGTGTACTGCAGTACATGTGGGGGGTAGGGTTAGGTTTAGGGCTAGGTTTAGGGCTAGGGTTAGGGCTAGGGTTAGTATTCCAAAAAGGTTATTAGCTAAAAATGTTCCTAAAATACAGCTTTATGTATGGTAAGAAAGGCAAAAACGGAAAAATATAATTAACCGACAAATGCAGGGGGGGTGGCACATCTTTACCTTTACCTAGCGATTAAGTGTTTTGGGGGTTGAACTCCTTGATCAGCATGACCTTGAGCTTGAACTAAAACACTAAAGCAGTCAATCGATAGCTAATATTCTCTAAAAACTTGTATACTAAACGTGATTGAAATAGACTGAACGGTTTTCAAGAAAACGCGGCCGGATGGACGTATGCACGGACGGACTGACGGGCGGACGGATGAAACAAAAACAGTGCTTTCCGAAGCTTCGCTCGGGAACTAAATAATTATAATGTCACCATTGCCTGCCGGGCTAAGGAAAAGCTAGGTGTCGTACCCATCTCAGTTAACCCCTACTTATCGGATCATCTCTCTGTCTTTGTCTCTGTCTCTCTCTCTCTCTCTGCCTCTGTCTCTGTCTATATTTCTCTGTCTCTATTTCTCTGTCTCTGTCTCTCTGTCTCTCTCCGTTTCTCCCTCTCTCTCTCTCTCTCTCTCTCTCTCTCTCTCTCTCTCTCTCTCTCTCTCTCTCTCTCTCTGTGAATGTGTGTGTGTGTGTGTGTGTGTGTGTGTGTGTGTGTGTGTGTGCGTGTGTGTGTGTGTGCGTGCGTGTGTGTGTGCGCGTGTGTGCGTGCGTGCGTGCGTGTCTGTGTGTGTGTGTGTGTGTGTGTGTGTGTGTGTGTGTGTGTGTGTGTATGTGTGACCTTCTGTTGATCCTAACACAATTTTCTACAGCACACACACACACACATACACACACACACCCCGCGCGCGCACGCACGCACGCACACACACGACACGCGCGCGCTCGCGCGCGCGCACATACACACACACACCACTCTTCTCTACATATTCTCCCGTTTAGTTTCCTTATTTCTTTTACTGCTCCTTCGAGCCACGTTACCATGAACCTTTAACACCCACACACACCCACACCCACCACCACCACAATTAACAACTCCTTCTACTATTACTCCCTTAGCTACCATAACCACTATCCTACTTCCTACACCTCACACACACACACACACACACACACACACACACACACACACACACACACACACACACACATACATACACACACACACACACACACACACACACACACACACACACACACACACACATACATACATACATACATACACACACACACGCACACACGCGCACACGCACACACGCACGCACACACACACACTTAATAGAAATGTAAACAAACATCCAAGACGCCGTAAAAAAGTTTGTTTCACTACTTTATAGACTTAAGCTAAATGCTTTTAAAACCAACTTCATAAAAAATCTTCAATGTGTATGCGGTGCTATTGATAATTGTACAACACACATTCTATATTATTGCCCTTATTTTGAATCGGCCCTATCAGAATTCAGAAAAGACGAATCTAAATGTATATTCCAAGATGCCGTATGTCTCTTGAATTTTGTACAAACTTTAATGTTAAGTCCAGTTGGCTCGTTTCTATGATTGCTGTTTTTTTACGAATGTTTGCATTTTGATTTTAGTTCAATTCTGGAGTGTTGTTTTTATTTTTTTATTTTTTTTAAACCGTTTTAATTTATCATATATCCTCTAATGTTACATATAAATATGCACTTTAAGCACACGCAGATACACATGCACATACCCGCGCGCGCACACTCAGTCACACACTTTCATGTCTAATATCACTTTTAAGTGAAAAGACGTTAAATTAAAGAACAACAACAACAACACACATACATACATACACACACACAACACACACACTCACACACACACCACCACCACTACCACACACACCACCACACACTAACCCAGAGGCGGATTTGGAGGGGGTTTCCGGGGTTCCCGACACCCCCCCCCCTCCCAACCTCCCCTAAAAGAATAAACAAGAGAAAGCAAGGGGGAAATCCATGCCCTCGTGCAATTTCATGGCAGAGTTTGACCTTATTCTGCCAGGAGAGGCCTTTTTGCATTGTTTACACTTAAAGGGGCACCTTGATGGATGAGTTTTTGTAAGAAACACGTCCAGATCACCAGGAAAACACCTTTTACAGAGCTCGAGATCGCAACACTCACTTTGCTCTGGTTTCCCAGAAATCAAGCCGTCAAATCGGCGATTCCTCCTTGGCGGAGGTGCTGGAAGCCAAATTCTTTCACCCAAAGAGAAGGCGTTTGCCGTCTCTTTTTTAATGGCCGCCTGCGTTTAGACGAAATCGTTTGCAGGAACTTTTCGCAATACAAACCTTTTTTTTTTTAAAATGTTATACAGTTTACCTAAAGGAGTTTCGCTCACAACAAAAGAAATAGCTCCTTTTTTTTTTGTACTGCACTACAAAAAAAGAAAACGCTTCAACCACAATGAGTGACCTCCACACACCCCATCCAAAATGGCTACTCTCTCCGGCATCTCCG
>CM065687.1:35497396-35499896 GCA_017654935.2 Phymorhynchus buccinoides | reverse complement strand
AAATGTAACATGTTTGTTTGTTTTTTGTAATAATGGTATAGGTATATTTGTCCTAGTTATTTCCTTGTCGTTCATAATATAGACATCACTCTGTTTTGATGTTCGATTGTTTATCTATGTGTGTACTTTGTTTTATATTTCTGTGCCCCAAGTGGGTATGAAATAAAACATTTGCCTTGCCTTGCCTTGCCTTGTAAGCTACGAGTGTAAATATAGAAATCGACTTTTTTTTTCTTTCTTTACGAACAATTCAGAATCAGTAGACGCCCCTTGTAACATTCGTATCCTATCACTGAAGGGGGATGTAGGTTTTTCTTTGCCTTTTGGCCTCTACGTCGTAACTTCTTGATTTTTTGAAAAAAGGCCTTGGCTTCAGTGTAGCCTAAGTAAAGTGCTGTTTGTCGGGCACATTTGAAGCTATGTGCAATTAACTTGCCACGTAGCCTACAGCAAAATGAAGCAGAATCAATGTAACCTTCTTTACTGATCTGCTTCTTCTTCTTCTACTTCTCCTTCTTCTTCTTCTTCTTTGATCGCTCAGGCAGTTTCCTGTCGTATGAACGCAGATGCATTATGCTGCCGTTTTGCCGCCTGACTAAGAAATAGTTAGGCCCAGCATGTTCGTCTTCGGCTGGAGAAAATATTTGTAAGTGTTTCTTGAACGAAGGCAGGAGAATGGATTAGTAATCACATTTTTCCACTGTATTGGTAGTCAAGACGAAATAGGGTTTAACGCCCTCTGCGGCCTTTCGGCCATGTGGGATATATTGGTAGTCATGTTGACAAAGGGGGGGGGGGGGGGTGTTACTAACTTTGACAGCATCGCAGAGAATTACATTGGACAGAATGACCGTAGAAACCACAAGCCAGAATCGAGATAAACAAACACATTCCTTCGATCATCACAACCCCATGCTAATGGCCAAACAAACATGACGACAACCGTTCTACGATGTTGCAACCGTTCTAGGATCAATGCATTTGCGTTTAGTTCGATCGGACAAACAACACAAGCAAAAAACCAACGAGGTCATATTAACGAGTACACCGCGCAAACGGCACAAGCAAAACCACTGCTTGATTGAACTGCGGTTAATTTAACCCATTGGCTGTAAGGTGTTAAAGACCCACCACGTCATGTGTCAAAATCACGGCTTTCACGTGTTTTCCCTCTTATAGCTGGTAAAAACAATAACTTAAAGACGTGTCAAAATCACGGGTTTCACGTGTTTTCCCTCTCATAGCTGGTAAGAAATCTTGTTTTGACCAGGTTTGACTCCCATACAAATACCCCCAAATTCAAACCGAAACATTTTAAAGAGCAGCCTCAATTTGAAGTTGGGGACATTTGCATGTGGGTCACAGCTACCCAGAAAAGAAAAAAAACAAGGGACGAAATCGTGGTGGGTCAGTGTGTCTTTAAGAAATCTTCCTAGTATAAGAGGGAATGCGACAATGTGACACGTGACGTGGGGGGTCTTTAACGATTTCGTTGGAAGAAAAAGAGATGAACTGTCACAGTGGTAAGTAGTAAATGTTTTGGTACAGCATACCGTTGAAGCGTTCCGGAATGGCCCAACAACACAGAATTGGAATAGTCATTTCAGTGAAGATAGGGGAAGACGGGGTAAAACACAAAAAAGCCCATGGGCGGGTAAGAAGCCCATGCCAATTATCTCATGAAATGAAGCAAATTTCAGTCAAATTTGCCCATGAGACGAATGGAAAGACGGGGTAAAAAGCCCATAGGGCGGGTAAGAAGCCCATGCCAATTATCTCATGAAATGAAGCACATTCCAGTCACATTTTGCCCATGAGACGAGTGTTAATGTTTGGCATTCGTCTCATGGGCAAATGTGACTGAAAGTGTCTTTATTTCATGAGATAATGGGCTTCTTACCCGCCCATGGGCTTTTTACCCCGTCTTCACCTAGTCATTTCATACGAATGTTAGTTTTGATTAGAATTCAGTAATCAAATCCGATCAGATAAAAACGGCAGTAACACACATCGACGACATTAATTATTATCGTAGTAACAGGGCAGACAAAACGATTAAGCTGCAAACCCGGACTAGACTAATCTCATCCGGCTCGTGTAGTTCTTTTCTTCCGGGTTACATGTTAATCTTCTTAAAGGGGCACCCTGACGGATGAGATTTTGCAAGAAACACGTCGAGATCACCAGGAAAACACCCTTTACAGAGATCGCAACATTCACTTTGCTCTGGTTTCCTTGAAATCAAACCGTCAAATCGGCGATTCCTCCTTGGCGGAGGAGCTGGAAGTCAAATTCTTTCTGTGAAAGAGAAGTCATGTGTCTTCTCTTTTCTAATGGCCGTCTGATTCGAATAGACCAAATCACGAAATTTCTACAATACAAGCCTTTTTTTATTACAGATTACCTAAAGGAGTTTCGCTCACAACAAAGGAAATAGCTCCTTTTTTTTTCTTTCTTTTTTTTACTGCACTACAAAGAAAAAAAAGCTTCGACACACGTG
>CM065687.1:35487396-35492396 GCA_017654935.2 Phymorhynchus buccinoides | reverse complement strand
TCAGTACCTTTATAAACCTTGGCTTGTTGTACTCTTGTCTTAAAGGTGGACCCTGACGGATGAGGGTTTTTTTTTCTCGCAAGAAACACGTCGAGATCACCAGAAAGACAGCCTCTTCAAGGATCGGAAAACTCACTTTGCTCTGGTTTCCAAGAAATTATACCGTCAAAATGGCGATTCCTCCTTGGCGGAGATGCCGGGGAGAGTAGTCATTTTGGATGGGTTGGGTGGAGGTCAATCCCATTGTGGTTGAAGCTTTTCTTTTCTTTTCTTTGTAGTGCAGTAAAAAAAGGAGCTATTTCCTTTCTTGTGAGCGAAACTCCTTTAGATAAATTGCATAAAATTAAAATAATAAAAAGGCTTGTATTGCGAAAATTTCGTGCAAACGATTTGGTCTAAACTCGGGCGGCCATTAGAAAAGAGACGCCACACGTCTTCTCTTTGGGTGAACTAATTTGACTTCCAGCACGTCCGCCAAGGAGGAATCGCCGATTTGACGGTTTGATTTCTAGGAAACCAAAGCAAAATGAGTGTTGCAATCTCTATAAAGAGCGTTTTCCTGGTGATCTCGACGTGTTTCTTACAAAAAACTAATCAGATTTGGTTTCGTAAAACTAGAAGAACGACACACTGAGATTAAAGTCGCGAAACATGAGGTGGGCGGGGAGGGGGGGGGGGGGTAACGTTTACAGAACAGTTGCCCAAACATCTTTTGCTCGACATTCCCACTTATGACACTCCCACTTAATTAAGCTTACCTCTGCCTCAGCCTCTCGCCTCCTCAGCTCCGAGCGTCGTCCCACACTCCCCGTGCTGGCCATGGACATGACCGTAGGCTGACGACGTGGAGGGTGCATATACTGGGGGATCCCCGCAGCAGCCCTCCTCCCTGGATAAGAGCTGGTTTCAGGCTTCTTCCCTTTGCCTTGCTGCTGCTGCTGCTGATGATGATGATGGTGGCGACGGTGGCCAGGTCTTCTCAGGTCTGAGGCCAGAGTCACCGATTTGGTGGTAGTGTTCGCTGATCGGTCTGGGTTGATGATGCGTTGGATGCCTGCAGGCTCTTCCGTTTCTTCGTCTTCATCATCTTCTTCGTCTTCTTTTTCGGCTTCATAACCGTCGTTGGTGTGGTGGAATGGTTCTTCGGTGTCGTCAGGACTGCACACAAAAACAGCGAAAATGAGATGTAATAGGAGCTGTACTAGCAGCAACAGCGTTACTAGCGATGAAGAACGAGGTTCCGTGGCAACATAATCAAAGTGTTGATTGTGGCCACGCATAGCCAAGACGAAGAAGAAGAAGAAGAAGAAGAAGAAGAAG
Organism: Phymorhynchus buccinoides; assembly: GCA_017654935.2. NCBI lineage: Eukaryota > Metazoa > Mollusca > Gastropoda > Neogastropoda > Raphitomidae > Phymorhynchus > Phymorhynchus buccinoides. The sequence goes on along the minus strand of CM065687.1, from coordinate 35,491,076 downwards.
AATGAATAGGTAGAAAACCAGGGTGAAGGAAAAAGTACCTGAGAGGCATCCAACAGGGAATGACGGGGAATGATAAGGAGGCTTAAGGTCCCTACCACGCGCGCCGCTGCGTATCTGTTGACTGGGAGGCTTTCTTATTTGAAGTTAGTGAGCACAGTTCAAGATTTGAAAGGGGAGTAGTGGGCAGCACTGGGATAGAACAGTGATTACAGTTCACAAGGGGAAGTGTGGGGAGCAGTGGGATGGGAAAATGAATAGTGAGTACAGTTCTTAAGTTCCCCGTGGGGATGTCGGGGGGGGGGGGGGGGGGGTTGTCTTCCGTGCAAATAGTTACCCCACCTTCTGGAAGTTATGTGCTTGTAACTTCCTCTAATCTCTCTCTCTCTCTCTCTCTCTCTCTCTCTCTCTCTCTCTCTCTCTCTCTCTCTCTCTCTCTTCTCTCTCTCTCTTTGACTCTGCCTTTTTCCTTGCTTTGTGTCATCCACTATCTTTCTGACTTTTGGCCCATTCTCCTGCCTTTTTCCCCAAAACTGACAATCTTCCAAATAGTTTTCTCCTTTGAGCTCCTCCGAAATCGTAATGTGTCGTCTGAGCTAAATGCAACGAGGACACCAGTGACAACTGGAAAACGGACACATACGTGGCCTTATGGCCCAGGAACGCAGAAGAAAAAGAAGAAGAAGAAGAAGAAGAAGAAGAAGAAGTTCTCAAGGTAGGGGGCAAAAGAAAAGGGAGCAGGGAAAGGTTAGGGGAAGGGAAGCTGAAGGAGAAGAGGCGGGGGAGAGGGGGATGAGGGGGGTGGGGTGGAGAGGGGCAGGAGGAAGGGGGGAAATCTGAAGGTTTGGAGAGAAGTGCTACTCCCTGACATTGAGTCCATGTGGACTCAAGGTACCAAGGAGCTGAATCAGCCGACTCTCCATGAATTTTCTGTCGTGTCCCTCTTTACGGCCGTTCCGCCAAAGGGCTGCTACTCTGTGTGTGACAGGATGGAAGTTCAGTTTAACGTCGCGTATCGGCTTTCGCCATGTACGACGGGCTGAACAAACCAACCACGGTATAAACACAAATTTATATTCCTGAATCACTGTCCCAGCCAAAAGGCCGAGAAGCGATCAGTATAACCTGTGTGTGACAGGTTGTGGTGGTCGGAGTTAAAGCATAGACTATAGGCCTCTGCAACTAGGGTTATTAACGCCCTTGACAGTGAGAGTGATGCCCTTGCTGGTCCGTATTGACAAGGGCATTCACTCTTGCGAAAGGCAGCCATTTAGTGGCATCAAATAGAGTTATTGGCGAGAGTTATCCCCCTGTCTGGTCAGTACTGAACCATCTTCCCCCACCCACCAAGGACATTCACTCTTGCAAAAGGTGTTCGTTGCAGACCCCAATAGAGAAGGGACTCTTCGCTGTGACGTCACTCGCACGCTTTTCCTTTTGCTATGTTCTGTTTGGCTTGGAGAGGCAGCGCTGTACCTACATTTGCTTGCCGGACACCCCACGGTAGCAACAGGCTTTCCTGACATCATGATAAAAGTTTACAACGGAAATATCACAGCGATTTAACAACAACAGTTAGACCTATCCGGTTCACCAGTTGAACACATAGCTGAACCGGAAGTTCTGTCGCCAACAGTCGGAGCTTTACTTTCGATACGGGACATGAAGCGCTGACGTCACATGATAATAGTCCTTCTTTGTTTGAGTGTCTTTGGTTAACCCTTTCGCCGCCAGCCATTTTTCAGCAAACAAATGTCCATTAAACTTACCTTGGTAGAGAAAAAAATCTGTTTGTAATATTGAGGATTCCTCTGTGACATATTTAAAGTAAGGCCTATCCTTGCCTCCCAAACGTAAGAGAATAGGGTCTTTGGATAACAGACTCTGATTTGATGCCTTTTAGTGACGTGGATGTTAATTCATTGTGGTGCACAAATGCGACGTTGGCGGTGAAAGGGTTAAAGTGATTTTGCCACAGGAGTGTCTCTTCCTGTGAGGATGTTGTCTCTGTGCTCTTCGAAGCGTTCGTTGAGGGGTCTGTAGGTTTCGCCCACGTAGGCTATACATCATGGGGCAAAGGGTACAAGTTAGAACGTAGGCTACATTTTGGGTCCGGTAGGTGAAGTGGGAAGTGGGTGAACTTTCTGCTGGACCCAAATAAATTCAAGCAGACTATGTGTGATAGCTTAGTTTTGTCTCTGCTGTTGTTGTTGTTGTTGTTTTGGGGGGTTTCTCTCTCTTCTGCTTCTTTTTCTTTGGTCACCCCCTAAAGTGTGTGCATTTACTTCTATAAAAAGAAGCTGGCCACCACCACAGAAGAAGAAGAAGAAGAAGAAGAAGAAGAAGAAGAAGAAGAAGAAGAAGAAGAAGAGGATTTTCGTAGGAGGTATGACTGGGTGGGACCCTGAACTGTGGTTGTTGGGTTAAAGGGGCACTCTGACGGATGAGTTGTTTTGCAAGAAACACGTTGAGATCACCAGAAAGAGAGCCTTTTTCAAGGATTGGATCACTCACTTTGCTATGGTTTCCTAGAAATCTAACCGTCAAAACGGCGATTCCTCCTTGGCGGAGTTGTCGGAGACAGAAGCCATTTTGGACGGGGTGGGTGGAGGACACTCATTGTGGTTGAAGCCTTTTCTTCTTTGTAGAGCAGTGGGGGGGGGGGAATGAAGCTATTTCCTTTGTTGTGAGCGAAACTCCTTTTAGTAAACTGTATAAAAACTGTATAAAAAGGCTTGTATTCTGGACATTTTGTGCAAACGATTTGGTCTAACTCAGGCGGCCATTAGAACAGAGAAGGCACAGCCCTTTTCTTTCATTGAACAAATCTGACTTCCAGCACCCCCTCACCAAGGAGGAATCGCCGATTTGACGGTTTGATTTATAAGAAACCAGAGCAAAGTGAGTGTTGTGATCTCTGTACATAAAGGGCGATTTCGACGTGTTTCTTGCTAAACACGTATCCATCAGGGTGCCCCTTTAAGAAAAGTGCAGGTTTTACATTCCAGTTTCTTGCATGGGAAATTGCCTGGCTGGGTTGTTGGAGCACGAGGGATGGAAAGCGGAGTGCACTAACTTAGTGGTCACCAAGGTTTCTGTCCATTTTGAATGCCACCGTCAGTAGTTGACTGGAAGTTATCAGCAATGGTATTAGCAAACTGAGAGAGAGAGAGAGAGAGAGAGAGAGAGAGAGAGAGAGAGAGAGAGAGAGAGAGAGAGAGAGAGAGAGAGAGAGAGAGAGAGAGAGAGAGAGAGAGGAGAGAGAGAGAGAGAGAGAGAGAGGGAGAGAGAGAGAGAGAGAGAGAGAGAGAGAGAGAGAGAGAGAGAGAGAGAGAGAGAGAGAGAGAGAGAGAGAGAGAGAGATATGCATGCATACAGATAACATGACAGACAGACAAACGGATAGAGAGAAAAAAACCAGACGGCCAAAATGCAAAGCGAAGAAAAAGACAGAGCAACAACAATAGTGACATTTTCGGGCTGCTCCCGGGCGAACATTATGCGTATCACATTACATACTCAGCGCCAGTGTTCAAGAGATTTTGTTTCACGTTGCCATTCTGATCGATCACTGTTATTCTGACAGTACCTATACAGCAGTACTTTATCTCCCAACGACTCACCACTAATTACTAACAGTAGCCCCGGGTCATGCTCGTGACTTTCTCGAATTACCCAATTAG
>CM065687.1:35479896-35482396 GCA_017654935.2 Phymorhynchus buccinoides | reverse complement strand
TACAAACAAATTTGTTGGTTCATTTCGATTCTATTATTTTTACTTTTTAATTTTGATTTACAAAGAATCGTGTTAACTGTTAATTTAAAAGGGTTGGAAATACCTGGGGGAAAGGGGGGACGGGCATTTGTGACATTATGTCACGTCGAAAACTACCAAATAGGCCAAAATCTCATTCGCCAAAAAAAATGAGTCCGACTAGGATCACTGTCATCTTGCGAACAATGATTGTAAACACATTTTATGAATGAATGAAAAATGGTGTTTTACGTCCTCTCGGTCATAGACACATATGGGACATTTGTAAATACAAAGATGGTGGGAACAATACTGGAGGCAATGCCCGGAGGCAGTGCAACACCAGTAAAGTCCCGATTTTGTAACAATACAGATAGGTGTAGCAGTAACCACGCCTCGGTTAAACCTCATCGGCTATGGTACCGCCACAGTAAGTTGAAAACACATTTTATGTTCTGTTGTGAATCGTTTCGTAGTCTACCCCTTTGCAAACATTGACTCAACACAAAATACGCTTGTTGCAGCTTTAGCTTACTTTTTTTTACCCAAACTTACAAACAAAACAAAAAAGATGAAAGCAAGTAGGGGAAGACGGGGTAAAAAGCGCATGGGCGGGTAAGAAGCCCACCCCAATTATCTCATGAAATGAAGCAAATTTCAGTCTCATTTTGCCCATGAGACGAGCGTTAATGTCTAGCATTCGTCTCATGGGCAAATTTGACTGAAATTTTCTTTATTTCATGAGATATTTGGGGTGGGCTTCTTACCCGCCCATGCGCTTTTTACCCCGTCTTCCCCTACGAAAGAAAAAAGCGCATTATAGTCCAGAAAACAAAACCGTCTCTAAATCGCGTAGAAAACGAGAGTTTTCATGTTCTTATTATTTCTAAAAATAATTCCAACTGGCATTGATAGTATGATGTTTAAGAAGTGTTATAGTCAAAACAAAATCGCCACTCATCCCCATAGATAGAATTTTACGTAAATTCTGTCTTTAACCCTTTCACCGCCAGACATCTTTGAGCCAAAAATGTCCATTAGACTTACGTGGCTACAGAAAAGATTTTGTCTGCAATATTGTGGGATTTCATTGTGACACATTTAGAATAGGGCCAACCTTACTGGCCAAATTTAGGAACACAATATTATTGAATAACAGACCCTGATTTCAAGGGTTTTAATGACATGGGTATTACGTAATTGTGGTGCAAAAATGCGACATTGGCGGTGAAAGGGTTAAACGGTTATATCTTCATGTTGATCAGAATATAAGTGGCGAATTGTTTTTCTTACTATAATAGGCCTACTTCTTAAACATCATACTATAAATAACCAGTTGGAATTTTTTTTAGCCGTCTCAAATAATTAAGAACATGAAAAATCTCGTTTTCTAAGCGATTTAGAGACGGTTTCCTTCTGAACTATTGGGGAAAATTGCGTGAGCGATGCTGAAGTTGATAGCTGGTAGCTCCTCTGTTACATCAGAAACATTTTGTTTTCTTTTCTGCACTCAGAAAAACAACAACATTCCAAGTAGTTAAGGATAATCTCGAGACTAAAACTTAATGCTCAAATTCCCCGCCTGTTTTTGATACAAAGGATTTATTTTCAGAGTTGACATTGGATGCAATGTCCTTCCCAAAACAGTCCCTCCTGGAAGGTTATAGATTCGAATTCCGTGGTAAATAACAATGTAAAAACAGAATAAAGTTTCCTCCATGCTGCATGCTGTATTAAAAAAAAAAAGGCACATGTACTTGAAGAAAAAAAAAGCACATATATTGCATGATGTATGAGTCAAAGGGGAGAAAAATGCGTATGCCGCAGATTGTATAATTGTTGTCCTGAGAAAATACCTGATTTGCAGGCTGAATAATAATCATTTAAAAAAAAGATATATGTATTGTTCAGTGTAGGCCTATGTCTTCTGAAAAATGCATGTCCTTTTTATAAAATTTAAAAAAAAGGACAATTTTTTTTTTAACCGATGCTGTTGGCTGTAGTCTTGTCTTCAGAAATTATGTGCTGCAGCATACTGCCCTTGGGATAATAATGATCTTTTCTTCACGGTGAGTATCTTTGAGGGGTAAACCTGGTCTGATGGAGCCTACACAGTACTACGGATACATCACTTTTCGCCCAATCACCCTTTGCCCAAGTCTTTGTTCTCGTTGCGTATCAGTGAGTACCTCCGAGTCGAAGCTCAGCAAACGGAATGTGCCACGGTTCGCCCAAATTGCTCTAGCACTGTTCGCCCAAAATGGTTTCCTAAGCGCGAACAGTGAGAACAGTAATCAAACCCTAACCCTAACCCTAACCCTATTTATTTCTTTTTTAAATATCTGTTTGATTCAACCATTACATTATTGATTCAATTCCCTGATTTCCTTGCATGATTTTTGGGCGGAACGTGATGGATGTAAACCGGTATAATTTCCAATTGGGCGAAAGGTGATTGGGCAAAACGTGATTGGGCGAAAGG
>CM065687.1:35462396-35467396 GCA_017654935.2 Phymorhynchus buccinoides | reverse complement strand
AGAGAGAGAGAGAGAGAGAGAGAGAGAGAGAGAGAGAGAGAGAGAGAGAGAGGTGACCTCCAATCTATGCAACAAGGGGGAGGCAACCAAAGGCTCCTTAACCTACTTCCGTTTTTGACAAAGTGAAACAAGTCGTCTGCATCGAGTTTTGGAGGGTAGACATCTCACATCTGTGGTTATGGTGCAAAGGATTTGCGCTGCCTCTTCAGTCTTAACCAATCTGGTGAAAGAACGGCATACATTTTCATTTTAGTTAGGCCTGATAACTGTAGACTACTCTGCATGGCGTCTGTAAGGGTAAGTCGAAAATTATGTCTACGTCTCGGTCTGTCATGAGACAGAATGACAATCATCAGATAATCATCATGACCCACAATCACATTATAATAATCACAATCAGTGAATCAGTGTTTGTCGAAAATGATATCATATCAGATGTACGGCATATAGGCTTAGATAGCATTTTGCCTGCTTTTTCAAGTCATTCGTGATTGGTTGTTTTTTCGTTTTTGTTTGTTTTGTTTTTGTTTTTGTTGTTTTTTATTATTCCGGCGCAACAAGGCGCGCCACCGTATTATCATATCATATCATATACGGCATATAGGCTTTTAAATAGCATTTAGCCTGCTATTTCCTTTTAGTTTATAAGGAAATGCAATTTAAAACTTTTTTTTTTATTTTATTTTTTTATTTGGTAAAGGTAAAGATGTGCCACCCCCCATGCATTTCTCGGTTAATTGTATTTTTCCGTTTTTGCCTTTCTTACCATACATAAAGCTGTATTTTAGGAACATTTTTAGCTAATTACCTTTTTGGAATACTAACCCTAACCCTAGCCCTAAACCTAACCCTACCCCCCACTATGTACTGCAGTACACCGCGATTTGTCACAGTTGTGGTTCGTTGCGTTTTCCCCTCTTATAGGGTGGGGGGTAGGGTTAGGGTTAGGGCTAGGGTTAGGGTTAGGGTTAGTATTCCAAAAAGGTAATTAGCTAAAAATGTTCCTAAAATACAGCTTTATGTATGGTAAGAAAGGCAATAACGGAAAAATACAATTAACCGAGATAGGTAGGGGGGGTGGCACATCTTGACCTTTACCTTTTATTTTTATATATATATATATATTTTTTGTTGTTGCTTCTTACATTTAAATGGTCAGGTCAGGTAGATTAAGACGACTAGGCCTCAGGGCCTCTCAAGCATCTTTTCTTTTTATTTTTTTGAGTTGGCACAGCTGTGACTAAATAATAGTAAAGTTTGCATGGAAGCTATAGTCCTCCCAGTGCCTATCATGTTTTTAAAACTATTGACTGTTCCTGCAGTTACTATATTACTGGGTAAGGAATTCCAAGGATTAATAACTCTGTTCGTGAAAAAATGTGCATAGGTATTAGTCCTGGTAAATGGCTTGTTAATCTTCAAGGGATGGCCTCTGGTAATGGAAGTATTAATTGTGAACAAATTGTTAGTAGTTTGACTGTCATAGTACTTATGTAAAATTTTAAACGTTTCTATCATGTCACCTCTTAGCCGGCGGTATTCTAAACTTGGCATATTTAGAGTTTTAAGTCTCCCTTCGTAATTACAGTTTTTTAATCCAATGATTTGTTTAGTATACTTTCAAATGTCTACGTCTGTCCACTCTGGTCTGGCGCAATCACAATCAGTGTGTAGAGATCTAGTCAGAGTGTGCCTATGCCCTATGTCTATGAGTGTAGGCGAGTGTGGTGGTTGTAGACTTTTACTTTTGTAGGCCTACAAGTTCAAGTTGTATGTTTACATGTAGAGACTAGAGGCACGGTACACAAACGGTAAGTAGTGCATGAGGCGAGTGCTGACTGAAAACCAGAGTAAATTTAAGTCACTTGTCGGTGTCATTCACTCATTGTCAGCGATTGTCTTCCTCCTCCTGATTAAGATAAGCACCGGGGTAGACTACATAATACATTTGAGTTCACGTTGATGATATTGTGTAACAAAGTCAAGCCTCAAGGCCTTTTGACAAAACTGTTTTATTATAAGCCTACTTAACTTTAGAACTTACTAAGCCTTCTGTTTCATGTATGTTTGCGTTTTGAATGTTTAAAGTAGATTAGATTCCCACTATTCAATTCAAATGAAAGAGACGATCTTCCGAGGCAACTGTTTTCAACTTCCCGTCTCTTTGCTGACGACGCTCTCAGTCACCAAGCAGTGGACTCTCATGAAGATCATGAGGATCTCCAACTGGACCTCATTGAGTTAGCATCCTGGGAGAACAAATGGATGATGTCCTTCCACCCAGACAAATGTGAGAGCCTCCATGTGGACAGAAAAAGATATCCCCTGATCAAAAGCTACCAACTCCATGGGCAGGACCTGAAGCAGGTATATCTGAGTGTTGCCATCTTGCAAGACCTTAGATGGGACACCCACATCTCAAATGTGACCAGCAAAGCCAGTAACTGAGTAAGAGTAAGACCCTTGACTTCCTCTGGTGCAACTTAAAAGTGGGGTCAGTTAATTCAACATCAAGGAGAAGGCATACAAGTCTCTGGTCAGGCCCATCCTAGAATATGCCTCGCTGGGACCCCTATACCGCGATAGATGTCGGCAGAGAGGAGAAGGTACAGCTGCAGGTTGCCCACTGTGTGGTGAATCAGAACAGGCATCGCCAGACATCCAGCTTCAAAGATAAGTACACCAAGCTACACTGGACTCCACTCACCGACAGGAGACGGGCATCTACTATCTAGACTGTCCACATTCTTCAAGTTTCACTGTGGGGACATGTCCATCAACACCCCCAACAGCCCGTCTCTCAACCCGCCAACTCGTCAAACAAGACAGTCACACGAGTCAACTTACCTGCTTCCCTCCTGCAAGAAAAGTTATAGAAAGTTCTCCTTTTCCCCCCTGGACCATCGGAGATTGGAACTCCCTCCCCCTAAGGCAGTAACATCAGCATCAGTGGAGGGCTTCAAATCCTGGATCTAGGAAACAATGCTTCCCCCTCCCCCTTCCCCTCTTCACCCTACTACCCTACCGAACCCTCCCTCCACACCCCCATCCACCCTGTGCCCATCACCTTCTCCCACTGCCTCTATTCCCCTGTTTCCCCCCTTAATTCCCTTCCATATCAAAGCCAATCATCCAGGCGGCTATATGATTTTATCTACGTTTTTTGCCTGACCGAAGGCCCCATATTTTGTATCAACAGAACCATCAAAACGATGAAGGTGGTTGAGGAGTGAAAGAAGAAGAGATGGAGGGGGTCTTAAGTACTATTATCTGTCCATCTTGATCTCAATTTTTATTCATCACCAAAATGCTGATACATTTCAAGAAAATGCAACCAGTGGTGTCTTTACAACTCTAAGTCTAACCTATAATTACAATTTTGTCTTAAAGTGATTTACAGTGCGTCCCTCAGTTTGAATCATAGCAGAACAGCCCATTGTGTAACTGTAAGTGATTAAAAAATACTTGAATGTTAAGTAATGTGTCTGTTTATTAATTAAGCCCAAAGCAAACACATGCACATATATACATGTGTGTATGTTAATGCATACTTACACACACTTACACATGTTTGATAGTAAATATTTTATGTGCATAAACATGCTTGCACATGCATGCACACGCACACATGTCACATATGTATGCACAAATACATGCACACACACACACACACACACACACACACACACACATGCACGCACACACACACACACACACATCAATTTCTCTAGATTTTTCTCTCTTTCTGTCTCTCTCTCTCTCTCTCTCTCTCTCTCTCTCTCTCTCTCTCTCTCTCTCTCTCTCTCTCTCTCTCTCATCATAGCCAATCAAATCCCTCTACACTGTCACATCATAGCCTACATGGAGAGATAGACAGAGAAATAGACAGACAGATCTTTCAAGCTAAGTTTTAGTGTCCTTGGCAGAACGCTAACCATTATCTGCAAGGCCACGATTACATGCACCACTTATGAACTGTGAACTTTGGCCTGTAAAATGGGTCACCGAGACTAGTAGGACTAGGAAGGACAGGACTTGTGTCCACAGTTTGGATTGTCAAAGTTAGCTTCAAGGTTTTGAGTGATTTTGTGAAGGTCAGGCTAGATTCTTATACAGTAAAAATCGCTTAAGTCAAAATTGGAGGGACTGAAATTTTGAGTTTTTAGTTAAAAAGACCTTTTAGCATACAGATGATTGAACTGGGACCAGAACATTATTTTGAGTTAGCAGGAATCCACTGTACCAGCATTTTGCTTTAGACGTTTTGCTGGTACTAGTGGTAGTGGTATATCTTTATTGATTGTGTGTGTGTGTGTTGAGTGTGTGTGGATGTGTATATATGTGTGTCTGTGTGTCACACACATATATACACACTGTGTGTACTCGCTTGTGTGTGTGGTGTGTGTATGCACTCACGTGTGTCTATATATGTGTTCCCGGTACATGAGACTGCATAAAGCTAAGATTCTAATTCATCTGACAAAAACGTGTTAATGTTTTATCAGACTGTCAAGACAGGAATATGATTTTTTTTTTAAATGCTTATCAGTATCACATGATATGGATTGTGTCATGTAGAATCTGGCTTTATGTGTAAGTACTTCGGCCTGATAGAACATGAATCTCACCAACTACCGTACTGTGTCTATGTCTTACTCTTAGGTGTCGGTGTTGATTTCGACGTTCATTCCCAAGACCAGAGTCGGCCTGTTCCAGAAGACCCCGGTGATTGTTTGCAGAATGGCTTCACAGCAGACAACGCGTTTCTCCAGCACCATGCTCTTCCAGAAGGCCTTTGTGGATGGAGAGTGGGTGCCTGCCAGATCGGGGAAAACTTTTGAAGGTGGCCTGTTCATTTCGGTTGGATCGATAATCACCTTAACATTGACATTGATTTGTTATGCCTGCGTTTCACTAGAGCAACATAGCAGCTTGTGTAGTTTGTACCAATCTAAACATTTAAAAGTTAGCCCAATTCTTTTTTTTTTCTTTTCCTTTTC
>CM065687.1:35457396-35459896 GCA_017654935.2 Phymorhynchus buccinoides | reverse complement strand
CAACTATCTATTATAACCATACATTACCAACACTCAAAACAATTGCATACATACTGCTTAGCTGGAAGAACATAAGCGTTAAACGCTTGTTACCATAGTAACTCAAAAAGAGAAGCACCTACGTGACAGTAGCCTTACCTCCCCTTGCTACTCTCCTGTCACGGTGGCTGCTTCCTGCTTAAACCTCATTCCCCATTTTCCATCAGCATCAGGACTCAAGACTCACTACTGTCAAAGCTCATTTGGTTTGTAAAAGGTTTCCTTTTTGATCTTGTACCTGGGTGAATGATTGGGTAATAATATTTTACATGACTGCGGGTATGTCAGTGAAAGTTTCGGTATAGAGCCTCATTTATATATTTATTTTAAAATAGGGATTTATCAGTTTATGTAGTCCTCTTCTTGCTTTATCTGCTGTGTTTTGATTTGTTGTTTGACGGTGAACTGCTAAAATGCTGTACATAAAGAACATTATTTAATTATGTGTGTTCCAGGAGCGCTGCATAATTTTGCGTCGATGGAGCGACCTCTGTATACAGAACAAGGGCGAACTGGCCAAACTATTGACATGTGAAATGGTGAGAGTCTTGTGGTGTGTGTGTGTACGCGCGCATGTCACGATGTGCATGTTTGTGTGTGTGTGAGTGTGTGTATGATTTCAATATTTGGCTGGTTGTTTTTCTGAATTAATGTCATGATCAGACACCTTATTGTAAATGGTTGGTATATATTTTCAGTTTGAATTATACACTAGCACATACACAAAATGTGATACTCAGTGACTCACACTCACACACAAACATGCATTCAGTCAGTTGCTTGTACACACACACACACACCACACACACACACACACACACACACACACACACACACACACACACACACACACACACACACACACACACACACACACACACACACACAGAGAGAGCTTACATTAAAATTAACTGTCTTTTATGTAACTTATCAACTGGAACAGAGACTGCAATCCTGTTGAGCACCAATGATTGATACAATGGCTAATACTGGCTTCCAACTACCATATTTTATGGACTATAAGGCGATACTTTTTTCCTAGACTGAGACCCCTGCGCCTTATAATATTACTGATAATATAGTAAGAAACTATATTAACAACATCTGAATTTTGTGTAAACTTTCGGGGGTGCGCCTTATAATCAGGTGCGCCTTGTAGTCCTTAAAATACGGTAAATCTATTCCAACATATTTCTCAATTATTAAAACCACAGCTCGGTTGTATAGCCAAGCAGGCCAGTCCAAATGAAAGATTTGTTTCTGCCGCTGCAAAGTGTGCTTACCTAGCTGCCTTTGAGGGCAGCCACAATCCTTTATCCAAACCATTGTTGCTGTGCTGTTAACACCCATGTCACTAAAAGGCATCCAATCTAGACCTGTTATCCAAAGACCCTGTTTTCTTAATTTTGGGAGATAAGGATAGGCCTAATGTTATATGTATGTCACCGGGGAATTCGCAATATTGCAGAAATATTGTTAAGTTTGATGGTATTTTTGGGCTGAAAAATGGCTGGCGGCGAAAGGGTTAAATCAATCAAAACGATTCTGCAGGGTAAGCCACTGCAAGACGCTGCCGGTGAGGTGGCGTACGGGACCTCCTTTATCGACTGGTTCGGGGAGGAGGCTCGGCGAGCGTACGGGGACATCGTGCCGTCTCCAGCCAAGAACAAGCGCATGCTGGTGTTGAAGCAGGCCATCGGCGTGTGCGGCATGATCACTCCAGTGAGTGGGCAGCTCTTCTTCTGACTGTAATTTAGTCTACATAGATCACTTTCCTGTTTGCTTTTTTGCTGGTTGGTTGGTTGGTTGGTTGATTAATTGGCTGGCTAGTGCTTGTTGTTGTCGTTCCCTGGCTTAAAGACTCCAGGGATCATCCCATCAGCCAAAGCACTTGAACACTATGGTACAAGTGCACCAGCTAGGGATGAGAACATTACGTGTGTGACCGTTTTTGGTTACACCACCACATGGGCAGCCACATTCCGACTTCGGAGGAAAGGCTGGCTGGTTAGTTGGTTGATTGATGGATTGATTTTGCTCTCCCATTTTTGTTGTTGTTGACGTACTCTGGCTAAAAGACTCCAGGGATCATTCCAACAGCTGAAGCACTTGAAAACTATGGTACAAATGCATCAGCCAGGGATGAGAACATTATGTGTGTGACTGTTTTTGATTACTCCGCCACGTGGGCAGCCACACTCCGTCTTCGGAGGATCCCATTTTTATACATTTGGGAACTTTTCAAAATCAAACAAGACCTGTGTGTTCTTCTGTCTTGTCTTTAAATGAAATCTTTACCTATGGCTGGGGACCACCGTGTATCAAAACCTCGTTACTAAGGTGTCTCTTCTTGAATTTTAGTAGTAAGTGGCCTTGTCTCCATGTTATGCTCTACCGCCGTTCGGTTCGCCACTTCCAACTAAATTTAAGTGCCGAAACAGGCACCCTAGCAACGAGGTTT
>CM065687.1:35362396-35452396 GCA_017654935.2 Phymorhynchus buccinoides | reverse complement strand
GGCCCTGATTTGATGCTTTTTAGTGACATGGGTGTTAAACCATTGTGGTGCAAAAATGCGACATTGGCATGCCAGATTTTGTATGTGGACTTACAAAATTGAAGCCTGATTGGTGAAATGAATAAGTGAATCTATAATTTATGAAAACCCATGGAACAAGGAATTAACTCATTCGCATCGCAACAATTTTGAATTGTTAAAAAAACACCACTAATCACTCCAGCAAGTTTAGAAGTGACCAAGGTATGGTGTGCACACAGATATACTTCCCTTGAAGCAAATGCATCAAATTGACAGCTACCTATTAATTCTGGACATATATGGCTGGAACGACTTGAATGAGTTCAGCTGCAAAGCAATTTGTGTTGTATTTAGAGCTCCTCTCTATCCATCCATCCATTGTGTGTGTGATTGTGTTAAAGATGGATAAAAGCAATGCAACAAAGATTTAGTATCCTGAAATACTGCTTCATACATTGACAACAGATTTTGAGTGTAATTTCAATTGTGGTATACAGTTTCACTTTAAAAAAAAAATAATTTGGCTCAATGGTTTATGGTTTGATTATTGTTTGAGCTTATAACTGTTCACTGGTTTGCAATTAAACACAAACTTGAGTAAAATGTGTACTGTATTTTGTAGATTCACCAAAGTTTGATATAAATATGGTGTTTTCATTTTGACAAAATTGGTTAATATGCACTATGTTTGACAGTTTAACAAAAAATCTAGACATTGACCACCATGTTTTGCAGTTATAAAATGAATCTGGAGCATTACAACTGTATTTTGCAGTTAGAAAATGAATCTGGACTGTTACAATTATACTTTGGAGCTAGAAAATATTCTGTGAAATAACTACTCTGTTTTGCAGGAAGAAAAGCAACAACTGGTCAATGACCACTGTGTTTTGCAGCACAAAAAAAAAAATCTTCACAGTGACCACTGTATTTAGGTCTTGCATGAACTTGGGGGGAAAAGGTGTGGACAATGCCTCCTGTGTTTTTTGCAGCTGGCGAAGCGGGCTGGTTTGCCGTCTGGTGTTTTGAACGTGGTGACAGCTTCCCGCGCCAACGCACCATCCGTGGGGAAAGAACTGTGCGAGAATCCCATTGTCAAGAAAATATCGTTCACTGGCTCCACCAACACTGGCAAGGTAATTCAATTCTGAATTTTGTGGTAATGGATGATTTATGGAAAAATAGAACTTGTCTTTAGTTTTTAACGCAAATAGAGTACCCTATAACGAACACAAGGCAAACATGGTATGCTAAGGACAGATAATGAGCAACAACAAAAAATCACCAAATTCAAACCTTTTGAATGAAAGTGTATGATTGTAAATGACCAAAAACTCCCTGTACACTATTTGAAAAATATAATAAAATATAATTATATAATATAATATAATTATATAATAAAAAATATAATTAAATAATAAACAAGTTTGAAGACTCTAAGACCTACGGTGTTGAAGTTATGGCCCCTTAAAGATATTCGGTTTTCAAGGTCATGCACCAAGGTCAAGGTCACAACGGTGATACTTTATGCACAGATGCCTTCCTCTCATGGTAACACACCACCACACAAAATTTGAAGCGATTCTGTCAAGCAGTTCGGGAGATATCCTTGGGACGGACAGAAAAAAAGAAGAAGAAAAAATAGAAACATACACGAATTTAGACTCTACGATCGCAAAGGACAAAATTATAATTGCTGTTTGGCTGATAGGATTATCTCTCCACTAGTTAAGGCAAAGGGAGATCACCTGTGGTGGCCGTAGTGCAATGCAATGGAACCTCCCTATGAAGACTGAAAAATCATCCAAAATAAGGTCTTAAGTGGAAGGGAGTTCTAATAGGGAGGTAATTTTAATACTTACAAAGAAGGGCAATGTCTCCGAGAAGTAATCTTAAGTGGGAGGGAGTCTTAATAGGGATCGATGTTCCACTGTAACTTGTTTAGTTTATTTTCTGTAGCTTTCGTTTGTGCATGTGCATGCATACTTTAATGCAAACATACTGTTCATGCCAACATATGCTAGTCCTTTATCCACATCAGCAAGAAAACTACATTTGTTTGTCAATTCTGTTTGACTCGAAGTGTTTTGTGCTCTTTTCTTTTTTTCGATTGTGTTTGACAGTTCAGAACTTGACTCATAATGCTTTTTGCTTTTCTTGTCGATTGTGTTTTAAACGCCAGTTCAGAACTTGACTCATCATGTTTTGTGCTTTTTTTGTCAATTGTGTTTTAAACGCCAGTTCAGAACTTGACTCATCATGTTTTGTGCTTTTTTTGTCAATTGTGTTTTAAACGCCAGTTCAGAACTTGACTCATAATGTTTTGTGCTTTTCTTGTCGATTGTGTTTTAAACGCCAGTTCAGAACTTGACTCATCATGTTTTGTGCTTTTTTTGTCAATTGTGTTTTAAACGCCAGTTCAGAACTTGACTCATCATGTTTTGTGCTTTTTTGGTTGACTGTGTTTGACAGTTCAGAACTTGACTCGTAATGTCATGGATGCTCCTGCTTTCAGGATGTCCTGAAATGCAGGATTTGTTTTTGTTGCTTGGAGCCGGCTTCGACGGATGATGAGATTTTGAGAAGCTCCAAATTTCCTATTTATAAATGTTTTGTCGGTTTCTCCCATGTGTAGAATATAAAAGAAACGAATACAGATAAATATTTACATGCCTTTGCCAGGAACTTTATATTTTTAGGATTGTTTAAGTCAAGTTGTTAACTGGGCGGCCCCTGGACCCCTGCCTTGCAGGATTTTTGAAATTTCCCAGGATCACCCATGTAATGTTGTGTGCTTTTTTCAGATTCTTCTCCAGCAGTCGGCCTCCACTGTGAAGAAGATGTCTATGGAGCTGGGAGGTAACTCCCCTCTGGTCGTCTTTGACAGCGCGGACGTCGACACTGCCGTTACAGGCACCATGGTGGCCAAGTTTAGATGCTCTGGGCAGGTGAATGGTCATTGTTCCTCATCAAATTAGCATATTTTACAGACTCTAACTAAGGGCGCATCTTATAATAAGGAGCAACTCCACAATTTGCAACAAAAATGTTGGCCTGTACCAGCCATGTATAGACTAAAATAGGGAATTAGGGGCCATACGTCAAAGTACCGTGTTTTTCGGACTATAAGGCGATATTTTTTTCCAGACTCAGACCCCTGCGCCTTATAATGTGACTGATGAAATAGTAAGAAAATATAGTAACAAAATCTGAAATTTGGGTAAAATTTGGGAGGTGCACCTTATACAAAGGTGCGGTGCGCCTTATGGTCCGAAAAATATGGTAGTGGTTATTGAAGGGCAGGAGCTGTGCCGGTCGGGGTTTGTCCCCGGGGAGCGCTTCGCCAGCCGGAGTGGTCCAGCCTGGATACTGCGAAATAAAGGCCTATGGTCAACTTTTTAAACACTGTCAACAACACCAGATAGTGTATAGTAGAGATTTTTTTATTTTTAAAGTTATATTCCAACCCTCAGCGCGCTCTCCTTCAACGTCTTCAAACCAGAGCCAGAGTTCTGATTTTGTTACAACAGTTTATAACTAAATTAATATAGTCTATGTTAAAAGATGCAGGGGTCTCAGTCTGGAAATACAGTACCGCCTTGTGATCTGTAAAATGCAATAATAATAATAATACTGAGCATTTATATAGCGCTTTACTCCCTTTGCAGGGAGCTCAAAGCGCTTTACATAGACAATAAAACACAAATAAGTCATTATACACATAAGACTCACTACAATCAAATCAAATATGCATAAAATAATATTATTTAAACAAAGCCCTGTTCATAACCACAAAATTTGAAACAATATTATATTTTATAAGAAAAGAAACAAAATTGCAAGGGAAATCAAAGTTCATGAGCTACGTTATTGCGCAAACACACACACTAATAGAGAAGCACACAGTCACACATCATGCACGCGCACGCACACACACACACATGTGCGTAATAATCAATGGGCATTCACACACACACACACACACACACACACACACACACACACACACACACACACACACGCACACAATATTGCTGATAGGCCTCCACCGACTGTAAAATGGTATATGATGAAGCACTTAATCTGCACGTTTTTGGTGTTATAATGTAGTTACTGTAATTTACGGCCCATAAGGTGACACAGTATAAGGCGCACCCCCTGCTTTTTAAAATAAATCATAATTTGAACACAGATAGGGCGCATACACCCGATAAGGCGCAAAGAAATCAAAGAAAGGAAGAACGAAACGATCAGCGAAAGTAACGTCATTACAGGGCCAGTGACGGAAGTGGAAGCCTAACTATATAACTACATTTTAATGCAATGTGAGTGAACTGTTGTCAGTTTGTTGTGGAAGCTACCAGAGCATGGTGAGTTGTTCATTTCAACTCTCGACCCCCTTACTTTTTTCTGTTTAGAGTATAGAAAGGGCGCATGCGCCGGATTGGGCACAGGGTCAAAGTTCAGTAAAAAAAAAGTTGCACCTAATAGGCCGTAAATTACAGTAGTAAGAAACTGTTATAACAAAATAAGATTAATGCGGGCAATTTGGGGGTGCACCTTATAACACTACTCCTTGTAGGTAAAATAGGGTTAAAAACAAAAGGTTAACCCTTTCTTTCTTCTTCTTCTTTGTTCGCTCAGACAGTTTCCTGTCACATGAGCATAGATGCGTCATGCTGCCGTTATGCGCCTAACTAAGAAATAGTTAAGCCCAGCATGTCCAACTTCGGCTGAAGAAATCTTTGTAAGAATTTGTAGAAAAAATGCAGGAGAATGGACCAGTAAGATAGAATGATAGCAGATGACAGTAAGCAAAGGGAAAAAGGCTGAGTCAAAGAGAGTGATGGATTAGAGGAAGTTACAAGCACAGAACTTCCAGAAGATGGGGGAACTATTTGTACGAAAGACCCCCCAGTATCCCCACAGGGGGAACCCTTTCAACGCCAACCATTTTTCAGGTAAAACTTTCCATTAAACTTACCTGGGGTAGAGAAAAGATCGTGTCTGCAATATTGGGGATTCCTCTGTAACATGCATAAAATAGGGCCTATCCTTACCTCCCAAAATTAAGAACATAAGGTCATTGGATACCAGACTCTCATGTGATGCCCTTTAGTGACATGGGTGTTCAATCATTGTGGTGCCAAGAGGCGACAGTGACGATAAAAGGGTTAACTCTTTGGTTTCTGTATTTAGAGAAGTTTCAACTACTGTTCATTCCTGAGAACCTCTTTAACTGCTGAGAAATTTTATCCCGTTGATTCCTACGGGCCTCTTTTGCTCGTGATATGCAACATGATGCAACTGTTATTACCTTGCTCTTCTATAATTGCATTGCAATAAGGGTTTTTTCCCTCTTTTTCTTACTGGGGCAAGTATTGTTTATGAAAGAGAAACAGGCCACTGAAAACATGCCGCATATTCTCAATAACATAACACCCCTTTATTCAATTTTACTCTCTCTGGCAACCCAGGAATAGGGAGATGGAGAGCTCTATAAAGCTAGGAATCTGCAGTTACTCCCATTCAACATCAAAAGCGGTTCTCAGGAACGAAAGAGTTAGGAAAGCTTGTCCATCATTTCTTCCACCCTTGCCAGCATTTTATTCCTTCTGTTTTCCTGGGTTGCAGACGTGCGTGTGTGCCAACCGCATACTGGTCCAGGAAGGGATCTACGAGGAGTTTGTCAAGCGCCTGGCGGAGGCCATGAGGAAGGAGCTGAAGGTTGGGGACGGCCTGGAACCCTCCACCACCCAAGGACCCCTCATCAACCAGGCAGCTGTGCAAAAGGTGTGTAGGTGTGTAGACATCAGAATTGTCGGAGAATTTGCAAAATTCAGGGGATTAAGAATTTGCTGGAAGAGGATTTTTGTTCTGGTGCCAGAGGTTTTACCTTTTTTTAGTGAGGAAATGTAGGGGTTTCACTTATTACCTTTTCACTTCACGATCTTATAATTCCTATCTTTCACAAAAAAAGGAATTTTCATCGCTGTCATCACTCAGTGGATGCAATAACGATTCATCATCCATGATGTAAAAGTCGGGAAAATGCCGCCAACACGACTTCAAAAATTCGCATCGATCGAACAAAAACAAGCCCATTGCCGAAATAGGTCAGCGTACACTCCTTACTCATCACTTCGCGATCTCATAAGTCCCATCTTTCAAAAAAATATGACTATTCATCGCTTTCCTCGGTCAATGGACACCATAACTGTTCGACATCCATATTGGAAAAATCACGAAAATGCTGAAGTCGGTCACTAACTTTCAAAAATTCATATCTTCCAAATTTAGACCATTGAAAGCAACAGGGCGGAGTGTAATCTATAGCGATGAAGCGCTCACGTGACTGCAGAAACAAAATGGAAGCGCCCAATGGAATCCGTACGTTCCCAAACGTTCTCGGCATTTACGATCCAATTTTTTTCTGAACGTTCACGAACGTTCACCGCATAAGAGAGTTAAGAATTTGCTGGAAGAGGATTTTTGTTCTGGTGCCAGAGGTTTTACCTTTTTTTAGTGAGTGGGGTTCATTTTAAAAGCATTTTATTAACCCTTTCACCGCCAGCCATATTTCAGCCAACAATTTCCATTAAATTTACCTGGGTAGAGAACAAAATCCATCTGCAGTATTGGGGATTCGTTAGTCTTTGGATAATAGACCCCAATTTGATACCTTTTAGTGACATAGGTGTTACATCACTGTGGTGCTAAAATGCGACTTCGGCGGTGAAAGGGTTAAAGTGATTTGTTACTAAATTATGTCATTTAGTATGTTTATTCAGGATGAGCTGCGCGTGAGTGCGTGCGTCCGTGTTAGGGGGTATTTGTCCCTCTGCACACGCGTGTGTGCGTGCATGCATGCGTGCTGGGAGATCTATAAAAAGTAGGTCAGCTTGAGGTCTATGAAGGGGGATGGTGAATGCGGGGGTGGGTGGAGGGGGAGGGGGGGGGGGGGGGGGGGGAGTGTAAGAAAAATGCCTTTTGCGTGGAAAACGCTATCTGTAATGGTTTGGATTCTAGTGGAGTGTAAAATATCAGTACACAATGAGTGTAAGCCGACGTCATCTTATTCACACAAGACGCAACAAAACCCCTCTTGTTTGTATATATGATCCAGTGATGCTGCTGTCTGTTTCAGTTTTTTCTTGTAAACTATCATCCATTCCATTTGTGTTTTAGACACAGAATGAAGGAATTCTGAAGTGCTGCCCGCTTAACCCCCCACCGCTCCACAACACATCGATAAAGTCTGCAATGATATGCGGCTTTCAAGAGAGGAAAGGCCAAACCATACATAAGTTACGGTAGATTTTGAAGGCATTCTGGAAAGTTGGTTACACACCAGAAAAACAACAACAACAAAACTCATGGCCCTATTTGGGCTCATTCATGAAGGAGGCCGTGGTGAATAAAGGGTTAAACTGTAATGATGACCAGGTGGACTGTCTGGTGAAGGACACCGTGGTGAATAAAGGGTTAAACTGTAATGATGACCAGGTGGACTGTCTGGTGAAGGACGCCGTGGTGAATAAAGGGTTAAACTGTAATGATGACCAGGTGGACGGTCTGGTGAAGGACGCCGTGGTGAATAAAGGGTTAAACTGTAATGATGACCAGGTGGACTGTCTGGTGAAGGAGGTCATGGTGAATAAAGGGTTAAACTGTAATGATGACCAGGTGGACGGTCTGGTGAAGGACGCTGTGGCGGACGGGGCCCAGGTGGTGCTGGGGGGCCAGGGGGACGCCAGGGGAGGCAACTTCTACCAGCCCACGCTGCTGACCGGTGTCACCTCGGACATGAGGTGCTCCAGGGAGGAGATCTTCGGGCCCGTGGCCACCATCCTCAAGTAAGGAAGGGCTTGGGGGACAAGTTTGTTTGCTTATCTTCCCTCGGACCATTTCCAAGTGGAACCCACTCCCTTCTGTGGCAGTGTCATCAGCCACAGTGGGAGCCTTCAAAAGCCAGATCTAACCCTCCCCCCCTCCCCCCTCCCCCCTCCCCCCTGTCCCTTCTTCCTCCTCATCTCCTTACCTCCCCCCCCCCCCCCCTCCACCCTCATCCACGACTCCCTCTCTACCCATCATACCAAGCCAAGACTTTAAACCAGAAGCCTAACCTAAGCGCAGAAACCTTTTTCCAAGTTAATCTTCAGAATCTTCAGTACGATGAAAGTGGAAGATCAAACGAAGAAGAAGAAGAAGAAGAAGAAATACGGACTGTAAGCCGCCTCTTTTTTCCTCAACTTTGGTCCATGCGGCTTATAGACTGATGCGGCTTATCTGTGGATTTTTGTCCATTCCATATTTATTAGTATGATTAAATCTGTTTCTGGCCACATTCTTCAGCCTGTTTTGAGATTCAAAACAGATTTTGGTAATCAGTAGATTCAAATCTCATGTTTAAAGTCTCTGAGAGCATTACACAGTCATGTTCTGATAGAAGAATTTATGTAGTTGTTGCTTTGTGCACACTTAATTTTCTCTGCGGTTTATAGACTGGTGCAGCTTATATGTGAATAAATACCTAATATTTTGTCTATTTAAGGGATGTGGCTTATATACAGGTGCGTATTATAGTCCAGTTTTTACTGTAGTGTGTGTGTGTTCGAATTCTGACTTTTTCAGTAACATTGCGAGGTAACCGAAGTTACCACGTAAAAGTTGCAAGGTAGGTAAGTTCAAGTGCTGTTCTAGTGCACGCGCACTGAAAGAGCACTTGCGCTCCAAGTGTCAAGTGTACTATCCGGGACAGGAAAAATTGTCAGAATTATTGACGGAAAAATTGAATCTTCAAATCCCCTATAGAGACAGCAATTTTTCCGTAAAATGGAATAAAATGCGTTTTTCTACCTCGCAATGTTGGGTAAACAAGAATGTGATTGCAAAGCTATAATATTCATACTCCCAGAGAATGGACAAGTGAGGCAGAAAGATAGTAGATGCCAGTAAGCAAAGTATAAGAAGGCAGTGTCAAAGAGAGTGACAGATTAGAGGAAGTTACAAGCACAAGAACTTCCAGGAACTATTTATACGAAAGACACACACACACACACACACACACACACACACACACACACACACACACACACACACACACACACACACACACACACACACACACACACACACACACGGTATCCCCTCGGGGTGGGTCAGAGGTGGGGGGTGTATTTTCTACATGTATCATAAAATTGATATTCTCCTGATTTAATATATATATATTACGTTAGGGGATGTAACACATGCATGCTCCTTCACGTAAACACACACACACACACACACACACACACACACACACACACACACACACACACACACTCTCTCTCTCTCTCTCCCTCGATCTGCATAGATTGTGATCACTGTGGACACATTGATGTGTTGTCAGGTTTAAAACAGAGGAGGAAGCAGTGGCAATCAGCAATGCCACACAGTTTGGTCTGGCAGGTGAGTTCAAATCAAATCAAATCAAAATCACTTTATTATCTCCCAAGGAGAAATTTCGTTCAGGTGCCAGAATAACAGAGACTTCGACATTCAGCATGCATGGATATAAGCACATTTTGACTTAAAGCAAAGTCACATGAGTATAAAGAAAGATGCATAAAATCGTGGGTGCTACTCTTTCATTTTTGCACTGATTTCAGTATTTTTAAATTTTGACCACAGGTGATTTGGGGCGTTTCGAACTTAGTCTAGTTTTTCTATCTTGGAAGTTTGCAAAGGCAATGTAATAATTTTACAAGGCTTATCAGACTTAAACTGTCTCTGTCTATCATTTTAACTGTCTGTCTCGTTAAATATCTCTCTTAAGTTGCCCCCCCTGAATCGTCCGACAGGGTTCTGCCCCTGTACCCTGCCGGGGCCATGGGTCCCTAGACCCCTGCCTTTCAGTTTTTTTCATTTTGGGGAGTTGTACCCATGTAAAATGTATACGGACATAGACATTTAGCATGCATGAGTATAATGTTCATATTTTAAGGTTACACGCTTAAAGATACACATTACATGTGGATACATACCAGTCTAAGGATGAGCATGCAGTTTCTTTCAACACAATGAACACACATTTAAGCCTAAAAGGATCATGAGTTTAGGAGCTGGATGGATCTGGGGATGAAGGATTTCTCTGCCCTGGAGTTGACTTTAAAAGTTTTGTAGCGGCTGGGGGGGTCAGGGGACTGCACTTCTGTATGAATTTGGGATGTGGTTTATTTCCCCTGTCACTAACATATTGCATGGGTGACAGTAGTTCAGGCACGTTCCTGAGATCAGGATTGAAAAAGCTGATACAGTGGGACCTCCCTTATAAGACCTTGAAAAATCATCCAAAATGAGGTCTTATAAGGGAGGGGTCTTTAAGGGAGGTAATCTTAATACTTACAAAGAAGGGCAATGTCTCAGAGATGTAGGTCTATATGAGAGGAAGTCTTATAATGGGAGGTTTATAAAGGAGGTTCCACTGTAGAAAGAGTCTTCAGGATTGGCCATTTTGTCACCTGGAACCACAGTGTTATGAAGTCAGACATTTCTGCCCAAATTGATGCATGGGTGAAAATAGTTCAGGCATGCTTTTGAGATCAGGATTGAAAAACCTGATATAGAAAGAGTCTTCAGGATTGGCCATCTTGTCATCCAGAACCACGTTCTTCTAACATCAAACATTTCTGGCAAAATTGATGGCTCATTAAAACAAGATGATGGATATGCAATTCTAACACTATCCTCACCCATCCTGTACACACAGACACATTGGAAAATATTGTTAACGTGGTCACACAGAAACCCAGACATTATTGCATCAAATAACAACACTTAAGGCTCTTGGAAATGTCCATCTTAGTCAGACACACAGACAATAGGATGAAAGAGAGCGGAAAAAAGCCTACCTAAAAATAAATTTTTAAAAAATAAGGGGGGGTAGGAAAAAAGGGAAAAAGGGGGGGGGGAGAGAAAAGGAACAAAGAAAAAAGGAAGAAAGGAAGGAAAAAAGAAAAGAAAGGGTTGAAAATGAAGGCGGAAGTGGTGGTGGGTTGCATGATGAGTGAGCAAGATAGCGGAGAGCGGATGAATGATTGGGTGTGGTGTGAGAGTTACATATTTGTTAATGTAAATTTATGTTTCATACTTTTATTTCATATTTTTTTATTTTACACGGTGGAAGACAAGTTTCCATGTGCGTTGTGCAATGCCAATGGACAATAAAGAAACTTATGACTTATGACTTCAGGATTGGGAAGATTCAGAGAACATTGAAACGTGTCATTTCAGGATTGAGAGAATGTTTTACTGTCACCCATGCATCTTTAGCGTTACAGTCATTTAAACTCTACTGTCACTGTCTTTTGCTAGCTACCAATTTTGACTTTGGTGCAAACTCTGGTGACAGTTTGTGCTTCCTTTTTCTTTCTTTATGGCATTATTTCTACTGTCATAAATTTTGTGAGCGTTTTGTGCTTCTTTTCTCGTTTTATACACCACTAGCGCAACGCTGAGTACCAGTAACGCCTAGTAACGGTAACGCCTAGTAACGGTAATGCCAAGTACTGGTAACGCTGAGTACAGCAAATTTGAAGCGATTTGGTTAAGAAACGGTGGAGTTATAAGGCCCTGTTTCCCATTGACGCTGCTCTGAGAGTGATGCACTCTCCCTAGTAACGGTAATGTCTAGTAACGGTAACGCCAAGTACTGGTAACGCTGAGTACAGCAAATTTGAAACGATTCGGATAAGAAAAGGCGGAGTTATAAGGCCCCGTTTCGCGTTGGCACTGCTCTGAGAGTGATGCGGTCTCCCTAGTAACGGTAACGCCAAGTACTGGTAACGCTGAGTACAGCAAATTTGAAGTGATTTCATTAAGAAACGGCAGAGTTATAAGGCCCCGTTTCCCGTTGGCGCTGCTCTGAGAGTGACGCGCTCTCCCGATTTTCTTCAGATTTGCTGCCAAGCTTTGCCCCGGTGACAGCAAGCCTGACTGCAAATTTGACGCGATTCGGTTGAAAACCGGCGGAGTTATAAGGCCCGTTTTGCATCATGCTGCTGTTATGCGCCTAAGTAATCGATTCGCTTCCGGTTTGGCACATTGATAGTCACCGTCCCCGGTCATATGTCTGCCAAATTTGAAGGCAATAGGTCCAGAAATACCGGAGATACGGGCACCGAAAGGCCAGCGGATGCGCGTTTCGCGCATTTGCAAAACCGCGCAAATGACACGGCCGCCTCGGTTGCCGTTGCCATCGCCCCGTTAGGGCTCACAGCCCTATAAGTTATAAGGCCTGTTTCGTGTTTCAGACACACAGACACACACACACACACACACACGGACACTTGGCTTATTACTATATGATGATTATTATTAGTATGATTTTTTTTTAAATGTGCTATGGTTGTTGGAATTTTTTTTTTTCAGTAATGAACCCGCAAATGGGTGAAGACTCATAACAAAAAACTCCTAAGTTTTGAGTCGGGAGGAATGTTAAGGGGTTAATATTGTGGGAAGAAAGAAGGGAGGGGTTCATATAAAGAAAAGAAAACAGGAAGGAGAAGAAGATGAAACAAGTAGAGAAGGGGAGAACTGAATTTTTTTTATTTTATTATTTTGAATTCAGAGAATAGAAATTGTTACGCTTTTTTCCTGTATGTTGCCAATGCTCAGATTGGGTAGAGGTATTTCTTTTGTTTCACTTGAGCTATTACTAAAAAGGTGTTTGTGTGTGTGTTGCTGTGTGTGTGTGTGTGTGTGTGTATGTGTGTGTGTGTGTTCCATAAGCCTTTAGTTTCCTGTTTTAATTTCTTGATGAAATATCACAGGCATCTGCATCTCTTTTTCAGGATACTTTTTCTCCAGAGACATTGGCCAGATCTGGCGCGTGGCGGAGAAGCTGGAGTACGGCTTGGTAGGAGTCAACGATGGCCTCATCTCCGGCACGGAGGTTCCCTTCGGAGGCATCAAGGAATCTGGCTTAGGGTCAGAAGGCGGGAAATACGGACTGTACGAATACATGGAGCTCAAGTATGTCTGCATGGGAGGCATCTAGTGCAATCATCATTGCCATCACATCTGGTTGGATTAACCCTTTCGCCGCCAGCCATTTCTTAACAACAAAAATCCATTATACTAACCTGGTAGAGAAAAAATAATCATCTGCAATATTGGGGATTCCTCTGTGACATGCACAAAGTAAAGCCAATTCTTACCTCCCAAAATTAACAAAAATAGGGTCTTCAGATAACAGGCCCTGGTTTGATGCCTTATGGCTCCAACCCACCTGCGTGCGCATCTCGACCATTCCAACGGAAGTGTCACCATCTTAGTCCTTATTTGTGTGTAAGCAAAGTGAAAATGTTATCTAAATGTGTAAAGAAAACATCTTAGATCCCAAAATTAGATAAGTTTCGAATTGGAACAGCCAAATACGCAGCATCGATCTGGCATTTTTCAAATAAGGACTAGGGCCTCCCATAATTTGATGCTCCTTGTGGCCGGATATGACGACACGTGGGTACCAGCAATAGTGACATGGGTGTTAAATCATTGTGGTGCAAAAATGCGACGTTGGCGGCGAAAGGGTTAAAGTCTAGGGCTTACAGGGATTTGTTTTCTGTCAATTGGCTGATTTCAGCAAAAGGGCAGTATGTAAATTAAGGGGGAAAACATAATTTAAAAAGAAACATATTCACACAGAGAGTAAACGAAGGCGTAGTAATCAAGATAATGGATGCTTGTCGCATGTTCTGGCAGCTTAATAATAACAAGAACTTCTGTATTCTTTCAAAAGCACCGCACTGATCATTTTAACAGAGGTAGACAAAAGATGCTAGGTGCATGCACTCTGGAAAGTCATCAAGAAGATAGGCAGGGCTCCCAATCGTCCCGCAAAACAAGGGGTCCCAGGGACTCCTTCATTTACAGTATAGAGGGTCCTAGAGGCGGGATAGAGGGTCCCAGTGGCATTGCGAATGCTAAAAAGAATTTTTCTAGTGCATCCCTGGGACCCTCTGCACATTCTTTTAGAGGGTCCTTTAGAATTTTAGTGCTTCATAGACCCCCAAATGGGGGTCCCTGGGAGCCTTGATAGGCAAAACTCATGATATTTCAGGAGTTTTTCACCTATTAACTTAAAGCTGCTATACCCCTAAAAGAGTTTCAGACAGGAATCTGTTGTGGAACATTTTTGTTAATTTACATTGATCATTCAACAAAGAAGACTTCTCCATGAGAGTGGAAATCAATCCACTACAATGAGGACATTGTTTTCTTCAAGCCCAAGAATGAAAATGTTCAATCTATTCTATCATCCTTACCATTCCACTACAAAGTGCATATTTGTACAAGATTAGCTTGCAAGACATAAAATTAAGCACAAGTGTCTTACTACCACAACTCCCAATCCACGTAACTTCCGGTTAAGCAGACTATTCACTTTTCTTTCAAGCTGGCATGGAAGACGGTCCTGTTTCTGTTTACTCAGAATTTTTTCTCCTGTTTCAGCTTTAATGAGTGTCTTTAGATTTATTTTAGTTTCTTTGTGTTGCCTTGTGTTCAAGGGTAAGTTCATTCGGCCTTCCCCAGTTTGAGTTAACCTCTGTGCAGGAATTTTTTTTCTTCAAGCCCAAGAATGAAAATGTTCATTTTGGATGTCGGGTTGAATTTTTTTATCCATAGATATAACTGTTGTTGTTGATGGTTGCACGGTTGTCGAGATATAAGCTTTTCTTACAATCGTACTTCAGAACGTAGCCACATTCCAACTGGAGGGGGGGGGGGGGGGAAGAGAACAAAAGGGTGCTCATGTGAATTTATTGTAAGTGTCTGAATGCATGAATTTTTCATTGAAAAAGGCAGTTTTTGGTAAAGGTCAAGATGTGCCACCCCCCCTGCATTTCTCGGTTAATTCCATTTTCTCGTTTTTGCCTTTCTTACCAAACATAAAGCTGTATTTTATGAACCTTTTTACCTAATAACCTTTTTGGAATACTAACCCTATCCCTAACCCTAGGCCATTATCTAATAGGACCCCCCCCCCCCCCCTATGTATTGCAGTACACAGCGCCATTTGTCACAGTCGTGGTTCATTGCGTTTTCCCGTCTTATGGGGGGGGGGGGGGGTCCTATTAGATAATGGCCTAGGGTTAGGGATAGGGTTAGTATTCCAAAAAGGTTATTAGCTAAAAAGGTTAATAAAATACAGCTTTATGTTTGGTAAGAAAGGCAAAAACGGAAAATTGCAATTAACCGAGAAATGCAGGGGGGGTGGCACATCTTTACCTTTACCCAGTTGTTTTCTGTTTTAAAACAATGTATTATTGCCAACAGTGATACACAAACCAGTTATAGTCATGTGCCAGTGGGAGTGCTATTACAGATCAGGAAGAAGTCAAATAAACTGAGCTGTTGAATTAAAATCAAGGGTGATTTGAGTGGAATACGTTGCTCAAAGATAGTGTTCTATGTTGATTTTAAGGTAGGAATTTTGCTTAATGTTTTTATAGCATATAATGAGTTTAAGACATAAGACTTTTTAGTTTTGTGTTTTTTGTATTGTTTTGTTTTTGTTTTGCTTTTTTAAGTCGTACTTGTACAGGTGTTATTCAAAAGATGTTATCTAGCAAGACAAAAAATATGTACATATTTATGGATTTAGTTCTGCATTTTTTGTTTATTTTCCCCCCTTAATTTTTCATTTTGTTTTTATCTGAAGTTGAATAGCTAGAAAGTAAATCATGTGCTAAAAGTAAAAAGTTCTTTTGTGTGTGCAAAACTGTTGATGTTTGTTGTTAGAGTAAATGTCCCAAGTAGATTTATCTTGTTAGTATTTTAGCATAGATGCTGAATGTATTTTAGCAGAACAAACACTGTCTGCAATGGTTGTGATAAATTCCATATAAATGGATTGCTTTTCAAGTGCTGATGATATTCCTGAGAGCTTCCAGTCAAAACATGAATTTAATTAACATGTATTTTAAGTCAAATATTGTGAATTGAAAACTTTTTTTAAAGATAAATATTAGAAACTGTTTGTTGTTGTTGTTGGCTTACCCTGGCTAAAAGACTCCAGGGATCATCCCAACAGCCGAAGCACTTGGAACACTAGTGGTACAAATGCGCCAGCTAGGGATGAGAACATTACGTGCATGACCGTTTTTGATTACCCCGTCCACGTGAGCAGCCACACTCCATCTTCGGGGGGAAGAAAGTGTTTGAATGGTATCTTTTTCTCAACTGTTTACTTTTTTTTCTTTCCATTTTGCTCCTGTTAATTTTCATGCAGGAAAACATGCGTGTGATGAAGCAGTTACAATACTTGCATGCTTATCCTTGTAGGTGGTGGTTGTTTGTTTGTTTGTTTGTTTGTTTTTTGTTGTTGTTGTTGCTTTTTATTACTTTAACCTATGAAGAGATGTGTAATAAAATCCAGTAGAAATGAAATAGAAAATTATCTGTGTTGTGATTGTGTGACTGATGTTTGGTTTAAACAACTTTATTTACACAATTTGATGCAGATACAAATATAACTCAGCGCAAGAGTACAACAAGCTAAAGCTTATGGGCGTACTCTACACATTTATAAATTACAAAAGAACATCTGCATAATTAATTAACAAAAATCATCATGGGGAAAAAAAAACATTTAACAAATAAGGCAATAAATAATATGGAAAAAAGTAAACGTACAAAGGTACAACATTTACAAACACACGTGTAAGAATAAATGTAAACGAAAAAGCATAATCAAAAAAAAAGAAGAAGAAAAACTGGGGCAAACAATTGCACGCAATTAGTCAAATTTTAAGTTAAAACATGTTTCATAATCATCAATGATCAGGGACAAGTTTATTTACGTAGAATAGAACATTAATCATAGACAAAAATGGATTAATTCCTATGAAAAACGGTTAGTATCACAGATGAACTTTCCAACCATCTGAAGAATTTGAACATTTTCATGGAATTTTTGGTCGGGTCTCCCAAACAGAAGTGTCTGGGCATTGTTCTTTATATCATCAGGAAGAAGATCAATTGTCTGGGTACGCCAGTTTTGAAAGAGTGGACAGTTAGTCAGAAAGTGAGCAGCATCTTTTCTTTCGAGTCCACATTCACATTCAGAGTTATTAGTAATATGCCTGCTGAAGAGGTCATGATGTAGGTCACTCATTCCCAATCTAAGTCGACACTAAAGAATTTCAGATGTTCTGTCAGTCAGGTAATAATACTTTGGTACAACACTATCATTTCTACTGAGAAAGCGTTTAAGAAGACTAAGAGAGTCAGACTGCTTAATATCTTCAGATAAGTTATTCCAGAGAACAGAAGTTGAGGGAAAGTCAGAAGTTTTGTATAGCTCTGATGTTTGCAGTATAACTAAGGGAGTTGGGGTTGATTAAGGTGCACGTTTTCCGTTAGCAGTACTAGTCTGTTTGATTTAGGGCGTGTGCACATATTTACGGAAACCCATCTGCATATCGTCGTGGAAATTCAAAAACCTCGTATCTCGATTTTTGGGGGTTTTGAGTTAGATACATAGTCAGCTTTCTAATTTTTCCCGGCCCGGCCCGGCCCGCCACCTTCCACCAAAAGCTCGTATCTCTAACGACTTTCTATCTGGGGTAAATGAGGTTGTGAAAATAGACGAAAAACTTGTAAGTCCAAAATTCAGATCTAGTTAACTCTTCTAACGCCACATAAATATTTTTTGACGTTCTTGGTTGTCCGTTGCATCTCAACCGACAAGAGGGGAGTAACTATTTTTTCGAGTGTGCTTGTGTTGCTTTATAACAGAAAAACTTACTGACATAAGCTCTGAAAATAAACAAACACACGGCAGGCCACTTGGCAGTGAATGCATTGTGTAGGCTTCCCGTTGTGCAAGTCTCATGATTCCTTAAACAAGCGTTTGGCTAACTGAAGAAATGAGAGAGAGAAAAAAAGAGGAAGAGAGAGAGATTCAAAGGCTCCAATTTTTTGTATTAACATCAATTTCTTTAAAATCCTGATGCTAAAATTATGGCCGTTCTTAAATGTACAAGTACGAGACCTATCAATTTTTTTCTCCTCTCATTCTGCACTAGGCCTTAACGGTCTGAACGTGGAGTCTTTCGGATGAGACGATAAACCGAGACCCCGTGTGCCCATGTACTTAGCGTACGTTAAACCCAGTGGCAACGAAAAAGTTGTCATTTGGTCAAAATTTACACCCCCCCCCCCCCTCCCTCATCAGTGACAAAAATCGCATGCAAAAAAAATTGGGAGCAACCCGAATTTCACAGAGACGCCTCTGTGACTATAAAGTACCTAATACCTAATACACACACACACACACATTCTTTCCTCACAAACACACTCATGCACGTGCATCACCATAATCAGTGCTACGGAAGTGACAGTCAAATATTATTTACAGAACCATCATAATGATGATGGTTGTGCAAAAAAAGAATACGTTCGTTCTGACCCAGCCAGATGTCTTCACCTGTCGGAACAGAATGATAAGAGGGGTTGAATAGAGGTTGGACATGACTATGGACCGTGTCAACCTCAGCTGTTACAATATATAAGGGACGAACAGAACCTTTTTAAAGGTGGACCCTGACGGATGAGTTTTTGCAAGAAACACGTTGATTGATTTAATTTTTAAAGTCTGTTCACAACAATGGTGATATTGAAACACGTCAAGATCACCAGAAAAGACAGCCTTTTCAAGGATCGGAACACTCATTTTGCTCTGGTTTCCTAGAAATTAAACCGTCAACACGGCGATTCCTCCTTGGCGGAGATACCGGAGAGAGAAGCCATTTTGGATGGGGTGGGTGGAGGCCACTTATTGTGGTTGAAGCTTTTTCTTCTTTGTAGTGCAGTAATAAATAATATAAAAAAAATAGAGCTATTTCCTTTGTTGTGAGCGAAACTCCTTTAGGTAAACTACAAAAATTTAAAATAATAAAAAGGCTTGTGGAAATTTTGTGCAAACGATTTGGTCTAAACCCAGGCGGCCATTAGAAAAGAGAAGGCATGTGAAAGAATTTGACTTCCAGCACCTCCGCCAAGGAGGAATCGCCGATTTGACGGTTTGATTTCTAGGAAACCAGAGCAAAGTGAGTGTTGTGATCTCTGGAAAGGGAGTTTTCCTGGTGATCTCGACGGGTTTCTTGCAAAAACTCATCCATCAGGGTGCCCCTTTAAAGGATACACGAAAGCTCATTTCGCTAGTGCCCAGTACGCATTGTGACAGATAGAAGGTGAAGAAGAAAAGGGGAACGTCTACCGTGGTCACACTTTGTGGTGAAAGATCTGCATGCGTTAATATTTTTTTTAAATTTCAATTCAGATCGCATAAATAGTCTGTGTGTAATGACTATGTCGTCCTTAAAGGTAAGTTGAAAATTGACCTAATTAGAGATTTGTCGAGTGTTGTTGGCGTGTACAACGTAAGTGTGTGTGTGTGTCTGTCTGTGACGTCTGTCTGTCTCTGCATGTGTGTGTGTGTGCGCGCGCGCGCGTTTGTGTGTGTGTGTGTGTGTGCATACCTGCAGTTAGCGATGGCGACTATTTGTGGAGGGAAGGGCTGGACTGAATGTGTTTACAGTTGATGAGCCTTGCCCACAGTACATCTCCACTCTCTGTGCCAAAAGCCGGAACCTTTAAAACAGGCGCGGGGCCGTTGGTGAAGGTTATGCCCCACATGGCCGAAAGGCCAAAGAGGGCGTAAAACATTATTTCTTGGTGAAGGTTCTCAAGCGTTAATCAATCCCCTCGGCTGTAGCACGAAGGGCAAGTGTGAGCATAGAGCTCTTTCTCTGGCCACAACTATTTAATGATTATAAACTCGTGTGTTTGAGGAGACTAGTGAAGGGGGGGAGAAGGGGGTAAGTGTGAGCATAGAGCTCTTTCTCTGGCCACAACTATTTAATGATTATAAACTCTAGTGAAGGGGGGGAGAGAGGGGGCAAGTGTGAGCATAGAGCTCTTTCTCTGGCCACAACTATTTAATGATTATAAACTCTAGTGAAGGGGGGGAGAGGGGGGCAAAGTGCAAGCATAGAGCTCTTTCTCTGGCCACAACTATTTAATGATTATAAACTCTAGTGAAGGGGGGGAGGGGAGGGGGGCAAGTGTGAGCATAGAGCTCTTTCTCTGGCCACAACTATTTAATGATTATAAACTCTAGTGAAGGGGGGGTTGGGGGGGGGGGGGAGAGGGGGGCAAGTGTGAGCATAGAGCTCTTTCTCTGGCCACAACTATTTAATGATTATAAACTCTAGTGAAGGGGGGGGGGGGGGGGGGGGGGGGGGGCAAGTGTGAGCATAGAGCTCTTTCTCTGGCCACAACTATTTAATGATTATAAACTCTAGTGAAGGGGGGGGGGGGGGGGGGGGGGGGGGATGGGGAGATCAGGGGGCAAGTGTGAGCATAGAGCTCTTTCTCTGGCCACAACTATTTAATGATTATAAACTCTAGTGAAGGGGGGGGGGGGGGGGGGGTTGGGGGGGGGGGGAGAGGGGGGCAAGTGTGAGCATAGAGCTCTTTCTCTGGCCACAACTATTTAATGATTATAAACTCTAGTGAAGGGGGGGGGGGGGGGGGGGGGGATGGGGAGATCAGGGGGCAAGGGGGGCAAGTGTGAGCATAGAGCTCTTTCTCTGGCCACAACTATTTAATGATTACAAACTCTAGTGAAGTGAAGGGGGGGGGGGGGGGGGGTTGGGATGGGGAGATCAGGGGGCAAGTGTGAGCATAGAGCTCTTTCTCTGGCCACAACTATTTAATGATTATAAACTCTAGTGAAGGGGGGGTTGGAGGGGGGGTTGGGGGGGGGAGAGGGGGGCAAGTGTGAGCATAGAGCTCTTTCTCTGGCCACAACTAATTAATGATTATAAACTCTAGTGAAGGGGGGGTTGGGGGGGGGAGAGGGGGGCAAGTGTGAGCATAGAACTATTTCTCTGGCCACAGCTATTTAATGATTACAAACTCTAGTGAAAGGGGGGGGGGGGGGGGGGGGGGGGGGAAGAGGGGGGCAAGTGTGAGCATAGAGCTCTTTCTATGGCCACAGCTATTTAATGATTACAAACTCTAGTGAGCAGCTCTTCAAGTTGCTTAGCAGCCCAGAGTGGGCGGGATTGTGCATGCTCGGCTGACTGCAGTGTCCTGCCATGAGCATGTCTGTCAGCATTATCATTTAGGCCTTTATATTTGGAAAGCTAGTGCAAAAGTACTTGGAGAGAGAACGGGCGCACTGGTCAGGGCAGGTCAGAGAATGAGGACAACTAGACCTCGCGGCCTCTTAATGTGTCCTTTCTGATTATTTGTATTCTTTTTCATGATTGGCATGTCTAGGACGCTTTTAGATGTGTTAATCATATACACATTTCAATTGTTGAATCTTTTATCGAGGAGGTTTTTGAACTGATTAAGGTTAGGCGCCAATTTAATATGTGCTGCAAGAGAATTCCAGTATTTAGTGACTCTGTTACTAAAGTAATGCTTTCTAATGTTAGTTCTGCTGTATTGGGTTAGTAATAGGGCTACTTCCTAAATGGGTATCTACACAAAAAAGAGAGTTATTCCCCTTGTTAGTAGGTACAACCAGGCCCAAGAGAGTACTGCAAGTACGAAAATACGCAGTCTCTGTCTCTCTTTGTGTCGTTGTCTGTCTGTCTGTCTCTCTCTCTGTCTGTCTCTCTCTCTCTCTCTCTCTCTCTCTCTCTCTCTCTCTCTCTCTCTCTCTCTCTCTCTCTCTCTCTCTCTCTCT
The DNA here is from genome assembly GCA_017654935.2 of Phymorhynchus buccinoides. Classification (NCBI taxonomy): domain Eukaryota; kingdom Metazoa; phylum Mollusca; class Gastropoda; order Neogastropoda; family Raphitomidae; genus Phymorhynchus; species Phymorhynchus buccinoides. The sequence goes on along the minus strand of CM065687.1, from coordinate 35,430,624 downwards.
CTCTCTCTCTCTCTCTCTCTCTCTCTCTCTCTCTCTCTCTCTCTCTCTCTCTCTCTCCCTCTCTCTCGCTCTATGTCTGTCTGTCAATCGTCTCTGTCTGACTCTTATTTTATCTCCTCACTCGCTCTGTCTCTCTTTCTCGACTTCTCTGTTTCTTTCTGTTTCCTTCTTCCATCTGTCTCTGTGGTTTGTCTGTCTGCCTGAGTGTTTCGCCTCTTTGTCTCTGTCTCACTGTCTTTGTCTGTGTGTCTGTCTGTCTCTCTTTCAATCTTTCTTGTCTGTCTCTCTGCCTTTGCCTCATTCTCTCAACTGTCTGTCTGTATATATATTTATGTCTCCCCTGTCTCCACCCCCGCTCTCTGTCTATGCCTGACTCTCTGTCTGTCTGTCTGTCTGTCTGTATGTATGTATGTATGTATGTACATGACCCCACCCCACTCCTCTCTCTCTCTCTCTCTCTCCTCTCTCTCTCTCTCTCTCTCTCTCTCTCTCTCTCTCATACACAGACAAGTGATAGAGAGACAGACAAACAGACGAGAGAGAGAGAGAGAGAGAGAGAGAGAGAGAGAGAGAGAGAGAGAGAGAGAGAGAGAGAGAGAGAGAGAGAGAGAGAGAGACCGAGAGACCGAGAGAGACTGAGACACACAGAAAGAAGCAAAGACAGATAGGAAGACAGGCAGATAAGAGACAGAGACAAAAAGGCAGAGACAAATGAGAGAGATACAGAGAAACAGAGCCAAAGGAATTTAACAGGAAGATGTGACAGGAGAAACAGGCGGAGACAAAGAGGCAGGGACAGACGGACGAGAGAGAGAGAGAGAGAGAGAGAGAGAGAGAGAGAGAGAGAGAGAGAGAGAGAGAGAGAGAGAGAGAGAGAGAGAGAGAGAGAGAGAGAGAGAGAGAGAGACAGAGAGAGAGAGAGTCTCTCTGGCAGGAGACAGAAAGAGAGAGACAGAAACAGACAGACAAACTAGAGAAAAACAGTGACAGATGGGAGAAAGAGACAGACAGAAACAGAGACAGACAGACAGACAACAGACAGACGGGAAAGACACAGAGAGAAGGGCAAACAGACAGACAGATACAGACACGTAGATAAGATACAGACAACAGACACTATGCAGACAGACACAGAGAAATAGAAACAGAAACAGACGCCACACAGACAAGACAGAGAGAAACATAGACAGACAAACAAATTGAAATAGAGACAGACGAGAGAGAGAGAGAGAGAGAGAGAGAGAGAGAGAGAGAGAGAGAGAGAGAGAGAGAGAGAGAGAGAGAGAGAGAGAGAGAGAGAGAGAGAGAGAGAGAGAGAGAGATACAGACTGGTAGACGAGAGACAAACAGACAGACGAGAAACAGAGAGGCAGACAGACAGACAGGAAATATAGAGAGAAACAGATAGGCAGACAGACATACAGAGAAAGAGAGAGGCAGACAGACATACAGAGAAAGAGAGAGGCAGACAGACAAGGGAGACGCAGAGAAGTAGTAGACAAGAGGCAGATAACAAACAGTAGACAGAGAGATCGAGACATACCAAACAGACAGAGAAAAAGACAGACAGACGGTCAGTCGGTCAGAGAGACGAGAGAAAATAGTAAAAGACAGACAGATAGCCTAACAAGCCGGTACATGCGCCCACAAACATAAAAACGTGCTAGGCTTGTGATTGTACCGACAAGCAAGGGGAGTAACTCTGGCACGCAACTTTCGGTCTATTTAGGGTTACGCCCTATTTCAAATCATTATTCCTAGTTTTTGAGTAGTTAGAAAGTTGTAACAAATGTTTGTTAGTAATATCAGAACTGTGAAAAATGTTATAAACATTTATTAAATCACCACGTAGTCGCCGATATTTTAGGGATGGTAAATTTAGTTTATATAACCTGTCACCATAATCTAATTTTCGGAATGCTTTTACTATTTTGGTTGCTCTCATTCTGAGACTGTCTTTTTAGGAAAGGATTCCAAATTAAGTTGCCATATTGCAAATGGGGTCTCACCAAACTTTTATACAGATTTACAAACACCTCTCCATTCAGTCCTATAAAACTCCTCCTTATTAATCCTAACATTTTGTTTGCTTTATTAATTGCTGGAAGGAAAGGGGAGGGAAGAAGGTGGGTGGGGTGGGGGCAGACATTTTGAGTCGGATGTAAGAAAAAGTGTTAACTGAAACTCAGCCAACTTTACACAAATTCGATAGCTCTTGTACATATTATGCACTTTCAAATGGAGAAAAAGTCTTTAATGTTGATCTCACGGACGGGATTTATTGTCTCATTTCAAGCAATCCAACGATAGCAAAACAACTCTGTCCTTATGATAATAATAATTTATTTCTGTTCTAGTGAGGAAAAAAATAATATAAGCGTTCTCTTTTCCACCATATAAGACGAACATAATGAGTTTATCCCTTTCTCCCCTAGCCATGTTTCAGCAAAACATTTCCATTAAACTTAGCCTACCTGTGTAGACAAACAAATAATCTGCAATACTGAGGATTCCTCTATGACATGTATAACTTAAGGCCTATCCTTACCTCCCAAAATTTATGAAAATAGGGTCTTTGGATAACAGACCCTGGTTTAACCCTTTCACCGCCAGCCATATTTCAGCCAAAAATGTCCATTAAACTTACTTGGCTGTAGAACAGATTTCATCTGCAATATTGTGGGATTTCTCTGTGACACATTTAGAATAGGGTCAATCCTTACTGCTCAAATTTAGGAACACAATATAATTGAGTAACAGACCCTGATTTCGAGGGTTTTAATGACATCGGTGTTAAATCACTGTGGTGCTAAAATGCGACTTTGGCGGTAAAAGGGTTAATGCCTTTTAGTGACATGGGTGTTAAATCATTGTGGTGCAAAAATGCGACATTGGCGGTGAAAGGGTTAAACAGTTGCAGCCGGTGTGGGTCCATAACCCAAACAACGCTTTCTGTGTGTTTTTATCCATATTCGACTCTCGCCAAACCACGAAAATGATATGCCTTAGGTGTCAGTGTTGATTTCGACGTTCATTCCCAAGACCAGAGTCGGCCTGTTCCAGAAGACCCCGGTGATTGTTTGCAGAATGGCTTCACAGCAGACAACGCGTTTCTCCAGCACCATGCTCTTTCAGAAGGCCTTTGTGGATGGAGAGTGGGTGCCTGCCAGATCGGGGATAACTTTTGAAGGTGGCTTGTATCCGTTAGATTAACCCCTTGACTGCCACCAACGTATCACGTACTGACCTGATGACATCAATGATGACGTCATCAGATGAAGAGGAATAACCCTGATATGCTGGCTTTTGCTCTAGCACAGTCAAGAGAGTTACATCCCCAGACCATTTTGCAAGATTGGCTCTATCAGCTGTCTTTTTCGTGTCATGATTTGTACAATGATTTTTGTTTCTCGGGCAGTCAAGGGGTTAATAATTGATTTGAATCATGTGGTGTGTGGGGATGCTTTTTTATTCTTATGATATTTTATAATCTCTGTCTTAAGCCCTAGTTCTCTCCTTTGTTTACATTCTGAGACACGCACAAAGATCGTATGCACGTTAATTGTTGTTGTTTGTTATTTTCCACCGCCATGTACCTTTGATATAATACACAGCGGAAGCCTTGCAGAACTCCGAGACAGCACTTGTACACATAATATTTAGCAAGCAACTTTATTACGTCATACACTATATCTTGTCAGGAGATAACCATCTACACATCCAAAAAGGATGAGTTTAATCACATGCTGTTCACAACCTGTTCTAATGTACATTGTAAATCTGATCAAAATCTATTTGTGAACCAAAGGACATTTATATATAGTTCCAAAATAAATAATCAACGCTTTCCATACAAGTAACACTATTCTACACATACTCAGAAATAGAATTCCATTGTAAGAGGAACGTTTTCCCTTTGTTTTGCCATTCTGTAGAGGGAATAATCACGTACGCGTGGGTGGTCCGTTAACAGGTCGTTCTGTTGTAAAAGTATTCTTGTAACAGTCAAAGTACCAAACTGTTGCCCATCGTTGCAGTGAACAACCCGTCCAGTGGGGATGTGCTGGGTAAGGTCCCTGACATGGACGCCACAGACACACGCAACGCCATTGAGGTGGCCCACAAGGCCTTCCAGTCATGGAAGGAGGTCCCCGCCAAGGTAAAAAAAAAACCAAAAAAACATGATCGAGTCAAAATAGTATCTAACTTTTAACACACGGGTATGTGTAAGAAACCCTATTAGGAAAAACTGAACAACAGAAAACCTTCAAAGACACACACACACACGCACGCACGCACACGCACACGCACGCACGCACACACACACACACTCACACACACACCCACACACACACACACACACACACACACACACACACACACACACACACACACACACACACACACCCCTTAATCTAGTGCCCTGAAGCTTGCATCCTCTAAGGAAGCTTGGGTGTACCTATAGGTCATGTCTCCTGGGTGATGCCTCTCCGTCTCGATCTGCATCTGCTGTCACTACTTTTTGTGTGGACAACATCTATTACGGCGTTAAATTGGGGGGGGGGGGGGATTTAATACGTGTGAAGATCACTGTTGTTTCTCCTCGACCATTATGCATTTCGAGCCCACTTCATAAAATGCAATTAATACACATCTGTATTGTTGCAACTTCGGGACTTTCCTGGTGTTGCACTGCCTCCGGGCATTGCCTCCAGGATCGTTCCCACCATCTTTATATTATACTAATGTCCCATATGTGTCTGTTTCAGACCGGAGGATGTTAATTTAAAGATTTTCATTCACCGACAGGGATCTTTTGTATAACAATGTTGCTAAGGGGTAACGATCGTTGCGTGACACCATTTTTACAACAAGGAAAGGGTAAACCATACATGTATCAGTGATCAACATTTATTAAACAAACCAATACTTTCAAACTTATAAAACAATATTTGTACACCGTTTTACTTTAGGAAGGGTTCTTTACAACTAATGGAATGGTCAAATGTGTGGTCATTGACATTTAACAATACGTCTTTCAGGAACGATGCACGGTTTTGCGTCGTTGGAGCGAGCTCTGTATGCAGAATAAGGCAGAATTGGCCAAATTGCTGTCTTGTGAAATGGTGAGCTGATCATGAGCTGTGTGTGGTGCAGGTGTAATGAATGTGCCTAAGTCATGTGTTTCACATTTGTGCCCTTTCGATCTGATCATTGTTGATTGACTCGATAATCTATACGCGTACGACACACAATAAGAAAAAGGTATCACACACGTTGCATACATGCACACTCACTCACAGTCATGTGCATCCATACGCAATAGCACTCCTAATCAAATGCATACTTGAACGCCTATCCATTCATGCTTTTACACATTAATTTTACATTCATACATATAAAATGATCTAGATGTCTTGAGTCATTGTACATGGTCTTGCCCATTCTGATAATAGGAGGTGAAAACAAGGAAATATTTTTTTTTTTTAAAGAAGCAACAAAATAGAATAGGCTACAATGATCCCGAGCTTGTTTAATTCAATGTTTAACACAAAGCATGATCAATGCTGGTTGTGCACTATTCAACTAGAAAACACTAATGCAGTGCAAACCGCCACCAAGAACACCCGGTTTTGATTTGCTGAAATGCCAACCACACAAGCCTAAAATAAATATAAAGGTTGGTCTATGCATCTGCTTAAAACTTCAGATTTACAACACTCGATGGCAGACGTTCTCTGATGCTGAGTCAATCCATAAGTTTACCTTTATTGTTGTCCATCAAAGCTATTTTTCAGGGTAAGCCCCTGCAAGACGCTGCCGGTGAGGTGGCGTACGGGACCTCCTTTATCGACTGGTTCGGGGAGGAGGCTCGGCGAGCGTATGGGGACATCGTGCCGTCTCCAGCCAAGAACAAGTGCATGCTGGTGTTGAAGCAGGCCATCGGCGTGTGCGGCATGATCACTCCAGTGAGTGGGCAGCTAGCTCTTCCATAGACTGCATTTTAGACTGTCACTTTCTTCTTGGTAGCTTTGCTGTTTTTCTCTCTCTCCCATTTCTGAACAATTTGTGAAATTGGTTGTATGCCCCTGTGTACAATCAAAACAAACGTTCTAAGCAGATGATCTAAGGATGGTGCTGCACACAATCTACTGAAAGATTAGGCCCTACATGGAAAGTTGGCACAATGGATCCAGTTCTAAGGATGGTGCTGCACAGAAAGATTAGGCCCTACATGGAAAGTTGGCACAATGGATCCAGTCGTTCTAAGGATGGTGCTGCACACAATCTACTGAAAGATTAGGCCCTACATGGAAAGTTGGCACCATGGATCCAGTCGTTCTAAGGATGGTGCTGCACACGTACAATCTACTGAAAGATTAGGCCCTACATGGAAAGGTGGCACAATGGATCCAGTCGTTCTAAGGATGGTGCTGCACACAATCTACTGAAAGATTAGGCCCTACATGGAAAGTTGGCACAATGGATCCAGTCGTTCTAAGGATGGTGCTGCACACAATCTACTGAAAGATTAGGCCCTACATGGAAAGTTGGCACAATGGATCCAGACATTCTAAGGATGGTGCTGTACACAATCTACTGAAATATTAGGACCTACATGGAAAGTTGGCACAATGGATCCAGACGTCCTAAGGATGGTGTTGTACACAATCTACTGGAAGATTACATGGAATTGGTTCCAGACGTTCCAAATATGGTACTGAAAGATTAGGCCCTACATGGAAAGTTGGCACAATGGATCCAGACGTTCTAAGGATGGTGCTGTACACAATCTACTGAAAGATTAGGATCTACATGGAAAGTTGGCACAATGGATCCAGACGTTCTAAGGATGGTTCTGTACACAATCAACTGGAAGATTACATGGAATTGGATCCAGACGTTCCAAGTATGGTGCTGGACACAGTTTGCTGAAATATTCCGTGGAAAATTAGCACATGGGTTCCAGATGTTCCAAGTATGGTGCTGGACACAGTTTGCTGAAATATTCCGTGGGAAATTAGCACATGGGTTCCAGACGTTCCAAGTATGCCTCAGGTGCCTTATGTCTTATCTCAGATAACTATAAGAGCCATAATCGATAGTTTCAACTTCCAAAAACTTTAGTTTTTTGTTTTTTGTCCTGTGGTTGTTGTTGTTTTTTAACGGGACAAGACTGATACGTTTCCACTTTATGCTATGTGCTTTCTTTTCAGGCTTCCTTTTAGGTGGTCCTGTATTTCCGACAAAATGTTTGCTCATCCGTTTCACTTGAACTTGTGTGACAGTCTGGGCATGATCACCTGACTGTTTCAGTGGAACTTTCCCAACGCCATGATCACGCGCAAGGCCTGTGCTGCCATAGCGGCGGGCTGCACTGTGGTGCTGAAGCCAGCAGAGGACACCCCCTTCTCCGCCCTGGCCTTGTGCGAAGTGAGAACTGCTAGCAAAATAAAGAGCGCTATCGTAATGATGACAGAATCAGCCAGTAAGAGCAAAGACAGTTTACGCGAGATATAGTGTCTTTGGTAAGAGGTACACAGATACGCTCCCCTTGCACTGCTGGTTTTGGATTATGTGATCTAACAAACCAGGATGTGGCTGTAAGTTGGGACTCGGAATGAGCAGCTTGGGAGGAACACCACTGTACGGCCCAGAGGTGTCTTTTTTTTCCAAAAGGATCCAGAATGAACAGCTATTGACTGTGGGCCCTTAAGATAGCCAAAACCTGTTCAATCGAAGTTGAACAAAAGAAAGACTGGAGTTCATTGACCAAGAACAAGATACTGTGAAGACAATGACAGGTGTACTTTCAAAATGGCGCCTGGAAGTAGACAGCAGATTCGGGCTAAATGAAACTGCTTGTGAGAAATAGTCATTATATAGATATTGAAATCAAGCATTAAATGTTAATCTTTTTGTAATCATTATTTCCAGACTTTCTTTTAAATCAGTGAAATTTAATAGAGCTTCTGTGAAGCTTTCAGAAAATTATTGTAGTTTCGGTACTTATAATGGGGAAAATATTGGAACCATGATGGAAACTGACTTGCCAAATTGGCTTCTACTCACGTAGTTAATTAACCTTAGTATTCATTTCTGGGGCATCCAATCATCTTTAACTCATAATAACAATTCACATTAGCAAACAAAATCAAAGGAAAAAATCACTTCTTATAATGGGAAAAATATTGGAACCATGATGGAAATTGACTTGCCAAATTGGCTTCTCCTCACGTAGTTAATTAACCTTAGTATTAATTTCTGGGGGCATCCAATCACGAAAAATTGTTTTTTACGTCCTCTCGGTCATAGACACATATGGGACATTTGTAAATACAAAGATGGTGGGAACAATACTGGTTGCAATGCCCGGAGGCAGTGCAACACCAGTAAAGTCCCGAGTTATTAACAATATAGATAGGTGTAGCGGTAACCACGCCTCGGTTAAACCTCATCGGCCACAGTATAGTGACTAGCATAGCATCCAAGAAGAAGAAACTTAGGTTTTTACGTCCTCTCGGCCCATAAGGGCACATATGAGACATTTTTACTCATCCAATCATCTTTAGCTCATCATAATAATTCACATTAGCAAACAAAATCAAAGAAAAAATCACTTCTGGGTAAAAGAATATATTGGCATGATCCCAGTTAGCTAGTATGAATCTTGCGCCTTGATGGCAGATATTGGCATTATGTCGGAGCGATATTTTCCCGAGACCCTGTGCTGGCTGGGGTTGAACAACACGCTTCACACCACTGTCCATCCCGTTTTAATTTCACATTTAAGGGCGCATAACTCTCAATCAGGGCCTATGGCACCAATTAGCCTAGCTCAATGCGGATAAAGGGCACAGAGGAACAAACACAGAAACTTGCCTCAAAGGAAAGCCCCCATGTTTGTTCACTTACGCCACACCGAACACGGTATGCAGCAACAAAGACAGAGAGAAAATAGATGTAACACCAAAGGCTATACTTATACAACTACAAAACTGTGAAAATCAGTACTGCCAGCAGCTCCCTGTATATAGTTTTCCCCTTCCCAGCCCGGAACTAGGTGGGTTTTTTGTTTGTTTGCTACACCCGATTTTTTCAATATATTGAAGTTGAACCCGAATAAATCTAATAGTGTAAACTGTAATGTGTGTACTTGGAAATCTGATAGTGTAATGTGCATGGTATCCTTTTCACTCTTTCTCTCTTCCGCTTCTTCTATGGTCACCCCCTAAAGTGTGAACAGTTACATCTGTAGAAAGAAGCTGGTCACCACCACAGAAGAAGAGGAAGAAGAACGTAGCCCATGGCTAGGCAATAAACTTGCTTGCCTCTGTTTCAATGCTGTCCATTCATCTAGTCCTGCCTACTGTGACGAGGTAATGGGTTAAAAGGCTAAGTCCCTAGGGAAGACTTTAGAAAATTTGCCTTTAGCCCACTTCTCTAGGGTATGGGAGATGAGCAACTTTCCCGGCCCCTTTTCATCTAATAAATTTATATTTGTGCCCGGGTTCTGGCTCGTATGGTTGTAAGAAATACAAGTGGTTGAATTGCTCTAAATGGCAGACAGAGAGAAGTAGGGTTTTACATGAAATTACAAGACTCCCACTCTCATCAGTCTGACCAAAGGGTTCAGGATTATTTGACACTTGTATTTTATTTACTCCCAAAATCTGCATAAGATTATGCAACAATAATAATAAAGCAGCTCAATGGCGCCAAAACAAAATATGGATAAAACACAATGAAATCCGAAAGGATTCACAAGACTTTTGTCTTTCTATAAGGTTCGCCCCATGCCGGAAGGGTTACTAATTATCTTCGGTGTCCGTAGGAAAGTTCAAATGATTGGCGCAGTCAGGTGGACTTAGCTGTTTCAAGTTCTGGGCTTGCTCGTCAGGTGAGAGTAGCTCCCAGTCGTTCCGATTACGGCTTCGCGGGATGGCACGGTTCAGGCGTGGTCTCCTCGCGGATTCTGGGTGCGGGTCGTCTTGGCGGCGATCCCGTCTTGGTGCTTGGTGGAGTCCGGGATGATCTTCCGGCCCACGATGCCCTGTAGGTGGGCTATTCTGGCTGGGAGAGGTGTTGCTCTAGTCAGTTTCAGCGTCTTGTGTGAAAAACTTTTTCTCACTACGCCAATTATAGCCTTCACTTTCAAACAATGAAAGCCTGCTATTGGTTTATTACAGTCCACACGTCACAAGATGCTGTTCTAAATGTACCGAACAATCACGCGCCTATTACATCCTTATCACATGCCGATATTTGAAATCCTTCTCGTGCTCGGAAAGGAAGGGTTTCAAAGGGGCCGCCCGTGGTTGTCACTTTCTTGTGATGGGTAGATAGATCTTGCTTCAAAGAGATAATTGCCTTATTCGGCGTTCTTTAGATGGTGGGTGGCAATTAACGTGGCGGCCGGACAGAGAAATGAAAAGGAGAGGGGGGAGGGGAGAAGGGGGGGGGGGTGTAGATAAGAAATAAAGAAAGCGGGTCGCGCGGGACACTTACGTCACAGAGGCCCCCCGAAGAAAAGATTCTGGTACCGGAATCTTCCTGTGGAACGCCGACTCCACTTTCGACTTGGGCGACAGGGACAAATTAGTGGGGAGACTGGGTCGGCTGGAATGGTGGAACATCTGGTCGCAACACAGAGTTCAAAGGAGCAGGTGGGTTAGAGATCAGTGGAATGGATTCCGACTGAGGTTGGTGCGGCAATCCTGTGTTGAGTTGTCCCAAGGTTGATTGCAGAATAGCAAACACCTCTTGCCTGAGTTTCCCCTTTAGCCTGGATTCATCATTGCTGATGATGTGGTTTGGTAGGCCGATTCGGGCGAAAATGGCTTTGAGTGCCGCGGCTACCTGACTAGCATCAAGTGAGGAGATTGGGGCGGCATCGCACCTCATGGTACATATGTCGACCACGGTGACTATGTACCGGAATTTCTTCTTCCGTTGAGGTAGAGGCCCGACCAAGTCGACTGCCACTCGCTGAAAGGGAGGGGTAGGTGACGGCTGTACGTGCGGCGGCCTGTCCCGATAGTACCTTCGGTGGGTGTTTGCGGGTACAGTGCTGCCTTTCACCTGAGGTACCTGTGGCGAGTGGTCTTGGGTCGTTAGGCGGACATTCCTTGGGAAGGATTTTCCAAGTTGTGGCGGACTTGGGGACTTGGGACAATCTGGATTTGCTCGCGCGGCAATTTGGTTTGCCGCGTTGAGAGGTTTCTTCCCTGCTGAGGGAGATTTGCTCTTTGGGAAGGAGGGAGGGAGTTGGTTTGTGGTTTGGGGAGAAGGGAATGCTGCTGAAACAATAGCAGGTTGAGAGGGGTGCCCTAAAAACACATACTGTGATCCCAGTATGAGGTCATAGACAGGACTGTCCATGAGCACTGCCTTGATGGGTCCCTTTACAAACCTGGTGTCGACATTGATTATGGCGACTGGCAAAGTGGATGGGGGGATTGCAGCATCAGGGCCCTGCAGAGAGATGAAGTCTCCTGTGTATGCTGACGCGGGGACTAAGGATCCGCAGACAATGGCGTCGCATGACAGTCCAGTGTCATAGAGACACTGAACAGGGATGTTGTTGACAGTCGCCTGTCCAACGACTGACGGTGTGCCTGGACACTGTACTGGGGAGGGGTTTGTGCAATTCTGCGAAGTCGAGACGACTTGCATAGTTGCAACATTTTGCCGCTTGTAAGCAAGTTTCCTGCAGTCATCCCGATTGTGGGTGTTCGACTTGCAGTATGAGCAGAATAAGGGTTGTCCCAGTGGTTGTCGTTCATGGGTAGAACCGTGGGACCCACTGTTGGAGTTGGGGTTAAACCTACTCTGCTGTGAAGCAGTGGAACCAACACCTTGTTGTAGTTTTGGCCTTTTAGGGGCGCTAGGTTCATCATGGGCTAGAGTGTACCGGTCACTTAGCTGGATGAGGTCAGCCAGAGTTGTGGCACCTTGTTCGGCAGTAAAGGTGCGTAACTCTGGGGACATGGTTTCGCGCAGTTGCTCGCCAACCATCAGTTCCCGGAGATCCTCATAGGACTCAGTTTTGGCAGAAAGGGACACCCATTTTGTCAGATAGTTCCCCAGTCTATCTGAAAATTGGGCATATGACTCTCCCCTACCTTTTCTGGTTGTCCGGAACTTTTTCCGGTAGGCGTCCGCTGTCAACTCGTATCTGTTGAGCAGGGCTTCTTTCAAAGCTGGGTAGTTGGTAATTTGGCTTGACGGAAGTTTACTGTATACCTCATAAGCCACACCCCTGAGACTTTGGGCAAGCTTGAGGTTGTACTTTTCCGGAGCAAGCTCAAATTCCTGGGCCAGTCTTTCAAATCTATCAAGGAATGCATCGATAGACTCGGTTGCCTCATTGAATGCCTCCAATGTGAAGGTCATGGCTGAGGTATGAATGGGAGGGGGAAAATTTTGAGGGGCAGCAGTCTCAGAGTCTGCTGAGTTTTCTAGCTGCTTCATAGCTAGCTCATGGTCTCGCGCTTTTTCCCGCTCAGTGGCCTCAAGATCGAGTTCTTTATTTTTGGCATCCTGCACTAGTTGTCTCTGCCTTAACTCATGAGTACGGATTTTCTCTTGCTCCTGAGTGTCGCGAGCTTTATCAGCCTCTTGCGCCTCATGAGCTCTCTGTTTGTCTTTCTCAGCTTCCTCCCGAGCTTTATCAGCCTCTTGAGCCTCATGAGCTCTCTGTTTGTCTTTCTCGGCCTCCTCGCGAGTTTTCTCTTTGTCATATTCAGATATGACAAAATTTGCTAACTCTTGGCCTGACATTCCTAGAGACTCTCCCCATTCTTTAAGCTCCCGCCTAAGTTTAACAATCTCAGCCATGGTTGTAAATACAACTATTCAAAATAAAAACAAAGCTGCTGAGTTGAATGTATCAAACAACACTTAACTATTTCAGCATAAACAGAAATAGCATGCACATCAAAATAAAGTCATAAATAGCATTCAAACAAATCAAATCAAAACACAGTGAACCAAATCACAATAACTTTCCCAGTGGACACAAGATAAGTTTTGAAAAGGAACTACAGTTTGAATTGAAATTTGTTAGACTTTATGAAAAAAAATATCCCGGACGCGAGCCCCCAATTAGATGTGACGAGGTAATGGGTTAAAAGGCTAAGTCCCTAGGGAAGACTTTAGAAAATTTGCCTTTAGCCCACTTCTCTAGGGTATGGGAGATGAGCAACTTTCCCGGCCCCTTTTCATCTAATAAATTTATATTTGTGCCCGGGTTCTGGCTCGTATGGTTGTAAGAAATACAAGTGGTTGAATTGCTCTAAATGGCAGACAGAGAGAAGTAGGGTTTTACATGAAATTACAAGACTCCCACTCTCATCAGTCTGACCAAAGGGTTCAGGATTATTTGACACTTGTATTTTATTTACTCCCAAAATCTGCATAAGATTATGCAACAATAATAATAAAGCAGCTCAATGGCGCCAAAACAAAATATGGATAAAAAACAATGAAATCCGAAAGGATTCACAAGACTTTTGTCTTTCTATAAGGTTCGCCCCATGCCGGAAGGGTTACTAATTATCTTCGGTGTCCGTAGGAAAGTTCAAATGATTGGCGCAGTCAGGTGGACTTAGCTGTTTCAAGTTCTGGGCTTGCTCGTCAGGTGAGAGTAGCTCCCAGTCGTTCCGGTTACGGCTTCGCGGGATGGCACGGTTCAGGCGTGGTCTCCTCGCGGATTCTGGGTGCGGGTCGTCTTGGCGGCGATCCCGTCTTGGTGCTTGGTGGAGTCCGGGATGATCTTCCGGCCCACGATGCCCTGTAGGTGGGCTATTCTGGCTGGGAGAGGTGTTGCTCTAGTCAGTTTCAGCGTCTTGTGTGAAAAACTTTTTCTCACTACGCCAATTATAGGCTTCACTTTCAAACAATGAAAGCCTGCTATTGGTTTATTACAGTCCACACGTCACAAGATGCTGTTCTAAATGTACCGAACAATCACGCGCCTATTACATCCTTATCACATGCCGATATTTGAAATCCTTCTCGTGCTCGGAAAGGAAGGGTTTCAAAGGGGCCGCCCGTGGTTGTCACTTTCTTGTGATGGGTAGATAGATCTTGCTTCAAAGAGATAATTGCCTTATTCGGCGTTCTTTAGATGGTGGGTGGCAATTAACGTGGCGGCCGGACAGAGAAATGAAAAGGAGAGGGGGGAGGGGAGAAGGGGGGGGGGGGGGTGTAGATAAGAAATAAAGAAAGCGGGTCGCGCGGGACACTTACGTCACACCTACCTCTCTGATCTCGTTCACCTGTACTCACCCTCCAGGTCTCTCCGTTCCTCTTCTGACAAACTTATCCTTTCTATTCCTCGTACTAACACTAAGACAAATAGTGAACGTTCATTTTCTTTCAGCGCCCCTTCTGTCTGGAACACCCTACCATATGAACTTCGTTCTGCTAAATCTTTCCAGTCTTTCAAACCCGCTCTTAAAACTCACCTCTTCCGGCAATACCTCTGATTTCTTCCTTTTCCTGCCTTAGAATGATGTTCCCCACATTGTGGGTGGGTGGGTGTGCGCGCGTATGTGGGTGTGGGCGTGTGCGTGCGTGCGTGTTGTGGCTGTGTGCATGTTTGTGATAGTTGATATTGTAGTAGCTTATTTATGATTTATGTATTTATTTAAACAATTGTGAAGCGCCGTGAGCTCAAGAGAGAAAGGGCGCTCTATAAATGTTATTATTATTATTATTATTATTATTGTTATTAATATTATAGGCAATATAAAGAAATTGTTGTTAGAAAAAAAATCAGGACATGGCTATTGTGCTTTGCTACAAAAAGTCTGGACAATGACTACTAAATAATATTTTAGCTGGAAAAAGTGCAGACAATGCCTCCTGTGTTTTTGTAGCTGGCGAAGCAGGCTGGTTTGCCGTCAGGTGTTTTGAACGTGGTGACAGCTTCCCGCGCCAACGCACCATCCGTGGGGAAAGAACTATGCGAGAATCCCATTGTCAAGAAAATATCGTTCACTGGCTCCTCTGCGACAGGCAAGGTACAATCTGTTAAATTTTAGTCGAGTATATTTTGTCATGTTATCTGTAGACTGTTTCTGAAGGTGTTGTTACGCGTTGTTGCATGTATTTAGTTAAATGGGCTATCTTAAATAGAGAGTAGGCCTACAGGAAATCTGGCTGTATGTGACATGTGGCAATTTGAATTCATCGTAAATGCTGATGCCAAAATATAAACATCCCCCCCCCCCTCCCGACTATCTCTAAGCCTATCGAAATAAAGCAATCAACAAGAAAATATAACAAAACAAAAAACACTTTATATTTAAAGCAATTTGATTCTTTATGTTAATTCCAAAATCAAGATTATGTCTTTTTATCTCATAGTGTACCCGAATCAGCAAACTTGATAAAATGTCATTTACATTTTTTTTCCCACACCATTTGGTTTTAGTTATTGATTATGCTTTAATTTATTAACTCCTCTTTCTTCCCTCCACTGAATGCTTCCCTTGTTTTCTCACACACTCATCCTTCAACGTGTTCTTTTAAAGAAAAGATTAAAATGGTAAAATTTGTTTCCAGATTATAATACGACAGTGTGCCTCCACTGTGAAGAAGATGTCCATGGAGCTGGGAGGTAACTCCCCCCTGGTCGTCTTTGACAGCGCGGACGTCGACACTGCCGTTGCAGGCACCATGGTGGCCAAGTTTAGATGCTCTGGGCAGGTAAATGTTCGTGGTTCAAAAACACAATGGCCTACATTGTGTTGCCCTCCACCATTTCAGTGTGTGTGTGTGTGTGTGTGTGTGTGCGTGCGTGTGCGTGTGCGTGCGTGCGTGTGTGCGTGTACGTGTGTGTGTGTGTGTGTGTGTGTATGTGTCTGTGTGTGCGTGTGCTCGCACGTGCGTGCGTGCGTGTGTGTGTTTCTAGTGTTGTCTTGGTCTGTTTCTTTGTGTGCTTACTGTTGCTTGTCTTGCTCTTTTTCATTTGCTTTATGTTGTGTGTTATTGTTGTTGAGAGAGAGAGAGAGAGAGAGAGAGAGAGAGAGAGAGAGAGAGAGAGAGAGAGAGAGAGAGAGAGAGAGAGAGAGAGAGAGAGAGAGAGAGAGAGAGAGAGAGAGAGAGAGAGAGAGAGAGAGAGAGAGAGAGAGAGAGAGAGAGAGAGAGAGAGAGAAGGAGAGAGAGGGAGAGAGAGATTAAAAAAAAGAGAGAGAGAGAGAGAGAGAGAGGGGGGGGGGAGAAGAAGAAGAAGAAAAAGAAGATAAACACGCTATGCATGTAATTACTTTCAGAAAGCTACTAGAGCCTACTGTTATTTTTATGTTTTAATTACATAGCAGAAGATTCGTAACAAATCACGATGTTGCATTATCAGGTTTTAGTAGGCCTATCATGCAGCTGCATTTTCCCTCGTCCATAATAGGCTCTCCTTCTGGTTTCCTTGCTTGCAGACCTGCATATGTCCTGACCGTATACTGGTCCAGGAAGGGATCTACGAGGAGTTTGTCAAGCGCCTGGCGGAGGCCATGAGGAAGGAGCTGAAGGTTGGGGACGGCCTGGAACCCTCCACCACCCAAGGACCCCTCATCAACCAGGCCGCTGTGCAAAAGGTAGGGTTTGATCGAACGCCTAGAGAAGAAAAAGTATCTGAATACTTTGATTGTGATATTCCCTGCGATGCACTCAGTGCAGGGATGAAAATAAAACTGAACTAAAAAGAAAACCAAAGGAACTAAAAAATAGGGGTCTCCCAGCATTTCACGGCTCATGTCAAGCCAATCTGGCTACCATAGCGGCCCTGTGGATCAAACCCCAACCAGCACAGCCCCAATTTTCACTGATATTATATATAGCCTACACACGTTTCTGCCTAGAGAAAGAAGTGTCTCAGACACATGTTTGAGTCACATTATTATATGTTTCTAATGCTTAGAGAAAGAAGCGACACCGATTCACGAGTTTCTAATGCATAATCTATGTTTGTAATGTCAAGAAAAAAATGTGCAACTGGTACATGTCGCCTAATGTGTAGCAAGAGAATTGTCACAGATGCATGTTTCTCAGGCCTCGAGAGAGGTGTCCCAGATAAATGTTTGGGTCCCAGATACATGTTTCTAACGCCCAGAAAAACAAAATGTTGTAGGTACATGTTTCTAACACCCAGAGACATTCTTTGGCAGGTCCTACATGTTTGTAACGCCAAGCCAAAAGCTCATAACACGCGGATGCATGTTTCTAATGCCAAGAGAAAGAAATGTCCTAGATACATGAGAAAATAATGTTGAATATTCGCATGGAATCACAAGCCCGTTAAGCCTTGGCTTTGGTTGATGCCATCATCACCACCGATTCCAATGTTGCAGCCAGATAAAAACAAGGTGTGCGACCAAAAAGACCCACAACAGACTGCAACGTCACTGAAACAGACAACATACAGACAACAGGTGTAAAACCTGTCATGAGTTAGCATGATCTATCAAGCCGTACGCTTTGATCTTTAAATCAACATCAAGAAAATAAACATTTAATCAAAGAGCTTAACAAACAACATTGGGTTTTTTATGTGGGATATTTGAATAAAGGTATTAAAGGAGAACACAATGTTAAGCAGTTAAAATTGTTGTAAGAGCAAAAGCCGATTCACAGTAGTGCTTTGTGGCTACAGTGGTGAATAAAAAGTTTAAACTGTAATGATGACCAGGTCTCACAATAATATCTCTATTGTTAAAAATTCGGGACTTTCCTGGTGTTGCACTGCCTCCGGGTAATGCCTCCTGGATCGTTCCCACCATCTTTATATCCATTAATGTCCCACATGAGTCTGTTTCAGACCGGAGGACGTTAAACAGATTTTTCTTCTGATGACCAGGTGGACGGCCTGGTGAAGGACGCTGTGGCGGACGGGGCCCAGGTGGTGCTGGGGGGCCAGGGGGACGCCAGGGGAGGCAACTTCTACCAGCCCACGCTGCTGACCGGCGTCACCTCGTGCATGAGGTGCTCCAGGGAGGAGATCTTCGGGCCCGTGGCCACCATCCTCAAGTAGGCCCGGCAGAAGGGTTTTGTGCTCGTTTGTTTGCTTCCGTGTTTGCATATTTGTGTGTGTATATGTGTGTGTGTGTGTATGTGTGTTCGTGTGTGTGTGTTCGTGTGTGTGTGTGTTCGTGTGTGTATGTGTATGTGTGTCAGTGTGTGTGTGTGTGTGTGTGTGTGTGTGTGTGTGTGTGTGTGTGTGTGTGCTTTATGTCTTACTTATGGGGGAGGGCGGGGAAGGGATGTGTGTATTAATATATCAGGGAATGAGGATTTCATAAGGTGGAAAAGGGTGGGTATAAGGAGGAAGTGTTTGATAATCGGCTATAAATGCAAGTTACATGTAGAAACACGCTCAAGTAGTGTGGCGTTCCAGCAGGGTGCGAGTAAAAAGATAATATTATATAGATATGTACACATGCGCATGCACACACACACACACGCATGCGCACACACACGCACACTCCTCTATTTGCGTATATTATTATTGATCACTGTGGACACATTGATGTGTTGTCAGGTTTAAAACAGAGGAAGAAGCAGTGGCCATCAGTAATGCTACGCAGTTCGGCCTGGCGGGTAAGTTGTGTTTGATTTCAACGTTATTTGCCCGGCCAGACTCGAGTCTGGGACGGGTGTGGTTTCCGGGTCTGTCTGTGTGCATGTCCGTCTTCTAATTTTCTCAAAAACTAAGAAACAGATTTTGATCAAATTTGGCAGAGATGTAAACACCCTACTGAGGAATGTTCATTTTGATGTTCATGTCCTTGCTGATTGTTATTGATTTTATTTAGTTTTATTTATGAATTTTGTTTTGTACATTCAGATTGGATCCTATTTACTCAAAAACTACAAGGTGGATTTTAATTCAATGCAGTAGAGGCATAAACACCCTATTGGCAAGTGTTAATCTCAATTTTCATGACCCTGTTGAATTTAACCTTTACCCCTGCGCTATAGGGAAACCCTTTCTTTACCCAGTCCTGTCATTATGCTGAGTCACTCTAGGGTCCAGTCATTGAGTGACCAATGAGACTGGGGAAGGTGGGGTAGAGTGTAAGCTCAGGGGATAGGGGAAGTGAAGGAGCCGGGAGGGGAGAAGAGATACACAGGCAGCTAATGAGGTTCACACATGCGTCAGTAAGTCTGGCCAGGTTTGGCAGTGATTCTTGTTTGTGGTGTGGTTAACTCCTTCTGTTACCAAGATCTCTGTATATTATAGCAACTGCAATTCCATATTATTAATTCATAGCGGGTTAATGAGATGGAGGAAAGAGTTAGGAAAAAGGGAGGGGGGGGGGGGGGGGGGACATAAGGAAGGAGAGCAGTCTAGTTACCTGGCCAGACAGTCTGGGGTATTGTTTTGGGTCGGTGTGTCTGTCTGTCTGTCTGTGCTTGGGTCTAAGGAACCCAAGCATCTGACTGCCCTTCGCTACTATGGCACTCATATGAGCACCCCAGCTCCCGTTCGCAGCCTGAAGGGTGACACCCACATACTTTGCTGATTGCACAGAGTCCAGGATGTGACCATGTAATTGTTGTTTGATTCTGTGCCTTTTTTCCTCCAAACCCAAAACCTTCTTTTGTTGTTGTTGTTGTTACTTTAAGTACAGAATACAACTGGATTTTTGAAGCTGTTCAAGAAAATTATGTTGGGTCATTTCAGGCTACATTTTCTCCAGAGATATTGGGCAGATCCGGCGCGTGGTGGAGAAACTAGAGTACGGCATGGTGGGAGTCAACGAAGGCCTCATTACCTGCGAAGAAATTCCTGCTGGAGGGATGAAGGAGTCTGGCTTAGGGTCAGAAGGTGGGAAGTACGGACTGTACGAGTTCATGGAGCTCAAGTATATCTGCATGGGGGGGATCTAGTGCATTCATCGTCGTCACATCTGTAAAGCTCATAGTTGGGGTTTTTTTCTCAGTCAATTCGCTGACTTCAGAGAAACGTCAGAAGAAACAAGATGGAAATCCATGTGTGAACGTACTCCCAAGTTTTTAAAATGAAAGACAGTGTGTATGTGTGTGTGTGTGTGTGTGTGTGTGTGTGTGTGTGTGTGTGTTTGTGTGCGTGCGTGCGTATGTGCGTGTGTGTATACATGTGTGTGTGTGTGTGTGTGTGAGATAGAGAGACAGAGAGAGACGGGAGAGGGGGGGGGGAGAGAGAAAGGCGATTAATCCATTGAGTGAGAGTCTGTGCTTGACCAGCCAAAAAACAAATCTACTTTACTTGTTCTGTTGGCTGCTAATCTAAGCATATCCCATGATGTTTGTCACAAGAGTCGTGGGTGTTGCGCCTATCTTGTGACTCCTTCACAACTTGATCGTGGTCTTGCTAAGTCGCATGGCAGTCATGGGCCCAGTATTCAAAAGCCAAGTGAAGCATAGGTACTTATGAAAATGTCTCTTCAAAATTTCAAGAGATAAAAAGCTAGCGGGTACTATCAGCCTTGCTCTTGTTGTTGTACCCTGGCAGTGGCTTAAAGACTCCAGGGATCATCGCAACAGCCGAAGCACTTGAACACTATGGTACAAATGCACCAGCCAGGGATGAGAACATTTCGTGTGTGACCGTTTTTGATTACCCTGACACGTGGGCAGCCACACTCTGACTTCGGAGGAAGCCTTCTTTATTCCATTTTGTGATCGTACCCTCTGGCATTTGCCCCTCAAATTTTATACTGACATGTGTCCATCTTCTTCTTCTGCGTTCCCAGGCCATATGACCATAATGGGTAAGGTACATATGTGTCCGGTTGTCAGTTTTCACTGGTCTCCCCGCTGCGTACAGCCAACACATTCTGATTTCGGAGCTCAAAGGAGAAAAAAATATTTGGAAGATTTTTTTAAAAAGGCAGGAGAATGAGCCAATAAGTCAGAAAGATAGATGATAGAAAGCAAAGGGAAAAGGCAGAGTCAAAGAGAGTTGCAGATTAGAGGAAGTTACAAGCACAGAACTTTCAGAAGGTGGGGGGACTATTTTTTACTAAAGCCCCCCCAGCATCCCCACAGGGAGAGACTCGTGGAGGGGGCGGGGTCATACAGCTCCCCGTATGGAGGCACGAGGCATCCACCCACTGCCCCAGTGTCCATCTAAACTGATATGTTTTTTCCTCAACAACTTTTGTACTTTGCGGCTTGCCATTTGGTTAAACGGATATAATGTGCATCATCCACAGGGAATATGTGACAACATTCTGCCAATTTTCATCATGATTGTTTCAGTAGTTCAGGAATGTAGAGGGTCTAATAAAAAGTTTTCACACACAGACTAGACAGATGTACACAAAAACCAGAATAAATGTTTACAGTCGAATCCCGCCTAATGGTCACCCCAGTATTGTGAACACACACACACACACACACCACGATACTCAACAGTTGTTTTGTTCAATTTTAGTTATTTATTACTAAAAGAATCCCGCCTTGGCATAAGGCTGTGTCAGACCAATTGACATACGCTAGAACACCAAGGCTACATCAAAATGTTGTTATGTTCTGCATAGTTATGCGGGGGATTGTCTTTAGCCATGGCAAGCTCCTAGCGTAACATTATCAGTCCAGAATCCTCCAACGTCGGAGTGTGGCTGCTCACGTGGCGGGGTAATCAAAAACGTAATGTTCTCATCCCTAGCTGCGCATTTGTACCATAGTGTTCAATTGCTTCGGCTAATATCGAACCCTAGTTGGGATAATCCCTGGAGTCTTTAAGCCAGGGTACGACAACGACAACGACAACAACAACTAAAAGAATCTCCAATAGAACAACCTGCTTGCAATAGGGCATTTGCCACATGCTGGCGACCTTGAATTTCACTGAGTTGAATTTAGAGCGTTAAATTAGACAGGTCAGCGTAACTCAGGCAGAACGAGTGCGGGCAAATTAGTAGTCTAGTGTAGAGAATGAACACTCGTGGCAAATGCCCTATTACAGACAGTTTTGTCCAGTAATCGGGGTGGTCGGAATACTGAGATTCGACTGTACTTCAGTTTGTTCCATCTTTGGGTGGAACTCTTGATATTGGGAATTTGCTGAGTTGCTGAAATTTTGGCTCAATATTTTTTCTTCCACTTTGAAAACAAGCCATATTTTAACTCCACAAATGGGAGATCAGACTAATGCACAGATTAAGTGTTGACCTTTGAGTGAAAGAATGGCTTCGACAAAGAAATTTAATTGACTTTAATAAAACATGCGGTAAAGGTCAAGATGTGCCACCCCCCCTACATTTCTCGGTTAATTGTATTTTTCCGTTTTTGCCTTTCTTACCATACATAAAGCTGTATTTTAGGAACATTTTTAGCTAATAACCTTTTTGGAATACTAACCCTATCCCTAACCCTAACCCTACCTCCCACCCTATAAGACGGAAAAACGCAACAAACAACAACTGTGACAAATCGCAGTGTACTGCAGTACATAGTGGGGGGTAGGGTTAGGTTTAGGGTTAGTATTCCAAAAAGGTTATTAGCTAAAAATGTTCCTAAAATACAGCTTTATGTATAGTAAGAAAGGCAAAAAGGGGAAAATACACATAAAAGACACAAGGCATTCAGGTAGTATTTGGTCCTTTAATGAAAGTCAATAACCAGATGTTTCGTATGGTACATACGTTTTCAATGTAAAATACAATTAACCGAGAAATGCAGGGGGGGGGGGGGGGGGGGGGGGGGGGGGGCATCTTTACCTTTACCAAACATGCTGTACTACAATCAACTGTTATACACATATCATCTGATATAGTCACACAAGTAAATATCAGTGCAAATGGTAGGGTCTGTTTTTTCTACACAGCTTTTGAACATAATAAAGGCATTCTTTCAGTGATAACAAGGTATAGTCATATTCATCCATTTTATTTTCATTCACAAGATTCAAAAATTAATGTAAGAGCACATGCACACACACACACACGCACACACATACAAATGTAATGTAATTTCTCTTGTTGAGATAAGAAAGTAATTTTGACTTTGACTTGGAGAGACATATGCACCAGTATACACACACACACACGCAAAATGAATGCACACACACACACACACACACACACACACACACACACACACACACACACACACACACACACACACATACACACACACTGAACTTCTCACATGATTATTGCACGGTATTGAAAACATGCAAACTTACTACCGTATTTTTCGGACTATAAGGCGCACCCCCCAAATTTTACAAAAAAATCAGATTCTGTTATTACATTTTCTTACTATTTTAGAAGTCATATTATAAGGCGCAGGGGTCTCAGTCTGGGGAAAAGTATCGCCTTATAGTCCGAAAAATACAGTATTCTTCAAACACAAAAAATGTTCACACTTACAGTCTGTCTCATACTAATACTGCCTCTCAGTCTCATCAACTTTCACAAGTACACACCATTCGGAAATGTCAGTGAGGTCAGGAAAACAAGTCTCTGTGAGGCTTTTCAGTTTCACTGCTGATTTTCTGGATTTCCCGTAAGCCCTGAAACAAACATCAGAACAATGCACGATATACTCTGGGTTTTGGGGGGCTCACAGCTTCGGCTGCTAATGGCTCCATTGTAGTTCATTACTTTTCTTCTTTTTCTTATTCTTCTTTGCCTCAGGCAGCTAACTTCATCTTGTTTTTACCTCACCATATATAGTGATAATCCTGTTATCATCACAAAATTCTTTAACCTTTACCGGATCATGCTTTTGACTACACGGACACGATGGCGGGGGTCTTCCACGACCCCTACTCAGCAAACAGCAAATTCTGAGGTGTTTATGAAATTTCATGAAGATTGCTTACATAGTTTTAGAGATATAACATGTTTTGTGTGTCAAGGGGTCGTGGGCGACCCCAGAAGTCCGGTAAAGGTTAAGAATGTTAAACATAAAGCAAAGATAAAAAAAAGAAAGATGTGGCACGAATTAATCAAATGTTTTAGAAGATTCAGATTTATTCATAAACTTTGTCATGGGCCGGTTTCAAAGCACAAATTCCCGAGTATTTATACAGCATTAGGTTTTCTGCATATGCTTCAGATTCCATTGATCTCTCACCCCTAGAAGGAGTGTCACTAATTTTCTGTGTCATAGACTTTGTAGATCTATAAATCCATTATCTGTTCAACTTCAAGTAAACTTCAAAACACAACAGATGATCAAAAGCACATCTCCACTCTGATGATCACATTACCACCAGAAAACTTACCAGTACACCCCATGTACCAGTACGCTTTTTATTATTTTTACACACTGATTGCTTTCATGACATAAATGGTATGAGAAAAATGCACACACGCACACACACACACACACACACACACACACACACACACACACACACACACAAACGCACGCACACATGCACACACACACACTACCTGTGCGTTGACAATAAAAGAAACCCATCACATATCAAGAAGCAACTAACCCAAACGAAAATGTCCATACCTCGAGAACAAGTTTGATGTGCGCTTTGACTCCTGAGGCTGATTTGGTGAGGCGATCGGTCTGCTCAGTCAGCAATGCCGTCTTCTTGTCGATGAACCTCATCGCTTCATCGTAAGTGAACTCCACAAAGAACCCAAAACCAACACTAACGAGTATCCTGGATGCATCTGGGCTGAAAGAAGAAAGTCAAAATGACCATGGCACCTCACTTTTAACCAGCTGTTATAGCAGCTAAACTAAGTGAATGGAATCGGTGAACATTGATTCAGGCATTTTAACGCAAATTTAAAAAAGACAGCAGCGTGCTCACATCAGACCACTTCACTAAATTAATTAATATGAATGCATAATTGACATGCAAGAGTTCAGACAAATGTGTGAATGAGAGAGGAGAAGAGAAGAACTTGACAGAATAGTCGAGGTGGTAAAAAAAATATTTTTAAATGGGTAAAAAAAAAAGAATGGGGCTTATTTCATTGTGTCTGAACAGTTGCTTTTTCTGAAATGGACCAGCTCTAATTTATCGAATAATGTTTGAAAAAAATGAATCTACATAAATATGCATGCATTATGTAAAATCAAACTAGTAATAGTATTTAGATGTTTTCCTTATTATTATATTATTATTATTAAATAAAATCCCAATCCAAGACAAATTAAACAATTTCTGAGTTAACTGAACATATAATGATATATATTCATTGCGTGCCCTCCCCCACCCCTCACACTAATCCAACAAAAACTTGTAACAAAAAAGTGAAAAAAGTCAAGAATTAGAAACATAATTATATTTGGTGCATTGATTTATATGATTCAAGAACATTTATAAAAAATCTCAAGTCTACAAAAAAAAAAACCTTTCAGTTTCACTTACATGTTGGCTTGAACATAAAAGTTGCAGCCAAGGTCCACTTTTGTTTTCAGTTCTCGTTTATCTGTGTCATCCTCCTGTGACAAACAAATGTTTTGATTAAAACTAGAAGAGACAATGACTTGGTGATAGCAAATGCATTTTATTATAACTTTTTTTTCATACATAAACAAACAAACAAACAAAAAACGACATGAAAATTAAAATGCTAGAGCCTAGACAAGTTAGTAAGCTTGACTAAAGCTGTGTTAAACTCTTAAAAGGAAATTTTCCTTCCTTTGTAATTGTATTTATTTTTGTTATCAATTACTTGTATAATAAGGATATATGATTTATAATTAAAACAATGTTTACAGACAACAAAAAACGAACCCTCTCTGTTCAAACCCCTTGAGAAAAAAAGATGAATGTGATCACTGATTCAGATATTTCACCTTTTCAAGATTAAGATTTTGACGCAATCCATCCATGGCCTAAAAAAATCAACTCTCAATACAACCATCAATTATTTATCATTGTGTCCAAAAAACAACACTTTACCACATTTAGTATAACATTACCACTACCTTCAATTTCTCTATCATGGTCTTCAGCTGTAAGTACTCGTTTATCTTGCCATAGATCTTGTCTCGCTCTTCGAGAACGTTCCTGGAAATAAAGAAACAACAAAAATTGTTTTTACAAATTACTATCAAATGAACATTCAAGTAAAAAAGTTGTATTCTCTTTATAAATTTATTTATTCACAGACTAATTCTTAACAGTGCAAATGACAGGGCGTTTACTTTGGAGACAAAAGGGTAGGGGGGGGGGGGGGGGGGGGGGGGGGGGGTTAGGGTTAGGGTTATTATTCCAAAAAGA
The DNA here is from genome assembly GCA_017654935.2 of Phymorhynchus buccinoides. Lineage (NCBI taxonomy): Eukaryota > Metazoa > Mollusca > Gastropoda > Neogastropoda > Raphitomidae > Phymorhynchus > Phymorhynchus buccinoides. Next base: position 35,404,427 of record CM065687.1, on the reverse strand, counting down.
TAATTAGCTGAAAAGGTTCATAAAATACAGCTTTATGTTTGGTAAGAAAGGCAAAAACAGAAAAATGGAATTAACCGAGAAATGCAGGGGGTGGCTGGGGGTGGCACATCTTTACCTTTACCCCAGAACTATTTGTACGAAAGACGCCCCCCTCTCTGGGGGACAGACAGCGCCCCTCCTGAAGGTTCCAGGGGGCAATGTCCCCTGGAAGCTGAAGGGAAACAACAGTTTCCAATGTAATTGACAGGCTCTCATTGCACTTTCACTTCTAGTTAAACTTCATGACATCTGTAACCAGCAAAATGCGTCTTCTCAAATTCTCATAATCCGGCGACGCCGGCTCCAGGCAATAAAAAAAATGTTGAACTTCAGGACATCCTGAAAGCAGGAGCATCCATGGACAATGATTTCCAGATAGCAGAGGAAGCAGCTACTATTCCGCTGGGCTGAGCTAAAATTTGTTTGTACATAGTGGAGATGCCTTGCTCAGGGTGAATCTCCACTCCCAACCAATTGGTGAAAGTCCCCCAAAGGCCAACAATCCCTTTGGCTGTGCAGCACAAGAGCCAGTGTGTGTATGAGAGAGAGAGAGAGAGAGAGAGAGAGAGAGAGAGAGAGAGAGAGAGAGAGAGAGAGAGAGAGAGATTAGTCACAGAGACAGAGAAAGAGAGAGACAGGCAGAGAAAGAGAGAGAGCTCAGAGAGTTGTATATGGATTGCTCTTTAACTTTAACAATACAATAGAAACTCACTTTAAATCTTTGCGAAGCTTATCATTTAGGAAGGTTTCATACGCAAGCACTTTATCTTCCATGATGCGTTTTTTGTGAATAGTTTGAGAGAGTCGTCTCCCTTTGGAGTTATTGAAGATTATACAGAAGGTATCTGTTCTTTTCTTCATTATGTTGCAGTTAGCAGAGCTAAGGCCTCTGTACACGTAAACATTTTTCACTCTTTCCCCATGAAAACACAGTGATATGCAAGTCATATTATGACTGGTCTATGGAGAAAGAGTGAAAAATATTAACGTGTATTGAGACCTTTAGCATAGCAATAGCATAAATCGGAAGTTCCATGCTTGCACTACTATATAAGGGACCCTATTTCGACCTTATCATACATACTTCGCTTATTTAAAATTAAATATCTTACTAAATTTTTTATCAGTTCAGAATTTTAAACAAAAATAATTTTTTTTTTTTAAACCCAAGATTAAAACTTAAGTCCGAGATGTAAATTTTTCCCCTGTATAGGGAAGTCCCGGGGGGCAGAGTTATCTTCCCCTGGTAGGACACATTAAAAAAATTTTTATTTCAGCCCGAGATGTACATTTTCCCCCTAATTTATAGGGATGTCCTGGGGGCAGATGTTTTCTTCCCCCGGTAGGGCTTGTAAAACTTTTAGATCTTTCTTTCACCTACTAACTCTTGTAAAATATTGAACATATATTTGTAAATAAATTCTTTTTTTTTAAATAAATAAGGGCCATTAATGGTTTTTTATTATTAAAAACTGAAGTTAAATCTTCTTTTAACATTTGTAGCCCTGAAATTTTAATCCCGGGGGAGTTTAGGGTTTTCGGTTGGGTCACAAAAGGCTTAAATAACAAAAGAAACTTTTATCTATTAAAATTTTTAAAAAAACTATCTTAAATTTTATCAAAGTATTACCAGACTCCTTTAAATAGCCTAAAAAAAATCTCGTCAGACTAATATTCCAAAAACGGCTTGCGCCTCTAAAAAATATATCCCCCCAACACTATTTTTGTTCATGTCCCTGTCCCCGTAACGTTTTTATATTTTGTCCTGTCCCTCAATCTAAATCCAAGTAAAAATGTCTCATATGTGCCCTTAGGGGTCGAGAGGACGTAAAACACTAGTTACCACCACCCTATTTCGACCGAAAGGACGAGAGGACCGAGAGGACGTAAAACATCATTTTCACCATCACCACCCTATTTCGAGAGCTGAAACAATCTTTTGTTAGTAAAGTCAGTATTGTTAAAAATTTTATAAACATTTATCAGGTCTCCTCGCAGCCTCCTGTATTTCAAGGATGGCAAATCCAGCTTGCGCAGCCTTTCACCATAGTTTTATTTTTAAGATATTTTATCAGTTTAGTAGCTCTCCTCTGGCATCTTTCAATTGACACAGACTGTCTTTTGAGATATGGGTTCCAAATTTGATTCCCATATTCTAAATGTGGTCTCACCAAGCTTTTATACAGGGCCTGCATTCACGTTGATATAGCATGAGACTTAGCATCATGCTAACTTAGAAGCTCTTCCAAAAGTCCTATTAAATCCTATAGGACATTGGAAGAGCTTCTAAGTTAGCATCATGCTAAGTCTCATGCTATCTCAACGTGAATACAGGCCCTGGTTTATAAACACATTATTTTTTATTCCTGAAAACGTCCTCCTAATCAGCCCCAGCATTCTATTTGCCTTGCCAACAGCTGTTGTGATATGTTTGTCAAACTTAAGATTAGGATCAAAGATCACCCCTAAGTCTTTTTCTTCTGTGCATGTCTCTAATATATGTCTATTTGTGCCATGAGTTATTTCATATTCCCTCTGTGGATTTTAGAATCCTAAATGCATAGCTTTACATTTGGCAGCATTGAAATACAATTTCCACTTCTCAGACCATTCAATAAGCTTATTTATATGTTTTTGTATTATATGTCTGATTTATGAGAAGAATTATAAATACTTTGCAAACACTTTCAACTTGGTCTGGCAAATCATTTATAAAAATAGTAAATAAAATAGGTCCCAAAATACTCCTTTGAGGGATGCCACTTAAAATGTCCGTGTTTGATGAAGATTTATCCCCCACCTTTACTTTCTGTTTTCTACCTGCTAAAAAGTCTCCCACCCACAGCAAAATATTTCCCGTTATGCCATATGATTTTAATTTTAAAAGTAGTCTTTGGTGAGGTACAGAGTCGAACGCTTTTCGAAAGTCTAAATAAATTATATCGAATGCTTCTTTTTGTTCAATAAATTTAGTAAAATCGTCCATAACCTCGACTAACTGTGTCATGCAAGGAAGTACATATAGGAAAATTGGCAAACCACTTGAAAATGATGAAAAATCAACATAATCAAGTAAAATGGCCCTGAGGCCCTTCTTCTACCAATTTTGCAGCGCAGGAACTAAACAAAAATGAATGTGTCTTTGCTTTACTGAGACAGATAAGAGGGCGTGCACGACCGAGCACCCCTGACAGCCGCTAGTCCAACAACACCCAGCCGCACATGAGGGAAAAAAGGGTGGAGGGTAGTGTTTTTAGTCTGAAGGAACTTTGATCAGCACCTTCGAGATGAAGGAACTGAGCCTGGGGTACGTACTGGACTGTTTTTGATATGGTAGGGAGTTCCAGTCGTGGACGGTTCGGGGGAAGGAAGAGCTTTTGTGGTAGTCGGTTCTAGCGGCCAGGGCCGGGATTCTTTGGAACTGCTTAATTGTTGTGGTTTCGTCATCTGCTGCTGCTGCTGCTGCATGGGTTTGAGGTGGCTGTATTTCACACAGGCCAGTACATTTGCGATCTTGTAGATCATGGATAGCCTAGCTGGAAGCGCCGATGAGGCGGTGATCAGCCAGAGATGGCCATTTAATTGTAGCTGGTGGAACATGGTGCTGATCACATTTGATGTATTTCTGTGTCTGTTTAGCTCGTATCTTAATTGCCGCCATGCGTTGAACCTTCTCTATGTCAGAAGTTCTTTCTACTCTGAAAGAAATGCATTTTAAATCCTGTGATCTTGACCCCATCCCAGCCTCTCTTTTCTCACAAATCTATCAACAAGTTCTGCCATCAATCACCAACATCATCAATTCTTCTTTAGTTTCAGGTGTGTTTCCTTCTGCTTTCAAAATCGCTCTTGTAAGGCCCCTTCTCAAGAAGAACAATCTGGATCCCAATAATCTGAAAAACTACAGACCTGTATCTAACCTCCCTTTTCTCTCCAAACTCGTAGAGAAGACTGTTCTGAAACAACTTAACGATCATCTATCCTCAAACAATCTTCATCATCCTTATCAGTCTGCCTATAGAGCCAACCACAGTATTGAAACGGCCCTTGTTCAAATCGTCAGTGACCTCCTACTTGCTTCTGATGCTGGTCAAATCTCTCTTTTGACATTTCTTGATCTCTCTGCTGCCTTTGATACCATAGACCACTCCATTCTTCTGTCTCGTCTTGACATACTTTTGGAATTAAGGACCCTGCTCTTTCTTGGTTTTCCTCTTACCTTTCTGATCGTTTTCAATCAGTTATGGTCAATGGTCGTCAGTCCGAACAGGTTAGGCTTTCTTGTGGAGTCCAGCAGGGGTCTGTGCTTGGTCCTGTCTTGTTTACTTTGTATACGTCACCTCTTGCCAATGTCATCGACCAGCACAACATGAAACATCACTTCTATGCAGATGACTCACAACTCCAAAACAGTACAACCCCTGAAGATCTAGATTCCATTCTTACAGAAAGAAACAACTGACTGCTATATATATTGATATTCAAAACTGGATGGTTCAAAATAAACTTCAATTAAATGGTGAAAAAACCGAAGCAATGCTTGTAGGGACAAAAAACAAACTAGCCTCTGTTTCCATAGAGTCAATCCAACTGGGTAACAATATCATTCCCCTCTCAGACTCAGTCAAAAAACTTAGGTGTCACTTTGGACAATACTCTTTCCATGCAGAGTTTCCTGACTCAGACCTGTCAGTCCTGCTACTATCAAATTCGTCGCATTGGCTATATTCGTAAATACCTCTCAGATGAAGCCACAGCAAAGTTTGTTACTTCCCTCATCCTATCTCGTATTGACTACTGTAATGCTCTCCTTTCTGGCCTATCAGTCTCTTCTCTATCTTGTCTCCAGCGTATTCAAAACACAGCTGCTCGTCTTGTCCTTAGGAAGAAAAAGTTCGATCATGTTAGCCCTCTTCTGCGTTCTTTGCACTGGCTTCCTGTCGCAGACAGAATTGAGTATAAATTAAACACACTTTTGCTATAAATTTATCCATAAAGCTGCTCCACAGATCTTACCGCTGCGACAATATTTCCATCTACACGCCAGCTCGCACTTTACGTTCAGTTTCTGACCCTCTTTCTCTCCAGATCCCTAGGTATAAGCTTTCAACTGTTGGTCGGCGCTCTTTTGCTGTCTCAGGACCGACCTCCTGGAACAAACTTCCTCTCTCCCTCCGTCAGCGACCGACCCTCTCTGCTTTCAAAGCTAACCTCAAAACCCACCTGTTCCCCCGTCATTAAAGCTCCGCTCTCTTTCTCTTCTCTCTCTTGCCATTAGGTCTGTTTCTGCTATGTTCCATTTATGTCATCCGTGTGTGTTCGCTTTGTATTGCGTTTTTGTTTGAATGCATTATGAATGCAAACGTGTGTGTGCGCTTTGATTTGATTTATATCAAGATTCAGCGCCGTATAAATACTGTATGTCGTTGTTGTTGTTGTTGTGTGGGTCCCATATATAGGCCTACCGGCCGGCTGTACACACTCTCACACACACACACACACACACACACACACACACACACACACACACACACACACACACACACACACGCGCGCGCGCGCGCGCGCGCGCACGCACGCACACGCACACACGCACACACACACACACACACACACACACACACACACACACTTATACGTTTTTGTCCAATTGTATATAAAGTGGGACTACACACACACACACATACACACACACACACACACACACACAAACCACCAAAAACTGGTTCCCCTAGGCTGGTATATGCTTTGTGGAAAAGGCCCGATATCTTATTTTGAAATGTAAGTGTGTTCCTGTGTCGAAACATTTTTAGGAGGCCCCTTTTTCCTCTTCGTTAATATAATTATTGACTATTCTGACAATACAAAATTATATACCAGCCACCCCTGCTTAGGAAAACTGCACGCAAAACAGAATTGGGACCGTTATGGTGGTTGGTGGGTGGTTTTGTGCAGCAAGAACGACTTCGTTTTTCAACTTAACTTTTATTGTTTTTCTTCTCTATTGTAGCGAAAAATGGTTAAAGACGAGGTGATTGCCCAAAAGCCCTTTTCTTTTCAGTGAACTCCTGGCAGCAATAAGCACACCTGCTGTACAAATGAACGAAAACTTTGCTTCAAGGGACGCAATTCTCTGATTTGTTGATACAGCACTTCCCGGAAAGTGGTGTATCGCATCCCGTATCGCATGACTTCCACTGTTCCAGACTAAAGTAAACATTGTAAACAAACTTTGTTCATGATGTATCACCTTACGTCTCATTTTGATCTCAATGGAAAGCTTTATTTGTTTGATTGGCAGTAAACAGACTGTCATCAGAGACGACTGGCATAGTAGGCTTGAAAGAATTGAGCAGTTTAAATTGACCCATTTTTACTAGGCCTAGTCATCTTATCAATCACTCATCAAACTTCAAAGCGGACGCCATTAAATCGGTGCCGAGTGGACTAGGTCTAGTACTACTTAGATCTACCTGTGCTTCAAATCCGAATGAAGTCGATATTGCTGCACAAACCCACCAACAAAAGTGTGTACAATTTAAGTTGATCACCACCACAGAAGTCAGAAGAAGAAGAAGACATTGCTTGAGTTCTTCTACAAACTGACACAGTCATACGCATAAGGTAATTATAGTATAGTATAGTATAGTGTGGGACTGGCTCAAGCCTAAGCCTCGCGGCTTATAAACGTCCCTTCGTTGACACTGTTTTGTTTGCATAAGCATGCCTTTTAAAATTATGATTGTAATTCAATCATCATGTTCAAAAAATAGTTGACTAAAATTTTCATCTTTGTCAAGGAGATTTTTGAAGGTATTTAGTGTTGGTGCTCTTTTTAGGTTAGGTGTTAGTAAATTCCAGAGGTTAGCAACTCGATTACTAAAACAATGTTTACGCCTGTTAGTATTACAACGCTGTATATGTAATTTTCCCTCTTGATTTCTAGTGCTGTTATAAATGGATAGTGTAAAAAGAGAATCAATGCTAATGTCATCTAAGTTGTTAAAAACTGTATAAGGTCTCCCCTAACACGTCTTCCTTTTTAATGAATGAAGGTTTAAAATTTTTAATCTATCTTGGTAATCAAAATCTGTACAACTTTTAACCATCTTGGTTCCTCTGTACTCTTTCAATAGAAGCTGACTGACGTTTTAAATACGGGTACCAGATGATATTACCATACTCTAAATGTGAACGTACCAATGATTTGTATAGTAACAAAAATGTTTCCTTATCCAAACGAATGAATGTTCTTTTAATTTTTGCAATTATGTTTTACTTTTGCATATATTTTTCCTAAGCATATATTTTTCCTATTTTTGGTTGAATCACTCGAGAGTATCCAAAATTCATTGAGCCTTTTTTTGCCCATCTTTTGTACACAGATCTTGTGTCACACAGCTAGCTATTTAACCCATTAATAGCCCCCCCCCAAAAAAAAATGGTGTGAAATCCTACAAACTTATTTGTTTTGACTTCTCGCAAAGAAAAGTTACCTAGGATTTTTATAATTCGCAAAAACGGTGAAACGCGTATAATTGACGGTTGCGCAACCTTGACACACTAACAAGGGTCAGCCAATCACTAGCCGCGATTTCGTGCACACCCTTACCGCGTTTGAGAGTCAACACCCACCTTGGACATGCTAGCTTTGTCTAAGGCTCTGTATAGTAGTGGTATTGGTAAAGAGAGATGTGTTTGTTGTTTTCGGGAATATTTTCGCTTAAATGTTTCAAAAATGTGCCCCGGGTTCATGCTATTCGGACACTACATACCCAACACACACACACACACACACACACACACACACACACACACACACACACACACACACACTCACTCACTCACTCACTCACTCACTCACTCACTCACTCACTCACTCACTCACTCACTCACTCACTCACACACACACACTCACTCACTCACTCACACACACACAGTGGCCGATTGTGGATATCGTAATAAACAGTCCCCCCGTGGGGATACCGGGGGGCTCTTTTGCATAAATAGTTCCCCCACCTTCTGGAAGTTCTGTGCTTGTAACTTCCTCTAATCTGTCACTCTCTTTGACTCTGCCTTTTCCCTTTGCTTACTGTCATCTACTATCTTTCTGCCTTACCGGTTCATTCTCCTGCCTTTTTTTTCACGAAACACTTTCAAAAACATTTCCTTCAGCCGAAGTTGGACTTGCTGGGCCTAACTATTTCTTAGTTAGGCGCATAACGGCAGCATGATGCATCTGCACTCATAATTGACAGGAAACTGTCTGAGCGATCGAAGAAGAAGAAGAAGTAATAAACAATGCGTGCGTGTGGCGGTGCGCACACACATTCATGCACGCACATGCACATACGCACGCACGCACACATGCATGCATGCATGCACGCACGTACGCGCGTGCGTGCGCGCTCACACACACATACACACACTGGGGTAAAAGTCAAGGAACTTAAAAATGGCACACACAAACACACAAAATTGGTTTTAAAAAAATGTGTGAGAAAGGGTCAAAAACAGGGGCGGATCAGTTAAGTCATCGAATGGGGAGTCTGTGTGCTTGGTTAAAGGGTCAGGGTGGGGGTGGGAATGTGAGGGGTATTCGAAGGCCAACAGAAGTTGACAATATTTTTTAATGAAAAAGAAGCAACAAAGGTCAATATGCTAAATCTATGGATTAAAATTACATTTCCGACTCTTATTTTTCTTAATTATTTTCTTTTATTTTGGAAGGGGTGGGGGGCATTAGTAATCCCCATCTGAACTTAATGACACAGTATACCTCTATCGACTACCACCAGGCACGCACGCACACACACACACATGTGCGCGCGCTTACATAGCCACAAATACATCACACGCATTTGCGTGCAAACACACGTGCACACATTTCTATATCAGGCCAATTATGTGCGCGAGCTTGAACACATAAGCCTTGGCCTATATAATAATCTGTGTGCCCACATACATGTAGTGCACACATACATTGCTGCACACATATGTTCGAGCCTGTACACTCACACATAGGACTACATAACATAGATACGCGTACACGCACATAGCCTACTACTACACACACAAGCATTGACACGAGCACTGACAAATCGCACACATTTATGTTTTCTTAATCGTATGCATGCACGCACGCGGGCGTCCCCACACACATGTACGCATGTGCGCACACACATACACATTGGCGCATGCAAAGGCACTGGGGTGCATACACACACGTGCACGCACATACTGGCATGCATGCTAAACGTGCATCGCATATAGTATACTATCACATGTGGGTACACCACACACACATGCGCGCGCATGCACACGCACACACACACACACACACACACACACACACACATTGGTACCCACATGCCCGCAAATGCCTGCGCGCATACCAAACATCCATTGTGCTATCATATGTGCGTGCAACACATACACACACATAGACACACACACGCATAAACACACACACTCCTTCCCACGCACTCACACAAAGGTATATACACACATACACGTGCATGCATGGTCGTTAGATGAATATACACGCTGTCTTCATCATCTTCATGTCTAATTTGTGCTGGAATGAACGTCTCTGCACTGTGGTTTAGAGCCAACACTGTCCTAGGGTCTAAAAATAGACGAGTGGGCGGAGCGATCTTGCAGATTTGCAACCGTCAATTGTAAACATGTTTATCTAAAACTCTGTGCAGTTTGTTTTGTGATAAATGCGTTAGAGAAAATATTACTCTCACCTCGATCTGGGAGCGGTTCCTGAAGCCATTTTTTTTCACTTCACACAACAAAACTTGTTGGCATGTGCTCGAATCAAACACCGAATGTAAAAATCAGGATGGATAAGGTAGATAACTCATTTTTCAAGAGATTCAGACCAATATAATTTATTGTTTCCCTTCCTCTGCTTCTGTAGTTTTGGGAGTGCATATGCACGTGTGGAGCGTGCATGGCTATTAATGGGTTAAGGTTATGCAGGATTTAAGTTTTAACAGATTTTTTTGATAAAGGTGAAAATATTGATATGATTTACTTTGATTTTAGAAAGGCCTTTGATTCGGTTCCCCATCAAAGATTACTTATTAAGTTAGAATATTATGGTGTAACAGGTAATATATTAGGATGGATTAGAGATTTCTTAAAAGGTAGAAAGCAGTCTGTCAGAGTTGGAAATGCTTATTCAGAAAATGTTGACATTGTAAGTGGTATACCCCAAGGGAGCATACTTGGTCCAGTTCTTTTTACAATCTTTATCAATGATTTGCCTCAAGAGATAAATAGTTTCTGCAAAATATTTGCAGATGATACTAAGCTTTACAATACTACTGCAAACTCCATGTTATTACAAAAGGATGTAGATTCCTTAGTAAATTGGTCAGAAACCTGGAAGTTGTACTTCAATGCGTCTAAATGTAAGCTTATGCATAAATTTAGGTAAAAACAATCCTTGTAACCAATATACTATGAAGAATGGTGATACTGTAAATGAAATAACAAAATGTACAGAAGAGAAGGATTTAGGTGTAGCAATGGACAAAAACCTTAAACTTGTTTGTGAAAGTCATGAAGCTAAAGGAAGGCAAATAAAATGCTAGGAACTATTAAGCGTACCTTTTGTTACATAGTCATAGATAAAGATATATTTTTACATTCGTTTAAAAGATTAGTTAGACCTTGTTTAGAATACGGAAATGTTGTTTGGTCTCCATATTTGAAAAGACAATCAGTGATGATACTTTTTTTGTTTTTTATAGAGAGAGTGCAAAGAAGGGCTACAAAATTAATAAGATAATTCCAAAATTAATCCTACAGGGAAAGACTAGAGCTCCTTAAATTACCTTCTTTAAAGGCTAGAAGAGTCAGGGGTGATTTAATACAATGTTTCAAAATATTTAACAATATTGATGACCTAAACATACAAGATTTCTTTAAATTATCAAATGTTGACAAAACTAGAAACAGTGTTGACAAAATATTTATTGAATATAGCAAGACTAATCTTAGAAAATACTGTTTTACTAACAGAACTGCACCTTTGTGGAACAAGTTACCAACTAATATTAAACAAGCACAAAATACTAATATTTTCAAAAATCTATTAGATGACTGGGAATATTATAAAAAAATTGACATACGAATATGATGAATGATTATCTAAAACCTGAGTGCACGATAAACCTTGTACATTATAAATAATATTATTAAGGATGGGACGTTTGAAAGCCTAATGGCTATGTTATAGTCCCTATATCCTAACCTAACCTAACCTGTACTTCATCGGATAACAAGAACATTAAACTTAAACTTAAAGGCAAACAAATAATAAATAATTGGAAAGTAAAATAAACATGATGCTTGCACGCAACATTCTCTTTCTTCCTTGCACACACACACACACACACACACACACACATGCGCACACACACACACACACACACACACACACACACACACACACACACACACAGCGCGCGCGCGCGCCATAAAATGCGCGCAGGCACACACACATGCACATACACATACACACACAGAAAAGTGTCCTCAATGTCCTTATAAGTTATATTTTATAATGATGCCTGTCATGAGGCCAGTATCAGAGTATGGCAAGCCATAAAATGTCAGTAAGTTTGAATTATCTTGATGTAAACTGAAGATTCTATGATCAAAGCTCATTAATAATAATAGTAAAATGTTTCACTGATCTTTGTGATCTGTGGTAGATAATAATGTTCAGGTTCGGGACTGGAACTTTATGTTGGAGGGCTTCAACTGTTCAAGCCTTCCAACAAAACTGATATTACTGCCTCTGGTGGAAGGGCTTTCCATTCATGGATGGTCCTTAGCAGTCAATAGTTCAGTGTGCCACAAAGACTGGTCTTCACAGGGATTACTAGACATACATGTGTAGGATCAGACAGAACCATTCAATTTTTGTTGTGAATTTCAGAGAATCTTCCGCCGTACCGGCGACTGTGCTATAAAAGGGCAATGAATCCCATGAAGCACATTGGGACGTGAGTTTTAATCAATGTCAGGTTCCGCCTCAACTATCCTGCCTTGTGCATGGGTTTGGTTGGAGTTTAGCTTCAGAGAGAAGTTATGTTATGATTCCATATTTAATTTTTGTTTGCCTTTGCAGTTTATCTGTTTGTTTTGTTTTGTTTTTTGGGGTTTTTAAGTTTCAGCTGTGATTTCCTGCTTGGGCCCAAACTTGGTGCTTTTGTGTTGTGTAACTGGTGCTGATGATTATGCTTGCTCAATAGTCAATTGTTCGGAATGTGAACATAAATTTGTGTTTTAATTAAATTTGCAGGTTATTGTTTGAATTAGAATGTTCACGTTGCTTGACTGGTGTTAAACCTTTTTTTTTTAATCCTAACTAATTTAAAAATGTTTGCATAATTAAATCAAATAATTAATCAGCAGGCTCTGTAATTTAGTACAAGGTAAATTAATACAGTAGTATGCTTAGTTTGCCACCAGATCAGTTACATTTTAAAAAGCCACCAACCTCATGATAGCATAGCATAGCATAGCATAAAATTGGCACTATAGGTTATTTTGTTTAGCCTTTTGCCCTCCAAATATGTTTTTGATTTTTATTTGGTTTGGCTTCATTCACTGATGGCTACTAAGGCATCTGTGTTTTATTCCTTTAAATCTGTATATTTACTGAATACATTTTGTTTTGGAAAAACTTGTCTATGATATTTTTGAATGAATTTAATAACTTTGCATTAACTGCTTCATCGGGAAGGTTATTCCATGCATTTATTACTCTGTTAGTAAAAAAGTTGTGTGCTAGTCTGGTGTTAGTATCTTTTTTGTACAGCTTAAAGTTATGGCCACGGGTTCTATCACCCTCACAAAGAGTTAGTAGGCTGTTAGTAGTGGAATAATCGTATAAATGGTGACATATTTTATAAACTTCAATCATATCACCCCTGAGCCTTCTATGCTCTAGGCTAGGTATCCGCAGATAAATAAGTCTTTCCTCATAGGTCATATAATTTGTACCAACAATCTTTTTTGTAAACCTCCTCTGAACTCCCTCTAGCATATCAATGTGTTTTCTCAAATGTGGATACCATACAGGATTTCCATACTCTAACATAGGTCTCACCAAAGCCTTAAATAAAGGAATCATTATAACTTTTGATTTGTTAGTAATAGTGCTAACAAGCAGACCGGACATCCTGTTGGCTTTTAATACAATATTATTTATGTGAGGTTCGAAAGTCAAGCCCGGGTCCACAAACACCCCAAGATCTTTCTCAACATCTGTAGGTTCCAGCACCCGTTTATCTTCATTATCTTTCATATAATATGTATGCTTGGGATTATTTTTACCGAGGTGCATAACCTTACACTTTTGACTATTAAATTTCATGAGCCAAGTATCAGCCCATGTAACTAAGTTATCAATGCACATTTGAACTCTTTTTCTTGATTCATCATTGTTTTCTACATTATTGTATGCCTTAGTGTCATCAGCAAAGATCTTCATATTACAGTCTACATAAGTTGGTAAATCATTTATAAAGTACAGGAATAAAGTGGGACCCAGGACACTACCCTGTGGGACCCCACTAGTGACATCTCTACCTTTTTAGAACTAAATCCATTTATAGTTACATATTGTGTGCGCTCGCTCAAGAAATCCCTGATCCACCACAACAGTCTTCCGCCCACCCCATAACCCGCTAGCTTCAAAATAATAATAGCCTGTAAATTATTTTGGGTTGATGGCGTAACTTCTTAAAATAATGATGTACCTATTACGGTATCAGTAATAATACTGTTAAGTAGTGAGCCTTATCACTATCAGTCAATAAGTTATGCATCATGATGCATGTTCAGTGCATGGTTGTTTTGTTTGCGTGCATTTTTGCTTTTACTACTCCGTGACTATCAGTATCACTGATAGTCAATAGTATCAGCATACAGTTTTCTAACAGTTTTTGTTTCTTGTTTTTCGCCTATTTGAAAGCAATCATCTTCATAAAGTGGAAGATCAACTGTGCCAAGAGTCGAGAATTCTGATCGCTTCTCGGCCTTTTGGCTAAGACAGTGATTCAGGAACATAATCTTTTGTTTATACCATGGTTGGTTTGTTCAGCCCGTCGTACATGGCGAAAGCCGATACGCGACGTTAAACTGAACTTCCATCCATGCCAAGAGTGTTGGTTTTTCAAGTGCTTGACAGCCAGATTTTCCGAAACAATGGGATAGAATGTTGTGCATGCAAGATTTTGTTTGTTTTGTTATAAGTGCATCAGCACATCACATAGCTTAAACTCTTATGCAACTTTACAAGTGACTAGGATATAGTACTCAGTAATAGTAGGAAGCTTTCAGAGGCCGACTTACTGTATCAGTGTATGGTTTGATGATACTGGGGAATACGATTGGTTGTGAATCAAGTGTCCTGACCCTGAACATTTCCAGATCTTTTTTCCCCCATCATCCTCTCTTAGAATCTGTGATGCTGGGGAATACGATTGGTTGTGAATCAAGTGTCCTGACCCTGAACATTTCCAGAACTTTTTTCCCCCATCATCCTCTCTTAGAATCTGTGATGCTGGGGAATACGATTGGTTGTGAATCAAGTGTCCTGACCCTGAACATTTCCAGAACTTTTTTCCCCCATCATCCTCTCTTAGAATCTGTGATGCTGGGGAATACGATTGGTTGTGAATCAAGTGTCCTGACCCTGAACATTTCCAGAACTTTTTTCGAATCTGTGATGCTGGGGAATACGATTGGTTGTGAATCAAGTGTCCTGACCCTGAACATTTCCAGAACTTTTTTCCCCCATCATCCTCTCTTAGAATCTGTGATGCTGGGGAATACGATTGGTTGTGAATCAAGTGTCCTGACCCTGAACATTTCCAGAACTTTTTTTCATCCTCTCTTAGAATCTGTGATGCTGGGGAATACGATTGGTTGTGAATCAAGTGTCCTGACCCTGAACATTTCCAGAACTTTTTTTCCCCATCATCCTCTCTTAGAATCTGTGGGTTCAGTTCATCAGTTTATGACTATGACGGTCATTATATATATTGAGCAGCAAAACCTCAATTGTTTTGTTATAAGTGCATCAGCGCATTAAGACATACTCATGTGTAGCTTAATCTCTTTTTCTCTCTCTTGTAAATCATTAATCAACCACCGGTTGTCATCATGTTGACGGTTCTGTTGTTAGAACTGGGGGACTCCCATTGTCTCTTTGCAAGAGACTAGGATATGGTAGGAAGTTTTCAGAGGTCGACTTACTCAGTTACTGTATTACTATTAGTGTATGGTTTGGTGATGCTGGGGATTTATGATATGCTGTATTTGGTTGTGAATCAAGTGTTCTGACTCTGAACATTTCCAGAACTTTTTTTCCCCATCATCCTCTCTTAGAATCTGTGGGTTCAGTTCATCAGTTTATGACTATGACGGTCATTATATATATTGAGCAGCAAAACCTCCATTCCCTTCAAGTGCAGAAGTGCTTGGTGCGGCAAATGTTAAGAAAAGCCCCCTCCTCTGCCCCCTTCTATTCATTTCAGGCTGTTCCGTCGACCGCTGTCACATTCTCAGATTATTGTGTTCTGAATTTACCTGCACAGATCATAACATACCACCAACTTTGTGTGTGTGTGTGTGTATTTGACACTAAACTGACCCTAAACCTATCCCTAACCCTATCCCAAACCCTATTTCTAACCCTAATCCTAAGGGAATGCGACAGCGATTTCATGTTAGGGTTTGGGATAGGGTTAGGGTCAGTTTAGTGTCAGCTGTAATCTGAGAATGCGACAGCGGTCGACGGAACAGCCTGAAATGAATGGAAGGGTGCAGAGGAGGGGGCTTTTCTTAAAGACCCACCAGGTCATGTGTCAAAATCACGGGTTTCATGTGTTTTCCCTCTTATAGCTGGTAAGAAATCTTGTTTTGACCAGGTTTGACTCCCATACAAATGTCCCCAAATTAAAAATGAAACATCATTTTAAAGAGCAGCCTCAATTTGAAGTTGGGGACATTTGTATGTGGGTCACAGCTACCCAGAAAAAACCAAGGGACTTAATCATGGTGCGTCAGTGTGTCTTTAATATTTGCCCTGGGTGCAGATAACAACAGTGACAATAAAATCAACAATGACAACAACGAACATCAATGGCGGCATGCAATCAATGGCGGCATGCAATGTGTTATTAATGAGAATGAAAGGGGGGATTGTGAAAATTCCTCTTCCTCTCCTTTAAAGAATGCATGCATTGAACCATCAAGCGATCAACTTCATCAAGATCATCAAACAGATGAATTTAACAAAACAAGAGCTGTACATGAAAATGTTGTAACTGATTGAATGAGTCTGAAAGAATAAAAATTGAAGGAAATTGGTGAGCAGCAGACCTGAAGAAACAAATTCAGCTTTATAAATTGAGGTAGAGTAGTCTTTTGAGAGATCTTTGCCTTGAGACATGATGGTAAAGCACGAACAAAGACATATTGAGTAATTATTTTAATGTTCAAAGCTCTTTACCACTCCCTCCCTCAAAACAAACAGTTTAATGAATCCCAACAAACATTTGCATTTTCTCTTTGAATGTTTTGCATGTTTAGTGTTTGTTGCATGGTGTGGATAGTTTTAACTGGAGGGTATATGTTTGAAAATTACCAAAAAGCAGTACATTACACATTTTTATGCATGTTTGCATTTTGTCAATGTCATAGAGTGAATGTGAACGGATTCTGAATTTTGTTTAAATGTTTTTGCATGGTGCATCATATTGATAGAATTTAGTTCAAGAACTTGAAGAAGGCAAATGTTTGAAAATGTTTTGGTAGATTAGTGCATTGCATACGTTTCGTGCATGTTTGCGTATGTGTCATCTTAGAGTGAATTTGAACAATCAAATCAATTTTCTTTTTACTATATTTTAGAAAATCTGTCCATGCACTACTGTCTAAATGACAATCTAGATTCTCCCTTTTCTCTGTAAAGTGTAATCAAGAGCGTTTTGACAGTAGTGTTGAATTGTTGACATGTATTTATCTGAGAGGTAAACAGAGACATGTAAAACATACGCATGCATGCACACATGCATGCACACTCACACATGCGCGCAGGCGTGAGCACAGGCACGCACGCACGCACACAGTCACACACACACACACACATACACACACACACACACACACACACACACACACACACACACACACACACACACACACACACACACACACACACACACACACACACACACATGACAACACACAAACAAGCATTGACTAATGTAGTCATTGAGACTTAACAATATACATGCAGTAAGTTATAGTCCAGATTAATAAGCAGCACTCAGGAGAGACAGGACAAGTAAATTTCACCAATGCTGATACAGTGAATGCATGGTCTTGTATATTGTTTATTGACTGTAGTGAAATCTTAGTGGCTTGTGTTAAACCTTAACTTGTATGTGTGTTGGTGCATGCACACATTTGTCTGTTTTCTACCCTTCCCTCCCACTCCCCTCTCAGATTCTCTCTCTTGCTCCTCCTTCTTCTTCCTCCTTTCCTCCTCCTCCTCCTCCTCTCTCTCTCAGTCTGTCTGTCTCTCCCCCTTCTCCCCCCTTCTCTCCACTATTCTGCCCTTTCTTTTCATCTCCCTTCCTCTCTCCTTTTTACTTTAACAACAGATTTTTACGGACAGATTGGAAGACTAGGCGTTGACTAAAATCTTTATCCTTGGAAAATAAAGTTTTAAGTTTTCAAGTTTTGAACCTATTTTTCACGTTATATGCGTGCATGAATCAGCATTTATTTCAAGGTGAATTGTTTTAATGATTAATTTTTCAACTTATTCCTGTCCTGGGCAGTTTTATTACATTTCATTTTCAATCCATGGTTGATCCGACAAAGAATGTAATCAAATTTGAAATATTCAAATTCAGCTACAATGGAACCTCCCTTAGAAGACCTCCCATTATAAGACTCCCTCCTATATAAGACCTACTTCTCTGAGACATTGCCCTTCTTTGTAAGTATTAAAATTATCTCCCTTATAAGACCCCCCCTTATAAGACCTAATTTTGGATGATTTTTTAATGTCTTATAAGGGAGGTTCCACTGTATTTTATGTGGGCATTCGGGTGGTTTGCCCTGCTTGTATGACACACACTCATACATGCACATGTTTAGGTTACCGTAAAATGTGGACTATAATAAGCCACTACTATTTTGCTCAACTTTGGCCTATGCGGCTTATAGACTGATGCGGCTTATCTGTGGATTTTTTCCCACACTATGTTTATCAGTATGATTAAATCTGTTTCTGCCATATTCTTCAGCCTATTTTGAGTTTCTTTAGACTCAAAACTGGTTTGGGCTCTATTCAAATCTCATGTTTAAAGTGTCTGAGAACATTAAATACTCATGTTCTGATAGGAGAATTTCTATGTTTGTGTTGGTTTGTGCACATACAATTTTCTCTGTGGCTTATAAACTGGTGCAGCTTATTTGTGAATAAATACCTAATATTTTGTCAACTTAACCCTTTCACCGCCAATGTCGCATTTTAGCACCACAATGGTTTAACACCCATGTCACTCAAAGGCATCAAATCAGGGCCTGTTATCCAAAGACCCTATTTTCTTAATTTTGGGAGGTAAGGATAAGCCTAATGTTATATATGTCACAGAGGAATTCGCAATTTTGCAGATATTTTATTTTCTCTAGTCCAGTTTTTATGGTACTCTTTTCTTTGCTCTTGTTTTATTTCATTTTTGTTTTGTTATAATTCAAAATTGTAGCTCTGAGTCTTATAAGAGCAAGGGCTGCACAATGAGGAGAGAGCAGAGAGAGAGAGAGAGAGAGAGAGAGAGAGAGAGAGAGATTTGAATTGAATGAATTATTTATAGGGAGTAATAGAATAAGCAAACAATACATGCTTTTTTACATCCATCCATCCATCCAAGAGAGAATGTTATAAATCATGTTTTGCTGTTTATGACAAACAATACCATTTATTGTTTGTGGCAACAATTTTGAAAGGAATGCAAATTAAAAACATTATTAAACCATGACATATTGATTTTTAAAAAAAGAAAAAGATTTTAACTTAGATCATGACGTGTGTTCAGGTCGGGAGCAGCAGCAGACATGGCAGCCTTGCGGGGCTCCAAGAACTATGTGTGGGACACCAACAAGGCTCTCGG
This sequence comes from Phymorhynchus buccinoides, assembly GCA_017654935.2. Classification (NCBI taxonomy): domain Eukaryota; kingdom Metazoa; phylum Mollusca; class Gastropoda; order Neogastropoda; family Raphitomidae; genus Phymorhynchus; species Phymorhynchus buccinoides. The sequence goes on along the minus strand of CM065687.1, from coordinate 35,385,168 downwards.
GCAGGGCGCAACTTCCATGGTGTATGTGGGACGAGAGAAGGTACTGAGATTGTTAATATTATGGAGTGTGTGTATGTCGGGGGAAGAGAGAACTATGTGTGGGACAAACAATGGTTTACTGATGATTGTTTGTGTCTGTTGGGGGAAGAGAGAACTATGACACCAACAATACCATTTATTCTTTGTGGCAACACTTTCGAAAGGAATGCTAAAAGATTGACGGTTTAATTAAAAATATTATTAAACCATGACATATTGATTTTTATGTGGGAAAAGAGAAGGTACTGATGATTGTTAATATTATGGAGTGTGTGTTTGTTGGGGGAAGAGAGAACTATGTGTGGGACACCAACAAGGCTCTAGTCTCGGGCAGGGCGCGACTTCCAGATCATGAAGGTACGTGTGTTCAGGTCGGGAGCAGCTAGTGTGGGACAGAACAAGGCTCTCAGGCAGGGCGCGACTTCCATGGTGTATGTGGGACGAGAGAAGGTACTGATGATTGTTAATATTATGGAGTGTGTGTCTGTCGGGGGAAGAGAGAACTATGTGTGGGACACCAACAAGGCTCTAGTCTCGGGCAGGGCGCGACTTCCATGGTGTATGTGGGAAGAGAGAAGGTACTGATGATTGTTAATATTATGGAGTGTGTGTTTGTTGGGGGAAGAGAGAACTGTGTGGGGGAAGAGAGAACTATGTGTGGGACACCAACAAGGCTCTAGTCTCGGGCAGGGCGCGACTTCCATGGTGTATGTGGGACGAGAGAAGGTACTGATGATTGTTAATATTATGGAGTGTGTGTCTGTCGGGGGAAGAGAGAACTATGTGTGGGACACCAACAAGGCTCTAGTCTCGGGCAGGGCGCGACTTCCATGGTGTATGTGGGAAGAGAGAAGGTACTGATGATTGTTAATATTATGGAGTGTGTGTCTGTCGGGGGAAGAGAGAACTATGTGTGGGACACCAACAAGGCTCTAGTCTCGGGCAGGGCACGACTTCCATGGTGTATGTGGGAAGAGAGAAGGTACTGATGATTGTTAATATTATGGAGTGTGTGTTTGTTGGGGGAAGAGAGAACTATGTGTGGGACACCAACAAGGCTCTAGTCTCGGGCAGGGCGCGACTTCCATGGTGTATGTGGGACGAGAGAAGGTACTGGTGATTGTTAATATTATGGAGTGTGTGTCTGTCGGGGGAAGAGAGAACTATGTGTGGGACACCAACAAGGCTCTCGGGCAGGGCGCGACTTCCATGGTGTATGTGGGACGAGAGAAGGTACTGATGATTGTTAATATTATGGAGTGTGTGTCTGTCGGGGGAAGAGAGAACTATGTGTGGGACACCAACAAGGCTCTAGTCTCGGGCAGGGCGCGACTTCCATGGTGTATGTGGGAAGAGAGAAGGTACTGATGATTGTTAATATTATGGAGTGTGTGTCTGTCGGGGGAAGAGAAAACTATGTGTGGGACACCAACAAGGCTCTAGTCTCGGGCAGGGCACGACTTCCATGGTGTATGTGGGACGAGAGAAGGTACTGATGATTGTTAATATTATGGAGTGTGTGTTTGTTGGGGGAAGAGAGAACTATGTGTGGGACACCAACCAGGCTCTAGTCTCGGGCAGGGCGCGACTTCCATGGTGTATGTGGGACGAGAGAAGGTACTGATGATTGTTAATATTATGGAGTGTGTGTTTGTTGGGGGAAGAGAGAACTATGTGTGGGACACCAACAAGGCTCTAGTCTCGGGCAGGGCGCGACTTCCATGGTGTATGTGGGACGAGAGAAGGTACTGGTGATTGTTAATATTATGGAGTGTGTGTATGTTGGGGGAAGAGAGAACTATGTGTGGGACACCAACCAGGCTCTAGTCTCGGGCAGGGCGCGACTTCCATGGTGTATGTGGGAAGAGAGAAGGTACTGATGATTGTTAATATTATGGAGTGTGTGTCTGTCGGGGGAAGAGAAAACTATGTGTGGGACACCAACAAGGCTCTAGTCTCGGGCAGGGCGCGACTTCCATGGTGTATGTGGGACGAGAGAAGGTACTGGTGATTGTTAATATTATGGAGTGTGTGTTGGCGCTGCACGAGGGGCGGCCGCTGTGGCACGTTGTGATTTTATGCCGTGCCACATCATTTCTCTTTATGAGATAATAAAGTAGTCTTGAGTCTTGAGAGTCAAAACCAGTCCAAGGGAAGTAAAAACCAGTGAAAACCACAATATCAAACTCAAAGCCTCTGTTGAAACAATTTATCAGTCCTAGCAAAAATGTATCAGTCCCAGGGACTGACCTGTAGGTCAATTTGCTTTTCAGTCTTTGTTTCTTTTGCAATCAGTATTTACTGATACAGTGGAACCTGCCTAATATGACCTTTAAAAAAATCATCCCAGATTAGGTGTTATAAGGGAGGGGTCTTGTTAGGGAGGTAGTCACTCCGTTGTCCAGATATGAAGGGGGTAAAATCGGTGAAACGTTTTTGGGTCACACCTTAGAGGGAGTCTTAATAGGGAAGGTCTTACTCAATAGGGAGGTTCCACTGTAATTACCAGTTAATGCCATCACTGAACAAGCAGCTGGTGATTTCAGTTCTGCTTGGAAGAAGAGCAGCCCCACTGATTGTAAAGCACTTAGAGCTTGATCTGAGCTTAGTTGCATGGGTGCAACTTTTCCTGGTATACAAGGATTTCCTGTTTTTGAATTTTACCAGAAAAGGAAGTTCCTTTTTTTTATAATATATTTGTCAAACAAGATCTTTGTGTGTCTGTTGTATTTTTCAAACACTTTGAAATAAGCATTTGTATAAATTGTGGGGGAAAAGGCAACTAAAATACTTTAATAAATGAATTTTGGCTTCAGCTGCAGTGGGGACATTACCTCTGGACCCCGGCCTTTCAGGGTTTGTGCAGTTGCATCTATGTTAGGTTAGGTTAGGTTAGGTACATTATAGTCACAGAGGCGTCTGTGAAATTCGGGTTGCTCCCACCTGGAGAGCGCGTCGCAACCAGAGGCACGCCACCCATTTTTGTTGTTGTTGTTGTTGAAAAAGCTGTCAATTTGATGAATTTGTTTCAAGGGAAGTAAATCTGTGTGCACACCACACTTTGGTTACTTCGTAACTCATTTCGCTCCCTTAGACTACAGTAAAATGCGGACTATAAGCCGCTACATTTGTTCTCAACTTTGGCCCATGCGGCTTATAGACTGATGCGGCTTATCTGTGGATTTTTTCCCATTCTATATTTATCAGTATGATTACATCTGTTTCTGGCCACATTCTTTAGCCTACATGTATTTTGATCTTCTTTGAGATTCAAAACTGGTTTTGGTAGTCAATATATTCAAATCTCACGTTTGAAGTATCTGAAAACATTAAATACTCATGTTCTGATAGGAAAATGTCTATATTTGGACTGCTTTGTGCACAATTTAATTTTCTCTGCGGCTTATAAACTGGTGCGGCTTATATGTGAATAAATACCTAATATTTTGTCAATGTAAGGGATGCGGCTTATAGTCCAGTTTTTACGGTATGTAGTTGTGTCCACGATTTATTTCAGATGCTGAAGCTTGTTTTTGGTGTGTGGTTTTTTAACCAGCGAACTGGAGAGGAGGTGGCGGTGAAGGTGTTCACCCCTCAGAGCTATCAGAGACCCAGACAGGTGCAGATCAGAGAGTTTGAGGTCATGAAGCGACTCAACCACGAGAACATCGTGCGGCTCCTGGCCATCGAGGAAGAGGTAGGTTTGCCCGTCTGTCGTGTCTGGTTATTATTAGAGGGTAGCGGAGGAGGCAGCTACTATTCCGGAAGGCAGGACTGAAAGATGTGAATAGTGGAATTTTTGTGCCCACAGCAGTGTTGTACATTTTTACGAATCTCTGGACATTGACCTATTGAATTTGCATTTGTACTATTGTCTTGGCCTCTGCCAGGACAATGAGCGACTTAGCAGGGTTTTTTTTTACCACCAGGGGGCATAACGCTCGAGTGGGGCTAATCCTCTCTATGTTCTTAGTTGGGGATAAAGAAAGAGAGAGAGAGAGGGAGGAGTCTAGTCCCACCCTCTCTCTCTCTCTCTCTCTCTCTACGCCCAACTAAGAAAATCGCGTGATAAGCCCCTAGTGGATTGACTGCCCCCTGGGGGGCAAATAATCGCTATAAGTCAACCATTGTCATATTGTATCACAGTTGAAGTGGACTTGTGTCCTGTTGTTTTTGCAATCAATATGGGGACATGCCATTCCCACGTGAGATTCAAATAAACAACCCTTTTCTTGTATTTAGGAGTCTCTCTCTCTCTCTCTCTCTCTCTCTCTCTCTCTCTCTCTCTCTCTCTCTCTCTCTCTCTCTCTCTGTCTCTCTCTCTCTCTCTCTCTCTCTCTCTCTCTCTCTCTCTCTCTCTCTCTCTCTCTCTCTCTCTCTCTCTCTCTCTCTCTCTGTCTCTCTCTCTCTCTCTCTCTCTCTCTCTCTCTCTCTCTCTCTCTCTCTCTCTCTCTCTCTCTCTCTCTCTCTCTCTCTCTCTCTCTCTCTCTCTCTCTCTCTCTCTCTCTCTCTCTCTCTCTCTCTCTCTCTCTCTCTCTCTCTCTCTCTCTCTCTCTCTCTCTCTCTCTCGTCCCAATCCCCCCAATCCCCAGTCACTATGTGACTAATGATGCACCCTTTTCCATCTTCAAACTGCTGGTAAAAGCTGCCTGGGGTTAATGACAACACTTTTTGCATTGGTTTTAGAAAACAATTTATTTCGCGATGTTTGGCTGAGTATTAGAGTCCCATTAAAATTGCATGTTCAGGACAGTTGTCCTATTGATATGCTTAAGCCAGGACACATATTGTCCTATCAGAGGTCCAGAACATCAATCAATCAATCAATCAATCAATCATTTTATTGTCCTGATCTTTAAAAAAACCCAAGGAAATGTGTCAGAGTACGCGACATCCCCACCCCTTCAGCCAATTGGATTCTAGGATGGTTTGCATTGGAGAGAGTCACCAAATTTCAACCAAGAGTTTGTGGTTTAATAGTCATTCCACGCGGCGATTTTGTATTGCTGCAGAAGGAAAGGTATGAATGATGGATTTAGATATTCTAAAGGTTAGAAAGATATAGAATTAAGCATCTCAAAGAGGATAATATGATGTAGGTGACCTTTAATTGTCTTGCCCTGATGTTGGAGCTATAGTAAGCACTGAAACAGTTTAAGTATTCGCCACAAGAGAAAACTTTGGACAACTTATGACCCGTAGCAATTCCCAAAACGTAACGGATTATTTCTTGTAATGCATATCTTAACTCAATAACTGTCTACAATTTTGGAGGGGCATAATTTTATGACCATTGTTAGCTAGCTGAAAAAAAGTGTGTAACTCAAGAGACGAGAACAAAGTCAAATATATGTACGTCATTCTAGATAAGTATGTGTGCATATATTTGTGTGTGTGTCACTGTGTGCATATATGTGTGACAGTGTGTGTGTGTGGCGCAAGCCTACAAGTGCGTGCCTGCATAAAATATTGTGTTCGTGCTCTTGCTTATTCTCATACACGTATGTGTCTGCAACTCTGTGTTTATATGTGTGTGTGTGCATGCGTGCGTGTGTGTGTGTGTGTGTGCACGCCTGTGTGTGTGTGTGTGTGTGCGCGCACATGTGTGTGTGTGTGTGTGCCGATGGTGTGTGCTGAGTGCCTGCAGCAAACGATGAAAGGAGGGGATGTGATAGTGATGGAGATGTGCCCCAACGGCAGTCTGTACAACGTGCTGGAGTCTTCAGAGAACAGCTACGGCCTGAGTGAGGACGAGTTCCTCCTGGTTCTCAAGCAAGTCGGTGAGTCAACCTGTGCTGTAAATGCTGAAGACAATACAGTGGAACCTCCCTTAAAAGACATTAACTCATTCCATGCTGGCCAGTTGCTTCCCTTTGCAAGCGTTCTGTACTGGCCGATTTGCATAGGTTGCCAAAAAATTATTTTCTAAATAATGGTAACAGATACAAACGTAACATTTTGGCAATATGTACACAATATACAGTACTAACACCTGCAACAGTTTCAAAGCATCCACTTGATTAGTTTTGATTTGTGATAGTTTAAAATAAATGCATGTTTTGTCAAGCCAGGCACACTCATAATAGCGAAAATATAATTTTAAGGTCCCAAAATAGCCTACAGCCTGACCCCTAGGGGTCGAGAGGACGTAAAACACTAGTTACCACCAGCCTACAGCCTGAAGCAATACTAACGTGGCGGTACCATGGCCGATGAGGTTTAACCGAGGCGTGGTTACTGCTACACTTATCTGTATTGTTAAAAATTTGGGACATTACTGCTGTTGCACTGCCTCCAGGCATTGCCTCCAGTATCATTACCACCATCTGTGTATCTACAAATGTCCCATATGTGTCTGTTCACCGAGAGGACGTAAAACACCATTTTTCATGTATTGTTACCAATGATACCAAATGATACACTTGTGGCGGTGCCATAGCCGATGAGGTTTAACCGAGGCATGGTCACCACTACAGCTATCTGTATTAATTTAAAAAATCGGGACTTTACTGGTTTCGTACTGCCTCCGGGCATTGCCTCCAGTATTGTTCCCACCATATTTGTATTTACAACTGTCCCATATGTGTCTGATTCAGACCAAGAGGACGTAAAGCTCCATTTTCGTTTCGATTGCTAGTCATTTTCAGTGAATAATGTTTTAATGAATAGGACTACACATTTCGCACCAAAACTACTCATTTCAGCTGTCCAGACTACTCAAGACTTGTTTGTGTAGGGGGTAACCAGGTCTGGCTCAGAGTGCTGTGCATCAACATTGAAAGTATAAACACTCAAAATTCAACGAATAAGCCCTACACGCATGAGACAAAACACAAAAGTCAACAAAGCACATAAAAGGTCAAAGGTATAGAAAAACGATTGCATGGTTGTATCCCCTCGTTTTTTTACATAAGGGGGATTTTCATAACAATGCCTTTTCCAAAATCTGACCCTCTTTATCTTACAGGCAAAAATTATCTTGTAAGCAATATTTTACTAGTTCCATGCTTCCAATAGGTGTGATTGTTTTTAATTTTTCCCCCTTGTTGTGTTCAGTTATATGTTAGCCACAGCAATTTTCTTCTTCTTCGTCTATCACTCAAACAGGTTTCTGTCGTAAGAGTGCATATGTGTCATGCTGCTGTCATGCATCTAACTAAGAAATAGGCCCAGCGTGTGTCCGTCTTCGGCTGGAGAAAATATTTGTAAGAGTTTCTAGAGCAAAGGCAGGAGAATGGGCCAGTAAGGAAGAAAGATAGTAGATGACAGTAAGCAAAGGGAAAAGGCAGAGTCAAAGAGAGTGATAGATTAAAGGAAGTTACAAGCACATGACAGTAAACAAAGGGAAAAGGCAGAGTCAAAGAGAGTGATAGATTAGAGGAAGTTACAAGCACATGACAGTAAGCAAAGGGAAAAGGCAGAGTCAAAGAGAGTGATAGATTAGAGGAAGTTACAAGCACATGACAGTAAGCAAAGGGAAAAGGCAGAGTCAAAGAGAGTGATAGATTAGAGGAAGTTACAAGCACAGGACGTCCAAAAGGTGGGGGAACTTTTTTTTCTGTCCCATCTTCTGGGCCTACAGTAGCGTTGCTCCCACACCACTCATTCCAAGTCCCAACTCACAGCCACACCCTGGTTTGTCAGGTCGCAGAGGTGGGAAAACTAATTGTTTGAAAGTCTCCCGGTATCCCCATGGGGGTAACCATGCAATAAACATTGACAGAAAATGAAATCATAGATGATTTTCTGAAAAAAACTAGGGGAGAGCACTTCGTAAAAATTAGAGTTGCTTACCTCGATTACTCGGTCAAATACCATACCAGCCGCCGTGGTGTAGTGGTTAGCATCTCAGACTACTGGCTGGGAGGTCTTGGGTTCGAATCCCATCAGAGACAAGGGTTTTTTCGGTCCTGGACCGACTCCTACCCAGAGTGAGTGGCTATGGGCTCAATGAAAAGACTTGAAACCACACAGTCGAGCTTCATCCGCTTAGCGGATACGATTCTGAGAGTGTTGCTCTAATTGCAAGACCAACACTGCAGGTGTCTGTAGTTCGCGGGCCTGGTTAACGCCGGGATATCATTATGAAAGGAAGCGTAGAATACAGCCCTGCCATGCAGTCTCAGACCGATACGGAACTCCATAGCATCATCATCATCATCGTTGTCATCCGCCTCATTTTCCATCAATCATAAAATTAAAAAAATGTCTAAAATTCTGTGGCTTTGCATGCCCTGCTCTCATGGTGACCTCAGTTTCGGTTTCCAATCCAGTTTATGCCTTGGTGCGTTCGGGTCAAAGTCATGGGGATCTGTGTGTTTGGGGGAGCTGTCGGTGGACGGTCGTGGTGGCGCCCTCGGAGAAGGACCTCACTCACACTGGCTTCGCAACTAAGAGAATAGTGTCGTCAGTAGGGGGCTTAGTAGGTGGTGTCCTGAACAGGCTCCACTGAACTCCACCGAAGTGACTCAGCAGCAGTGCAGTGTCTCCTTGGTTGGTTGCCTCCTGACGGCCTAACGTAGATTCACTCCCCTTGGACTGCTGGTCTCGGATTCTGCGACTTGAACAAACCGGGGTTTAGCTGCGAATTGGGATTCGGAACGAGTGGCGTGAGAGCAACGCCACTGTACGGCCCAGAAGATGGGACAGCAAAATTTTTTTTTTTTTTAAAATACCATAGCAACAATGGCGTCAAAACTTGAAACCGCAGGATGCGAGTCAGCGACTTGCAAACATTTGTTTTAGAAAAATGAGGGGTGGCCAGTGGCCACAAACTGATAGAACTTGCAAAATGTGACGAAAAAATATAAATGACATCAATTTTAGAATGACGCACTGTGTTCTGAGTGCTGTATGTCTATTCAAACACACGGGGCAAGAGCTGGGGATCTACCTGATGGTAGGGTAACTTTCCCTGTTTGACCGATTGAATTAGGCAAGATCACTCCCACACACCATGAAATTACTTCCCTTAATTGTTTCCAAACAAATCCTATTTATTTTGGGGGTCTCCAGAATGAGACTTTCTTACCGAGCTTTGAGCCCTGCTCCAAATGTGCTGATAGCACCTTATCATAACCCAAAATAGAAAAAATAAGTAAAGTGACAAAAATGTTAACATGTATAATTTCAGTTTATTGATTAATGTCAGGCATCAGAACTGTCAGAGGATCAGCTAATTTCAGAGGATTGAGAATTTCTGGCAGAGGATTGGCCTCTTCTGTCAGAGGTTTTGACTACAATTGAGTGTGATCTTTTCTGTTAAATAGCATTTTAAAGTGATTCCTCACTGCATACAGCCTTTTTAGTCATGTTGGGAATTGATTTAAGTGTTGTCCCTCTACAGTCTGGGGCCTTGATGGCCCTTGGACCACGGTTTTCAGAGGATTGGACTTCAGACTATTCTGATGCCTGTAATGTACATTTTCATGGATGCGCTGTGCAGCTGCTGGAGTGAAACATCTGCGAGACCACGACATCATTCACCGAGACATTAAGCCGGGAAACATTCTACGGTGTGTTGCCGAAGATGGAAGGTCAGTGTTCAGTTCAAATTCTGTGATTGTGTGCACAAGTTGTTGTTGATGTTGATGTACCCCGGCTAAAAGACTCCAGGGATCATCCCAACAGCCGAAGCACTTTAACACTATGGTACAAATGCTTCAGGAAGGGATGAGAGCATTATGTGTGTGACTGTTTTTGATTACCCTGTACGTGGGCAGCCACACTCCGTCTTTGGTTGATTGTGTGCACAAGTGGGCATAAAGTTTGTGTGTATAGTATGTTTGCGCACGTGTGTGTGTGTGCGTGTGTGTATGTGCACTGATGATCATGAATGTGTTTTATATAACTATGGATCATATATTAATACAGTCTTTGTCCTTAACTGCTGCCAAAAGGACTGCTGCCTTTCCCAAAGATTTTAGGATACTTATGCTACATATTAATGTGCAGATTGATACAAAATATTTAGACTTAAATTTAATGGTTTATTTTATGATTTATTGTATTTCTTACAAATTTAGCTGAAAGCTTCAGTAATAATCTGTGACTGTGTGTGGGTGTGCACCAGGTCAATCTACAAGTTAACAGATTTTGGAGCAGCTCGAGAACTGCAAGAGAACGAGGAATTCATGTCGTTGTACGGCACAGAGGAGTATTTGGTAAGGAGTATGATGTTCGAGATAACCATAAAGGGACACCCTGACGGATGAGTTTTTGCAAGAAATACGTCGAGATCACCAGAAAGACAGCCTTTTCAAGGATCGAAACACTCACTTTGCTCTGGTTTACTATAAATCTAACCGTTAAAACGACGATTCCTCCTTGGCGGAGTTGCCGGAGAGATAAGCCATTTTGGATGGGGTGGGTGGAGGCCACTCAAGAGTGGTTGAAGTTTTTTTCTTCTTTGTAGTGCAGTACAAAAAAAAAAGGTGCTATTTCCTTTGTTGTGAGCGAAACTCCTTTTGGTAAACTGTATAAAATAGCTTAAAAATTTTTGTTTTAAAGGCTTGTATTGTGGACATTTCGTGCAAATGATTTGGTCTGACTCAGGCGGCCATTAAAAGAATCTGACTTCCAGCACCTCCTCCAAGGAGGAATCGCCGGTTTGATGGCTTGATTTCTAGGAAACCAGAGCAAAGTGAGTGTTGCGATTTCTGTAATGGGTGTTTTCCTGGTGATCTTGACGTGTTTCTTGCAAAAACTCTTCCGTCAGGGTGCCCCTTTAATTAAGGATGAACCTGATAAATTTTCTTTGTGAAATGCTTTTGTTGCGTATGTTATTGAATTTGTTTCAAGTTTTGTGCAAGCTTGATGTCTTGTCCATGTTTGCTTCGGCATATGGGTTGTTTGCTGTAATGTGCATTTCTGAAATGTATCTTTCAATGCATTTTTGGGGCATATTCATGAATGTTTAGATAATCATATTGCATATCAAATGAATGGCTTTTAAAAAATAAAAGAATCTGAAAATATGGAATCATGATTCCTGGCCCTGTAGTCATGAGTATTAGACATTCAAAACGGGGTTTAGTATGTAGATTAGGCTAAACAGCCAATCGTTTGGGGAGTTTAGTCTACTTTACATACTATTCCCCGTGTTGACTGTCTAATTCGTACTCATGACTACAGGCCTGTGGGGAGTTTACTCTAATTAAATACTATTCCCCGTGTTGCCTGTATAATTTCGCACTCATGACTACAGGCCTGAAGCTTATTGAACATCTTTTTTCTATGTCTGAAGAAATGAGTATCATAAGATATGAAATTTGCAGCAAACGAGAAATTTTCTACCTTAAAAAAAACCCCATGATGCTTCCAAAATGAACAGCTCAAATGTGTACAACAGAGTTTAGCTGCAACACTTTGAACTGTATCTGTGATTTTGCACAAGACACTTTAACCCTTTTACAGCCAACCATATTTCAACAAAAAATGTCCATTAAATGTACCTGGGTAGAGAACAAAATCCATCTGCAGTATTGTGGATTCTTTCTGTGATGTATATAAAATAAGGTCTGTCCTTACTTCTCAAAACTAAGACAATAGAAACCACTTTCAAAAAGATTTCCCCCAGCCAAAGTCAGACAAGCTGGGCCTACCTATTTCTTAGTTGGGCGCATAACGGCAGCATGACGCATCTGCGCTCATAATTGACAGGAAACTGTCTGAGCGATCAAAGAAGAAGAAGAAAACGAAGACAATAGGGTCTTTGAATAATACACCCCAATTTGATGCCTTTTAGTAACATAGGTGTTGAATCACTGTGGTGCTAAAATGCGACTTTGGCGGTGAAAGGGTTAAATGATATTGTGTTCTCAGCACCCAGATATGTACGAGAAAGCTGTGCTGCGTCACGGCAGAGGGCAGCAGTTTGGGGTTCATGTGGATCTGTGGAGTCTGGGCGTGACGTTTTACCACGCCGCCACTGGAAACCTGCCTTTCAGGCCGTATGGCGGCCGTCGCAACAAAGAAACTATGTAATGTTTGTGTGTGTGTGTGTCAGTGTGCAAGTATGTGTGTATTTGTGTACTTTTGTGTGTGTTGTGTGTGTTAACTCATTCAAGTCGTTCCGGCCATATATGTCCGGAATTAATAGCTATCAAATGCACACCATACCTTGGTCACTTCTAAACTTGCTCTACTCCCTTAGACCACAATTTTGCCTCTGACTTTGCTTTTGTAGTGGTTTGTTGTGGGGAAACCAATCGGTGTAGAGAGTTTTTGCATATAAAGTCTATATATAAAAAAGTGATCTACCACTTCCCTATGTCTAAACCTGAAGTAAACCCCGTAATCTTCTTTCATTTCTCCTTTTGTTTCTGTATGTTTCGTTTGTGTGTATGGCTGGAGGGATTTTTTTTTTTTTTTTAATAATTCAAAATCGTTGCGATGTGAATGAGTTAAAGCGTGTGTGTCATTGTGTGTTTGAATGTACGTATCTGCATGTTTGAATGAAAGCAAGCTTTTGGTTTATATTTGGCTTCTAATACAAAACAAACTCCCTTAGGCTGGTCTCAGATTCTGCGACTTGAACAAGCCAGGGTGTAGCTGCGAATTGGGATTCGGAACGAGGAGCATGGGACTGTACCACTGTACGCCACTGTACGACCCAGAAGATGGGACAGCAAAAAACAACAACAACAAAAACAAACAACCCAGCCTCAGCTGACCTTATTTGCTTGCTACAGTCGACCCCCTCACGAACGGCCCTCTGATTTACGACCTCCCCTCTTTTAAGACCGAAATATGAATGACGGATCGTTTTTCTTGAAAACTTGCCTCCTCATTTACGACTCCCCCTCTAACGCGTTTTACGACCGTAAATCTTGTTGATTTTACGACCGATGCAACACAGTTATCAGTCGCAAAAACGTATGATATCTATCCTTCTCGGCCTCAGTTCGAGCCGACGCACAGCTGGGGTACCACTGTTGTTAGCCAATGTCGATCTCGCGAGGGTCCGATCTCGCGAGGGTCCGATCTCGCGAGGGTCCGATCTCGCGTGGGTCCGATCTCGCGAGGGTCCGATCTCGCGAGGGTCCGATCTCGCGAGGGTCCGATCTCGCGAGATTTCTCTGCGCTAATTCAAGCCGCGCTACTCCGGATGTTTCATTCAAGAATGGCGGAGAAAGCACAGTGTAGCGATGTGGGTAAAAAAAGGAAACGTGTGACGCTCTCTCTTGAGCAAAGGGTGAAATTAGTGAGGAGACATATGCTTGTGCTGTGCGTCATATACGGTGTAGTGAGTGCATTGTTTTGGTCACCCCTGATTTAAGACCCCCCTCTTTTACGATCGATTTTTCAAGATTTTTTGAAGGTCTTAAAAGAGGGGGGTCGACTGTAGTAGGTATGGTTGTAAATGAAGATTATGACACAATAAATATGATGCTAAACTATGATGTTAAAAGCTTAAATGTAGATGTGTTTTCAGGCATCTGATCACCACACAGAAAGAGCCAGGCGTGATCTCTGGGGTGCAGATGACAGAAAATGGGCCCATCGAGTATCGCAAAGAACTTCCCAACACGTGTAAACTGTCTTTGTAAGTGGGATTTAATTTAGATTTCTTATCTTATGGTTATGTACCCAGTATTATTTTTTCTCTTTGTGCGTATGTGGTGTGTGAGTGGGTGGGTGGATGGGTGTCGGTTGGTGGTTTGGGGGGGGGGGGGGGAGGTGCGTGCAAAAAAAGATAATTTTCTATGACAGGGAATGGGTAAAATATTGATGGCTTGGGGTCAAAACGGACTATCTTTAGATAGTCCATTGACATATTATTGAACTTATTACGAAAACTAATAACTTGTATAAAAAAAAGACTGCTGAAATATAAGCAAAAGCCCTTTTTATATTTCTGCTATCATTGTTTGATACAAGTTATTAGTTTTTGTAATAAATCCAATAATACGTCAATGGACTATCTAAAGATAGTCTGTTTTGACTCCAAGCCATCGATATGTAACTTCTTTTTTTTTAAATCTACATTTCTCCAATTTTCTCCAGCAGGGAAGGGGTTAAATAGAGTGGTATGTAACTGTTTTATTTCAATCATTACATTTCTCCAATTTTCTCCAGCAGGGAAGGGGTTAAATAGAGTGGTATGTAACTGTTTTATTTCAATCTTTACATTTCTCACATTTTCTCCAGCAGGGAAGGGGTTAAATAGAGTGGTATGTAACTGTTTTATTTCAATCTTTACATTTCTCACATTTTCTCTGGAAGGGAAGGGGTTAAATAGAGTGGTATGTAACTGTTTTATTTCAATCATTACATTTCTCCAATTTTCTCTGGAAGGGAAGGGGTTAAATAGAGTGGTATGTAACTGTTTTATTTCAATCTTTACATTTCTCACATTTTCTCCAGCAGGGAAGGGGTTAAATAGAGTGGTATGTAACTGTTTTATTTCAATCATTACATTTCTCCAATTTTCTCTGGAAGGGAAGGGGTTAAATAGAGTGGTATGTAACTGTTTTATTTCAATCTTTACATTTCTCACATTTTCTCCAGCAGGGAAGGGGTTAAATAGAGTGGTATGTAACTGTTTTATTTCAATCTTTACATTTCTCACATTTTCTCCAGCAGGGAAGGGGTTAAATAGAGTGGTATGTAACTGTTTTATTTCAATCTTTACATTTCTCACATTTTCTCTGGAAGGGAAGGGGTTAAATAGTGTTATGTAACTGTTTTATTTCAATTATTGCATTTCTCAAATTTTCTCTGGAAGGGATTAGGCAACAACAAAAAATAGTTGTGGTTACGGTATCCCGACCTACCCTATTTTTTTCGCCTGACCCTATGATTTTTTGGGGGCCACGTCAACAACAACAACAACAAAAAGAGAGAGAGAGAGACGCAAGTTCAATCGGGGAATGCCCATCAGGGGACATAACTCTAAAGCACTGAACGTCCACGTGTCGTTGCAAAATGGCGTCATTTGCCATTTCAATGGAGCCTTGCGCTCCTATTTCTGAGAATACGAGAGAGAGATCCGGATGTAGGAAAGGAAAACATTTTCACTTGCCGAGGTGGTTCAGCTATCTTAGCTGAACCTTTCGAACTAGACTTTTCAACACCACTCGGTTATCTCAAAGAGCTGGGAGTGAAGAGCCTACAATTTTGAACTTTAAATATTTTTGAAAAAAAAGTTAGGGCCTACCTACCTACCCTATTTTTTGGGCCATGCTACCTTAATTTAACCCTTTCATCGCCACTGTCGCCTCTTGGCACCACAATGATTTAACACCCATTTCACTAAAATGCATCAATAGAGGGTCTGGTATCCAGTGACCTTATGTTCTTAGTTTTGGAAGGTAAGGATAGGCTCTATTTTATGCTCGCCGCATAGGAATCCCCAATATTGCAGACAAAATCATTTCTCTACCCGGGTAAGTTTAATGGTAACATTTGGCTGAGGAATGGCTAGCGTTGAAAGGGTTAACCACAACCTTTTTTTTGGGCCTTAGACAGAGTGGTGCATGTAATTGTTCTAATTCTATCTTTATTTTCTCAAATTTTCACAACCTGTTTTATTTCCATCTTATTCCTCAATTTAAAAACTTTTTTTTTTTTAAAGTATAGAGTTGTATGAAGCCATTAACTCTTCTACTACCGTCGGCGGGTTGACCCGCCGGTTTACCGTATACTGTTGCTAGCCACGGGCGGGTTTGACCGCCAGATACTAGGGAAACCCCGGTGTCCCCCTTTGCGCTATTTATATCAAGTAACATCACATCCTTTACTTCCGTGACATGCGCAGTTCGCTCAGGGAAAGCCCAGTCTTCCGCCATCTTCATTTGTGGGCTAAATTTTGTAATTTTCAATCGATTTTCGTCACATTTTCGACGATGGAAACTGACAACTTTTGGCGTGAACCTCTACAAGATGGCGATAGTGCCGACGAAGTATTTACTGTGGAAAAAGTGGCAGAATCGGAACTTAGGCGATTCAAAAAGAGCATCGAAAGTGTTGAAACGATCTTGGGTTTGCAGCAGTAGATCGACACAGGTAAATTTAGTGATGATTCGAGCGAGTATTTTTTTAATGAATTTTTAAAGTGAGTGAGAGTGTGCGAAAATCAGTGCAGCGGCAAAAATTACTTGGTGCACAACGGTAAACAGTCTAAGTAATACTTGGTAGTAGAAGAGTTAATAGTTCTGAGTTCAGTTGACTCACTATCATATCATTCATGGTGAATTCTAACGCACATCATAATGTGCGTTTCTCACGCTCAAAGCTCAAGAAAGATATATCTAGACCACTTTCTCAGATTGAGTCTAACAGGTCTCTTGTAATTTTTATAATAAAAAAATCGATAATTTCTCAGTTTTTCTTTGGCGGTGAAGGGGTTAAACGAAAGAAAATGTGAAAGAGAAAATTATAAAGAAAGACCCACTAAAAACATAATAATAATAATAATACATAGTATTTATATAGCGCCTTTCTTTAGAATTAAGCTCAAAGCGCTCACATTCACCGATTCACACGCAATTGGGATAACAACATACACATTCATTCAATCATCATCTAATTAATGTGAAAGTTACAGAGAGAAACATGCAGGAAACCCCTAAAAATCTAGATACCGTAATTTTCGGACTATAAGGCGATATTCTTTTCTTCAATTTCGACCTATGCGCCTAATAAACGAGGGCGCCCTATTAGTGAAC
The DNA here is from genome assembly GCA_017654935.2 of Phymorhynchus buccinoides. NCBI lineage: Eukaryota > Metazoa > Mollusca > Gastropoda > Neogastropoda > Raphitomidae > Phymorhynchus > Phymorhynchus buccinoides. The sequence continues at coordinate 35,368,459 of CM065687.1, read as the reverse complement.
AAAATCATGAGAAGAGAGGCAATGATTGCCGTACTCAGTACAGTCTACTGTGAGTCACATCGAAAGTAATAACGAGTCGCCGATGCGACGAACACTCATGTTAAAATGCTTCAAAATTCCTATTATCATCCGAGATACCGTCCAACAGATGCCATAACCCTTCATTGGATGTAAAAAGCATCGTTGTAGAGCTTTAAAATGCCATAATTCTACCAGTTTTCGCGAAGAAAAGTCCAAACGCAACAACCGGAAGTCGCAAAAAACGGAAGTTCGATTATTTGAGAAGGGAGCCAACTCTTGTTTATGACAGCAGTAATGGCGGTTGGTAAGCATTGACAGGACATGTACGGGCTTCAAACTTCAACTTTATTTTGCGAGGTGTGTATCGCCTTATAAACGAGGGCGCCTTTTACTTTAATTTTTTCAGATTTTTCTTGAAAATTGCCCTTTTCGCCTTATAGACAGCAGCGCCTAATGATCCGTGTGATTGTGCGCTGTTCCTGACCCCATGACTCTGAAGCCTCGCTGCTGTTGCAGGGGCCTGAAGCGACTGCTGACCCCCTTCATGGCGGCCCTGCTGGAGAAGGACCCCAACCGGACCTGGCCCTTCGAGCACTTCTTTGAGCAGGTGGCCTCCATCGCGGCCAAGGTGGTGGTGGACGCCTTCTGCCCCTCCATGCTGCTGCCCATCAAGGTCTACGCTGACAGCTCCGACACGTAGGTTCCTTCTTCTCCCAGGCTATCGCTCCCTCTGACTCCGTCTTTCCCTGCTGCTGCCCATCAAGGTCTACGCTGACAGCTCCGACACGTAGGTTCCTTCTTCTCCCAGGCTATCGCTCCCTCTGACTCCGTCTTTCCCTGCTGCTGCCCATCAAGGTCTACGCTGACAGCTCCGACACGTAGGTTCCTTCTTCTCCCAGGCTATCGCTCCCTCTGACTCCGTATTTCCATGCTGCTGCCCATCAAGGTCTACGCTGACAGCTCCGACACGTAGGTTCCTTCTTCTCCCAGGCTATCGCTCCCTCTGACTCCGTATTTCCATGCTGCTGCCCATCAAGGTCTACGCTGACAGCTCCGACACGTAGGTTCCTTCTTCTCCCAGGCTATCGCTCCCTCTGACTCCGTATTTCCATGCTGCTGCCCATCAAGGTCTACGCTGACAGCTCCGACACGTAGGTTCCTTCTTCTCCCAGGCTATCGCTCCCTCTGACTCCGTATTTCCATGCTGCTGCCCATCAAGGTCTACGCTGACAGCTCCGACACATAGGTTCCTTCTTCTCCCAGGCTATCGCTCCCTCTGACTCCGTCTTTCCCTGCTGCTGCCCATCAAGGTCTACGCTGACAGTACCGACACGTAGGTTCCTTCTTCTCCCAGGCTATCGCTCCCTCTGACTCCGTCTTTCCCTGCTGCTGCCCATCAAGGTCTACGCTGACAGTACCGACACGTAGGTTCCTTCTTCTCCCAGGCTATCGCTCCCTCTGACTCCGTCTTTCCCTGCTGCTGTCCATCAAGGTCTACGCTGACAGCTCCGACACGTAGGTTCCTTCTTCTCCCAAGCTATCACACTCTTTCATTTCCCCCGAAGACAGAGTGTGGCTGCCCACACGGCAGGGTAATCAACAACGGTCACACATCATGACATGTAATGTTCTCATCTGTAGCTGTAGCTGCATTGGTACCATGGTGTTCAAGCGCTCCGGCTGTTGGGATGATCCCTGGAGTTTTTTTAGCCAGGGTACGCCAACAACAACTGTCTTTGACTCCAACTTTTCCTTCTTAGTATCATCTAACCATTTTTTCTGACTTATTGGCCCATTCTCCTGCCTGTTTTCCCCAACAAAATCTTCCAAATAATGCTCTCCTTTTGAGCTCCTCCAAAATCGGAAGGTGTCGTCTGAATGTAGTGAAGAGACCTGGGGGATTTAATGGTCTCAACCCAGGGTAAGCAGTAGGTATTTCTCCTTTCTATCTTTTTCTAATAAGGTATGCGCCCTCCTAGTTCTGTCGCGTCTATCGTCAGAAGTGGCGTCGGCGACGTGTTCTACCAGATCCTGACCCAGTAAAAATTGAAAGCAGGACACATACATGCCTCATCCATTATGGCCATATGGCCTGGGAACGCAAAAGAAAAAGGAATATATGAGCACTTCTCTTCAGGCTGTATACTTGAAATCAGTATTTTGTTTTGCAGGGGCATATGCCGGAATTTCAAGTTGTTTTTTTACACAACTGAGCAGCAACCTCCCTTTGTAACCTTCCCTTATTTTTGTCCCTGCCACCCCGGGGGGTATGGTGGCTATGGCTTGGGACTCGAGATGAGCGGCGTGAGAGCAACGCCACTGTACGGTGCAGAAGTCAGGCATCAGAATTGTCAGAGTATCTGCTAATTTCAAAGGATTAAGAATTATTCTGCGTTATCTTTTCTGTTAAATGGCATTTTGAAGTGATTTCTCACTATATTAAACCTTTTTGGTGACGTTGGAACATTTCAGTGTTGTGTCTCTTCAGTCTAGGGTCTTGATGGCCCTTTTACCGCGGTTTGCAGAGGACTGGACTTCAGACTATTCTGATGCCTGAGAAGTTAAAAATGGGTTTTCCATGTTTTTCAGGCATCTTATCACCACACAGAAATAAGGCTTATAAGGCGCACCCCCCAAATTTTGCATAAAATTCAGATGTTGCTATAATAGTCTCTTGCTATGTTACTAGTCACATCATAAGACGCAGGGGTCTCAGTCTGAGAATAAAGTATCGCCTTATGCAGACCTGTTTACCTTTACTATTTTGCTGTAATTTTTACGAAACAAAAGTCAAATCACGATAATTACGGCGACAAAAAAAACAAACAACCCACCACCACTACAGTTGCGTTGGCAAATGATGCTTTTGAAACAATGTGGTGAAAAGTCATTCCGGTTTCCAGTCATTCTGTTTCAAGATGGCGTCAAAGCGACTGCGTGGTGATCACATGCGGTTTGAACAAGTTAGTAAGCTGAGTTTGAAAGAGAAAAGGCCAATACATGGTTTAAAAAATGTTTTTAAAGGTCTCCCAGTGCACTATTGCTTGCATATAATCGGGTTATGTAAAGAAAAAGAATCGTCCGTGAGTTGGATTACGGGTTTTTTCCTTTCAAAATTACTATAAAAGAAAATCAGAAATTACAAATCTGCAAAATAGGGGGTAAACAGGTCTCCTTATGGTTTGAAAAATACGGTTAATCCTTTCCAGTATGCCCCGACTGAAGGAGCTGATCGCGGAGCAGACGGACATCCCTCCGGCCAACCAGCTGCTGTTGGTGGGCGGTCAGCGGCTGAGCACGCTGGTGCAGAGCGGTCAGCCGGTCAGAGAGTACCACCTGGACATCAGCGCCACCAATCCTATCATGGTGTTCAGCGTCACCGGAGCCTTCCCTTCACGCCCCTACACGCCTGGTGTGGGTGAGTCAAAGTCCACGTGTTGTTTAGAGAATGATGAGCATTCAATGAACACACTATAGAGGGTTTTTTGGACATTCAATGAACACACTATAGAGGGTTTTTTGGACATTCAATGAGCACACTATAGAGGGTTTTTTGGACATTCAATGAGCACACTATAGAGGGGTTTTTGACATTCAATGAGCACACTAGAGAGGTTTTTTTTGGACATTCAGTGAGCACACTATAGAGGGGTTTTTTGACATTCAATTAGCACACTATAGAGTTGTTGTTTTTACATTCAATGAGCACACTAAAGATGGTTTTTTTGACATTCAATGAGCACACTAAAGATGGTTTTTGGGACATTCAATGAGCACACTATAGAGGTTTTTTGGGACATTCAATGAGCACACTATAGAGGGTTTTTTGGACATTCAATGAACACACTATAGAGGTTTTGTTTGGACATTCAATGAGCACACTATAGAGGGTTTTTGGACATTCAATGAGCACACTATAGAGGGTTTTTTTGGACATTCAGTGAGCACATTATAGAGGGTTTTTGGACATTCAATGAGCACACTATAGAGGTTTTGTTTTACATTCAATGAGCACACTATAGAGTGTGTGTTTTTTTACATTCAATGAGCACACTATAGAGGTTTTGTTTTACATTCAATGAGCACACTATAGAGGTGTTTTTGGACATTCAATGAGCACACTATAGAGGGTTTTTTGGACATTCAATGAGCACACTATAGAGGTTTTTTTTTTACATTCAATGAACACACTATAGAGGGTTTTTGGACATTCAATGAGCACACTATAGAGGTGTTTTTGGACATTCAATGAGCACACTATAGAGGGTTTTTTGGACATTCAATGAGCACACTATAGAGGTTTTTTTTACATTCAATGAGCACACTATAGAGGTTTTTTTGCATGAGCGAGTGAGTGAGTGATTGAGTGGGTGAGAGAGACAGTCTAAGGAGGGAGGGGATTATGTGGGTGGTGGTGGTGGTGTGCATGTGTAGAATGTGTGGGGAGGGGAGAGGGGTGTGTGTGTGTGTGTGTGTGTATTTCAATGTCTGTTCGTGTTTATCATTTAAGACAAGTGTGTGTGTGTCTGGATTAACCGTTTCAGGCCAGTTTCCCCAGCTGACACAAGCTGTCGCTGTCGACCACGATTACCCACAGTGCAAGAGGTGCTGTGGCGTGTTGCACTCCATTATCGAGTCCATTCGTATCAACACGGAAACCACCACTCTTGTCAACATGGCCGTGCACATGTATTGGTAAGTTAAGTCGAAGCAATGTAATTATGGCTGGGCAGAATCAAAGTTCAAAATTGGTAGCTTGTTCAGCTTAGAGTTAGACAGCATATAGCCCTATTCCGAAACTCGATCAATTAGCGTTATCTGCCCCTGCTCTGGTGTGTCGGAGTCGGCCACAGTGATTTCCGGGGCAAAGTACTTGTTAAAGTGCACAAACTACCCACAGAAAACTCGCAAACCATGACGGATTATGAGCTAGCGACTCAGACTTACCAACTGAGCTACAGCGGCTCCTCTTTCTCTTTACTGTCATAGTGTGCGTGTGCGTGTGTGTGTCACTGTGTGTGTGTGTGTGTGACCGGAAATCATCCGGGCACGCAAGGGACATCACTCGTCCGAACTTTCTTACTTGGTTGTAGTGTAGAGCTATAGCAGTTGTCGTTGGATAAGCTGAATCAACGGACGGAAGTGGTGGGCCACTGGCGGAACAGCAATAGTCATTCCTCCTGTTCCTCCTTTCATTCTTTAATTACAGTCTGTCCTCGGATGTGGTATCTTTTCCCCCGTCAGCAGCCAACTTCATCACGTTGAAGATTCCGCTGCACTTTGGTATCTGCTTCTTCATTCTATCGCTCCTAATCATTCCTTCTTTGCGTTTCCTTTTTTTCCTCCTTTCCCCAGTTCCCACATCAAGCAGCAGGTGGCGGTGGTCCAGGAGTCCTTGGGTCGGCTGAACCAGCAGATGGGGGTGGTGAGCCACTGGCAGAACAGCCTGGCCTCCCAGCTGTCCTGTCACCTGCGCCTCCTCCAGCTGGCGCAGCAGACCGTGGGCCCCACACCCACCGGCAATTCCCCAGCTATGGCCAACAACGTGGCCAAGTGGGTCAAGGTCATCCAGGCCGCCCAGCAGACCCACATGAAGGAGTGCGATGCCTTGTTTCAGCAGGTCAGTCGAGGGCCTGCTACACTACATGCGATCCGCTGTCAAGGCGATGCGATTGTGATGATGCGAGTCACGATTCACGTGAAATTCATGTATTGGGTCTACTTGAGTTTACAGAGCAAAAGTTGTAGAATTATTCTTAGATGGAAGTATTTCACGTGAATCATGGCTCGCATCGTCACAATCGCATCGCATTGACCGCGAATCGTATGTAGTGTAGCAGGCCCTTCAGGGAAATGAAGGTTTCGGCAGTAAAAGTGCAGTTTCGTTATTAACCCCCACCAAATTCTTTTCATTAAAAGTTTTCACAAAAAAAGAACGTTTTGCTGTGTTTGGGTAAGGGATGGTTTAGTAATAAATTAGGATTGTTTTCATGAAACATCAAGAACTATATGTTGAGATTGAAAGCCAAGAATTTGAGGGGG
>CM065687.1:35347111-35361896 GCA_017654935.2 Phymorhynchus buccinoides | reverse complement strand
TTAGTATTTATGTCTATACATGTTCTCCATCAACGACACAACCACTCTGTGGCATCGTCGGCCTCGGACCTCTAGACAATCCTAACTGAAAATGGACAGGATCTGTAGGCACCAGACATGTACATATCATTCATCACTTTTGTAAAAGATGATTCAGAACCATAGGATCATTTATTGTAATTCTGATACCTTCGCTCTCTTACTGCAGTTTTCGGAGTCTCTCGGCTCATCTCTCTTCACTCGTTGTCGAGGAAGCGACTATGTGCTAGTGTGCTCATTAATAAGGAGATTAGCTGGTTATGCATGAATATAATGTTTTAACAGAATCGATATTTTAGATGTAAAGTAACAAATAGCTTGCATTATGATTCATCTTGACTTTTTCATTATAATGCTACATATATGACTCAGGTTCAAAAATCCTAATAAGATTAGCTGCTATTGAAGTGAATCATATCACTGGATGTAACAGTTATGGCAGTACATATGTCAGTGATATGCGATTAGATGATTCTCTCATAGAATGGTACTGATATATAGAATCCATTTACTAGTTGTCAGAGTTGTGGTACATGTTGTCATATACAAATAATAGATGTTGACTGTTGTGAAAAGAGAAATGATGAGATATGTTGATAGTTATCGGTATATAGTTCATACGTCCTCGCCCATTGTGTCTCAGTCATTGACTTGTGTCCTAGCATTCTTGTTATCTAGATCTTTGTCACAATGATTGCACTCAATGTATGAATAATGGTATCTTTGTGCAAAGCCTATTTGTCAGTTGATGTTGTAAGATAATATAATTTATATTATTTGGGCTCACTTCGATCTTTACAATAGCTATCATTAGCATAGAGGACAACTGCCATGATTAATGACAAAACGAGTTATGTAGTATGCTTACCTTAGTACAGTTGGTCTAATACACTCCTGATGATAGTTGACAATTTCAGAGTTCGTACAAGTGTCAGTCTATTCTCTGCTTAAGCTTCTCATTCATACGATGCTTTAATATGTGTGTTACGGTAATACTACGCTATGCATCATTTGTATACCATACTATCTGGATCAATGATCGGTGTATATACTGTTTATGTTTTTATGACGTGTATCGAAATGACTTTTTGAGCTTTATGAAGATCAGAACTTGGATTATATAGCGTGCGACTGACTGCATATTTACTGACAGATCGTGTCTTAAACTTGTTTGTGAATATGTTCAATGCATGTACTAGTTTACTAATAGTTATATATCGCTTAATATAATGAGAGTTGCAATAACTATGTGCTAGAGCTGAATCTGCATTTAGATCGTTGCAATGTTGCTTTTTGTGTGTACCGTTTGTGCTCTTACATGATTCGTCATTATAAAATATCGAAGATGATCTTGTTAGCTATTGCATATTATTTGTTGTCATATGTTGTTTATATTAGATTAGTTATTTGACTCTCTTTTTGTAAACTACGAATCCGTTGTGCCTCTGGCTGATCATACCATATTTTGAGCAATAACGTACAGAATCAGTGTGAATCTGATAGCTGATTTGTTGTTGATTATTGTGTGGATATGCGTAGCTGTGTGCGAAATGAATGCTGTCGCTCCAAAATTCTACTAAGCATACTACTTCGCATTCACAATCATTCATTCCTACAGGGAAAGGACTACGTCGCTTCTCTTCAATCATCTCAGCGCGTTCTTCTAAAGGCTAGAAGATGCTCCAGCGGGTCTATTTACAATCACGATAGTCTCTTACAAATATTAGGCTATATTGATGCACCTACATCATGCAGTGACTTTCTCTCTACATTCATCAAATCGTTCTGCAGTAGAATCTCACTGACTAACTGTAGCGACAAACTCCTCTATCTCGTACATCATTACGCTCAAGTACTCATATCTCATCGAATATCTGTCTTCATAACAGACTGGCACTCTTTGTCGTAGGCAAGTCGCAACTAATAGTTAAACAAGCAACAGAACATCTACTTCTATCTTATTTCTCTCTAACAAATCTATAGTCTCTTCTACTTGCGTAGTGTCTCCACTGTTATGACGCATAAAGAGTTGTACCTCATGTACGATAGACTCGTAATGACTGCGCTACTAAATCGTGCATATGAGTGCTATCTTTCATTGATAGTTACCTATCTGTCATATCTCATCGATTAATATTCTTCGAGATGGGGACCTTTGTGATAGTCCTAGATCGGGACTAGTGATGCTCTCATCAGCTCTCTATAGGATATGATACCTAACCTAAAGTTCTTTGTCCTGTACTTCGATCGGATGCAAGAACATTAAACTTAAACTTAAAGGCACAATAATAAATATGGAAGTAAAATAACCATATGCTTGCACCGCCAATCTCTTTCTTCCTTGCACACCACAATACACACACGCACACCACACAACCACAACACACACACACCACACACACACACACACACACGCGCGCGGCGCGCGGCGCGCGCAGTCACACACACATGCACATACACAACACACACTAGAAAAAGTTGTCCCTCAATGTCCTTATAAGTTTATATGTTATATGATGCCTGTCATGAGCCGTATCTAAGTATGGCAAGCCATAAAATGTCAGTAAGTTTTGAATTATCTTGATGTAACTGAAGATTCTATGATCAAGCTCATTAATAATAATAGTAAAATGTTTTCACATGATCTTTGTGATCTGTGGTAGATAATAATGTTCCGGTTCGGGACTGGACTTTATGTTGGAGGCTTCACTGTTTCAATCCTTCCACAAACTGATATTCAGCCCCCCCCCCCCCCTTTCCCCTTTTTGGTTTTGGAATGGCTTTCCATTCTGCTGGTCCTTAGTCAGTCATAGTTCAGTGTGCCCCAAAGCCTGGTCTTCACAGGGATTATCTAGACATACATGTGTCGGATCCGACAGAACCATTCAATTTTTTGTGTGAATTTCAGAGAATCTTTCCGATCCGCCGTACCGGAGTCTTGCTATAAAAGGGCAATGAATCCCATGAGCACATTGGGAGTGAGTTTTCATCAATTGTCAGGTTCGCCTCAACCTATCCTGCCTGTGCATGGGTTTGGTTGGAGTTTATCTTCAGAAGAAGTTATTATGATTTCCATATTTAATTTTTGTTTGCTTTGCCGTTTATCTGTTTGTTTTGTTTTTGTTTTTGGGGGTTTTTAAAGTTTCAGCTGTGATTTCCCGCTTGGTCCCAACTTGGTGCTTTTTGTGTTTGTAACTGGTGCTGACGATTAGCTTGCTCAATAGTCAATTGTTCGGAATGTGAACATAAATCTTGTGTTTGTAATTAAATTTGCAGGTTATTGTTGAATTAGAATGTTCACGTTGCTTGACTGGTGTAAACCTTTTTTTTTATCCTAACTAATGTTAAAAATGTTGCATAATTAATCAAATAATTATCGCCGGCTCTGTAAATTTAGTGGCAAGGTAAATTAATACGTATATACTTTAGTTTGCCACCAGATCAGTTACATTTTAAAAAGCCCCCACCTCATGATAGCACGCATAGCATAGCATAGATGGCACTATAGGCTATTTTGTTTTAGCCTTTTGCCCTCTAATATGTTTTTGTTTTTATTTGGTTTGGCTTCATTCATCTGATGAATACTAAGGCATCTGTGTTTTATTTCCTTTAAAATCTGTATATTAACTGGATACATTTTGTCTTGGAAAAACTGTTCTATGATATTTTTTAAGAAATTAATAACTTTGCATTAACTGCTTCATCGGGAGGTTATTCCATGCATTTATTACTCCTGTTAGTAAAAAGTGGTGTGCTATTCTGGTGTTTATATCTTTTTTGTACAGCTTAAGTTATGGCCACGGGTTCTATCCCCTCCACAAAGAGGCTGTTAGTAAGTGGAATATCGTGTTAATAAATGTTGACATATTTTATAAACTTCATCTATCACCCCTTGACCTTCTATGCTCTAGGCTAGGCACCCGCAGATAAATAAGTCTTCCTCATAGGTCATATCATTTGTACCAACAGTCTTTTTTGTAAACCTCCTCTGAACTCCCTCTAGCATATCAATGTGTTTTCTCAAATGTGGATACCATACAGGATTTCCATACTCTAACATGGGTCTCACCAAAGCCTTAAATAAAGGAATCATTATAACTTTTGATTTGTTAGTAATAGTGCTAACAAGCAGACCGGACACCCTGTTGGCTTTTAATACAATATTATTTATGAGAGGTTCGAAAGTCAAGCCCGGGTCCACAAACACCCCAAGATCTTTTTCAACATCTGTAGGTTCCAGCACCCGTTTATCTTCATTATTTTTCATATAATATGTATGCTTGGGATTATTTTTTACCGAGGTGCATAACCTTACACTTTTGACTATTAAATTTTATGAGTCAAGTATCAGCCCATGAAACTAAGTTGTCAGTGCACATTTGAACTCTTTTTCTTGATTCATCCTTGTTTTCTACATTATTGTATGCCTTAGTGTCATCAGCAAATATCTTCATATTACAGTCTACATAAGTTGGTAAATCATTTATAAAGTACATGAATAAAGTGGGACCCAGGACACTACCCTGTGGGACCCCACTAGTGACATCTATCTTTTTAGAACTAAGTCCATTTATAGTTACATATTGTGTGCGCTCACTCAAGAAATCTTTGATCCATTCCAACAGTCTTCCTCCTATTCCATAACCCGCTAGCTTCAAAATAATAATAGCCTGGAAATTATTTTGGGTTGATGGCGTAACTTCTTAAAATAATGATGTACCTATTACGGTATCAGTAATAATACTGTTAAGTAGTGAGCCTTATCACTATCAGTCAATAAGTTATGCATCATGATGCATGTTCAGTGCATGGTTGTTTTGTTTGCGTGCATTTTTGCTTTTACTACTCCGTGACTATCAGTATCACTGATAGTCAATAGTATCAGCATACAGTTTTCTAACAGTTTTTGTTTCTTGTTTTTCGCCTATTTGAAAGCAATCATCTTCATAAAGTGGAAGATCAACTGTGCCAAGAGTCGAGAATTCTGATTGCTTCTCGGCCTTATGGCTAAGACAGTGATTCAAGAACATAATCTTTTGTGTTTATACCATGGTTGGTTTGTTCAGCCAGTCGTACATGGCGAAAGCCGATACGCGACTGTGACGTTAAACTGAACTTCGAATCCATGCGAAGAGTGTTGGTTTTTCACGTGCTTGACAGCCAGATTTTTCCGAAACAATGGGATAGAATGTTGTGCATGCAAGATTTTGGTTGTTTTGTTATAAGTGCATCAGCACATCACATAGCTTAAACTCTTATGCAACTTTACAAGTGACTAGGATATAGTACTCAGTCACACGAGATATGGAAGCTTTCAGAGGGAACGAAAAACATATTGTAACTGTATCAGTGTAATAGGTTTGATTGATACTGGGGGAACAAACAAAAAAAAAAAATAAATACGATTGGTTGTGAATCAAGTGTCCTGACCCTGAACATTTCCAGAACTTTTTTCCCCCATCATCCTCTCTTAGAATCTGTGATGCTGGGGAATACGATTGGTTGTGAATCAAGTGTCCTGACCCTGAACATTTCCAGAACTTTTTTTCCCCATCATCCTCTCTTAGAATCTGTGATGCTGGGGAATACGATTGGTTGTGAATCAAGTGTCCTGACCCTGAACATTTCCAGAACTTTTTTCCCCCATCATCCTCTCTTAGAATCTGTGATGCTGGGGAATACGATTGGTTGTGAATCAAGTGTCCTGACCCTGAACATTTCCAGAACTTTTTTCCCCCATCATCCTCTCTTAGAATCTGTGATGCTGGGGAATACGATTGGTTGTGAATCAAGTGTCCTGACCCTGAACATTTCCAGAACTTTTTTCCCCCATCATCCTCTCTTAGAATCTGTGATGCTGGGGAATACGATTGGTTGTGAATCAAGTGTCCTGACCCTGAACATTTCCAGAACTTTTTTCCCCCATCATCCTCTCTTAGAATCTGTGATGCTGGGGAATACGATTGGTTGTGAATCAAGTGTCCTGACCCTGAACATTTCCAGAACTTTTTTTCCCCATCATCCTCTCTTAGAATCTGTGATGGGTTCAGTTCGTCAGTTTATGCTTATGACGGGTCATTATATAGCCAATTGGAGCAGCAAAAACTCAATTGTTTTGTTATGAAGTGCATCAGCGCCCTTGTAGGACATACTCATGTTGTAGCTTAATCTCTTGATTCTCTCTGCTGTAAATTCATGAATTCAAAGCGAGCCGGGTTGTCATCCGTATGATTGGACGGAGAGGTGCTGTGTTTAGAGGAGACTGGGGGAAAGAACCTCCCCATGTGTGTCTCTCTTGCAGTGAGAGAGGAGCTAAGGAGTAAGTGCGAGGGATAGGAAGGGGGAGACGAGGTATGTTACAGAGAGGTCGACCTTACGATAGAGTTCAGACTGGGTTATTGTACCGATTAGTGTATGGAGAGTTTGGTGTGCGATGCTGGGGGAGATTTGATGATTATATTGTATTTGGTTAGGGAATCAAGTGTATGAGCGTAGGAACACTCTTGGAACAGTTTACCCGAAAGACTTTTTTTGCCCCATCATTGCTCGTACATGCGACTGAAGACTAGAATTCGTGTGGAGGGTGCAGTTGCAATGCAGTACGAGTATGAGGATATGACTAATGGACAGGTCAGGTTTGTATATATTTGAGCCGTCAAAACCTCCATATCCCTCTTGCAAGTGCTAGAAAGTAGTTGGGTGCGGGCAAAATGTTAAAGGAGAAGAAACGCCCCGACTCCTCTGCCAGCGGCCCTCTGACAGTCGGAATTTCAGGCGATGGTTCCGGGTACGACCGCTGTCGACACTTTCTCAGATTATTTTGTTCTGAATTGAGCCTGCACACGAGGAGCATAAACATACCACCAGACTATTGTGTGTATGTGTGTGTGTTATTTGACGAACTGAAACTGACCCTAAAGACCTAGACGACCAACCATGACTCCCATACGACAGATCATTTCTAGAACAGACCTGAACCATCCTAAGGAGAGGAGAGAAATGCGACGAACGGTCAGCGATTTCATGTTAGGGAGTTGATGGGAGATTAGGTTGTGTAAGGAGTCAGATTGAGTGTCATGTTTGTATCCTGAGGAATGCGACCAGCGGTCGACCGGAACAGGCCTGAAATGAATGGAACGATGCAGAGGAGGGTGCTTTTCTTTAAAGGCACCCACAGGGGCATGTGTCAAAATCCGGAGGTTTAGATGTGTGATTTACCCTCGTTAGTAGTGGGTAAAGAAATGTATTGTTTTGTCCAGGTTTGACTCCCATTTAAATGTCCCCAAATTGAAAACCAGATCGGACACTTTGAAGAGCAACCTCAATTTGATTTTGGGAGACTTCTGTATGTGGGTCACAGCTACCCAGAAAAAAACCAAGGAAGAGGGGACTTAATTCGTGGGTGCGTCAGTGTGTCTTTAATATTTGCCCTGGGTGCAGATAACAACAGTGACAATAAAATCAACAATGACAACAACGAACATCAATGGCGGCATGCAATCAATGGCGGCATGCAATGTGTTATTAATGAGAATGAAAGGGGGGATTGTGAAAATTCCTCTTCCTCTCCTTTAAAGAATGCATGCATTGAACCATCAAGCGATCAACTTCATCAAGATCATCAAACAGATGAATTTAACAAAACAAGAGCTGTACATGAAAATGTTGTAACTGATTGAATGAGTCTGAAAGAATAAAAATTGAAGGAAATTGGTGAGCAGCAGACCTGAAGAAACAAATTCAGCTTTATAAATTGAGGTAGAGTAGTCTTTTGAGAGATCTTTGCCTTGAGACATGATGGTAAAGCACGAACAAAGACATATTGAGTAATTATTTTAATGTTCAAAGCTCTTTACCACTCCCTCCCTCAAAACAAACAGTTTAATGAATCCCAACAAACATTTGCATTTTCTCTTTGAATGTTTTGCATGTTTAGTGTTTGTTGCATGGTGTGGATAGTTTTAACTGGAGGGTATATGTTTGAAAATTACCAAAAAGCAGTACATTACACATTTTTATGCATGTTTGCATTTTGTCAATGTCATAGAGTGAATGTGAACGGATTCTGAATTTTGTTTAAATGTTTTTGCATGGTGCATCATATTGATAGAATTTAGTTCAAGAACTTGAAGAAGGCAAATGTTTGAAAATGTTTTGGTAGATTAGTGCATTGCATACGTTTCGTGCATGTTTGCGTATGTGTCATCTTAGAGTGAATTTGAACAATCAAATCAATTTTCTTTTTACTATATTTTAGAAAATCTGTCCATGCACTACTGTCTAAATGACAATGCAATCTTAGAAGAATTGCTCCCTGGTCTTCTCCGTGGAGATAAAGGAGGATGTGAATCAATAGAGCGTTTTGGCAGTGAGTGTTGAATTGTTGACATCGTGAATAGCTTAGTCTGAGAGGTAAACCGAGAGACATGGTAAAACCATACGCATGCATGGGCACACATGGCATTGCACACTAACAGCATTTGCACGCAGGGCGTGCACGCACATACGCAGCGACGGCACGGACGAGCGAAGTCACACCACACACACGAACACAATACACACACCACACACGCACACACACTCTGACAGACGTTAACACCACACACACACAGCACAGACAACGAACACACACACACACGACACAGGTCACACACACACGATGACAAACACACAAACAAGCGAATGAACTAATTGAGTCAGATTGAGACTTAACAATATACATGCAGTAAGTTATAGTCCAGATTAATAAGCAGCACTCAGGAGAGACAGGACAAGTAAATTTCACCAATGCTGATACAGTGAATGCATGGTCTTGTATATTGTTTATTGACTGTAGTGAAATCTTAGTGGCTTGTGTTAAACCTTAACTTGTATGTGTGTTGGTGCATGCACACATTTGTCTGTTTTCTACCCTTCCCTCCCACTCCCCTCTCAGATTCTCTCTCTTGCTCCTCCTTCTTCTTCCTCCTTCCTCCTCCTCCTCCTTCCTCCTCTACCTCGTCTCAGTCTGTCTGTCTCTCCCCCTTCTCCCCCCTTCTCTCCACTATTCTGCCCTTTCTTTTCATCTCCCTTCCTCTCTCCTTTTTACTTTAACAACAGATTTTTACGGACAGATTGGAAGACTAGGCGTTGCCTAATATCTATATCCTTGTAAAATAAAGTTTTAAGTTTTCAAGTTTTGAACCTATTTTTCACGTTATATGCGTGCATGAATCAGCATTTATTTCAAGGTGAATTGTTTTAATGATTAATTTTTCAACTTATTCCTGTCCTGGGCAGTTTTATTACATTTCATTTTCAATCCATGGTTGATCCGACAAAGAATGTAATCAAATTTGAAATATATTCAAATTCGAGCTACAATGGAACCTCCCTTAGGAAAGACCTCCCATTATAAGACTCCCTCCTATATAAGACCTACTTCTCTGAGACATTGGCCTCTTCTTTGTAAGTATTAAAATTATCTCCCTTATAAGACCCCCTCCCTTGAATAAGACCTCCCATTTTGGATGATTTTTCTAAGGTCGTTATAAGGGAGGTTCCACTGTATTTTATGTGGGCATTCGGGTGGTTTGCCCTGCTTGTATGACACACACTCATACATGCACATGTTTAGGTTACCGTAAAATGTGGACCACAATAATATAAGCCACTACTATTTTCGCTCAACTTTGGCCCTATGCGGCTTATAGACTGATGCGGCTTATCTGTGGATTTTTTTTCCCATTCTACATTTATCAGTATGATTAAATCTGTTTCTGGCCACATTCTTCAGCCGCTTATTTTGAGTTTTCTTTAGACTCAAAACTGGTTTGGGCTCTATTCAAATCTCATGTTTAAAGTGTCTGGAGAACATTAAATACTCATGTTCTGATAGGAGAATTTCTATGTTTGTGTTGGTTTGTGCACTTACAATTTTCTCTGCGGCTTATAAACTGGTGCCGGCTTATATGTGAATAAATACCTAATATTTTGTCAATTTAACCCTTTCACCGCCAATGTCGCATTTTAGTACTCCACAATGGTTTAACACCCATGTCACTAAAAGGCATCAAATCAGGGCCTGTTATCCAAAGACCCTATTTTCTTAATTTGGGGAGGTAGGGTAATAAGCTCCCCTAATGTTATACATGTCACAGAGGAATTCGCAATTTTGCAGATATTTTATTTTCTCTAGTCCAGTTTTTATGGTACTCTTTTCTTTGCTCTTGTTTTATTTCATTTTTGTTTTGTTATAATTCAAAATTGTAGCTCTGAGTCTTATAAGAGCACAATGGGCTGCATGGTTAGAGAGAGAGGGAGAGAGAGAGAGAGAGAGAGAGAGGAGGAGAGAGAGGAGAGAGAGAGAGAGACAGAATTTGGAATTGAATGAATTGTTATTTATAGAGGGAGTAATAGAATAAGCAAACATATACATGCTTTTTTTACATCCACTCCATCACATCCAGAGAGAGAGGATGGAGGAGGGAGAGGGGAGATAGGAGGGGGGGGGGAGGGGGGGGGGTGAGGGAGAGAGGGGGGGGAGGAGGGAGGGGGGGGTGGGAGGGGGGAGAGAGAGAGGGAGAGAGAGTAATAATAAATCCATGTTTTTTGCTAGTTTATATGACAAACAATACCATTTATTGGTTTGTGGCAACACTTTTGAAAGGAATGATAAAAGATTGACTGGGTTTAATTAAAAACATTATTAAACCATGACATGCATTGATTTTTAAAAAAAGTAAAAAGATTTTAACTTAGATCATGACGTGTGTTCAGGTCGGGAGCAGCAGCAGACATGGCAGCCTTGCGGGGCTCCAAGAACTATGTGTGGGACACCAACAAGGCTCTCGGGCAGGGCGCAACTTCCATGGTGTATGTGGGACGAGAGAAGGTACTGATGATTGTTAATATTATGGAGTGTGTGTATGTCGGGGGAAGAGAGAACTATGTGTGGGACACCAACAAGGGCTCTCGGGCAGGGCGCGACTTCCATGGTGTATGTGGGAAGAGAGAAGGTACTGATGATTGTTAATATTATGGAGTGTGTGTCTGTTGGGGGAAGAGAGAACTATGTGTGGGACACCAACAAGGCTCTCAGGCAGGGCGCGACTTCCATGGTGTATGTGGGAAGAGAGAAGGTACTGATGATTGTTAATATTATGGAGTGTGTGTCTGTCGGGGGAAGAGAGAACTATGTGTGGGACACCAACAAGGCTCTCGGGCAGGGTGCGACTTCCATGGTGTATGTGGGAAGAGAGAAGGTACTGATGATTGTTAATATTATGGAGTGTGTGTTTGTTGGGGGAAGAGAGAACTATGTGTGGGACACCAACAAGGCTCTAATCTCAGGCAGGGCACGACTTCCATGGTGTATGTGGGAAGAGAGAAGGTACTGATGATTGTTAATATTATGGATCTCTTGCAGTGTAGTGTTGTTGGGGGAAGAAGAGAAAGTATGTGTGGGACACCGAAACAAGGGCTATAGTCTCCGGGCAGGGATGTACGGAACTGTCCACACAGTTGTAGGGTGTGGGACGAGAGGAAGGTACTGTATGATGCTGGTTAATGTATTATGGAGTGTGTTAGTTCTGTTGTGGGGAAGAGAAGAACTATGTGTGGGACACCAAGACAGGCTCTCAGGCTCGGGAAGGGCTTGCGATCTTCCATGGTGTATGTGGGACGAAAGAGGGAGAATCTAAGGTACTGATGATTGTTAAATATTATGGATGTTGTGTGTGATCTGTCGGGGGAAAGAGAGAGAACTATTGTTGTTGGGGACCACCAAGCACAAGGCTCTAGTCTCGGGCAGGGCCGCGACGTCCTTCCATGGTGTATGTGTGGGCGCGAGAGGAGAGAGGGTACTGATGATTGTTAATATTATGGCAGTGTGTGTCCCCGGATCGGGGGAGAAGAGAACTGAATGTGGTGGGACACCAACAAAGCGACTCTCAGGCAGGGCCGTCGACTTCCATGGTGTATGTGGGACGAGAGAAGAGAAGAAGGGTACTGGAATGATTGTTAAATATTATGGAGTGTGTGTCTGTCGGGGGGTGAGCGGATGGGAAGAGGAATATGTGTGGGACACCAACACAAGGCTCTAGTCCGCTGGCAGGGTGCGGATACTGTCAAGATGGTAGATGTGGGACGAGAGAAGTGAACGGATGTGATTGTTAATATTATCGGAGTTGTGTGTTTGTTGGGGGAAGAGAGAACTATGTGTGGGACACCAACAAGGCTAGTCTCGGGCAGGGCGCGACTTCCATGGTGTATGTGGGAAGAGAGAAGGTACTGATGATTGTTAATATTATGGAGTGTGTGTTTGTCGGGGGAAGAGAGAACTATGTGTGGGACACCAACAAGGCTCTAGTCTCGGGCAGGGCGCGACTTCCATGGTGTACGAGTACTGTTGGGACCGACCCGGACCGAGAAGTGACGAAGGGTTTACTGATTGATGTTACATACTTTATGGGAGTGTAGATGGTTGTTCTGTCGGGGAGGAGGAAGATGAGAGAGAACTATTGTGGTGGGACACCAACATATGGCTCTTAGAGTCTCAGGCTACGGGCGATGGCGACTTCCATGGTGTATTGGGGGAAGAGAGGGTAGAAGGTTACTGATGATTGTTAATTATTATGGAGTGGCTGTCGTACGGGGGGAGAAAGAGTAGGAGAGAGGAGAGAACTAAGTGTGGGACACCAACAAGGCTCTAGGATCTCGGAGGACATGTGGGCACAGACTTCCATGGTGTATGTGAGGAAGAGAGAAGCGGGTACTGTATGATTGTTAATAGTAATGGAGTGTGTCGTTTGTCGGGGGAAGAAGAGAACTATTTGTGAGGCACCAAACCAAGGCTATGTCGAGTCTCGGGCAGGGCCTGCGACTCCCATGGGATGTTGTTGACTATTATAATTTTTTTGGAGTTGTTCTTGGTTTTTTTTTTTTTTTTTTTTTATTTTTCTACTGTGTGTGATTGTTAAGATTATGGATTGGTGTGTCTGCTGCTCGGGGGGGAAGGAGGGATGGCGAGAGAACTATGTGTGGGACACCAACAAGGCTCTAGTCTCGGGCAGGGCGCGACTTCCATGGTGTATGTGGGAACGAGAGAAGGTACTGATGATTGTTAATATTATGGAGTGTGTGTCTGTCGGGGGAAGAGAGAAAAAGGGAGGGAGACCTATCGTGTCCCGGGACACCAACAAGGGGCTCTAGAGTGCGAGGCTAGGGGCGGGCGACTCCAATGGTGTCTGTGGAGGAGGAAGAGAGGAAGAGATGTACTGATGATTGTTAGAGTGAGATTATGGAGGTGTTGGTCTGTGTCGGGGTGGAAGGGAGGGGAGAAACTAGTTGGGGAGACACCAACAAAGGGACTCTGAGTCCGCGGGCAGTGATGCAGTGCGACTTCCATGGTGTATGTGAGGACGCACCGAGAGAAAGAGAAGGTGTACTGAGTTAAGTAATATATGGAGTGTGTGTGTTGTTCGTGCGGGGGAAGATGGGGGAAGAGAGAACTATGTGTGGGACACCAACCAGGCTCTAGTCTCGGGCAGGGCGCGACTTCCATGGTGTATGTGGGAAGAGAGAAGGTACTGATGATTGTTAATATTATGGAGTGTGTGTCTGTCGGGGGAAGAGAGGCAACAAACTATGTGTGGGACACCAACAAGGCTCTAGTCTCGGGCAGGGCGCGACTTCCATGGTGTATGTGGGACGACGAGAGAATGGGTACTGTGATTGTTAATATTATGGAGTGGTACAGTGTGTTTTGTTTGGGAGGAGGAGAGACTATGTGTGCAGGTTGGCGCCTTCGGGCGAAGTGGCGAAGGGGCGGCCGTTGAAGGCAGAAGGTGATGATGATTGTTACGCCGTGATGAGTGTGTGTCCTGTTTATTTTTGGACGCCAACAAGGATTCTTAAGTGCCACATCATTTCTCTTTATATTGAGTGTGTGTTGGCGCGCTGCGAATCGAAGATACGTTGTGATGTTTAAACGTATTTCTCTTGAGTCTTGAGTCTTGAGAGTCAAAACCAGTCCAAGGGAAGTAAAAACCAGTGAAAACCACAATATTCAAACTTCAAAGCCTCTGTTTAAACAATTTATCAGTCCTAGCAAAAATGTATCAGTCCCAGGGACTGACCTGTAGGTCAATTTGCTTTTCAGTCTTTGTTTCTTTTGCAATCAGTATTTACTGATACAGTGGAACCTGCCTAATATGACCTTTAAAAAAATCATCCCAGATTAGGTGTTATAAGGGAGGGGTCTTCGTTAGGGAGGTAGTCACTCCGTTGTCCAGATATGAAGGGGGTAAAATCGGGTGAAACGTTTTTTGGGTCAACACCTTAGAGGGAGTCTTAATAGGGAAGGTCTTACTCAATAGGGAGGTTCCACTGTAATTACCAGTTAACGCCATCACTGAACAAGCAGCTGGTGATTTCAGTTCTGCTTGGAAGAAGAGCAGCCCCACTGATTGTAAAGCACTTAGAGCTTGATCTGAGCTTAGTTGCATGGGTGCAACTTTTCCCTGGTATACAAGGATTTCCTGTTTTTTGAATTTTACCAGAAAAGGAAGTTCCTTTTTTTTATAATAATTTGTCAAACAAGATCTTTGTGTGTCTGTTGTATTTTTCAAACACTTTGAAATAAGCATTTGTATAAATTGTGGGGGAAAAGGCAAACTAAAATACTTTAATAAATGAATTTTGGCTTCAGCTGCAGTGGGGACATTACCTCTGGACCCCGGCCTTTCAGGGTTTGTGCAGTGTAGCA
>CM065687.1:35327111-35342111 GCA_017654935.2 Phymorhynchus buccinoides | reverse complement strand
CATCCCTTACATTGACAAAATATTAGGTATTTATTCAAATATAAGCCGCACCAGTTTATAAGCCGCAGAGAAAATTAAAATGTGCACAAAGCAACACAAATATATAAATTTTCCTATCAGAACATGAGTATTTAATGTTCTCAGATACTTCAAACGTGAGATTTGAATATATTGACTACCAAAACCAGTTTTGAATCTCAAAAAAGCTAAAAAATAGCCTGAAGATTATGGCCAGAAACAGATTTAATCATACTGATAAATATAGAATGGGAAAAAAATCCACAGATAAGCCGCATCAGTCTATAAGCCGCATGGGCCAAAGTTGAGAACAAATGTAGCGGCTTATAGTCCGCATTTTACTGTAGTCTAAGGGAGCGAAATGAGTTACGAAGTAACCAAAGTGTGGTGTGCACACAGATTTACTTCCCTTGAAACAAATTCATCAAATTGACAGCTTTTTCAACAACAAACAACAAAAATGTGTGGCGCGCCTCTGGTTGCGACGCGCTCTCCAGGTGGGAGCGAACCCGAATTTCACAGACGCCTCTGTGACTATAATGTACCTAACCTAACCTAACCTAACATAGATGCAACTGCACAAACCCTGAAAGGCCGGGGTCCAGAGGTAATGTCCCCACTGCAGCTGAAGCCAAAATTCATTTATTAAAGTATTTTAGTTGCCTTTTCCCCCACAATTTATACAAATGCTTATTTCAAAGTGTTTGAAAAATACAACAGACACACAAAGATCTTGTTTGACAAATATATTATAAAAAAAAGGAACTTCCTTTTCTGGTAAAATTCAAAAACAGGAAATCCTTGTATACCAGGAAAAGTTGCACCCATGCAACTAAGCTCAGATCAAGCTCTAAGTGCTTTACAATCAGTGGGGCTGCTCTTCTTCCAAGCAGAACTGAAATCACCAGCTGCTTGTTCAGTGATGGCATTAACTGGTAATTACAGTGGAACCTCCCTATTGAGTAAGACCTTCCCTATTAAGACTCCCTCTAAGGTGTGACCCAAAAACGTTTCACCGATTTTACCCCCTTCATATCTGGACAACGGAGTGACTACTTCCCTAATAAGACCACTCTCTTATAACACCTAATCTGGGCTGATTTTTGTAAAGGTCATATTAGGCAGGTTCCACTGTATCAGTAAATACTGATTGCAAAAGAAACAAAGACTGAAAAGCAAATTGACCTACAGGTCAGTCCCTGGGACTGATACATTTTTGCTAGGACTGATAAATTGTTTAACAGAGGCTTTGATATTGATATTGTGGTTTTCACTGGTTTTTACTTCCCTTGGACTGGTTTTGACTCTCAAGACTCAAGATCTCATAAAGAGAAACTTTAAAATCACAACGTGCCACAGCGGCCGCCCCTCGTGCAGCGCCAACACACACTCCATAATATTAACAATCACCAGTACCTTCTCTCGTCCCACATACACCATGGAAGTCGCGCCCTGCCCGAGACTAGAGTTGTTGGGTCCCACACACGACAGACACACACTCCATAATATAACAATCATCAGTACCTTCTCTCTTCCCACATACACCAGTCGCGCCCTGCCCGAGACTAGAGCCTGGTTGGTGTCCCACACATAGTTCTCTCTTCCCCCAACAAACACACACTCCATAATATTAACAATCACCAGTACCTTCTCTCGTCCCACATACACCATGGAAGTCGCGCCCTGCCCGAGACTAGAGCCTTGTTGGTGTCCCACACATAGTTCTCTCTTCCCCCAACAAACACACACTCCATAATATTAACAATCATCAGTACCTTCTCTCGTCCCACATACACCATGGAAGTCGCGCCCTGCCCGAGACTAGAGCCTGGTTGGTGTCCCACACATAGTTCTCTCTTCCCCCAACAAACACACACTCCATAATATTAACAATCATCAGTACCTTCTCTCGTCCCACATACACCATGGAAGTCGTGCCCTGCCCGAGACTAGAGCCTTGTTGGTGTCCCACACATAGTTTTCTCTTCCCCCGACAGACACACACTCCATAATATTAACAATCATCAGTACCTTCTCTCTTCCCACATACACCATGGAAGTCGCGCCCTGCCCGAGACTAGAGCCTTGTTGGTGTCCCACACATAGTTCTCTCTTCCCCCGACAGACACACACTCCATAATATTAACAATCATCAGTACCTTCTCTCGTCCCACATACACCATGGAAGTCGCGCCCTGCCCGAGAGCCTTGTTGGTGTCCCACACATAGTTCTCTCTTCCCCCGACAGACACACACTCCATAATATTAACAATCACCAGTACCTTCTCTCGTCCCACATACACCATGGAAGTCGCGCCCTGCCCGAGACTAGAGCCTTGTTGGTGTCCCACACATAGTTCTCTCTTCCCCCAACAAACACACACTCCATAATATTAACAATCATCAGTACCTTCTCTCTTCCCACATACACCATGGAAGTCGTGCCCTGCCCGAGACTAGAGCCTTGTTGGTGTCCCACACATAGTTCTCTCTTCCCCCGACAGACACACACTCCATAATATTAACAATCATCAGTACCTTCTCTCTTCCCACATACACCATGGAAGTCGCGCCCTGCCCGAGACTAGAGCCTTGTTGGTGTCCCACACATAGTTCTCTCTTCCCCCGACAGACACACACTCCATAATATTAACAATCATCAGTACCTTCTCTCGTCCCACATACACCATGGAAGTCGCGCCCTGCCCGAGAGCCTTGTTGGTGTCCCACACATAGTTCTCTCTTCCCCCGACAGACACACACTCCATAATATTAACAATCACCAGTACCTTCTCTCGTCCCACATACACCATGGAAGTCGCGCCCTGCCCGAGACTAGAGCCTTGTTGGTGTCCCACACATAGTTCTCTCTTCCCCCAACAAACACACACTCCATAATATTAACAATCATCAGTACCTTCTCTCTTCCCACATACACCATGGAAGTCGCGCCCTGCCCGAGACTAGAGCCTTGTTGGTGTCCCACACATAGTTCTCTCTTCCCCCGACATACACACACTCCATAATATTAACAATCATCAGTACCTTCTCTCGTCCCACATACACCATGGAAGTCGCGCCCTGCCTGAGAGCCTTGTTGGTGTCCCACACATAGTTCTCTCTTCCCCCGACAGACACACACTCCATAATATTAACAATCATCAGTACCTTCTCTCGTCCCACATACACCATGGAAGTCGCGCCCTGCCCGAGACTAGAGCCTTGTTGGTGTCCCACACATAGTTCTCTCTTCCCCCAACAAACACACACTCCTTAACAATCATCAGTACCTTCTCTCTTCCCACATACACCATGGAAGTCGCGCCCTCGAGACTAGCCTTGTTGGTGTCCCACACATAGTTCTCTCTTCCCCCAACAAACACACACTCCATAATATTAACAATCATCAGTACCTTCTCTCTTCCCACATACACCATGGAAGTCGCGCCCTGCCCGAGACTAGAGCCTTGTTGGTGTCCCACACATAGTTCTCTCTTCCCCCGACAGACACACACTCCATAATATTAACAATCATCAGTACCTTCTCTCGTCCCACATACACCATGGAAGTCGCGCCCTGCCCTGAGAGCCTTGTTGGTGTCCCACACATAGTTCTCTCTTCCCCCAACAGACACACACTCCATAATATTAACAATCATCAGTACCTTCTCTCTTCCCACATACACCATGGAAGTCGCGCCCTGCCCGAGAGCCTTGTTGGTGTCCCACACATAGTTCTCTCTTCCCCCGACATACACACACTCCATAATATTAACAATCATCAGTACCTTCTCTCGTCCCACATACACCATGGAAGTCGCGCCCTGCCCGAGAGCCTTGTTGGTGTCCCACACATAGTTCTTGGAGCCCCGCAAGGCTGCCATGTCTGCTGCTGCTCCCGACCTGAACACACGTCATGATCTAAGTTAAAATCTTTTTCTTTTTTTAAAAATCAATATGTCATGGTTTAATAATGTTTTTAATTAAACCCAGTCAATCTTTTATCATTCCTTTCAAAAGTGTTGCCACAAACAATAAATGGTATTGTTTGTCATAAACAGCAAAACATGATTTATTATTACTCTCTCTCTCTCTCTCTCTCTCCCCCCCCCCCCCCCTCTCTCTCTGGATGGATGGCTGGATGTAAAAAAGCATGCATTGTTTGCTTATTCTATTACCCCTATAAATAAATTCATTCAATTCAAATCTCTCTCTCTCTCTCTCTTCTCTCTCTCTCTCTCTCTCTCTCTCTCTCTCTCTCTCTCTCTCATGCAGCCCATTGTGCTCTTATAAGACTCAGAGCTACAATTTTGAATTATAACAAAACAAAAATGAAATAAAACAAGAGCAAAGAAAAGAGTACCATAAAAACTGGACTAGAGAAAATAAAATATCTGCAAAATTGCGAATTCCTCTGTGACATATATAACATTAGGCTTATCATTACCTCCCAAAATTAAGAAAATAGGGTCTTTGGATAACAGGCCCTGATTTGATGCCTTTGAGTGACATGGGTGTTAAACCATTGTGACTGTGCTAAAATGCGACATTGGCGGTGAAAGGGTTAAGTTGACAAAATATTAGGTATTTATTCACAAATAAGCTGCACCAGTTTATAAGCCACAGAGAAAATTGTAAGTGCACAAACCAACACAAACATAGAAATTCTCCTATCAGAACATGAGTATTTAATGTTCTCAGACACTTTAAACATGAGATTTGAATAGAGCCCAAACCAGTTTTGAGTCTAAAGAAACTCAAAATAGGCTGAAGAATATGGCAGGAAACAGATTTAATCATAGAGTGGGAAAAAATCCACAGATAAGCCGCATCAGTCTATAAGCCGCATAGGCCAAAGTTGAGCAAAATAGTAGTGGCTTATTATAGTCCACATTTTACGGTAACCTAAACATGTGCATGTATGAGTGTGTGTCATACAAGCAGGGCAAACCACCCGAACGCCCACATAAAATACAGTGGAACCTCCCTTATAAGACATTAAAAAATCATCCAAAATGAGGTCTTATAAGGGAGGGGTCTTATAAGGGAGATAATTTTAATACTTACAAAGAAGGGCAATGTCTCAGAGAAGTAGGTCTTATAATAGGAGGGAGTCTTATAAATGGGAGGTCTTCTAAGGGAGGTTCCATTGTAGCTGAATTTGAATATTTCAAATTTGATTACATTCTTTGTCGGATCAACCATGGATTGAAAATGAAATGTAATAAAACTGCCCAGGACAGGAATAAGTTGAAAAATTAATCATTAAAACAATTCACCTTGAAATAAATGCTGATTCATGCACGCATATAACGTGAAAAATAGGTTCAAAACTTGAAAACTTAAAACTTTATTTTTCAAGGATAAAGATTTTAGTCAACGCCTAGTCTTCCAATCTGTCCGTAAAAATCTGTTGTTAAAGTAAAAAGGAGAGAGGAAGGGAGATGAAAAGAAAGGGCAGAATAGTGGAGAGAAGGGGGGAGAAGGGGGAGAGACAGACAGACTGAGAGAGAGAGGAGGAGGAGGAGGAGGAAAGGAGGAAGAAGAAGGAGGAGCAAGAGAGAGAATCTGAGAGGGGAGTGGGAGGGAAGGGTAGAAAACAGACAAATGTGTGCATGCACCAACACACATACAAGTTAAGGTTTAACACAAGCCACTAAGATTTCACTACAGTCAATAAACAATATACAAGACCATGCATTCACTGTATCAGCATTGGTGAAATTTACTTGTCCTGTCTCTCCTGAGTGCTGCTTATTAATCTGGACTATAACTTACTGCATGTATATTGTTAAGTCTCAATGACTACATTAGTCAATGCTTGTTTGTGTGTTGTCATGTGTGTGTGTGTGTGTGTGTGTGTGTGTGTGTGTGTGTGTGTGTGTGTGTGTGTGTGTGTGTGTGTGTGTCTGTCTGTGTGTGTATGTGTGTGTGTGTGTGTGACTGTGTGCGTGCGTGCGTGCCTGTGCTCACGCCTGCGCGCATGTGTGAGTGTGCATGCATGTGTGCATGCATGCGTATGTTTTACATGTCTCTGTTTACCTCTCAGATAAATACATGTCAACAATTCAACACTACTGCCAAAACGCTCTTGATTACACTTTACAGAGAAAAGGGAGAATCTAGATTGTCATTTAGACAGTAGTGCATGGACAGATTTTCTAAAATATAGTAACAAGAAAATTGATTTGATTGTTCAAATTCACTCTAAGATGACACATACGCAAACATGCACGAAACGTATGCAATGCACTAATCTACCAAAACATTTTCAAACATTTGCCTTCTTCAAGTTCTTGAACTAAATTCTATCAATATGATGCACCATGCAAAAACATTTAAACAAAATTCAGAATCCGTTCACATTCACTCTATGACATTGACAAAATGCAAACATGCATAAAAATGTGTAATGTACTGCTTTTTGGTAATTTTCAAACATATACCCTCCAGTTAAAACTATCCACACCATGCAACAAACACTAAACATGCAAAACATTCAAAGAGAAAATGCAAATGTTTGTTGGGATTCATTAAACTGTTTGTTTTGAGGGAGGGAGTGGTAAAGAGCTTTGAACATTAAAATAATTACTCAATATGTCTTTGTTCGTGCTTTACCATCATGTCTCAAGGCAAAGATCTCTCAAAAGACTACTCTACCTCAATTTATAAAGCTGAATTTGTTTCTTCAGGTCTGCTGCTCACCAATTTCCTTCAATTTTTATTCTTTCAGACTCATTCAATCAGTTACAACATTTTCATGTACAGCTCTTGTTTTGTTAAATTCATCTGTTTGATGATCTTGATGAAGTTGATCGCTTGATGGTTCAATGCATGCATTCTTTAAAGGAGAGGAAGAGGAATTTTCACAATCCCCCCTTTCATTCTCATTAATAACACATTGCATGCCGCCATTGATTGCATGCCGCCATTGATGTTCGTTGTTGTCATTGTTGATTTTATTGTCACTGTTGTTATCTGCACCCAGGGCAAATATTAAAGACACACTGACGCACCATGATTAAGTCCCTTGGTTTTTTTTTCTGGGTAGCTGTGACCCACATACAAATGTCCCCAACTTCAAATTGAGGCTGCTCTTTAAAATGATGTTTCGTTTTGAATTTGGGGACATTTGTATGGGAGTCAAACCTGGTCAAAACAAGATTTCTTACCAGCTATAAGAGGGAAAACACATGAAACCCGTGATTTTGACACGTGATCTGGTGGGTCTTTAAGAAAAGCCCCCTCCTCTGCACCCTTCCATTCATTTCAGGCTGTTCCGTCGACCGCTGTCGCATTCTCAGATTACAGCTGACACTAAACTGACCCTAACCCTATCCCAAACCCTAACATGAAATCGCTGTCGCATTCCCTTAGGATTAGGGTTAGAAATAGGGTTTGGGATAGGGTTAGGGATAGGTTTAGGGTCAGTTTAGTGTCAAATACACACACACACACACAAAGTTGGTGGTATGTTATGATCTGTGCAGGTAAATTCAGAACACAATAATCTGAGAATGTGACAGCGGTCGACGGAACAGCCTGAAATGAATGGAAGGGGCAGAGGAGGGGGCTTTTCTTAACATTTGCCGCACCAAGCACTTCTGCACTTGAAGGGAATGGAGGTTTTGCTGCTCAATATATATAATGACCGTCATAGTCATAAACTGATGAACTGAACCCACAGATTCTAAGAGAGGATGATGGGGAAAAAAAGTTCTGGAAATGTTCAGAGTCAGAACACTTGATTCACAACCAAATACAGCATATCATAAATCCCCAGCATCACCAAACCATACACTAATAGTAATACAGTAACTGAGTAAGTCGACCTCTGAAAACTTCCTACCATATCCTAGTCTCTTGCAAAGAGACAATGGGAGTCCCCCAGTTCTAACAACAGAACCGTCAACATGATGACAACCGGTGGTTGATTAATGATTTACAAGAGAGAGAAAAAGAGATTAAGCTACACATGAGTATGTCTTAATGCGCTGATGCACTTATAACAAAACAATTGAGGTTTTGCTGCTCAATATATATAATGACCGTCATAGTCATAAACTGATGAACTGAACCCACAGATTCTAAGAGAGGATGATGGGAAAAAAAAGTTCTGGAAATGTTCAGGGTCAGGACACTTGATTCACAACCAATCGTATTCCCCAGCATCACAGATTCTAAGAGAGGATGATGGGGGAAAAAAGTTCTGGAAATGTTCAGGGTCAGGACACTTGATTCACAACCAATCGTATTCCCCAGCATCACAGATTCTAAGAGAGGATGATGGGGGAAAAAAGTTCTGGAAATGTTCAGGGTCAGGACACTTGATTCACAACCAATCGTATTCCCCAGCATCACAGATTCTAAGAGAGGATGATGGGGGAAAAAAGTTCTGGAAATGTTCAGGGTCAGGACACTTGATTCACAACCAATCGTATTCCCCAGCATCACAGATTCTAAGAGAGGATGATGGGGAAAAAAAGTTCTGGAAATGTTCAGGGTCAGGACACTTGATTCACAACCAATCGTATTCCCCAGCATCACAGATTCTAAGAGAGGATGATGGGGGAAAAAAGTTCTGGAAATGTTCAGGGTCAGGACACTTGATTCACAACCAATCGTATTCCCCAGCATCACAGATTCTAAGAGAGGATGATGGGGGAAAAAAGATCTGGAAATGTTCAGGGTCAGGACACTTGATTCACAACCAATCGTATTCCCCAGTATCATCAAACCATACACTGATACAGTAAGTCGGCCTCTGAAAGCTTCCTACTATTACTGAGTACTATATCCTAGTCACTTGTAAAGTTGCATAAGAGTTTAAGCTATGTGATGTGCTGATGCACTTATAACAAAACAAACAAAATCTTGCATGCACAACATTCTATCCCATTGTTTCGGAAAATCTGGCTGTCAAGCACTTGAAAAACCAACACTCTTGGCATGGATGGAAGTTCAGTTTAACGTCGCGTATCGGCTTTCGCCATGTACGACGGGCTGAACAAACCAACCATGGTATAAACAAAAAATTATGTTCCTGAATCACTGTCTTAGCCAAAAGGCCGAGAAGCGATCAGAATTCTCGACTCTTGGCACAGTTGATCTTCCACTTTATGAAGATGATTGCTTTCAAATAGGCGAAAAACAAGAAACAAAAACTGTTAGAAAACTGTATGCTGATACTATTGACTATCAGTGATACTGATAGTCACGGAGTAGTAAAAGCAAAAATGCACGCAAACAAAACAACCATGCACTGAACATGCATCATGATGCATAACTTATTGACTGATAGTGATAAGGCTCACTACTTAACAGTATTATTACTGATACCGTAATAGGTACATCATTATTTTAAGAAGTTACGCCATCAACCCAAAATAATTTCCAGGCTATTATTATTTTGAAGCTAGCGGGTTATGGAGTGGGCGGAAGACTGTTGGGGTGGATCAGGGATTTCTTGAGCGAGCGCACACAATATGTAACTATAAATGGATTTAGTTCTAAAAAGGTAGATGTCACTAGTGGGGTCCCACAGGGTAGTGTCCTGGGTCCCACTTTATTCCTGTACTTTATAAATGATTTACCAACTTATGTAGACTGTAATATGAAGATCTTTGCTGATGACACTAAGGCATACAATAATGTAGAAAACAAGGATGAATCAAGAAAAAGAGTTCAAATGTGCATTGATAACTTAGTTACACGGGCTGATACTTGGCTCATGAAATTTAATAGTCAAAAGTGTAAGGTTATGCACCTCGGTAAAAATAATCCCAAGCATACATATTATATGAAAGATAATGAAGATAAACGGGTGCTGGAACCTACAGATGTTGAAAAAGATCTTGGGGTGTTTGTGGACCCGGGCTTGACTTTCGAACCTCTCATAAATAATATTGTATTAAAAGCCAACAGGGTGTCCGGTCTGCTTGTTAGCACTATTACTAACAAATCAAAAGTTATAATGATTCCTTTATTTAAGGCTTTGGTGAGACCTATGTTAGAGTATGGAAATCCTGTATGGTATCCACATTTGAGAAAACACATTGATATGCTAGAGGGAGTTCAGAGGAGGTTTACAAAAAAGATTGTTGGTACAAATGATATGACCTATGAGGAAAGACTTATTTATCTGCGGATACCTAGCCTAGAGTATAGAAGGCTCAGGGGTGATATGATTGAAGTTTATAAAATATGTCACCATTTATACGATTATTCCACTACTGCCTACTAACTCTTTGTGAGGGTGATAGAACCCGTGGCCATAACTTTAAGCTGTACAAAAAAGATACTAACACCAGACTAGCACAAAACATTTTTACTAACAGAGTAATAAATGCATGGAATAACCTTCCCGATGAAGCAGTTAATGCAAAGTCATTAAATTCATTCAAAAATATCATAGACAAGTTTTTCCAAAACAAAATGTATTCAGTTAATATACAGATTTAAAGGAATAAAACACCGATGCCTTAGTAGTCATCAGTGAATGAAGCCAAACCAAATAAAAATCAAAAACATATTTAGAGGGCAAAAGGCTAAACAAAATAGCCTATAGTGCCATTTATGCTATGCTATGCTATGCTATCATGAGGTTGGTGGCTTTTTAAAATGTAACTGATCTGGTGGCAAACTAAGTATACTACTGTATTAATTTACCTTGCACTAAATTACAGAGCCTGCTGATTAATTATTTGATTTAATTATGCAAACATTTTTAAATTAGTTAGGATTAAAAAAAAAAGGTTTAACACCAGTCAAGCAACGTGAACATTCTAATTCAAACAATAACCTGCAAATTTAATTAAAACACAAATTTATGTTCACATTCCGAACAATTGACTATTGAGCAAGCATAATCGTCAGCACCAGTTACACAACACAAAAGCACCAAGTTTGGGCCCAAGCGGGAAATCACAGCTGAAACTTAAAAACCCCCAAAAACAAAACAAAACAAACAGATAAACTGCAAAGGCAAACAAAAATTAAATATGGAATCATAACATAACTTCTCTCTGAAGCTAAACTCCAACCAAACCCATGCACAAGGCAGGATAGTTGAGGCGGAACCTGACATTGATTAAAACTCACGTCCCAATGTGCTTCATGGGATTCATTGCCCTTTTATAGCACAGACTCCGGTACGGCGGAAGATTCTCTGAAATTCACAACAAAAATTGAATGGTTCTGTCTGATCCTACACATGTATGTCTAGTAATCCCTGTGAAGACCAGTCTTTGTGGCACACTGAACTATTGACTGCTAAGGACCATCCATGAATGGAAAGCCCTTCCACCAGAGGCAGTAATATCAGTTTTGTTGGAAGGCTTGAACAGTTGAAGCCCTCCAACATAAAGTTCCAGTCCCGAACCTGAACATTATTATCTACCACAGATCACAAAGATCAGTGAAACATTTTACTATTATTATTAATGAGCTTTGATCATAGAATCTTCAGTTTACATCAAGATAATTCAAACTTACTGACATTTTATGGCTTGCCATACTCTGATACTGGCCTCATGACAGGCATCATTATAAAATATAACTTATAAGGACATTGAGGACACTTTTCTGTGTGTGTATGTGTATGTGCATGTGTGTGTGCCTGCGCGCGCGCGCGCGCGCGCGCGCGCGTGTGTGTGTGTGTGTGTGTGTGTGTGTGTGTGTGTGTGTGTGTGTGTGTGTGTGCGTGTGTGTATGTGTGTGTGCAAGGAAGAAAGAGAATGTTGCGTGCAAGCATCATGTTTATTTTACTTTCCAATTATTTATTATTTGTTTGCCTTTAAGTTTAAGTTTAATGTTCTTGTTATCCGATGAAGTACAGGTTAGGTTAGGTTAGGATATAGGGACTATAACATAGCCATTAGGCTTTCAAACGTCCCATCCTTAATAATATTATTTATAATGTACAAGGTTTATCGTGCACTCAGGTTTTAGATAATCATTCATCATATTCGTATGTCAATTTTTTTATAATATTCCCAGTCATCTAATAGATTTTTGAAAATATTAGTATTTTGTGCTTGTTTAATATTAGTTGGTAACTTGTTCCACAAAGGTGCAGTTCTGTTAGTAAAACAGTATTTTCTAAGATTAGTCTTGCTATATTCAATAAATATTTTGTCCACAGTTTCTAGTTTTGTCAACATTTGATAATTTAAAGAAATCTTGCATGTTTAGGTCATCAATATTGCTAAATATTTTGAAACATTGTATTAAATCACCCCTGACTCTTCTAGCCTTTAAAGAAGGTAATTTAAGGAGCTCTAGTCTTTCCCTGTAGGAATAATTTTGGAATCCTCTTATCAATTTTGTAGCCCTTCTTTGCACTCTCTCTATAAAAAACAAAAAAAGTATCATCACTGATTGTCTTTTCAAATATGGAGACCAAACAACATTTCCGTATTCTAAACAAGGTCTAACTAATCTTTTAAACGAATGTAAAAATATATCTTTATCTATGACTATGTAACAAAAGGTACGCTTAATAGTTCCTAGCATTTTATTTGCCTTCCTTTAGCTTCATGACTTTCACAAACAAGTTTAAGGTTTTTGTCCATTGCTACACCTAAATCCTTCTCTTCTGTACATTTTGTTATTTCATTTACAGTATCACCATTCTTCATAGTATATTGGTTACAAGGATTGTTTTTACCTAAATTTATGCATAAGCTTACATTTAGACGCATTGAAGTACAACTTCCAGGTTTCTGACCAATTTACTAAGGAATCTACATCCTTTTGTAATAACATGGAGTTTGCAGTAGTATTGTAAAGCTTAGTATCATCTGCAAATATTTTGCAGAAACTATTTATCTCTTGAGGCAAATCATTGATAAAGATTGTAAAAAGAACTGGACCAAGTATGCTCCCTTGGGGTATACCACTTACAATGTCAACATTTTCTGAATAAGCATTTCCAACTCTGACAGACTGCTTTCTACCTTTTAAGAAATCTCTAATCCATCCTAATATATTACCTGTTACACCATAATATTCTAACTTAATAAGTAATCTTTGATGGGGAACCGAATCAAAGGCCTTTCTAAAATCAAAGTAAATCATATCAATATTTTCACCTTTATCAAAAAAATCTGTTAAAACTTAAATCCTGCATAACCTTAACCCATTAATAGCCATGCACGCTCCACACGTGCATATGCACTCCCAAAACTACAGAAGCAGAGGAAGGGAAACAATAAATTATATTGGTCTGAATCTCTTGAAAAATGAGTTATCTACCTTCTCCATCCTGATTTTTACATTCGGTGTTTGATTCGAGCACATGCCAACAAGTTTTGTTGTGTGAAGTGAAAAAAAATGGCTTCAGGAACCGCTCCCAGATCGAGGTGAGTGTAATATTTTCTCTAACGCATTTATCACAAAACAAACTGCACAGAGTTTTAGATAAACATGTTTACAATTGACGGTTGCAAATCTGCAAGATCGCTCCGCCCACTCGTCTATTTTTAGACCCTAGGACAGTGTTGGCTCTAAACCACAGTGCAGAGACGTTCATTCCAGCACAAATTAGACATGAAGATGATGAAGACAGCGTGTATATTCATCTAACGACCATGCATGCACGTGTATGTGTGTATATACCTTTGTGTGAGTGCGTGGGAAGGAGTGTGTGTGTTTATGCGTGTGTGTGTCTATGTGTGTGTATGTGTTGCACGCACATATGATAGCACAATGGATGTTTGGTATGCGCGCAGGCATTTGCGGGCATGTGGGTACCAATGTGTGTGTGTGTGTGTGTGTGTGTGTGTGTGCGTGTGCATGCGCGCGCATGTGTGTGTGGTGTACCCACATGTGATAGTATACTATATGCGATGCACGTTTAGCATGCATGCCAGTATGTGCGTGCACGTGTGTGTATGCACCCCAGTGCCTTTGCATGCGCCAATGTGTATGTGTGTGCGCACATGCGTACATGTGTGTGGGGACGCCCGCGTGCGTGCATGCATACGATTAAGAAAACATAAATGTGTGCGATTTGTCAGTGCTCGTGTCAATGCTTGTGTGTGTAGTAGTAGGCTATGTGCGTGTACGCGTATCTATGTTATGTAGTCCTATGTGTGAGTGTACAGGCTCGAACATATGTGTGCAGCAATGTATGTGTGCACTACATGTATGTGGGCACACAGATTATTATATAGGCCAAGGCTTATGTGTTCAAGCTCGCGCACATAATTGGCCTGATATAGAAATGTGTGCACGTGTGTTTGCACGCAAATGCGTGTGATGTATTTGTGGCTATGTAAGCGCGCGCACATGTGTGTGTGTGTGCGTGCGTGCCTGGTGGT
The DNA here is from genome assembly GCA_017654935.2 of Phymorhynchus buccinoides. NCBI lineage: Eukaryota > Metazoa > Mollusca > Gastropoda > Neogastropoda > Raphitomidae > Phymorhynchus > Phymorhynchus buccinoides. The sequence continues at coordinate 35,327,772 of CM065687.1, read as the reverse complement.
AGTCGATAGAGGTATACTGTGTCATTAAGTTCAGATGGGGATTACTAATGCCCCCCACCCCTTCCAAAATAAAAGAAAATAATTAAGAAAAATAAGAGTCGGAAATGTAATTTTAATCCATAGATTTAGCATATTGACCTTTGTTGCTTCTTTTTCATTAAAAAATATTGTCAACTTCTGTTGGCCTTCGAATACCCCTCACATTCCCACCCCCACCCTGACCCTTTAACCAAGCACACAGACTCCCCATTCGATGACTTAACTGATCCGCCCCTGTTTTTGACCCTTTCTCACACATTTTTTTAAAACCAATTTTGTGTGTTTGTGTGTGCCATTTTTAAGTTCCTTGACTTTTACCCCAGTGTGTGTATGTGTGTGTGAGCGCGCACGCACGCGCGTACGTGCGTGCATGCATGCATGCATGTGTGCGTGCGTGCGTATGTGCATGTGCGTGCATGAATGTGTGTGCGCACCGCCACACGCACGCATTGTTTATTACTTCTTCTTCTTCTTCGATCGCTCAGACAGTTTCCTGTCAATTATGAGTGCAGATGCATCATGCTGCCGTTATGCGCATAACCAAGAAATAGTTAGGCCCAGCAAGTCCAACTTCGGCTGGAGGAAATGTTTTTGAAAGTGTTTCGTGAAAAAAGGCAGGAGA
>CM065687.1:35297111-35322111 GCA_017654935.2 Phymorhynchus buccinoides | reverse complement strand
ATTCATTTTTGTTTAGTTCCTGCGCTGCAAAATTGGTAGAAGAAGGGCCTCAGGGCCATTTTACTTGATTATGTTGATTTTTCATCATTTTCAAGTGGTTTGCCAATTTTCCTATATGTACTTCCTTGCATGACACAGTTAGTCGAGGTTATGGACGATTTTACTAAATTTATTGAACAAAAAGAAGCATTCGATATAATTTATTTAGACTTTCGAAAAGCGTTCGACTCTGTACCTCACCAAAGACTACTTTTAAAATTAAAATCATATGGCATAACGGGAAATATTTTGCTGTGGGTGGGAGACTTTTTAGCAGGTAGAAAACAGAAAGTAAAGGTGGGGGATAAATCTTCATCAAACACGGACATTTTAAGTGGCATCCCTCAAGGGAGTATTTTGGGACCTATTTTATTTACTATTTTTATAAATGATTTGCCAGACCAAGTTGAAAGTGTTTGCAAAGTATTTATAATTCTTCTCATAAATCAGACATATAATACAAAAACATATAAATAAGCTTATTGAATGGTCTGAGAAGTGGAAATTGTATTTCAATGCTGCCAAATGTAAAGCTATGCATTTAGGATTCTAAAATCCACAGAGGGAATATGAAATAACTCATGGCACAAATAGACATATATTAGAGACATGCACAGAAGAAAAAGACTTAGGGGTGATCTTTGATCCTAATCTTAAGTTTGACAAACATATCACAACAGCTGTTGGCAAGGCAAATAGAATGCTGGGGCTGATTAGGAGGACGTTTTCAGGAATAAAAAATAATGTGTTTATAAACCAGGGCCTGTATTCACGTTGAGATAGAATGAGACTTAGCATGATGCTAACTTAGAAGCTCTTCCAATGTCCTATAGGATTTAATAGGACTTTTGGAAGAGCTTCTAAGTTAGCATGATGCTAAGTCTCATGCTATATCAACGTGAATGCAGGCCCTGTATAAAAGCTTGGTGAGACCACATTTAGAATATGGGAATCAAATTTGGAACCCATATCTCAAAAAACAGTCTGTGTCAATTGAAAGATGCCAGAGGAGAGCTACTAAACTGATAAAATATCTTAAAAATAAAACTATGGTGAAAGGCTGCGCAAGCTGGATTTGCCATCCTTGAAATACAGGAGGCTGCGAGGAGACCTGATAAATGTTTATAAAAAATTTAACAATACTGACTTTACTACTAACAAAAGATTGTTTCAGCTCTCGAAATAGGGTGGTGATGGTGAAAATGATGTTTTACGTCCTCTCGGTCCTCTCGTCCTTTCGGTCGAAATAGGGTGGTGGTAACTAGTGTTTTACGTCCTCTCGACCCCTAAGGGCACATATGAGACATTTTTACTTGGATTTAGATTGAGGGACAGGACAAAATATAAAAAAACGTTACGGGGACAGGGACATGAACAAAAATAGTGTTGGGGGGATATATTTTTTAGAGGCGCAAGCCGTTTTTGGAATATTAGTCTGACGAGATTTTTTTAGGCTATTTAAAGGAGTCTGGTAATACTTTGATAAAATTTAAGATAGTTTTTTTTTTTTTTAAAAATTTTAATAGATAAAAGTTTCTTTTGTTATTTAAGCCTTTTGTGACCCAACCGAAAACCCTAAACTCCCCCGGGATTAAAATTTCAGGGCTACAAATGTTAAAAAGAAGATTTAACTTCAGTTTTTAATAATAAAAAACCATTAATGGCCCTTATTTATTTAAAAAAAAAAGGATTTATTTACAAATATATGTTCAATATTTTACAAGAGTTAGTAGGTGGAAGAAAGATCTAAAAGTTTTACAAGCCCTACCGGGGGAAGAAAACATCTGCCCCCAGGACATCCCTATAAATTAGGGGAAAAATGTACATCTCGGGCTAAAATAAAAATTTTTTTAATGTGTCCTACCAGGGGAAGATAACTCTGCCCCCCGGGACTTCCCTATACAGGGGAAAAATTTACATCTCGGACTTAAGTTTTAATCTTGGGTTTAAAAAAAATAAATTATTTTTGTTTAAAATTCTGAACTGATAACAAATTTAGTAAGATATTTAATTTTAAATAAGCGAAGTATGTATGATAAGGTCGAAATAGGGCCTTATATAGTGCAAGCATGGAACTTCCGATTTATGCTATTGCTATGCTAAAGGTCTCAATACACGTTAATATTTTTCACTCTTTTTCTCCATAGACCAGTCATAATATGACTTGCATATCACTGTGTTTTCATGGGGAAAGAGTGAAAAATGTTTACGTGTACAGAGGCCTTAGCTCTGCTAACTGCAACATAATGAAGAAAAGAACAGATACCTTCTGTATAATCTTCAATAACTCCAAAGGGAGACGACTCTCTCAAACTATTCACAAAAAACGCATCATGGAAGATAAAGTGCTTGCGTATGAAACCTTCCTAAATGATAAGCTTCGCAAAGATTTAAAGTGAGTTTCTATTGTATTGTTAAAGTTAAAGAGCAATCCATATACAACTCTCTGAGCTCTCTCTCTTTCTCTGCCTGTCTCTCTCTTTCTCTGTCTCTGTGACTAATCTCTCCTCTCTCTCTCTCTCTCTCTCTCTCTCTCTCTCTCTCTCTCTCTCTCTCTCTCTCTCATACACACACTGGCTCTTGTGCTGCACAGCCAAAGGGATTGTTGGCCTTTGGGGGACTTTCACCAATTGGTTGGGAGTGGAGATTCACCCTGAGCAAGGCATCTCCACTATGTACAAACAAATTTTAGCTCAGCCCAGCGGAATAGTAGCTGCTTCCTCTGCTATCTGGAAATCATTGTCCATGGATGCTCCTGCTTTCAGGATGTCCTGAAGTTCAAGATTTTTTTTATTGCCTGGAGCCGGCGTCGCCGGATTATGAGAATTTGAGAAGACGCATTTTGCTGGTTACAGATGTCATGAAGTTTAACTAGAAGTGAAAGTGCAATGAGAGCCTCTCAATTACATTGGAAACTGTTGTTTCCCTTCAGCTTCCAGGGGACATTGCCCCCTGGAACCTTCAGGAGGGGCGCTGTCTGTCCCCCAGAGAGGGGGGCGTCTTTCGTACAAATAGTTCTGGGGTAAAGGTAAAGATGTGCCACCCCCAGCCACCCCCTGCATTTCTCGGTTAATTCCATTTTTCTGTTTTTGCCTTTCTTACCAAACATAAAAGCTGTATTTTATGAACCTTTTCAGCTAATTATCTTTTTGGAATAATAACCCTACCCCTCCCCCTCCCTCCCCCCCCCCCTACCCCCCCCTACCCTTTTTGTCTCCAAAGTAAACGCCCTGTCATTTGCACTGTTAAGAATTAGTCTGTGAATAAATAAATTTATAAAGAGAATACAACTTTTTTACTTGAATGTTCATTTGATAGTAATTTGTAAAAACAATTTTTGTTGTTTCTTTATTTCCAGGAACGTTCTCGAAGAGCGAGACAAGATCTATGGCAAGATAAACGAGTACTTACAGCTGAAGACCATGATAGAGAAATTGAAGGTAGTGGTAATGTTATACTAAATGTGGTAAAGTGTTGTTTTTTGGACACAATGATAAATAATTGATGGTTGTATTGAGAGTTGATTTTTTTAGGCCATGGATGGATTGCGTCAAAATCTTAATCTTGAAAAGGTGAAATATCTGAATCAGTGATCACATTCATCTTTTTTTCTCAAGGGGTTTGAACAGAGAGGGTTCGTTTTTTGTTGTCTGTAAACATTGTTTTAATTATAAATCATATATCCTTATTATACAAGTAATTGATAACAAAAATAAATACAATTACAAAGGAAGGAAAATTTCCTTTTAAGAGTTTAACACAGCTTTAGTCAAGCTTACTAACTTGTCTAGGCTCTAGCATTTTAATTTTCATGTCGTTTTTTGTTTGTTTGTTTGTTTATGTATGAAAAAAAAGTTATAATAAAATGCATTTGCTATCACCAAGTCATTGTCTCTTCTAGTTTTAATCAAAACATTTGTTTGTCACAGGAGGATGACACAGATAAACGAGAACTGAAAACAAAAGTGGACCTTGGCTGCAACTTTTATGTTCAAGCCAACATGTAAGTGAAACTGAAAGGTTTTTTTTTTTGTAGACTTGAGATTTTTTATAAATGTTCTTGAATCATATAAATCAATGCACCAAATATAATTATGTTTCTAATTCTTGACTTTTTTCACTTTTTTGTTACAAGTTTTTGTTGGATTAGTGTGAGGGGTGGGGGAGGGCACGCAATGAATATATATCATTATATGTTCAGTTAACTCAGAAATTGTTTAATTTGTCTTGGATTGGGATTTTATTTAATAATAATAATATAATAATAAGGAAAACATCTAAATACTATTACTAGTTTGATTTTACATAATGCATGCATATTTATGTAGATTCATTTTTTTCAAACATTATTCGATAAATTAGAGCTGGTCCATTTCAGAAAAAGCAACTGTTCAGACACAATGAAATAAGCCCCATTCTTTTTTTTTTACCCATTTAAAAATATTTTTTTTACCACCTCGACTATTCTGTCAAGTTCTTCTCTTCTCCTCTCTCATTCACACATTTGTCTGAACTCTTGCATGTCAATTATGCATTCATATTAATTAATTTAGTGAAGTGGTCTGATGTGAGCACGCTGCTGTCTTTTTTAAATTTGCGTTAAAATGCCTGAATCAATGTTCACCGATTCCATTCACTTAGTTTAGCTGCTATAACAGCTGGTTAAAAGTGAGGTGCCATGGTCATTTTGACTTTCTTCTTTCAGCCCAGATGCATCCAGGATACTCGTTAGTGTTGGTTTTGGGTTCTTTGTGGAGTTCACTTACGATGAAGCGATGAGGTTCATCGACAAGAAGACGGCATTGCTGACTGAGCAGACCGATCGCCTCACCAAATCAGCCTCAGGAGTCAAAGCGCACATCAAACTTGTTCTCGAGGTATGGACATTTTCGTTTGGGTTAGTTGCTTCTTGATATGTGATGGGTTTCTTTTATTGTCAACGCACAGGTAGTGTGTGTGTGTGTGCATGTGTGCGTGCGTTTGTGTGTGTGTGTGTGTGTGTGTGTGTGTGTGTGTGTGTGTGTGTGTGTGCGTGTGCCGTGCATTTTTCTCATACCATTTATGTCATGAAAGCAATCAGTGTGTAAAAATAATAAAAAGCGTACTGGTACATGGGGTGTACTGGTAAGTTTTCTGGTGGTAATGTGATCATCAGAGTGGAGATGTGCTTTTGATCATCTGTTGTGTTTTGAAGTTTACTTGAAGTTGAACAGATAATGGATTTATAGATCTACAAAGTCTATGACACAGAAAATTAGTGACACTCCTTCTAGGGGTGAGAGATCAATGGAATCTGAAGCATATGCAGAAAACCTAATGCTGTATAAATACTCGGGAATTTGTGCTTTGAAACCGGCCCATGACAAAGTTTATGAATAAATCTGAATCTTCTAAAACATTTGATTAATTCGTGCCACATCTTTCTTTTTTTTATCTTTGCTTTATGTTTAACATTCTTAACCTTTACCGGACTTCTGGGGTCGCCCACGACCCCGTGACACAGAAAACATGTTATATCTCTAAAAACTATTTAAGCAATCTTCATGAAATTTCATAAACACCTCAGAATTTGCTGTTTGCTGAGTAGGGGTCGTGGGAGACCCCCGCCATCATGTCTGTGTAGTCTAAAGCATGAACCGGTAAAGGTTAAAGAATTTTGTGATGATAACAGGATTTATCACTATCTATGGTGAGGTAAAAACAGAGATGAAAGTTTAGCTGGCCTGAGCAAAAGAAGACTAAGAAAAAGAAGAAAAGTAAATGAACTACAATGGAGCCATTAGCAGCCGAAGCTGTGAGCCCCCCAAAACCCAGAGTATATCGTGCATTGTTCTGATGTTGTTTCACTGCTGATTTTCTGGATTTCCCGTAAGCCCTGAAACAAACATCAGAACAATGCACGATATACTCTGGGTTTTGGGGGGCTCACAGCTTCGGCTGCTAATGGCTCCATTGTAGTTCATTACTTTTCTTCTTTTTCTTATTCTTCTTTGCCTCAGGCAGCTAACTTCATCTTGTTTTTACCTCACCATATATAGTGATAATCCTGTTATCATCACAAAATTCTTTAACCTTTACCGGATCATGCTTTTGGACTACACTGACACTAGGGCGGGGTCCTTCCACTATCCCCTACTCAGCAAACAGACAATTCTGAGGTGTTTATGAAATTTCATGAAGATTGTTTAAATAGTTTTATAGGTATAACATGTTTTGTGTGTCAAGTGGTCGTGGGTGGCCCCAGAAGTCCGGTAAAGGTTAAGAATGTTAAACATAAAGCAAAGATAAAAAAAAGAAAGATGTGGCACGAATTAATCAAATGTTTTAGAAGATTCAGATTTATTCATAAACTTTGTCATGGGCCGGTTTCAAAGCACAAATTCCCGAGTATTTATACAGCATTAGGTTTTCTGCATATGCTTCAGATTCCATTGATCTCTCACCCCTAGAAGGAGTGTCACTAATTTTCTGTGTCATAGACTTTGTAGATCTATAAATCCATTATCTGTTCAACTTCAAGTAAACTTCAAAACACAACAGATGATCAAAAGCACATCTCCACTCTGATGATCACATTACCACCAGAAAACTTACCAGTACACCCCATGTACCAGTACGCTTTTTATTATTTTTACACACTGATTGCTTTCATGACATAAATTGTATGAGAAAAATGCACATTCACGCACACACGCAACACACACACACACACACCACACACACACACACACACACACACAAACGCACGCACACATGCACACACACACAACTCCCTGTGCTTGGACAATAAAAGAAACCCATCACATATCAAGAAGCAACTAACCCAAACGAAAATGTCCATACCTCGAGAACAAGTTTGATGTGCGCTTTGACTCCTGAGGCTGATTTGGTGAGGCGATCGGTCTGCTCAGTCAGCAATGCCGTCTTCTTGTCGATGAACCTCATCGCTTCATCGTAAGTGAACTCCACAAAGAACCCAAAACCAACACTAACGAGTATCCTGGATGCATCTGGGCTGAAAGAAGAAAGTCAAAATGACCATGGCACCTCACTTTTAACCAGCTGTTATAGCAGCTAAACTAAGTGAATGGAATCGGTGAACATTGATTCAGGCATTTTAACGCAAATTTAAAAAAGACAGCAGCGTGCTCACATCAGACCACTTCACTAAATTAATTAATATGAATGCATAATTGACATGCAAGAGTTCAGACAAATGTGTGAATGAGAGAGGAGAAGAGAAGAACTTGACAGAATAGTCGAGGTGGTAAAAAAAATATTTTTAAATGGGTAAAAAAAAAAGAATGGGGCTTATTTCATTGTGTCTGAACAGTTGCTTTTTCTGAAATGGACCAGCTCTAATTTATCGAATAATGTTTGAAAAAAATGAATCTACATAAATATGCATGCATTATGTAAAATCAAACTAGTAATAGTATTTAGATGTTTTCCTTATTATTATATTATTATTATTAAATAAAATCCCAATCCAAGACAAATTAAACAATTTCTGAGTTAACTGAACATATAATGATATATATTCATTGCGTGCCCTCCCCCACCCCTCACACTAATCCAACAAAAACTTGTAACAAAAAAGTGAAAAACGTCAAGAATTAGAAACATAATTATATTTGGTGCATATTTCTATATGATTCAAGAACATTTATAAAAATCAAGGGTCTACCAAAAAACAACACTTTTAGTTTCACTTACATGTTGGCTTGAACATAAAAGTTGCAGCCAAGGTCCACTTTTGTTTTCAGTTCTCGTTTATCTGTGTCATCCTCCTGTGACAAACAAATGTTTTGATTAAAACTAGAAGAGACAATGACTTGGTGATAGCAAATGCATTTTAATTATACTTTTTTTTTCATACATAAACAAACAAACAAACAAACAAAAAACATGAAAATTAAAATGCTAGAGCCTAGACAAGTTAGTAAGTTTGACTAAAGCTGTGTTAAACTCTTAAAAGGAAATTTTCCTTCCTTTGTAATTGTATTTATTTTTGTTATCAATTACTTGTATAATAAGGATATATATGATTTATAATTAAAACAATGTTTACAGACAACAAAAAACGAACCCTCTCTGTTCAAACCCCTTGAGAAAAAAAGATGAATGTGATCACTGATTCAGATATTTCACCTTTTCAAGATTAAGATTTTGACGCAATCCATCCATGGCCTAAAAAAATCAACTCTCAATACAACCATCAATTATTTATCATTGTGTCCAAAAAACAACACTTTACCACATTTAGTATAACATTACCACTACCTTCAATTTCTCTATCATGGTCTTCAGCTGTAAGTACTCGTTTATCTTGCCATAGATCTTGTCTCGCTCTTCGAGAACGTTCCTGGAAATAAAGAAACAACAAAAATTGTTTTTACAAATTACTATCAAATGAACATTCAAGTAAAAAAGTTGTATTCTCTTTATAAATTTATTTATTCACAGACTAATTCTTAACAGTGCAAATGACAGGGCGTTTACTTTGGAGACAAAAGGGTAGGGGGGTAGGGGGGGGGGGGGGGGGGGGGGGGGGGGGGGAGGGGGAGGGGTAGGGTTATTATTCCAAAAAGATAATTAGCTGAAAAGGTTCATAAAATACAGCTTTATGTTTGGTAAGAAAGGCAAAAACAGAAAAATGGAATTAACCGAGAAATGCAGGGGGTGGCTGGGGGTGGCACATCTTTACCTTTACCCCAGAACTATTTGTACGAAAGACGCCCCCCTCTCTGGGGGACAGACAGCGCCCCTCCTGGGGGTTCCGGGGGGCAATGTCCCCTGGAAGCTGAAGGGAAACAACAGTTTCCAATGTAATTGAGAGGCTCTCATTGCACTTTCACTTCTAGTTAAACTTCATGACATCTGTAACCAGCAAAATGCGTCTTCTCAAATTCTCATAATCCGGCGACGCCGGCTCCAGGCAATAAAAAAAAATCCTGAACTTCAGGACATCCTGAAAGCAGGAGCATCCATGGACAATGATTTCCAGATAGCAGAGGAAGCAGCTACTATTCCGCTGGGCTGAGCTAAAATTTGTTTGTACATAGTGGAGATGCCTTGCTCAGGGTGAATCTCCACTCCCAACCAATTGGTGAAAGTCCCCCAAAGGCCAACAATCCCTTTGGCTGTGCAGCACAAGAGCCAGTGTGTGTATGAGAGAGAGAGAGAGAGAGAGAGAGAGAGAGAGAGAGAGAGAGAGAGATTAGTCACAGAGACAGAGAAAGAGAGAGACAGGCAGAGAAAGAGAGAGAGCTCAGAGAGTTGTATATGGATTGCTCTTTAACTTTAACAATACAATAGAAACTCACTTTAAATCTTTGCGAAGCTTATCATTTAGGAAGGTTTCATACGCAAGCACTTTATCTTCCATGATGCGTTTTTTGTGAATAGTTTGAGAGAGTCGTCTCCCTTTGGAGTTATTGAAGATTATACAGAAGGTATCTGTTCTTTTCTTCATTATGTTGCAGTTAGCAGAGCTAAGGCCTCTGTACACGTAAACATTTTTCACTCTTTCCCCATGAAAACACAGTGATATGCAAGTCATATTATGACTGGTCTATGGGGAAAGAGTGAAAAATATTAACGTGTATTGAGACCTTTAGCATAGCAATAGCATAAATCGGAAGTTCCATGCTTGCACTATATAAGGCCCTATTAGTAGGACCCTATTTCGACCTTATCATACATACTTCGCTTATTTAAAATTAAATATCTTACTAAATTTTTTATCAGTTCAGAATTTTAAACAAAAATATTTTTTTTTTTTTAAACCCAAGATTAAAACTTAAGTCCGAGATGTAAATTTTTCCCCTGTATAGGGAAGTCCCGGGGGGCAGAGTTATCTTCCCCTGGTAGGACACATTAAAAAATTTTATTTCAGCCCGAGATGTACATTTTTCCCCTAATTTATAGGGATGTCCTGGGGGCAGATGTTTTCTTCCCCCGGTAGGGCTTGTAAAACTTTTAGATCTTTCTTTCACCTACTAACTCTTGTAAAATATTGAACATATATTTGTAAATAAATTCTTTTTTTTAAAATAAATAAGGGCCATTAATGGTTTTTTATTATTAAAAACTGAAGTTAAATCTTCTTTTTAACATTTGTAGCCCTGAAATTTTAATCCCGGGGGAGTTTAGGGTTTTCGGTTGGGTCACAAAAGGCTTAAATAACAAAAGAAACTTTTATCTATTAAAATTTTTAAAAAAACTATCTTAAATTTTATCAAAGTATTACCAGACTCCTTTAAATAGCCTAAAAAAAATCTCGTCAGACTAATATTCCAAAAACGGCTTGCGCCTCTAAAAAATATATCCCCCCAACACTATTTTTGTTCATGTCCCTGTCCCCGTAACGTTTTTATATTTTGTCCTGTCCCTCAATCTAATCGAAGTAAAAATGTCTCATATGTGCCCTTAGGGGTCGAGAGGACGTAAAACACTAGTTACCACCACCCTATTTCGACCGAAAGGACGAGAGGACCGAGAGGACGTAAAACATCATTTTCACCATCACCACCCTATTTCGAGAGCTGAAACAATCTTTTGTTCAGTAGTAAAGTCAGTATTGTTAAATTTTTTATAAACATTGATCAGGTCTCCTCGCAGCCTCCTGTATTTCAAGGATGGCAAATCCAGCTTGCGCAGCCTTTCACCATAGTTTTATTTTTAAGATATTTTATCAGTTTAGTAGCTCTCCTCTGGCATCTTTCAATTGACACAGACTGTTTTTTGAGATATGGGTTCCAAATTTGATTCCCATATTCTAAATGTGGTCTCACCAAGCTTTTATACAGGGCCTGCATTCACGTTGATATAGCATGAGACTTAGCATCATGCTAACTTAGAAGCTCTTCCAAAAGTCCTATTAAATCCTATAGGACATTGGAAGAGCTTCTAAGTTAGCATCATGCTAAGTCTCATTCTATCTCAACGTGAATACAGGCCCTGGTTTATAAACACATTATTTTTTATTCCTGAAAACGTCCTCCTAATCAGCCCCAGCATTCTATTTGCCTTGCCAACAGCTGTTGTGATATGTTTGTCAAACTTAAGATTAGGATCAAAGATCACCCCTAAGTCTTTTTCTTCTGTGCATGTCTCTAATATATGTCTATTTGTGCCATGAGTTATTTCATATTCCCTCTGTGGATTTTAGAATCCTAAATGCATAGCTTTACATTTGGCAGCATTGAAATACAATTTCCACTTCTCAGACCATTCAATAAGCTTATTTATATGTTTTTGTATTATATGTCTGATTTATGAGAAGAATTATAAATACTTTGCAAACACTTTCAACTTGGTCTGGCAAATCATTTATAAAAATAGTAAATAAAATAGGTCCCAAAATACTCCTTTGAGGGATGCCACTTAAAATGTCCGTGTTTGATGAAGATTTATCCCCCACCTTTACTTTCTGTTTTCTACCTGCTAAAAAGTCTCCCACCCACAGCAAAATATTTCCCGTTATGCCATATGATTTTAATTTTAAAAGTAGTCTTTGGTGAGGTACAGAGTCGAACGCTTTTCGAAAGTCTAAATAAATTATATCGAATGCTTCTTTTTGTTCAATAAATTTAGTAAAATCGTCCATAACCTCGACTAACTGTGTCATGCAAGGAAGTACATATAGGAAAATTGGCAAACCACTTGAAAATGATGAAAAATCAACATAATCAAGTAAAATGGCCCTGAGGCCCTTCTTCTACCAATTTTGCAGCGCAGGAACTAAACAAAAATGAATGTGTCTTTGCTTTACTGAGACAGATAAGAGGGCGTGCACGACCGAGCACCCCTGACAGCCGCTAGTCCAACAACACCCAGCCGCACATGAGGGAAAAAAGGGTGGAGGGTAGTGTTTTTAGTCTGAAGGAACTTTGATCAGCACCTTCGAGATGAAGGAACTGAGCCTGGGGTACGTACTGGACTGTTTTTGATATGGTAGGGAGTTCCAGTCGTGGACGGTTCGGGGGAAGGAAGAGCTTTTGTGGTAGTCGGTTCTAGCGGCCAGGGCCGGGATTCTTTGGAACTGCTTAATTGTTGTGGTTTCGTCATCTGCTGCTGCTGCTGCTGCATGGGTTTGAGGTGGCTGTATTTCACACAGGCCAGTACATTTGCGATCTTGTAGATCATGGATAGCCTAGCTGGAAGCGCCGATGAGGCGGTGATCAGCCAGAGATGGCCATTTAATTGTAGCTGGTGGAACATGGTGCTGATCACATTTGATGTATTTCTGTGTCTGTTTAGCTCGTATCTTAATTGCCGCCATGCGTTGAACCTTCTCTATGTCAGAAGTTCTTTCTACTCTGAAAGAAATGCATTTTAAATCCTGTGATCTTGACCCCATCCCAGCCTCTCTTTTCTCACAAATCTATCAACAAGTTCTGCCATCAATCACCAACATCATCAATTCTTCTTTAGTTTCAGGTGTGTTTCCTTCTGCTTTCAAAATCGCTCTTGTAAGGCCCCTTCTCAAGAAGAACAATCTGGATCCCAATAATCTGAAAAACTACAGACCTGTATCTAACCTCCCTTTTCTCTCCAAACTCGTAGAGAAAACTGTTCTGAAACAACTTAGCGATCATCTGTCCTCAAACAATCTTCATCATCCTTATCAGTCTGCCTATAGAGCCAACCACAGTATTGAAACGGCCCTTGTTCAAATCGTCAGTGACCTCCTACTTGCTTCTGATGCTGGTCAAATCTCTCTTTTGACATTTCTTGATCTCTCTGCTGCCTTTGATACCATAGACCACTCCATTCTTCTGTCTCGTCTTGACATACTTTTGGAATTAAGGACCCTGCTCTTTCTTGGTTTTCCTCTTACCTTTCTGATCGTTTTCAATCAGTTATGGTCAATGGTCGTCAGTCCGAACAGGTTAGGCTTTCTTGTGGAGTCCAGCAGGGGTCTGTGCTTGGTCCTGTCTTGTTTACTTTGTATACGTCACCTCTTGCCAATGTCATCGACCAGCACAACATGAAACATCACTTATATGCAGATGACTCACAACTCCAAAACAGTACAACCCCTGAAGATCTAGATTCCATTCTTACAGAAAGAAACAATCTGACTGCTATATATATTGATATTCAAAACTGGATGGTTCAAAATAAACTTCAATTAAATGGTGAAAACACCGAAGCAATGCTTGTAGGGACAAAAAACAAACTAGCCTCTGTTTCCATAGAGTCAATCCAACTGGGTAACAATATCATTCCCCTCTCAGACTCAGTCAAAAACTTAGGTGTCACTTTGGACAATACTCTTTCCATGCAGAGTTTCCTGACTCAGACCTGTCAGTCCTGCTACTATCAAATTCGTCGCATTGGCTATATTCGTAAATACCTCTCAGATGAAGCCACAGAAAAGCTTGTTACTTCGGCCTCATCCTATCTCGTATTGACTACTGTAATGCGCTCGATCTCCTTTCTGGCCTATCAGTCTCTTCTCTATCTTGTCTCCAGCGTATTCAAAACACATTTGCTCGTCTTGTCCTTAGGAAGAAAAAGTTCGATCATGTTAGCCCTCTTCTGCGTTCTTTGCACTGGCTTCCTGTCGCAGACAGAATTGAGTATAAATTAAACACACTTAAATTTGCTATAAATTTATCCATAAAGCTGCTCCACAGATCTTACCGCTGCGACAATATTTCCATCTACACGCCAGCTCGCACTTTACGTTCAGTTTCTGACCCTCTTTCTCTCCAGATCCCTAGGTATAAGCTTTCAACTGTTGGTCGGCGCTCTTTTGCTGTCTCAGGACCGACCTCCTGGAACAAACTTTCAGTCTCTCCCTCCGTCAGCGACCGACCCTCTCTGCTTTCAAAGCTAACCTCAAAACCCACCTGTTCCCCCGTCATTAAAGCTCCGCTCTCTTTCTCTTCTCTCTCTTGCCAGTAGGTCTGTTTCTGCTATGTTCCATTTATGTCATCCGTGTGTGTTCGCTTTGTATTGCGTTTTTTTTGTTTGAATGCATTATGAATGCAAACGTGTGTGTGCGCTTTGATTTGATTTATATCAAGATTCAGCGCCGTATAAATACTGTATGTCGTTGTTGTTGTTGTTGTGTGGGTCCCATATATAGGCCTACCGGCCGGCTGTACACACTCTCACACACACACACACACACACACACACACACACACACACACACACACACACACACACACACACACGCGCGCGCGCGCGCGCGCGCGCACGCACGCACACGCACACACGCACACACACACACACACACACACACACACACACACACTTATACGTTTTTGTCCAATTGTATATAAAGTGGGACTACACACACACACACATACACACACACACACACACACAAACCACCAAAAACTGGTTCCCCTAGGCTGGTATATGCTTTGTGGAAAAGGCCCGATATCTTATTTTGAAATGTAAGTGTGTTCCTGTGTCGAAACATTTTTAGGAGGCCCCTTTTTCCTCTTCGTTAATATAATTATTGACTATTCTGACAATACAAAATTATATACCAGCCACCCCTGCTTAGGAAAACTGCACGCAAAACAGAATTGGGACCGTTATGGTGGTTGGTGGGTGGTTTTGTGCAGCAAGAACGACTTCGTTTTTCAACTTAACTTTTATTGTTTTTCTTCTCTATTGTAGCGAAAAATGGTTAAAGACGAGGTGATTGCCCAAAAGCCCTTTTCTTTTCAGTGAACTCCTGGCAGCAATAAGCACACCTGCTGTACAAATGAACGAAAACTTTGCTTCAAGGGACGCAATTCTCTGATTTGTTGATACAGCACTTCCCGGAAAGTGGTGTATCGCATCCCGTATCGCATGACTTCCACTGTTCCAGACTAAAGTAAACATTGTAAACAAACTTTGTTCATGATGTATCACCTTACGTCTCATTTTGATCTCAATGGAAAGCTTTATTTGTTTGATTGGCAGTAAACAGACTGTCATCAGAGACGACTGGCATAGTAGGCTTGAAAGAATTGAGCAGTTTAAATTGACCCATTTTTACTAGGCCTAGTCATCTTATCAATCACTCATCAAACTTCAAAGCGGACGCCATTAAATCGGTGCCGAGTGGACTAGGTCTAGTACTACTTAGATCTACCTGTGCTTCAAATCCGAATGAAGTCGATATTGCTGCACAAACCCACCAACAAAAGTGTGTACAATTTAAGTTGATCACCACCACAGAAGTCAGAAGAAGAAGAAGACATTGCTTGAGTTCTTCTACAAACTGACACAGTCATACGCATAAGGTAATTATAGTATAGTATAGTATAGTGTGGGACTGGCTCAAGCCTAAGCCTCGTGGCTTATAAACGTCCCTTCGTTGACACTGTTTTGTTTGCATAAGCATGCCTTTTAAAATTATGATTGTAATTCAGTCATCATGTTCAAAATATAGTTGACTAAAATTTTCATCTTTGTCAAGGAGATTTTTGAAGGTATTTAGTGTTGGTGCTCTTTTTAGGTTAGGTGTTAGTAAATTCCAGAGGTTAGCAACTCGATTACTAAAACAATGTTTACGCCTGTTAGTATTACAACGCTGTATATGTAATTTTCCCTCTTGATTTCTAGTGCTGTTATAAATGGATAGTGTAAAAAGAGAATCAATGCTAATGTCATCTAAGTTGTTAAAAACTGTTTACATCTGTATAAGGTCTCCCCTAACACGTCTTCCTTTTAATGAATGAAGGTTTAAAATTTTTAATCTATCTTGGTAATCAAAATCTGTACAACTTTTAACCATCTTGGTTCCTCTGTACTCTTTCAATAGAAGCTGACTGATGTTTTAAATACGGGTACCAGATGATATTACCATACTCTAAATGTGAACGTACCAATGATTTGTATAGTAACAAAAATGTTTCCTTATCCAAACGAATGAATGTTCTTTTAATTTTTGCAATTATGTTTTACTTTTGCATATATTTTTCCTAAGCATATATTTTTCCTATTTTTGGTTGAATCACTCGAGAGTATCCAAAATTCATTGAGCCTTTTTTTGCCCATCTTTTGTACACAGATCTTGTGTCACACAGCTAGCTATTTAACCCATTAATAGCCCCCCCCCAAAAAAAAATGGTGTGAAATCCTACAAACTTATTTGTTTTGACTTCTCGCAAAGAAAAGTTACCTAGGATTTTTATAATTCGCAAAAACGGTGAAACGCGTATAATTGACGGTTGCGCAACCTTGACACACTAACAAGGGTCAGCCAATCACTAGCCGCGATTTCGTGCACACCCTTACCGCGTTTGAGAGTCAACACCCACCTTGGACATGCTAGCTTTGTCTAAGGCTCTGTATAGTAGTGGTATTGGTAAAGAGAGATGTGTTTGTTGTTTTCGGGAATATTTTCGCTTAAATGTTTCAAAAATGTGCCCCGGGTTCATGCTATTCGGACACTACATACCCAACACACACACACACACACACACACACACACACACACACACACACACACACACACTCACTCACTCACTCACTCACTCACTCACTCACTCACTCACTCACTCACTCACTCACTCACTCACTCACACACACACTCACTCACTCACTCACACACACACAGTGGCCGATTGTGGATATCGTAATAAACAGTCCCCCCGTGGGGATACCGGGGGCTCTTTTGCATAAATAGTTCCCCCACCTTCTGGAAGTTCTGTGCTTGTAACTTCCTCTAATCTGTCACTCTTTGACTCTGCCCTTTCCCTTTGCTTACTGTCATGTACTATCTTTCTCCCTTACCGGTTCATTCTCCTGCTTTTTTTCACGAAACACTTTCAAAAACATTTCCTTCAGCCGAAGTTGGACTTGCTGGGCCTAACTATTTCTTGGTTATGCGCATAACGGCAGCATGATGCATCTGCACTCATAATTGACAGGAAACTGTCTGAGCGATCGAAGAAGAAGAAGAAGTAATAAACAATGCGTGCGTGTGGCGGTGCGCACACACATTCATGCACGCACATGCACATACGCACGCACGCACACATGCATGCATGCATGCACGCACGTACGCGCGTGCGTGCGCGCTCACACACACATACACACACTGGGGTAAAAGTCAAGGAACTTAAAAATGGCACACACAAACACACAAAATTGGTTTTAAAAAAATGTGTGAGAAAGGGTCAAAAACAGGGGCGGATCAGTTAAGTCATCGAATGGGGAGTCTGTGTGCTTGGTTAAAGGGTCAGGGTGGGGGTGGGAATGTGAGGGGTATTCGAAGGCCAACAGAAGTTGACAATATTTTTTAATGAAAAAGAAGCAACAAAGGTCAATATGCTAAATCTATGGATTAAAATTACATTTCCGACTCTTATTTTTCTTAATTATTTTCTTTTATTTTGGAAGGGGTGGGGGGCATTAGTAATCCCCATCTGAACTTAATGACACAGTATACCTCTATCGACTACCACCAGGCACGCACGCACACACACACACATGTGCGCGCGCTTACATAGCCACAAATACATCACACGCATTTGCGTGCAAACACACGTGCACACATTTCTATATCAGGCCAATTATGTGCGCGAGCTTGAACACATAAGCCTTGGCCTATATAATAATCTGTGTGCCCACATACATGTAGTGCACACATACATTGCTGCACACATATGTTCGAGCCTGTACACTCACACATAGGACTACATAACATAGATACGCGTACACGCACATAGCCTACTACTACACACACAAGCATTGACACGAGCACTGACAAATCGCACACATTTATGTTTTCTTAATCGTATGCATGCACGCACGCGGGCGTCCCCACACACATGTACGCATGTGCGCACACACATACACATTGGCGCATGCAAAGGCACTGGGGTGCATACACACACGTGCACGCACATACTGGCATGCATGCTAAACGTGCATCGCATATAGTATACTATCACATGTGGGTACACCACACACACATGCGCGCGCATGCACACGCACACACACACACACACACACACACACACACACACATTGGTACCCACATGCCCGCAAATGCCTGCGCGCATACCAAACATCCATTGTGCTATCATATGTGCGTGCAACACATACACACACATAGACACACACGCGCATAAACACACACACTCCTTCCCACGCACTCACACAAAGGTATATACACACATACACGTGCATGCATGGTCGTTAGATGAATATACACGCTGTCTTCATCATCTTCATGTCTAATTTGTGCTGGAATGAACGTCTCTGCACTGTGGTTTAGAGCCAACACTGTCCTAGGGTCTAAAAATAGACGAGTGGGCGGAGCGATCTTGCAGATTTGCAACCGTCAATTGTAAACATGTTTATCTAAAACTCTGTGCAGTTTGTTTTGTGATAAATGCGTTAGAGAAAATATTACTCTCACCTCGATCTGGGAGCGGTTCCTGAAGCCATTTTTTTTCACTTCACACAACAAAACTTGTTGGCATGTGCTCGAATCAAACACCGGATGTAAAAATCATGATGGATAAGGTAGATAACTCATTTTTCAAGAGATTCAGACCAATATAATTTATTGTTTCCCTTCCTCTGCTTCTGTAGTTTTGGGAGTGCATATGCACGTGTGGAGCGTGCATGGCTATTAATGGGTTAAGGTTATGCAGGATTTAAGTTTTAACAGATTTTTTTGATAAAGGTGAAAATATTGATATGATTTACTTTGATTTTAGAAAGGCCTTTGATTCGGTTCCCCATCAAAGATTACTTATTAAGTTAGAATATTATGGTGTAACAGGTAATATATTAGGATGGATTAGAGATTTCTTAAAAGGTAGAAAGCAGTCTGTCAGAGTTGGAAATGCTTATTCAGAAAATGTTGACATTGTAAGTGGTATACCCCAAGGGAGCATACTTGGTCCAGTTCTTTTTACAATCTTTATCAATGATTTGCCTCAAGAGATAAATAGTTTCTGCAAAATATTTGCAGATGATACTAAGCTTTACAATACTACTGCAAACTCCATGTTATTACAAAAGGATGTAGATTCCTTAGTAAATTGGTCAGAAACCTGGAAGTTGTACTTCAATGCGTCTAAATGTAAGCTTATGCATAAATTTAGGTAAAAACAATCCTTGTAACCAATATACTATGAAGAATGGTGATACTGTAAATGAAATAACAAAATGTACAGAAGAGAAGGATTTAGGTGTAGCAATGGACAAAAACCTTAAACTTGTTTGTGAAAGTCATGAAGCTAAAGGAAGGCAAATAAAATGCTAGGAACTATTAAGCGTACCTTTTGTTACATAGTCATAGATAAAGATATATTTTTACATTCGTTTAAAAGATTAGTTAGACCTTGTTTAGAATACGGAAATGTTGTTTGGTCTCCATATTTGAAAAGACAATCAGTGATGATACTTTTTTTGTTTTTTATAGAGAGAGTGCAAAGAAGGGCTACAAAATTAATAAGATAATTCCAAAATTAATCCTACAGGGAAAGACTGAGAGCTCCTTAAATTACCTTCTTTAAAGGCTAGAAGAGTCAGGGGTGATTTAATACAATGTTTCAAAATATTTAACAATATTGATGACCTAAACATACAAGATTTCTTTAAATTATCAAATGTTGACAAAACTAGAAACTGTTGACAAAATATTTATTGAATATAGCAAGACTAATCTTAGAAAATACTGTTTTACTAACAGAACTGCACCTTTGTG
The DNA here is from genome assembly GCA_017654935.2 of Phymorhynchus buccinoides. Taxonomy (NCBI): domain Eukaryota; kingdom Metazoa; phylum Mollusca; class Gastropoda; order Neogastropoda; family Raphitomidae; genus Phymorhynchus; species Phymorhynchus buccinoides. The sequence continues at coordinate 35,302,385 of CM065687.1, read as the reverse complement.
GAACAAGTTACCAACTAATATTAAACAAGCAAATAAATACTAATATTTTCAAAAATCTATTAGATGACTGGGAATATTATAAAAAAATTGACATACGAATATGATGAATGATTATCTAAAACCTGAGTGCACGATAAACCTTGTACATTATAAATTATATTATTAAGGATGGGACGTTTGAAAGCCTAATGGCTATGTTATAGTCCCTATATCCTAACCTAACCTAACCTGTACTTCATCGGATAACAAGAACATTAAACTTAAACTTAAAGGCAAACAAATAAACCAAAAATAATTGGAAAGTAAAATAAACATGATGCTTGCACGCAACATTCTCTTTCTTCCTTGCACACACACATACACACACGCACACGCACACACACACACACACACACACACACAAAAGAACACACACACACACACACACGCGCGCGCGCGCGCGCGCGCGCGCAGAGCACACACACATGCACATACACATACACACACATGGAAAGTGTCCTCAATGTCCTTATAAGTTATATTTTATAATGATGCCTGTCATGAGGCCAGTATCAGAGTATGGCAAGCCATAAAATGTCAGTAAGTTTGAATTATCTTGATGTAAACTGAAGATTCTATGATCAAAGCTCATTAATAATAATAGTAAAATGTTTCACTGATCTTTGTGATCTGTGGTAGATAATAATGTTCAGGTTCGGGACTGGAACTTTATGTTGGAGGGCTTCAACTGTTCAAGCCTTCCAACAAAACTGATATTACTGCCTCTGGTGGAAGGGCTTTCCATTCATGGATGGTCCTTAGCAGTCAATAGTTCAGTGTGCCACAAAGACTGGTCTTCACAGGGATTACTAGACATACATGTGTAGGATCAGACAGAACCATTCAATTTTTGTTGTGAATTTCAGAGAATCTTCCGCCGTACCGGAGTCTGTGCTATAAAAGGGCAATGAATCCCATGAAGCACATTGGGACGTGAGTTTTAATCAATGTCAGGTTCCGCCTCAACTATCCTGCCTTGTGCATGGGTTTGGTTGGAGTTTAGCTTCAGAGAGAAGTTATGTTATGATTCCATATTTAATTTTTGTTTGCCTTTGCAGTTTATCTGTTTGTTTTGTTTTGTTTTTGGGGGTTTTTAAGTTTCAGCTGTGATTTCCCGCTTGGGCCCAAACTTGGTGCTTTTGTGTTGTGTAACTGGTGCTGACGATTATGCTTGCTCAATAGTCAATTGTTCGGAATGTGAACATAAATTTGTGTTTTAATTAAATTTGCAGGTTATTGTTTGAATTAGAATGTTCACGTTGCTTGACTGGTGTTAAACCTTTTTTTTTTAATCCTAACTAATTTAAAAATGTTTGCATAATTAAATCAAATAATTAATCAGCAGGCTCTGTAATTTAGTGCAAGGTAAATTAATACAGTAGTATACTTAGTTTGCCACCAGATCAGTTACATTTTAAAAAGCCACCAACCTCATGATAGCATAGCATAGCATAGCATAAATGGCACTATAGGCTATTTTGTTTAGCCTTTTGCCCTCTAAATATGTTTTTGATTTTTATTTGGTTTGGCTTCATTCACTGATGACTACTAAGGCATCTGTGTTTTATTCCTTTAAATCTGTATATTAACTGAATACATTTTGTCTTGGAAAAACTTGTCTATGATATTTTTGAATGAATTTAATAACTTTGCATTAACTGCTTCATCGGGAAGGTTATTCCATGCATTTATTACTCTGTTAGTAAAAAAGTTGTGTGCTAGTCTGGTGTTAGTATCTTTTTTGTACAGCTTAAAGTTATGGCCACGGGTTCTATCACCCTCACAAAGAGTTAGTAGGCTGTTAGTAGTGGAATAATCGTATAAATGGTGACATATTTTATAAACTTCAATCATATCACCCCTGAGCCTTCTATGCTCTAGGCTAGGTATCCGCAGATAAATAAGCCTTTCCTCATAGGTCATATCATTTGTACCAACAGTCTTTTTTGTAAACCTCCTCTGAACTCCCTCTAGCATATCAATGTGTTTTCTCAAATGTGGATACCATACAGGATTTCCATACTCTAACATAGGTCTCACCAAAGCCTTAAATAAAGGAATCATTATAACTTTTGATTTGTTAGTAATAATGCTAACAAGCAGACCGGACATCCTGTTGGCTTTTAATACAATATTATTTATGTGAGGTTCGAAAGTCAAGCCCGGGTCCACAAACACCCCAAGATCTTTCTCAACATCTGTAGGTTCCAGCACCCGTTTATCTTCATTATCTTTCATATAATATGTATGCTTGGGATTATTTTTACCGAGGTGCATAACCTTACACTTTTGACTATTAAATTTCATGAGCCAAGTATCAGCCCGTGTAACTAAGTTATCAATGCACATTTGAACTCTTTTTCTTGATTCATCATTGTTTTCTACATTATTGTATGCCTTAGTGTCATCAGCAAAGATCTTCATATTACAGTCTACATAAGTTGGTAAATCATTTATAAAGTACAGGAATAAAGTGGGACCCAGGACACTACCCTGTGGGACCCCACTAGTGACATCTACCTTTTTAGAACTAAATCCATTTATAGTTACATATTGTGTGCGCTCGCTCAAGAAAATCCCTGATCCATTCCAACAGTCTTCCGCCCACTCCATAACCCGCTAGCTTCAAAATAATAATAGCCTGTAAATTATTTTGGGTTGATGGCGTAACTTCTTAAAATAATGATGTACCTATTACGGTATCAGTAATAATACTGTTAAGTAGTGAGCCTTATCACTATTAGTCAATAAGTTATGCATCATGATGCATGTTCAGTGCATGGTTGTTTTGTTTGCGTGCATTTTTGCTTTTACTACTCCGTGACTATCAGTATCACTGATAGTCAATAGTATCAGCATACAGTTTTCTAACAGTTTTTGTTTCTTGTTTTTCGCCTATTTGAAAGCAATCATCTTCATAAAGTGGAAGATCAACTGTGCCAAGAGTCGAGAATTCTGATCGCTTCTCGGCCTTTTGGCTAAGACAGTGATTCAGGAACATAAATTTTTTTTGTTTATACCCTGGTTGGTTTGTTCGCAACAAGAACCCGTCGTACATGGCGAAAGCCGATACACACGGCGACGTTAAACTGAACTTCCATCATCATGCCCAAGAGTGTTGGTTTTTCAAGTGCTTGACAGCCAGATTTTCACCGAAACAATGGGATAGAAACATGTTGTGCATAAAGGCAAGATTTTTGGTTGTTTCTGTTGATAAAAGGGCATATCAGCACGATCACACTTAGCTTAACACTCTTAGGGCAACTTTACAAGTGACTATGGATATAGTATGCTCAGATAACTAGTTAGGAAGCTTTCAGAGGCCCTACACCAAGAACTTCAAACTAGTATCAGTGTACTGCGTTTGATGATACTGACGGGAAATACGATTGGTTTTGAATCAAGTGATACCTGATCCCCTGAACATGTCCAGAATCTTTTTTTTCTCCCATACATCCTCTCTTAGAAAATGTGATGCTGGGAAATACGATGGGTTCAGAATCATCAGTGTACTGACTATGAACATTTCATGTAATAGAGTGTTGAGCAGCATCAACTCTTCAATCTGTGATGCTTTGGAATACGATTGGTTGCAGCTCAGCGCATTAACCCTGAACACTCCAGAATGTGGATCAGAATCCTCTTTTCTCATCTGTGATGCTTCAATATGATTGGTGTGAATCAAGTTTGATCCTGAACATCACCAGAGGTTTTGTCCCCATCATCCTCTAACGGATCTATGATACTGGGGAAACGCTTGGTTGTTCAAGTGAACTGACCCAGAACATTTCCAGAACTTTGTCCGACTCATGGATACTTAGAGACTAGAGAGAGGCTTAGAATAGGATTGGCTGTGAGATCAAGAGTCCTGACTCAGTTACTGTATTACTATTAGTGTATGGTTTGATGATGCTGGGGATTTATGATATGCTGAATACGATTGGTTGTGAATCAAGTGTCCTGACCCTGAACATTTCCAGAACTTTTTTTCCCCATCATCCTCTCTTAGAATCTGTGGGTTCAGTTCATCAGTTTATGACTATGACGGTCATTATATATATTGAGCAGCAAAACCTCAATTGTTTTGTTATAAGTGCATCAGCGCATTAAGACATACTCATGTGTAGCTTAATCTCTTTTTCTCTCTCTTGTAAATCATTAATCAACCACCGGTTGTCATCATGTTGACGGTTCTGTTGTTAGAACTGAGAACTGGGGGACTCCCATTGTCTCTTTGCAAGAGACTAGGATATGGTAGGAAGTTTTCAGAGGTCGACTTACTCAGTTACTGTATTACTATTAGTGTATGGTTTGGTGATGCTGGGGATTTATGATATGCTGTATTTGGTTGTGAATCAAGTGTTCTGACTCTGAACATTTCCGGAACTTTTTTTCCCCATCATCCTCTCTTAGAATCTGTGGGTTCAGTTCATCAGTTTATGACTATGACGGTCATTATATATATTGAGCAGCAAAACCTCCACCTCCATTTCCCTTCAAAGTGCAGAAAGAAGTGCAGAAGTGCTTGGTGCGGCAAATGTTAAGAAAAGCCCCCTCATCTGCACCCTTCCATTCATTTCAGGCAGTTCCCGTCGACCGCTGTCGCATTCTCAGATCACTGTGTTCTGAATTTACGTGCACAACGTACCATCACCATCAACTTTTTTGTTTGTGTGTATTTGACACTAAACTAACCCTATGCCTATACCTATCCTAACCCTATCCCAAACCCTATTTCTAACCCTAATCCTAAGGGAATGCGACAGCGATTTCATGTTAGGGTTTGGGATAGGGTTAGGGTCAGTTTAGTGTCAGCTGTAATCTGAGAATGCGACAGCGGTCGACGAAACAGCCTGAAATGGATGGAAGGGTGCAGAGGAGGGGGCTTTTCTTAACAGACCCACCAGGTCACGTGTCGAAATCACGGGTTTCATGTGTTTTTCCCTCTTATAGCTGGTAAGAAATCTTGTTTTTACCAGGTTTTGACTCCACATACAATGTCCCAAATTAAAAATGAAACATCATTTTAATAGTAAAACAGCCTCAATTTGAAGTTGGGGAAATTGTATGTGGGTCACAGCTACCCCGAAAAAACCAAGGACTTAAGCATGTGCGTCAGTGTGTCTTAATATTGCGCCTGGGTGCAGATAACAACAGTGACAATTAAATCAACAATGACACAACGAACATCAATGGCGGCATTCATCAATCGCGGCATGCAAATGTTTATTATGA
>CM065687.1:35268802-35296611 GCA_017654935.2 Phymorhynchus buccinoides | reverse complement strand
TTGTCACCATCTTTACCCTGCGCTTTTTTGTTTTGTTTCTTTTCATGGTAGGCCTATGACGATAATGTGTTTACTGTTTACCACATCTGTGTAAATAATTACGGTGTGGCGAGAGCGCCGTATGCTTTGGTTTGTTCCATAATTCCTTTGATGGTTTTACAACAAATAAAATAATCTGAGTTTGAATTTTGATATGGTTGAGGGGAAAGGGGGCATGCAAGCAAACGGGAGGATTATACTAGAGGGTGGGTGGGTCGTGGATGAAGGATTTTCACTATGATTTGGGAATGGGTAGAACTAGAAGGGTGGGAGTAAAGTGGGGCGGATGGGGGAAGGGGCTCGCACAGTGACACGCACACATGTACAGAGAGATATATATATAGTTTTACATCAGTTTAAAGAGGCAATGCTATGGCATAGCAGGCACCTTTCTAGGATGGGTTAACCAGTGACATAATTATAAGCCTTTTACTACTTGCCTTATATGCAAATTCCTTGATGTTGACTAACTCTACTTTTAAGTTGCGATGGAGGAAGCCAAGGGTCTTACTGACTTTGCTGCGCACATTTGAGATGTGGGTGTCCCATCTAAGGTCTTGTGATATTGTAAAGCCCAGACATTTATTTTCATCTCTATCCAATCCAGGTCCTGGCCATATAGTTGGTAGTTCTTTATCAGGGGATTTTTCTTCCTGATCACATGGAGGCTCTTGCATTTGTCGGGATGGAAGGACATCCATTTGTTTTCCCATGATGCTAATTCATTTAGGTCTGGTTGGAGATCATTGAGGTCTCTGGGAGGGTCCACAGCTCGGTGACAGAGTCGTCCACAAAGAGAAAGGAAGTTGGAAGATAGTTGCCTCGAAAGACCATTGATGCCAACAGGAAAAGGGTCGGCCCAAGCACAGATCCTTGGGGGACTCCTGATTCTACAGGAATAGCTTCGGATGCAGCTCAATCAACAACTATTTTTTCCTGCCTGCCTGCAAGGAAGCTCTCAATTAATCTATTGACTGAACTTCTGATCCCATAGTGGCGAAATTATTCATAAGGAGATAGTGATAAATCTTATCAAAGGCCTTTTTAAAATCCACGACTAGGACGTTGGTCCTTCCAGATAAAAAAAAAATTAAAAAGCGACAAAAATGTGCTTGATAGTGGTGGTGAGAAATACTGGGTCACCAACTCGCTCACACACACACACACACAACTCACATACACACACACACACACAACACACACACACACGCATGCACACGCATGCACACACACACGCACACACAGAGGCACGTGAAGGTCGAGAGGGTATACAGTCGTATATTGTAAAGACAAACAATTTATCATGTGTGTGTGTGTGTGTGTGTCACTGACTGAGTCAGTTGTGTCTGACTATAACTTTTTCATAGCAGATAAAGCGACTGCTATTCTACTTCTACAGGGCTGGACTGAAATTTGTTTTCATTGGTGGTAGGTGATAGAAGCTGTGAAGCAGTGACCGACACCTAGGCATCTATAATTAAAAAAAGACAAACAATGTATCGTGTGTGTGTCACAGTGTGTGTGTGTGTGTGTGTGTGTGTGTGTGTGTGTGTGTGTGTGTGTGTGTGTGTGTGTGTGTGACTGACTGAGTCAGCTGACTATGACTTTCACATAGCAGATAAAGCTACTGCTATTCTACTTAGAACTACAGGGCTGGACTGAAATTTGTTTTCAGTGGTGGTAGGTGATAGAAGCTGTAAAACAGTGACAGACACCTAGGCATCCATTGTTTCAGAAGGCGTAAAATCTCTATTTTTCTCTCTCTCTAGGCATCCATAAAATAAGTTTAAAAAAAAGGACCTAGAATACTACCTTGAGGAACACTACTGCTAACATGTGCAGCCTACAGACTGATTTCACATCTTTACTATTACAATACTGAGTTCTGTTACATGAAAAGTCTTCTATCCATTTAAGTAAATTGTTGTGGATTCCATAACCATGTAATTTAATTTTATGTTGTAGGCCTACTTACAACAGTTGTGTTGTAATGGAAAGAGTGACTTGTTTTGGGCTTAAAAGCTGATTAAGTTCTTTTAAAACATTATTTATTATTTATTTTGTTATTATTTGTTTTTAAATAAATAGATCTAGCGCAGGCCAAACAATGTCTTAGCGTGTACTATTTCACTTCTGAGTACTGGGTGCACTATCCCAGGTTGTTGGGGTGATGGCTTATGCACACTTTCTTATTTCAAGCACTGGGAGAGGGGTGGAAGTAAAGTACATTTTCTTACTACACATTTCATAATTTGCACACCATTTCAACGCCCCAGGAGAAATATCAGTATGCAGTACACTTTCTTGTTACATACTTGCTGTTTGTATACCATTTGAAAATCCAAAATAAACCTTTTTTTTAAAAAGCGTGAATAGCAAATTTCTCCTTTACATCCTGCAGTCCTGAAGATTACAGGCACATGGGAGGGAACATGACAATCAGTGAACAATTGACATCATTGGTAGTGCAACATACTGGGAATGAGATTGAATCATACAAATTATTTTTAAATTTTGTCTGAAATTGAGAGGATGTGGGGATACCCGGATAGTGTTGGTTAAAATAGGCCTACTTACAACAGTTGTGTTGTAATGGAAAGAGTGACTTGTTTTGGGCTTAAATTAAAAGCTGATTAAGTTCTTTTAAAACATTTATTATTTATTTTGTTATTATTTGTTTTTAAATAAATAGATCTAGCGCAGGCCAAACAATGTCTTAGCGTGTACTATTTCACTTCTGAGTACTGGGTGCACTATCCCAGGTTGTTGGGGTGATGGCTTATGCACACTTTCTTATTTCAAGCACTGGGAGAGGGGTGGAAGTAAAGTACATTTTCTTACTACACATTTCATAATTTGCACACCATTTCAACGCCCCAGGAGAAATATCAGTATGCAGTACACTTTCTTGTTACAAACTTGCTGTTTGTATACCCTTTGAAAATCCAAAATAAACCTTTTTTTTTAAAAGCGTGAATAGCAAATTTCTCCTTTACATCCTGCAGTCCTGAAGATTACAGGCACATGGGAGGGAACATGACAATCAGTGAACAATTGACATCATTGGTAGTGCAACATACTGGGAATGAGATTGAATCATACAAATTATTTTTAAATTTTGTCTGAAATTGAGAGGATGTGGGGATACCCGGATAGTGTTGGTTAAAATAATGTGAGTATGTCTTTCTTTGTTGTGTCAGTGTATTTGTATTTAATGCTGTTATAAAGTAAAGTACACCTGTGCATGCGCATTAATTTTGAATAAAATCATACCAGCCCCGAAAGTCTCAAAACCTTTTCGTACGAACCTCCCCCCTTCCTCACTTTTTCTTTAATTGAAGAGTGTTTACTAGGCAAACGTGTTTTGAATAGGCAAACGTGTATGTAATTTTTTTGGGCGTGGTTTCATGATCACAATAGCAGGCAAATGTATTTCACTTTTACCAAAACCGTTTTGAGAAAAAAAATGTAACGAAGCCTACCTAACTGCCCCCTTCCCTCCCCTTTTTGGGGGGAAGATTTACTAACTATCCTGGGATAAACACTGATTTTAAGCACTGAGAGAAAGAGCATCATCACCCTAAGCTAAGTGACCCAGCCAGTCAGGATCCTTTCAGCGGACACCCAACGTGATGCTGAATGGAGCAGCTACCTTCACTCTAAGCTAAGTGACCCAGCCAGTCAGGTCAGCGGACACCCAACATTATGAAACATAATAGAAAAGGAACCGCCTAAGCTAATGAAAAAAGTTATGTTCTGTGGCTTTTTCGTGCAAGACAGTATGAGTTTGCTCAGTTGCAGGGTTTGTGATCGAATACATAATCACAACTGAGCCAAACAAATAAGATCGTGATCTGTGATGAGAAACACACAGTGTTGTGTAAAAGTAGAGCTGATTAATTAAAAAAAATCAGTGACAAAATTGTGTGTCAGAGATTCAATGCGAGATCTGCAAGCTGCACGCACATCTTTGGTTGTTCCTTGCCCATTACTTGTCGTCAGGCAAACATTCAGCCCCATCGGCTCGGAAGTGAGTAGATCACTTTTCGCGACTCCGCGCGCTAGAGATAAACAAGCGCATTCACTCTTGCAAACCGGCTTCGATAAAACGGCTAATAAATATAGCCGTTTTAGGTGGGGTTGTTACTTCCCTTGGTTTGGTGGCTCACTGATACAGTCCCCTTGTTTGCTATAACTTCTGGTGGCGAGTTGGGCAGCTACCGTAGATAGTAGATCGACTTTCCTGTTTCTGTTTGCTTCGCAGACGCCACTTCTGACGATAAATCGCGATGTTGATACGAACATGAATGTTTTGCTGTCCCTAGACATGATTACGCGAGTTTTACTACTCCTTATTTGCTTCAATAACATTTACTTTGTCACCATCTTTACCCTGCGCTTTTTGTTTTGTTTCTTTTCATGGTAGGCCTATGACGATAATGTGTTTACTGTTTACCACATCTGTGTAAATAATTACGGTGTGGCGAGAGCGCCGTATGCTTTGGTTTGTTCCATAATTCCTTTGATGGTTTTACAACAAATAAAATAATCTGAGTTTGAATTTTGATATGGTTGAGGGGAAAGGGGGCATGCAAGCAAACGGGGGATTATACTAGAGGGTGGGTGGGTCGTGGATGAAGGATTTTCACTATGATTTGGGAATGGGTAGAACTAGAAGGGTGGGAGTAAAGTGGGGCGGATGGGGGAAGGGGCTCGCACAGTGACACGCACACATGTACAGAGAGATATATATATAGTTTTACATCAGTTTAAAGAGGCAATGCTATGGCATAGCAGGCACCTTTCTAGAATGGGTTAACCAGTGACATAATTATAAGCCTTTTACTACTTGCCTTATATGCAAATTCCTTGATGTTGACTAACTCTACTTTTAAGTTGCGATGGAGGAAGCCAAGGGTCTTACTGACTTTGCTGCGCACATTTGAGATGTGGGTGTCCCATCTAAGGTCTTGTGATATTGTAAAGCCCAGACATTTATTTTCATCTCTATCCAATCCAGGTCCTGGCCATATAGTTGGTAGTTCTTTATCAGGGGATTTTTCTTCCTGATCACATGGAGGCTCTTGCATTTGTCGGGATGGAAGGACATCCATTTGTTTTCCCATGATGCTAATTCATTTAGGTCTGGTTGGAGATCATTGAGGTCTCTGGGAGGGTCCACAGCTCGGTGACAGAGTCGTCCACAAAGAGAAAGGAAGTTGGAAGATAGTTGCCTCGAAAGACCATTGATGCCAACAGGAAAAGGGTCGGCCCAAGCACAGATCCTTGGGGGACTCCTGATTCTACAGGAATAGCTTCGGATGCAGCTCAATCAACAACTATTTTTTCCTGCCTGCCTGCAAGGAAGCTCTCAATTAATCTATTGACTGAACTTCTGATCCCATAGTGGCAAAATTATTCATAAGGAGATAGTGATAAATCTTATCAAAGGCCTTTTTAAAATCCACGACTAGGATCAGATAAAAAAATTAAAAAAAAGCGACACGACTAGGACGTTGGTCCTTCCAGATAAAAAAAAAATTAAAAAGCGACAAAAATGTGCTTGATAGTGGTGGTGAGAAATACTGGGTCACCAACTCGCTCACACACACACACACACAACTCACATACACACACACACAACAACACACACACACACGCATGCACACACACACACACACACAGAGGCACGTGAAGGTCGAGAGGGTATACAGTCGTATATTGTAAAGACAAACAATTTATGTGAGTGTGTGTGTGTGTGTGTGTGTGTCACTGACTGAGTCAGTTGTGTCTGACTATAACTTTTTCATAGCAGATAAAGCGACTGCTATTCTACTTCTACAGGGCTGGACTGAAATTTGTTTTCATTGGTGGTAGGTGATAGAAGCTGTGAAGCAGTGACCGACACCTAGGCATCTATAATTAAAAAAAGACAAACAATGTATCGTGTGTGTGTCACAGTGTGTGTGTGTGTGTGTGTGTGTGTGTGTGTGTGTGTGTGTGTGTGTGTGTGTGTGTGTGTGTGTGTGTGTGTGTGTGTGTGTGTGTGTGTGTGACTGACTGAGTCAGCTGACTATGACTTTCACATAGCAGATAAAGCTACTGCTATTCTACTTAGAACTACAGGGCTGGACTGAAATTTGTTTTCAGTGGTGGTAGGTGATAGAAGCTGTAAAACAGTGACAGACACCTAGGCATCCATTGTTTCAGAAGGCGTAAAATCTCTATTTTTCTCTCTCTCTAGGCATCCATAAAATAAGTTTAAAAAAAAGGACCTAGAATACTACCTTGAGGAACACTACTGCTAACATGTGCAGCCTACAGACTGATTTCACATCTTTACTATTACAATACTGAGTTCTGTTACATGAAAAGTCTTCTATCCATTTAAGTAAATTGTTGTGGATTCCATAACCATGTAATTTAATTTTATGTTGTAGGCCTACTTACAACAGTTGTGTTGTAATGGAAAGAGTGACTTGTTTTGGGCTTAAAAGCTGATTAAGTTCTTTTAAAACATTTATTATTTATTTTGTTATTATTTGTTTTTAAATAAATAGATCTAGCGCAGGCCAAACAATGTCTTAGCGTGTACTATTTCACTTCTGAGTACTGGGTGCACTATCCCAGGTTGTTGGGGTGATGGCTTATGCACACTTTCTTATTTCAAGCACTGGGAGAGGGGTGGAAGTAAAGTACATTTTCTTACTACACATTTCATAATTTGCACACCATTTCAACGCCCCAGGAGAAATATCAGTATGCAGTACACTTTCTTGTTACATACTTGCTGTTTGTATACCATTTGAAAATCCAAAATAAACCTTTTTTTAAAAAAAAAAGCGTGAATAGCAAATTTCTCCTTTACATCCTGCAGTCCTAAAGATTACAGGCACATGGGAGGGAACATGAGAATCAGTGAACAATTGACATCATTGGTAGTGCAACATACTGGGAATGAGATTGAATCATACAAATTATTTTTAAATTTTGTCTGAAATTGAGAGGATGTGGGGATACCCGGATAGTGTTGGTTAAAATAGGCCTACTTACAACAGTTGTGTTGTAATGGAAAGAGTGACTTGTTTTGGGCTTAAATTAAAAGCTGATTAAGTTCTTTTAAAACATTTATTATTTATTTTTGTTATTATTTGTTTTTAAATAAATAGATCTAGCGCAGGCCAAACAATGTCTTAGCGTGTACTATTTCACTTCTGAGTACTGGGTGCACTATCCCAGGTTGTTGGGGTGATGGCTTATGCACACTTTCTTATTTCAAGCACTGGGAGAGGGGTGGAAGTAAAGTACATTTTCTTACTACACATTTCATAATTTGCACACCATTTCAACGCCCCAGGAGAAATATCAGTATGCAGTACACTTTCTTGTTACAAACTTGCTGTTTGTATACCCTTTGAAAATCCAAAATAAACCTTTTTTTAAAAAAGCGTGAATAGCAAATTTCTCCTTTACATCCTGCAGTCCTAAAGATTACAGGCACATGGGAGGGAACATGACAATCAGTGAACAATTGACATCATTGGTAGTGCAACATACTGGGAATGAGATTGAATCATACAAATTATTTTTAAATTTTGTCTGAAATTGAGAGGATGTGGGGATACCCGGATAGTGTTGGTTAAAATAATGTGAGTATGTCTTTCTTTGTTGTGTCAGTGTATTTGTATTTAATGCTGTTATAAAGTAAAGTACACCTGTGCATGCGCATTAATTTTGAATAAAATCATACCAGCCCCGAAAGTCTCAAAACCTTTTCGTACGAACCTCCCCCCTTCCTCACTTTTTCTTTAATTGAAGAGTGTTTACTAGGCAAACGTGTTTTGAATAGGCAAACGTGTATGTAATTTTTTTGGGCGTGGTTTCATGATCACAATAGCAGGCAAATGTATTTCACTTTTACCAAAACCGTTTTGAGAAAAAAAATGTAACGAAGCCTACCTAACTGCCCCCTTCCCTCCCCTTTTTGGGGGTAAGATTTACTAACTATCCTGGGATAAACACTGATTTTAAGCACTGAGAGAAAGAGCATCATCACCCTAAGCTAAGTGACCCAGCCAGTCAGGATCCTTTCAGCGGACACCCAACGTGATGCTGAATGGAGCAGCTACCTTCACTCTAAGCTAAGTGACCCAGCCAGTCAGGTCCCGATCAGCGGACACCCAACATTATGAAACATAATAGAAAAGGAACCGCCTAAGCTAATGAAAAAAGTTATGTTCTGTGGCTTTTTCGTGCAAGACAGTATGAGTTTGCTCAGTTGCAGGGTTTGTGATCGAATACATAATCACAACTGAGCCAAACAAATAAGATCGTGATCTGTGATGAGAAACACACAGTGTTGTGTAAAAGTAGAGCTGATTAATTAAAAAAAATCAGTGACAAAATTGTGTGTCAGAGATTCAATGCGAGATCTGCAAGCTGCACGCACATCTTTGGTTGTTCCTTGCCCATTACTTGTCGTCAGGCAAACATTCAGCCCCATCGGCTCGGAAGTGAGTAGATCACTTTTCGCGACTCCGCGCGCTAGAGATAAACAAGCGCATTCACTCTTGCAAACCGGCTTCGATAAAACGGCTAATAGACCTACTTTTGCTTCCTGTGGCGCTTTTTATGATCGAAGGATGGAGAATAAAACATCATCAAATTCTTTTCTGGTCAGCCACCCACCCACCTCACAGTCTGGACAACAGGTGTTGGGTTGTCTTGTGTGAGAGCTGTAAGATGAATGAGATCGCTTACAAGGCGGTTATAAAGACCAATGCCCTTTCACGTTTTGTTGTGCAACCTTAGTTAGTTGATGTTATTCTTCATAAGAAATATCAGAAACAAGAGGAAAAGATTTAAAGACCCGGTTTTCCCTCATATAATAATAATAATAATAATGACAACTTATATAGCGCTTATTCTCCTTACGGGGCTCTAAGCGCTTCACAAAAAAGTTAAAAATCTGAGCAGAAACAACAAAACAACGCACTTATCATAACGAACAACCCGAAACGAAATAACAATAACTACATTTACGTCACCCCCCCCCCCCCCCTTCACACTCCCCTAGAATCCAAACCATTACAAATAGCTGGTAAGAAATCTTCCTAGCATAAGAATGTCCCATATGTGCCTTCCCGGGTCGAGAGGACGTAAAACACCAAAATTCTTCTTCTTCTTCCTAGCATAAGAGGGAATGTGACACGTGACGTGGGGGGTCTTTAAAGACCCCGCACGTCACGTGTCACATTCCCTCTTATGCTAGGAAGATTCCTTAAGATTCCTTACTAGCCATAAGAGGGAAAACACGTGAAAATCGTGATTTTGACACGTGACGTGCAGGGTCTTTAAAGACCCACTGACCCACCATGATTAAGTCCCTTGGTTTTTTTCTGGGTAGCTGTGACCCACATACAAATCCCCCAACTTCAAATTGAGGCTGCTCTTTAAAATGTTTCGTTTTGAATTTGGGGGCATTTGTATGGAAGTCAAACCTGGTCAAAGCAAGATTTCTTACCAGCTATAAGAGGGGAAAACACGTGAAACTCGTGATTTGGGCACGTGATCTGGCGGGTCTTTAAAGACTTGTAGGGTAAGACGGGGTAAAAAGCCCATGGGCGGGTAAGAAGCCCATGCCAATTATCTCATGAAATAAAGCAAATTTCAGTCAAATTTGCCCATGAGACGAGTGCTAAACATTAACACTCGTCTCATGGGCAAAATGTGACTGAAATTTGCTTTATTTCATGAGATAATTGGCATGGGCTTCTTACCCGCCCATGGGCTTTTTACCCCGTCTTCCCCTACTACAAGGCATTGCCTCCGGGATCGTTCCCACCATCTTTATATCTACTAGCTAAATGTCCCATATGTGTCTGCTCCAGACCGGAGGACGTTAAACAGATTTTCACAAGAGGGAAATAAATTCTTCTGTCGTTTCTGGAAAAAAATGATGTAACCTATAATAATGTTCAGTTTGCCGTTATTATGCTATTAACTATTCTTATGTTTTTTGTTCTTTCTTTGCGCTTTTGTTAGTCCCCGAGCCGGAGGTTCGGGGAACTATTGTTTTTGTCTGGTCCGTCCGTCCGTCCGTCCGGCTATTCGTCCGTTTTTCTCAAAAAACTATTCAGTCTATCATCATCAAATTTGGTATACTAGTTTGCCAAGATGCAAGCTATCCACTGATGTATTTAGTTTTACATTACCCGCTGTGCCCTAGGCCCTTTGTGTCGCAGGCCCGCTATGTCCCACTTCTTTCCGGCCGTCCATCCGTCCGTGCGTGCGTCCCGTTTTCAGTTCTCAATGGTCTCTCCGTTGTGTGTACAGCCGACACATTCCGATTTCGGAGTAGCTCGGCGATGCTGCGAGGGGACTTTGCAGCTGCCCGGCGTTGCACTTGTTTCGTTTTTGTTCTTCTTTCTTTTATTCACTTTACTAGGGGAAGACGGGGTAAAAAGCGCATGGGCGGGTAAGAAGCCCACCCCAATTATCTCATGAAATGAAGCAAATTTCAGTCTCATTTTGCCCATGAGACGAGCGTTAATGTCTAGCATTCGTCTCATGGGCAAATGTGACTGACATTTTCTTTATTTCATGAGATAATTGGGGTGGGCTTCTTACCCGCCCATGCGCTTCTTACCCCGTCTTCCCCTAAACATTCTCTTGTAAGCCTTAATCTTCAAGCCTGCAGGTGTAGCAGAGTGGTTGATGGGAAGTTAGAAAGGAAAAGCCGGGGGAGGTGGGTGGGTGGTTAGTAAAGTAATATAAAAGGATTACGAAGGCTTAGAGTCAAAACGGACTATCTTTAGATAGTCCATTGACTTATTATTGATGTTACTGGAAAACAACCTAAGAACTTGTATTGAAAAAAAGAGTGCAAATAATGTAAAATGGGGATGATGCTTTTTATATTTATACAGTCGGTTTTTTTAAGCAAGTTATTAGTTTTCGCAATATCGTTCAATAATACGCCAATGGACTATCTAAAGATAGTCCGTTTTGACTCCAAGCCATCGAATTTGTATTTAAATTAAGAGATGATGGTCGTATCAAACAGTTCAACTGTTACAATCATAAATTCAACTATTATTCAAAAACGCAACAATAAATTCAGACTTATTGCGAGCAGGTGCTGGCAATGGCTTGGGTCGATCATCTGCAGAGGCGGGTTTCGGGAGGGTTTCGGGAGGGTTACGTGGGGTTCTGGACCCCCCCCCCCCCTTTATTTCCCCCCAAGGACAAACAAAAGAAAGAACTGAAAAGGAGGGAGATTTATAATTAATATAATTTTATGCCATCGTTTTAGCTTATTCTCCCGCGAGACGCCTTCAATGCGTCTTTTACATTAAAATTGTCGTCAACTTCCCGAGCCCCCCCCACCCCCACACACATCCCAACCAAACGCTTGGAACTCTTCCCTCCGTGGTTAACTGATCCGCCCCTGATCTGTATGCATTATATGTGACCCAGCACCACGAAAGGGACATTTAAGTCGCAGGGCTAGTTTCTCACAAGTCACAACAGGCTTGCAAAGTCAAAAATCTAAATTTTTGAGTTATGAGTATTGTTGTGTTCTCTAGCATCTTATCTTTCATATTTATAAAGGATAATATTTAATATTGTCTCTAAATGGTCTAATAAGTGTTTTAAAACGAGTAGGTAAATGCATTTTCTTCAGCTATAGGCTAGACTTGAGACTGTTTTCTCAAAATGGCCGACACTCACCCTACTAACTTTAAATGCTCATAACTCTGGCGCAGAAAAAGATACAAGACTGGTTCTTGTATCATTAGAAAGAAACTTGTCTGAAGTTTTTAAATGTATAATTTTCTCAGAATGGTCAGTTTGACACTTAATGTCCCTTTCGTGGTGCTGGGTCACATAATTATACAAGTGAATTAATATGTTGTTTCATTTGCAAGACTTGATTCTGATAGTCCTGGCAATGGTACCCAAAGAACAGGAGGAGAAGTGGTAGAGCAGTAGTCAACAATAAAAGTACCGCTTGAATAGTATCTGCCCCCTCTGCTATCTGGCAGTCATTGTCGGAAACGACAGCCAGGCAACAACAACAACAACTTGGCAATAGTAGTCGTTAGTTGCTACTGTTGTTTCTCTTTCTCTCTCCTCCCATCGGTGCGCACGCGTGCGTGTGCATGTGTTTCTGTTGTGCGTGCGTTCGCATGCTTGTGTGCACGTCAAATTCGTGCTTATGAATGTATCACGTGTAGGGTTTTTTCCAGTACGTGCAGGCCTAATGTGTCAGTGTGGAATGTATTAATTGAGAGTGGATGTGTACACCGTCACGCATAGCGCCTACTCTTATGTGAAGGAGAACTGAAGTGGTTACGCTTTATTTGTCAAATCCAGGCCTCTTAAAGACCCACCAGATCACGTGTCAAAATCACGGGTTTCACGTGTTTTGCCCTCTTAGAGCTGGAAAGAAATCTTGTTTTGACCAAGTCTGACTCCCATATAAATGCCCCCAAATTCAAACCGAAACATCATTTTAAAGAGCAGCCTCATTTTTTTTATTTCTGTATCTCGTGTGTGTGTGTGTGTGTGCGTGTGTGCGCGTGCGTGCGTGCGCATGTGTGTGTGTGTGTGCTTGCGTGTGTACTGAATAGTATTACTTTATTATATTTTACTGTTTGCTGTGATGTTATCATTATGATGTTCTTTATTACTAATGTTTACTTATTTGTGTGTGTGTGTGTGTGTGTGTGGAGAAGGGGGTAGGTGGGAGTGTGTGTGCCAACATTTAATTGCTCTATGTGAATAACATGTGCTTTTATGCATGTATTTTATGTTTTAGTTTATTATATGTCTCGTCAGTTTTAGATTTATGTGCACTCTGGAAAAAAAATCTTCATTGAAGACAATAAAGAAATTTGAATTTGAATTGAAGTTGGGGACATCTGTATGTGGGTCACAGCTACACAGAAAAAAACAAGGGACTTAATCGTGGTGCGTCAGTGTATCTTTAAGAATGTTGACTCGTATTAGTCATAAATGTTGTTATCGGAAGCAACTTTCAAGGAGATGGGACGGACGCGCGGCGGAAGAAGTAAGCAACAATACTGCACGGAGGCGTGGCTTTCTCTGTGACCTTATTAGTCCGATATTCATCATTCAAGTCAACAATTGGAGGGGATGAGTTTCTTTCTTTCACCGGCCGTGAGAATTTGAAAAAGACATGTCACGGAACTACGCAACGTACGTACAACAGAAATAGCACAATGAATTATATTAAAGGGCGGGACGGGCAACTCGGTCAAGTTTATTCGCAGGGGCATTTAGTGTGTGTGTGTGTGTGTGTCAATGACATTGACCCAGATTCTTGGTGGGGAAACTGCTGAAGGTTGGTTTGCTAGACCGCTCCTTGTGGCAAGATGATGGTTGCATCAGCAGAAGCGACACCAAGCCGCTTAATATCAGAGATATAACATAAGGTTCACACTCAAGTCTCATGCATACAAACACAAATACATAATAGACAGACGGATAGACAGTCATATATAGCCTGCCTACATACAGCAAGTGCCACTTTACTTGGAAATTAAGGGCTAAAGCTACCTTATCAGATGCATGAATATTTGAGAAGGGCTCTTGAAAATAAAAGCATCACAAAAAGTCATGTAGTTTGGCCCTGGAAAAAGTTTCTTTTTTAAAAATTATCTTCAATTTAAAAAAAAAATTAAATGAAGCATTAACATGTTCATTTTAAAGTTTAAAATTATTTTTGTTCAATGAAGCATTAACAAGTTCATTTTAAATTCGTATAGAACTAAGCAGAAAAAGACAAAAGACTTGTACTGGAACCGACTTTTACACACCTCGCTCATTGAGTTTATGTTATCATGGCGGCTTCAATAGTAGGGGAAACAATCCAATTTTGTAATGAATGGTACAACCCCAGTTGCATCCCTTATCAACCTCCCTGTTAAAATGGTACGATGAATGAAGCACTCTTTTTGAGGAAACTCGAGTATGTTATGCACCGACTATCTTCAGATCTGTCTTTTTTTTTAAAAATCATGCCCCTTTTCTCAAACAGTTTTATTCAGAGGGATTGAACTTCAAATTATTACAAGTTACAATTATTTTATTTTTAATTATCCGGCCAATCAAGTATAATGGAACATGTAAAATCTTACATCAATTGTATACATTACATGCCACTCAAAAAGAAATTGACAAAGCCTTGTCGTTGAAAGCAGCAAATTCTAGGATTAAATCTCAATTGACGACGAAAATGGAGTTTTACGTCCTCTTGGTCTGAATCAGACACATATGGGACATTTGTAAATACAAATATGGTGGGAACAATACTGGAGGCAATGCCCGGAGGCAGTACGAAACCAGTAAAGTCCCGATGTTTTTATTAATACAGATAGCTGTAGCGGTGACCACGCCTCGGTTAAACCTCATCGGCTATGGCACCGCCACAAGTTAGTAAAATAGTTGCCTGCTTTAACCATTTTTTAAAAATTGATTTTTACTGCACTAGACAGTCAGGCTCGCAAACATAGACAGACAGACGCACACAAAATCAAACATACAAACACACACAAACGCGCACACATACACACACACTAACATTAATCCTTTCACCGCCAATGTCGCATTTTTGCACCACAATGATTTAACAACCATGTCATAAAAATAAAAACTCTTGAAATCACGGTCTGTTATTCAATGATATTATGTTCCTAAATTTGGGCAGTAAGGATTGACCCCATTCTAAATGTGTCACAGAGAAATCCAACAATATTGCAGACAAAATCTTTTCTGTAGCCAAGTAGCTTTAATGGAAATGTTTGGCTCAAAGACGGCTGGCGGTGAAAGGGTTAATATCAATGTTTAAAAAAAGCATCAAAGTACTCTTGAGTAGAAAAAAGTGTTCATTTGTTTTATTCAATTAAAGGTTTTGCAAAGAAACAGACAATAACAATCATTCATTACAGCAGATAATAACTTTTTTTTTTAAATTACACACTTGTCCCCTTCCTAAGAAAAAAACAAGACCTAGTTAGTTAATCCTTTCAATCCCATACAAGCAACAGGCTGTGCAGTCCATCAAGTTAAGCATCTTTAGGCTGTTCCACGGAAAGACAGGGACTGGACAATTATTATTATTATTATTATTTGAACATTTAGCACGCCTAATCTAATGCCCTAGGCATTTACAATATAAAAATAAAATACACTAGCGACCAAAAGTTAAGGCCCTGAAAGACAATCATCTCTGAAAACTCACGAACTCAATAAAACGCACCCAGCTCATAACAAAACTGAATTTATTCTTTTAACATTAAGTTAGTTCAACAAAATGCCCCTTTCAACAACTTCCCCCTCCTCTTGAAAAGTCACACATTCAGAATCAATGCACTTTGGAACAGCCAGTAATGGGTTTTTTGTGTGTGTTTTCTGTCTGTCCCAAGGATATCTCCCGAACCGCTTAACTGAATCGCTTCAAATTTTGTGTGGTGATGTGTCACCATGAGAGGAAGGCATCCGCGCAAAACTTTTCAGTAATGTGTACTGGCTGTTCCAAAGTGCATTGATTCTGAGTGTGACTTTTCAAGAGGGGGAAGTTGTTGAAAGGGGCATTTTGTTGACTAAACTCGTTCTGATTAATACTTTTTTTGAATGAACTTAATGTTAAAAGAATAAATTCAGTTTTGTTATGAGCTGGGTGCGTTTTATTGAGTTCGTGAGTTTTCGGAGATGATTGTCTTTCTGGGCCTTAACTTTTGGTTGCTAGTGTATAACACAACATATAATAATATTTAACACATAGCATAAAGAATAGGAAATCCAAATTACACAAACACCCAAAGACGGTCAGACAAACAGACACAGAATTACTCACACACAAATTTTAACCTGAATTTCTCTTTTGGAGATATTAAAGTATACTTGAACTTGAACTTGAATGCTCACCAATTCAATCAAGGGACTGGACAATTCAATCAGTTATACTGGTTGATTGGTTAGGTCATTATCAATGTAATGTTATGGGTAAAGGTAAAGATGTACCCCCCCCCCCCCCCCCCTGCATTTCTCGGTTAATTGTATTTTTCCGTTTTTGCCTTTCTTACCATACATAAAGCTGTATTTTAGGAACATTTTCAGCTAATTCTCTTTTTGGAATACTAACCCTAACCCTAGCCCTAAACCTAACCCTACCCCCCCACTATGTACTGCAGTACACCGCGATTTGTCACAGTTGTGGTTCGTTGCGTTTTTCCGTCTTATAGAGTGGGGGGTAGGGTTAGGGTTAGGGCTAGGGTTAGTATTCCAAAAAGGTTATTAGCTAAAAAGGTTCCTAAAATACAGCTTTATGTATGGTAAGAAAGGCAAAAACGGAAAAATACAATTAACCGAGAAATGTAGGGGGGGGGGGGGGGGTGGCACATCTTGACCTTTACCATTTTATGAAACCTGATAATATAATGTCCACCCTGATGAACAATACGCGGACCAATTTGGGCTCACACTATTTTTTCAACAACACTTTTCCCAGTTGATTTGAGTTTTCTGTAAAAGTCAGAAAATCCCGTTTATTACTGAACAGAAATACAACTTTCAATAAATGAATCTCCTCATGGGGATACCAGGGGGATCTTTTGTACATAAATAGTTCCCCCACCTTCTGGAAGTTATGTGCTTGCAACTTTCTAATCTGTCACTCTCTTTGACTCTGCCTTTTCCCTTTGCTTACTGTCATCTATCTTTCTGCCTTTACTGGTCCATTCTCCTGCCTTTTTTCTGGAGATTCTTTCAAAGATGTTCTGTAGCCATAAGACAGACATGCTGGGCCTAACTATTTCTTAGGTGCATAACGGCAGCATGACGCATCTGTGCTCATAATAACAGGAAACTGTCTGAGCGATCGAATAATAAGAAGAAGAAATGAATGACAGCAAAACGTTTTCTGAAACTGTGCAAGTTTTCTGAAGGTTTTCACTTTGATGGGAAACGCTTTTATTGCACATTTCCTGACAAAAACACGGAAGTTTTATTTTGCCCTCCTCCCGGTCCACAAACATTTGTAGAAAAAAAAAATCAACATCAAGTTATTTAAATTTCATTCAAACAAAAGCACCACTAGAGTCAGGAAAGAAAAAAAGCAATTTCTCTTTAGTCACTTTTTGTCCACATGACATGAGCGTATATTATAAGCAAGATTCAAAACCAACATTGGTGCTCTGATGGGATTCCGGGGTGGAAAAAAGTATGTTCAGGTACGCCTGACCATAAATTGGGTGTCAGGTTAACCCTTTTCAAGGCATACCATATTTTTCGGACTATAAGGCGCACCTTTGACACGGCTTTGTATAAGGCGCATCCAAAATTTTGTACCCAAATTTCAGATTTTGTTATTATATTTAGTCCCCGAGCCGAAGGATCGGGGAACTATTGTTTTTGGTCTGGTCTATCCGTCCGTCTGGCGTGCCTCCGTCCGTCCGGCTATTCGTCCGTTTTTCTCAAAAACTATTCAGTCTATCATCATCAAATTTGGCATACTAGTTTGCCAAGATGCAAGCTATCCACTGATGTATTTAGTTTTACATTAAGGTCAAGGTCGCGCCAGTTACGGGGTTCAAACCCCGAAACACATAATCGCTAATATCTCGCAAAGTTTTGCATGTATTTTAATGCAGCTTTTTGTCACAACATTTCTTGATGAATGGTCTATAACACAGTTGTCATGAATTTTTCTGTGCGCTCGTGTGCGCACGATCGCGCGCGCTCAAATCACGGGTCCGAACCCCAAGGCTATATATAAAAAACTATTAAGTTACGTGCTGTTTTGATGCGTTTTTATGTACTTACGTGCTGTTTTGATGCGTTTTTATGTATGTGTACAGCCGACACATTCCGATTTCGGAGTAGCTCGGCGATGCTGCGAGGGGACTTTGCAGCCGCTCAGCGTTGCACTTGTTTTTTTTACTATTTTGCTAGTTATATTATAAGGCGCAGGGGTCTGAATCTGGGAAAATAGTATCGCCGCCTTATAAATATAGTCCGAAAAATACGGTAAGCCTTGTGCTATGTTGCACAACTTGGAAAGACTCTCGAAAATGATATCCCAAAGCAAGCAACCACAACAAATACAAGTTCCAAAACATCATTAGATATATGTGATGGTGCATGGGAAAAACCTACATAAGTCACTCGGAATGTATTTAGCAAAAGCCAAAAAATAGTCAACAACCCAAAAAATATAAATTTTCTATTTAGGGCTTATTTATGTCTAGTTTTATGAGTTCTACCAGTATCCACAACATGAAAGACAATATTGAATGCTTTCTGTGTTTATTTGATTGTTTTCTAAATCAAGTCAATAGATACAGAGGCAAAATCATATCTTCTATGCCCGATTTCTCCAAATGATCTATTTCGAATGCCAAACTTCCAAATAATTGTACAATAAAAACTAGACAAGATATCTCAGTTCAAGTTTCTGTGTATTAAAAAGGAATGTTAGCTCAACCATGAAAAATTTAAATCTCAATTTATGCCAAAATTCCTTTATGTCTGTTTTTCCCATGCACTGTCACATATTCATAAATATGAACACACACAATGTTCCCGGAGAGCATGCAGCAGGGCCTAACAGAGCCATTAGCTAAGCAAAAAGAGACAATAACTGTTTATTTGAGATGCTTTGGCAAGGGATTGGCCCTGAGAGAGAAAAAGAAAAAGAAATGCCAGTTGACCGTACCGTATTTTTCGGACTATAAGGCGATACTTTTCCCCCAGACTGAGACCCCTGCGCCTTATAATGTGACTGATAAAACAGTAAGAAAATATAATAACAAAATCTAAAATTTGGGGGGTGCGCCTTATATAAAGGTGCGCCTTACAGTCAGAAAAATACGGTATTTGATGAAAAAAAACAACAACAACAATATATGCAGAACATTGCTTAAAAACATGTATGCTTTAAAAGTGAACATGAGACACACCAGAAAGGTAGCACGTGCTTTCCCCCCTAATATCTGTGCTAATATTAAACACAGTCAAGGATTCCTTCCAGGACCAGTCATGGAATAAGAGATCAAATCTCCAAATGATTTTTGACAAATGAAAGCTGTTGACAGAATAACCAATCCAAACAAAAACATCAGCACAAATGAATTGCAGAGAACGGGTAAACACCAATTCTGGCTCAGTATCGGTTTCGGTTTCGGTTTCACTCCTCCATTTATTAAAAAAACGGCTAAAATCACACCTTTTTTCTTATGCTTTTTAACCCCCCCCCAAAAAGGTGTGATTTAAGCCATTTTTTTGTATTTTTTATCCCAAAAAACAGTGTGATTCAATCGTTTTTATTCGCGAAAACAGCGTGATTTAACAGGATAACCCCAATTCTGGCTCAAGAGGGAATCTCCTACTTTTAGATACAAAAACGCTACTTTAGGGGGTAAAAAAAGTAAAAATTCGTCTCCACTTTATTCTGTCAATTCGGAAGAAAAAACACTACTTTTAGGAGCCAAAAAAAAAAAAAACCCACAAAAAAATCAGACTTTTTTTAAACCCCATTTTAGATACAAAAACACTACTTTTAAGGGGGAAAAAAAAAAGAAGAAAAATCTTTGTTAAATATTGAGATGATTTTATTCTTTCTTCACAAACACTTATTCTGTCTGTAGCCTTATTCTTAAAGGGGATCTATTCTACTACCATGAACCGGTCTAGGCTTTCCGCTGTAATTAAGAGATCAGATAACCGTTGTCGCCTCTGACTATACTGGAGTACTGCCAACTTGGGGATTTCCGATAACGTCAAGCATAGTGAAGAGAGGAATTGATAGAATTCTTCGAATTTGAAAAAAATGCATAGAATTCTTGGGATTTGAAAAAAATGCATAGAATTCTTGGGATTTGAAGAAAATGCACAGAATTCTTGACATTCCTAAAAAATTCTTTCACTTTTTTATTTATTTTTTTATTTTTATTTTTTTATAACTTTTTTATAAAACAATTTTTTTTTTAATTTTAAGAAGTTACTTAAGTTCTTTTTAAGTTCTTTTATAGGTTCTTAAACAAGTTTTTTGTTAAGTCAACTTCAAGTTATTAATAAGTTCTTGGTAAGTCACATCAAGTATTTATTAAGTTCTAACACAAAAACTTGACCAGTTCTTACTTAAGTTATTGTTAAGTTCTTATCGAGTTACTTACTTAAGTTATTGGCAAGTTTTTATTAAGTTCTAAAACAATAATTTATTGCATTAAAAATGGATCGCTCTCAGGTTTTAAGCTATTTGGCTTTTGTTTTTCTTGTTTGTCTGCTACTTTTTCTGGTTGTACTGTTTGTACTTCTACTCGTTTTTCTAGCTTTGGTTGCATGTGTGTTTTATATAATTTATAAGACAAATAACCAACACCAGCAACCACACCAACAGTAAGCAATACAACATCGTAATTCGTACTGTTTTGTTTGTCTTCTTCTTCTTTTTTAACTAGTATTGCGCTTATGGTTGATTCATCTTCATTCTGGGACAACAGTTTTTGTTTTGTTTGTTTATTCATTTTTTGTTGTCGATTCCACTCTGATAACCTTTTACCTGCTTCAACTCGTCCTGGGCTCTTCGTTACCTTGATCACTGTCGGACTGGGGCTTGTTTGCTGTTCTGTCTGATTCGTTTGATTCTCTGTCGCGTTCATTTTTAATAGCCATAAAATCTATATGATTAAAAGTAATTAATCCCATAACAACTGGCGAAAGAAGCCCGCCAAACCTATAATAAAGATCACAACTAAGAGACTCTAACGATTTAGTTAAAACAGGATCTTGACTTAAATCGTACATTAAATCTTGGCTTGAATCGAGTGGGAAAAACTGACTAACTAACTTAGTGTACAAACCTATTACAGTTTGACCTAAACTTTTAACCATTTTAGATCCTAATTGTGCTTCGTATCTGTTGTAGTACTTTTCAATGTCAGCAGAAGACATTTGTTGAATCTGTTCTATACTAAATTCTGTTCCTAAGTATTGTTTTGTTTTTCCACACGCAGCCAGAGAATACAACTTTTCCTTTTTATTCATAACACTTGTCGACACTTCATCAGACATTACGGCTTCCTGCGCATTTAACAACAGTTCGTCACAATTCATTTTTAGTTGATTTATTATTTTTATTTTAAAAACAAAAATGAGTGCTGAAAAAAACTGAAAAAAAAAACTGTTGCTAACCTTGTATATCAATCTGCTCTGATTGGTGGACTTTCTGTTGCGTACACGATGGTTGGTAAGAAACTATTGAAAATGAAAGCAGCTGACCTTGGAAAACTTGACCTAGAGGACTCCGGTAAACTAATCGCTATAATCACTGCTTCAATTGCGACAAAAGACTTTCTTGTTAAGCAAGGAATAATTCCAGAAAATATAAATATGTAAAATAAAATGGCTTCACTCGCAATGATGATTGGCGGTGCTGTAGTAAACGCACTTGCTTTTTCAGGTAGTAATTACATGTTTAGTAAGCTAGAAACAAACAAGGAAAGACAAAGACATAATCGAGCAATGGAGCAATTAGCAGCAGCACAAGACGCTTATGAAAAGCAAAGACTCGCTCAGTTAGATTTTATTAACAACAAATTAAAACTACAAAACCATGCAGCATACACTTTTAAGAATGTTGACGACGCTATTAAAGAGTATTATTTAGTGACAGGAGAAGACCTCCAACAGCTCCCACCACCAAAACTAAGTGACTTCTACCAACCATCCGAAAAACAAAAACTCCAGGAAATAGCTTTTATTGTAGTTGGTATGACTGCTGTTTATTTCATAGCAAAAAACGTGTAGTATTAAAATGAATGATAAACTATCTAAAATTTATTATTCACCGAAAGGTTATTGGAAAGGTTTAACTGCTATTCAAAAATTAAATCAAGCTGCAGGTGTTACTGAACAAACGGCAAAAGAATGGCTATCTAAACAAACAAGCTATTTGGCAAATCTATTTACCAGCGCCTAAACGAATTAAAAGACCACACTTTGTTAACTCAACACCAAATGACACTCATCAAATCAAATGGATCTTCTATACCTCCCTCATGATTTAATCAGAAGAAAAAGATTTAAATACGCGTTGACAGTTGTTGATTTAGCTTCAAGATATAAAGATGCTGAACCATTGACTGATAAAAGTGCTACTTCAGTCTCTGTCGCTTTACAAGAAATCTATAGACGCGGTCCATTAACCTATCCTCGTTTAATTCAAGTTGATGAAGGAAAAGAATTTAAAGGGCAATTCAATCAGTTAATGTTAAAACACAAAGTCACTATTAAAAGGAGGTATTCCTGGAAACCATAGATCTCAGGCCTTAGTTGAAAACTTTAACAAACAATTGGCAGAAAGACTTTTCTTTCTTATCAATACCATAGAGAACTCCTTGATTCAACTAGAAACACTGAATGGGTTAGAAGACTACCCTCCGTTTCTGCGTGTCATGAATAACGAAGAATCTAAGGTCATTGGTTTTAAACCAGTAAAAGCAATACAGAAGAAAACAATTGACTCTTCAATAGACTTGCCAATTCAACATTCAACTACAAAACAACTAATACCATTTGGAGTAAAAGTTAGGTTTCTTTATGCTCCAGGAGAAGCAGAAGGAGACACTCGCATAAGAGCAACTGATCCAAATTTGGAGTATTGATCCGTACGAAATAAAAAGAATAATAGAAATGAATCCACCGGTGTATTATTTAAGAGAAACTGATACAACAACACGACCCGTTCCAAAAAGAGCCTTTTGTTAAAGAAGAATTACAGATAATTCCACCAGACACAGCCCCGATTTGATTAGACCAAATAAAAAAAAAAAAAAAAAAGAGTTTTAAAATTGAGACTCAGAATAAAGAGATACTCAAGACAAAGAATTACGTCATTTTATTGAAAAGATTAAGGAATGCGCAGAAAGAAATTGTTCTATCTCAGCTATTAATGGAAGACGATGAAATAGTCAGTAAATACTTGTTCGAAATTGAAAGCAAAATAATGGATACTTTATCAGAAATTTACAAACAATTTTAACCTTGAATTTGACCCAGTATAAAAAAGAAAGCAAAAAAATTTGGCCTTTTTTTTTTTTTGCCTTCACAAACATTTGTACTGACTAGGAAAATCTGTTTTTAACACTAGCTTACAAAACTTCTCTTTCCTCAGTTTTTGTTTAATCGACTTTTTTTCTTCTTTTGATTCGACAACATCATTTTCATCAAGACATTCTTCAAAGCTGTTTTTGTCTTTAGTAAAAAAAAAAACAAAACAACCGTCTTTAACTGTTCTCTAAAGTCTTTTAAAACCGAATTATACTTCTGCGTTAAAATCCATACGCTAATTCCTGCATGCCGACCACTGAATGCTAGTTTTGCTAAACTATTTCTTTTTTTTTGACTATGTCTCTTTCAGCTGAACAGTCATCAATGATAAACAAAGTTGATGTTCCTTTAAACAGTTGATAAAAATACTCTAAACATTCGCTTAGTTTTTTTATTACTTGGATTGACTAAATAGATTTCGTCATCTGTCCAAATAAACTTTCTTTCTTTATAAGACTTGTTGTATTCTAAAGTCGTGCAGAAAATTACTATGTGTTCAAAGTGATTACGATAAACCGTTTGTATTAAATCTAAAGCGAACACACTTTTTCCGCAGCCTGTCATTCCACAAAATAAACCACAATGAGGTTCTTTTGTAAGGAAAATTTAAACTGTTCCAAATCCATTATTTTTAATACACAATATCTTTTAATCTGTTGTCTTCAATGTTCAGCTGAGCATCGCATAGTAAATATTACATAAATATATATTTGCTTATTCTCTTCTGCTTCTTTATGGATTTGAATGTTTATTCCTCCTGACCCATCACCAACTGTTCTTCCACTGCCATGTAGTTTGTTGGTCTTTCTGTTGTTCTAAGATCTAGCCACAACGCATACTTCGAATATAAATAATCTTCAAGTCTGACATCATGAAGATGGAGGTCTTTGCAAATTAAATCAGCCGCCGGGTCTCTTTGCCAACCACCTCCACCCAACAGCTTTTTTTCGTATTTCATCAAAATGCTGATAAGGTAAAAGACCGCTTGCAAACAACTGATTCGGTTGTCCTTCAATCGTACATGTTAGTTTAGTTATTTTAGGATTATGAAACTTTCTCGCTTTTTCTCGCTTAATCTGTTAAAGGGTTTTTTGGACTCTTCAAACAGCAACAAAATTCCCTTTCAATGACCTTGCTGATACATTCAAATCGATGTTCCAAATTGTGTCTGATTTTTGTTTTTAGGTATTTTACTATGATTTAAAATTCTGTTGTAGTATATAGCTAATCTTGTCTGGTATTGTTGGGAGATCAACCGAGCTAATTCTGGATGACGAACAACATCAAACTCTAATGTGATGTCTGAAATACTATATTTTGCATCTCAGGATCTGTCGCTGATCTGATAACACACGGCTGTAATCATTAAAAGTTAATTCATACATAAGCCTATCTTGTAAAGCACCCTGATAATACGGGGAGTGCGTGTTTAATAGCTCGAAGTCAAGAGGTATATAAAATCGATTACCATAAACTTGTGCAACCAACGCATCTTGATTGCTATCTTTTTTTTGTCTTCAGCATCAATTCTATGTTTTATACCATTATCTCCCTGTATTCCTTGATAAGTTCGATCTTTTCTTTCATTTTGTGTGAGCCATAAATCGCAATAACTCAAAAAGACATCTGCGTTATCTAATGACATTACCTTCTCTCCCTTCAAGTTTAATAGTAATCTTACTAACGATCGCTCTACCAAGATTAGCAACTAAAGTTCTGTTCGGTGGATCCGGTCGCTGACTCCAGTTGTATTTTTTTAAAAGCGAGACGTGCGGTACCTGGCACAATTACTTCATTTACTCCCCCAGACTAGGAAATCTTACTGATAATATTTGTCTTTGATCGATAGTTGAAGGATTATTACTTATCACAATACTCTGTGCCTGGTTCCTTTTACACCAAAGTGGTTTCTTTAAACCGTCTGTATGGATCAAGAATTGTTCCGTATGATTGCGACATCTCTCTTTTTTTAGAAATAAAATAAAAACATAATTATAAATAAAAACATGGAAGGAAAAGAAGCAGAAGGGGGAACCACGATTATGACGTCTTTGAACCCGGAGATGACATGAGTGATGTTAGGTCTTTTCGTGATCTACCATCTTACAGACAAGAACTAATGGACGATGCCATGAGTGAAGCTATTCAATCTCGTGATCTACCATCTTTAAGACAAGAACTAATGGAAGGTAAAGTAAGATCGTTTTATGAAAGTATAGGACAAGAACCGCCCGAATTTTTAGATCCTAATGACTTTGAATTAAAAGATAATCATTTATTTGCGAAGGATAAAGATGGAAACCCAGTACAACTTACAACTAAGCCAAACCCCTCAAAGTTTTTAAAAAAGAGTACACTTCGACAAAGGCTCAGTGTTAGTGATCAAGTACGATTTAATATTGATCAAGAACCAGTCCTAAGCGCACAAGCTGTTTCTACACTTCAAAACGCACTACAAAGACTGCCAACTGATTCCCAACTTCAATCGATTCCTCTTAAAGACTTAAGCGCAACTGCGGACCAAATAATAGAAATGGAAACTAGTTTTATAACTTTAGAAGATGAAGAAACCCATTTAAAAACATTACATGATTCGCCATTACCTATGAGAGAACTAATGGCGCTCAATTCAACATTACAATCTACCAGAGGCGAGTTAACAAATAATCTAGCAAAGTTAAGCGAACTGGATGCTCACATTGACAGAGAAAAAACAGAAATTAGTTGAAGCGGACGACAATAACCTAGGACAAGACGTAAAAGACAGAATCATGCAAAGACTAGATGATCTTCAACACGAGAGAGCTGCAAGACTAGAAGTACTGTCAACTAACCGTGAACAATTACGAACACAAGTCAGCAGAATAAAAGAAACCATCCAAAGAATTTTACACGAAGATACAACGTTAGCAGAAAGAATAAAAACTTTATTTAGAGAGCAAGGAGTCACGATAGCGAGCGTTATGACAGCTTTAGGGTTTGCAATCTCTACTTTAGTGTTTGCTTTAACAGGAACAGGTGGTGGTGGTGGTCAATTACCTTCTCCACCTTCTCCACCTTCGCCATCAAAAGACTCTTGGATTAAAAAACAACTGGAACATTTAACGAATCTATTAAAAAAATTAGGAGAAAAAGCACTAGATGCGCTACCCGGTATATTAGGTGGAATTGTTAGTTGGCTTTTTTCTACTGCAAGCAAAGTAGTCGGTTTTATGGCTGAACACTTATGGATGCTAATAGTTTTAGTTGTAGGATTACTCCCCCTCTAGTAAAATAAAAATAAACTAGACCGGATGCTGTTAGAAAAATAACTAGTGCTGTCTTTTCGTTTTCGTGACTGTCAGTTAAGTTCGTTAAGTTCGTTGAGTTCGTAGAGTTAGTTAAGTTCGTAGAGTTAGTTAAGTTCATAGAGTTAGTTAAGTTCTTTGAATTCGTTAAGTTAATATTCTTTTTTTGACTGACAGGGATTGGATGGTGTGTTCTTTGTATGATCGACAATGTAGAATTTATTTTTGAATTTTTACCAACTGCTTGATTATCTTTTGCTATAAGGATTTCGTTGTTATAGTTTACAATTGTTCCTATTTGAAGTCTAAGATCAGAGGGCAGCATGTATAATCCACTACCAACAGCAAAGTCTACTTTCGATCTTGCGAATCTTAAAACGTCTTGATACCTTTTAATGCTAGCTGGGAGGTCAACTGTAGAATTGATTGCATCTTCTAAATTAGCTAAATACTGTTTTTGTGCATCAAACCCAGTTGAAGGATCCATTATCTCAGATTTAACTTGCGCTTGAGATCCCAGCAAACACCACACGTAAGTACGAATAGAATCATTTACTCGTTCTATTCCCGCCTTAGTCAGTCCTTCAGAAGTATCAAGAATAAATGTAGACCAAGCGTTTTTATGTTTTTGTTGAATAGATCCTAGATGAACGGTCGTACCTGAAGAAAAAGACGTGTAAGGAGGATTCCAATCATAGTTATACTTTCTGTGCACGGGCCCCCAATAATAAAGTGTACCCAAACCATGATTACGATCTAACTTTTGTCTAAAGTCTGTATTCAAGTTAATGTTAAACTCATTACAAATCCGTTCAAAGGCCTTCATGTCAATTCTGTTGTTGAACGGATTAAAAGTGGAATCATTCGGTAATGGAGCATGCAGTTCAGACAGAATACGCTTGAATGTATAATAGAAATGAAATCTATAAACTGCTTTTACCATGACTCCAGGATGATTTAAGTGATCAGTGAAAGAAACACCACACCCTGTTGTTGCACAGAACACAGCAAAGTTTAACTGGTTTTGATAAAACTGCATTGGATGACTAAACCATGCCTTTGCGATGTTATCATGTTTGATGCTAGGATTTAAATAATGGTTTAATGGATTACTGACCTTAACTTCAAAAGAATCAACTCCCACTGCAACAAATATTGAATCAATAGCTATAGTTTTAGTGTTATATGATCCAACTGCATATTTAGCGTCTTTGTTATATTTAAAAGCATTCATTTATATATTCGCAATAAAAATGTTTATTTATATAACTGATCAAGACGAGCCAATACTTTTACAACGCCCTATTGAAAATCATGGTTCTCTAAAAGTAGCGCTCCATGAAATTT